>JARHVA010006271.1:210000-957146 GCA_037957365.1 Torreya grandis
CTGATTGAAATCTCTCTTCAACTCTTCTCCTAGCTCCTTTTGTCCAACAAGTTTTTCATGAAGAATGATCAACCCCCAAAATGAGTTAAAAGTTGGTCAAATGAAGATATTTTCTCTTACAAAAATTCTCATCTAAACTTATTAATTGAGGGGTACTCTATCTCACAAATGTTTATTCTTTCCATACAAGGTACATACTTTCCCTTCTAATTCTTTACAAGGCCATGTGGTTTTACTTACACAAGTGAACCCACTCTTGTAATTTTCTTACAATGTCAAATATATTCTTACAATCTCATTTGATTTCTTAAAAATTAAATTAAATGATCTTACAAGTATTCTCCCAAACTCTGAGATTTTCACAACCATCGATTCTAGGTCACAACCTACCTACTATCCTCCCTAACCTTCCTAGAGTGGTTATGCACAAATTGATCAATTATTTGAATAATATAATTCCATATATATTGTGAAGTTAATTTTAGATTTATTGATTTAAACCTTATATATTTAATTAAATGTTTTGATATAATTAGATTTATTTATTTAATTATGTAGTTTAATTCATCATTATACTCAATAAATCACTTGTGTTTAGTGTGTTAGTTAGTTGTAGTTCACTTCAGTTTAGTTGTTGAGTCTTCTAGTTGTATTCAATTAGTTTCTTATAGTTCATTTTTATCACTCTCTTATGAGTGATTATTTTCACTCATTATGGGCCTGGTTTGGAGTTATAATTCACTTATAAATAGTTGTTATATATATATATATATATATATATATATATATATATATATATATATATATATATATATATATATATATATATTACAATTTGTTTTCCATTAATAATAAGATCATATTTGGTGTTTATCATAGTTATTTGATCTTGTGTTTTTAATCATTTGGTAGCAAAGCCATGGATATTTTAACATATGAGGAAGAGGTTTCAACAAAAGAGGAGAATTTAGGATCCCATGCACTCTCACTCCCTTGAATTTTCATTATTTAAAAATATTTTTATTGACATATGTTTGATTTCATTAGATCTACATATAAAATTGATGATATTTAAGATATATTTTAGATCAAGATTTCTCATTGGCACATGATCAAAGTCTTATTCTATGAATATATGTTGGAATATGAGTTCTAAGTTTCATATGGCATTTGGTGTTATTATTTTTGCTAGTGATTGGTGAATTCATCATGTATGTTATCAAATGAGAATATAACTAAGCAAAATTACTATCCTTATCAACCAAAAGTTCCACCCAATCCAAAGAGGCATTATAGTTAGAATTGGAGTGACATAATACCACATGCGAGTAAGAGACAACAAATATCACCTTTAAATCAGCTAATGCCACATTTAGATCATCCATTACCATATTTTTACTAATCAATACTAAGTGTGAATCAACTTGACACTCAAATCAGCATAGAATTTATAAAATAATGTATTAAAGTTGTAGTAAGATGTCATACATATCTAAAACCACCTTTTGTTTTCTAAAACCACCTTATTTGTCCTCTATCCCACCATCTAACATTTCCTTTATTGCACTAAATCCTTAAAATCACTTTTTATGAAACCTGTTGTATTCTAAAAAAGGTATGCTTTTGTTGGTTTTTAAAATTTAAACAAAAAAGCATTCCATTTATATGATTGAAGTGATGCATAGGGGAGTTATTAATTTATCCTTTTGCTAAGACTCAGCCAAGAGGATTTCTAGAGTTACATTCACAAGTAACTCATTTTAATCAAATGTATATTTATGCAAAAGGATAAAATAGATAAAACTACAAAATAAAGGGTTACTTAAACCATTTTGTTCATTAAAACAAACTAGGAAATGTGTATTTTTTGCTTTCAAATTGGTGGGGGGATTATTTTTTCCTTTGAAAATAATTTTTTACAAAAATATTTTAAATTTATAATTACATTGTGAAATTATAAGTTCCTATAAAATTAAAACATTGGAAAAATACAAAAACATAAAATAGTGCATATTTCACAATTCATAGCATTCAATGCAAGATATGTTTATGGCTCATATTTATGAATAATACCATTGTACTTTGAGCTATTATATGCATATCCTAACATATATTCAATAAATATATCTAGGTATTTTCCTTATAATCATCAAGGAGAAATAAGGTACACAAATTTTCATTAAATCATACCTCTGTTACCCATTCACCATAATCATTTGATGTAAATCTTGAAATTGGGAAAATCTGAGTAGATAGGAAAGTTACACCCCTTTTACATGGATTTATTTATGTGTCATTTATTATATTAACCCTTCTCACATACTATCTTCATACCCCATATCACTCTCTTTTACATATGTTAACATCTCTTTCATGTATTGATGGGTATACATAATGAATGAGCTTCTTCCATGTATTGATGGGTATATAAGTAAAGCACATATATCGAGAGGTTTGGTATATCACACTAATGGCATATATATAAGGTAACCTTTTTAGAGTGATAAGGAACCAATACATCTACCATATTTATGCACAACATGGAAAAAGGTCTAAAATTATTTATGTCAGATTCACAACTCTTATGTGGAGATAACTATATCACATGGAAAAATAAAATCAATGCTTTTTGGAATATAATGAAATCTATAATGTATTTTATGGCTCCTTTACCCAACATGCAATATATGCTAACTATAAATATATATTTTATAAATCAAACTAAAAAATAAAAGATCATTATCATGTTCAGAGTAACATATAAGGTATAACCTCATATCTAGGATGTAGACACAATGAGATTAGCTTGATACAAAATCAAGATAGTATATGAGGCATGGAATCATGATACATTCATCCATCTCTAAATTCAACCACATGGTCTCAAACTCAATTCAAATGAGATAGTTGAAGCTTTTTGAGGCATGTTGAAATATTAAAGGCCTCACTCATAGCATTGGATGAACCCATGACATATATGTCTTTTGTACTCATTGTCTTGAAAGGACTCAAAAATATTAAAAAGTGTTTGTGACCACACTAAACCTCCTAGACAAAAATCCAACATTTAAACAGTTGGTAAATGTTTGGCAATAAAATGAGTTCATGCAAAATGAGGTAGATAATGAAGACTATACACTTGCTTCAAATTTCAAAGGTAAGAACAATAAAAAATTCTCTAAGAATCAATAAAATCAAATAACTCACAAGGGACCTCAAATAAAAAACCTTGCCATATTTTTGGGTAAGGAAATGACATCAAATATTATTGTTACAATGGTTTGACACAAGGCTCTTCTAGTAAGAATCCCAATCAACAACAATCATCTAAAAACAAAAAAAGTGCCATAAATAGTAAAAGGGGAACTATAAAAATAAATGACAACACCAAGGAAACCTTATTTATTAAGAATAATAAAACTCTAAAAAATATGTCTTGTATGTTTCACAATTAAGTGAATAATAAATCTCACCTAACTCTATCTAGTATATTAACTTCAAAACCACTTGACATATGACTATAAGAAAGGATTGGCTCAAAAATTTACAATATTCACCCACCAAAAATTCATGTTTCATTATGTGATCACACTTAATACCAAGTCTAAGGAACTGATAATATCAAATTTCCTCTTGCCAAGCATGAATACACTATCACAAGAGTCATGTATGTTCCTAGACTCACTAAAAATATTCTCTTAGTCAATTAGTTACTAGATCATAATCTCAATGTTGAATTTGACTATAAAAAGTGGTAATAAAGAGTGTCTAATTTGATATAAAAAAATAAAATATCAAATTATGTGTATCAAGCATCATTAAAATGTTTTATGTAATAATTAGGTACTCATTGCAAAGGATCAAAACTCTACCAACTAGTGGCACCACAAATATGGACATGTGATTTTTTGATACTTGTTTTCACTCAACCAAAATAATATGGTTTTAGGATTGCCACATTTAAAAAATAATATATATCTCTACTCAATTTGTCTAGCAAGATAAAAACATTGGGAACCATTCCCAAAGAATACAAATATAGTTACAAGCCCACTAGACCTTGGTCATACCAATCTTTACATAAAAATGACTGAAACCTCTAATGGATATCAAAATTTTCATCTCTTTGTTGATTAATATTCCTAAGAAAATGTGGATATATCTACTCAAGACTAAGGATCAATATTTTCAAGCCTTTAAAGAGTTCAAGGCTCTTTTTGAAAATAAAATTATTCATAAAATAAAATTACTCCACTTAGATTGGGGGGATTCACTAATAATGCACTCTCAACCTATTTAAAAT
Organism: Torreya grandis; assembly: GCA_037957365.1. Lineage (NCBI taxonomy): Eukaryota > Viridiplantae > Streptophyta > Pinopsida > Cupressales > Taxaceae > Torreya > Torreya grandis. Next base: position 214,304 of record JARHVA010006271.1, read on the forward strand.
AACATGGCATTCACCAAAAATTGAATACACCCTACATTCCACAATAAAATGGTGTTTTAGAGAGGTGAAACTAAATTATCATGTAAATAGTGTGGTGTATGATTAAGGATGAAATTTTGGCCAAAACATATTAGAAGAAGCAATAAAAATAGTAGTATACTTTTTAAACATGTCATTGACATTTCAACTTTGAAACATCACTCCATAGGAAACATGGTCAAGAAATAAACCATCAGTGTCTCATCTTCATGTTTTTGGAAGAAAAACACACATGTTATTTCCCAAGAATAAAATAACTAATTCGGACAACAATTTTACACCTTTAATATTCATTATCTATAGTAAAGACTCAATGGGATACAAACTTATAAATCTAAAGACAATAAATATATACATAAGTATGGATGTTAAGTTTGATGAGAAAAGTGCTTCAAATACACCCTCCAAATTCACATGCAAAAATTATAGAAGATAGACCTATGATATATTCATAAGATGAAAAAAATGGTGACAGTGATGATGGGGATCATGGTGATAATAGTATACTTTTTAAAAATGTCATTGACATTTCCACTTGGAAACATCACTCCATAGGAAACATGGTCAAGAAATAAACCATCAGTGTCTCATCTTCATGTTTTTGGAAGAAAAACACACATGTTATTTCCCAAGAATAAAATAACTAAGTTGGACAACAAGTTTACACCTTTAATATTTATTAGCTATAGTAAAGACTCAATGGGATACAAACTTATAAATCTAAAGACAATAAATATATACATAATTAGGGATGTTAAGTTTGATGAGAAAAGTGCTTCAAATACACCCTCTAAAGATTCACATGCAAAAATTATAGAAGATAGACCTATGATATATTCATAAGATGAAAAAATGGTGACAGTGATGATGGGGATCATGGTGATAATCAAACTCCACAACCCACAAGTTAATGTATGCCAAAGTGTTTTAAAATTTTGATAATGAATTCAAAACTAGATGGTATTACAAACACATCTAATATTAAACCAAGAACTCAAAACAAAGCTCAATAATAGGTCAATATGGTCCTAATGAGTAGAGTTATTGAATCAAATAATCCCATTAATATTTAATAATCTCTTGATTCAATACCTTGTAAATAATCCATGGAGATTAAATACCATTCTCTGATGAAGAATAACACATGGCAACATGGTCCACTAGGAAATAAGCCAATTGGATGAAAATGGGTTTTCAAAACTAGGTACTAGTAAAATGGATATATTGACAAGCACAAGGTATAGTTTGGATGTAAATTCCACCCAATGGATGTGAAAAGTTCCTTTCTCAATGGGGATATTCAATAATAAGTATACATGACTCAATAAGAAGGTTTTATCACACCAAATCAATAAAAAACGTTTTGTAGACTCATAAAATTAGTGTATGTTCTCAAATAGGCACCTCAACAATGGTACATAAAAATTTATAAACATCACATTCAATTCAAATTTAAGAGGAATCCTTATGATCCCAATCTATACCTCAAAGTAATGGGGTAATTGATTATTGATTTAGTCTATTTTTACAATCTATTAATTACTAGAAGCTTAGTAAGTATGAATAATGCAACAAAGACAAAACTTAATATATTATTTGACTTGGCAAATCTTAAGCTACTCCATTATTGTCTTGGATTGTAAGAATGGAAAAAAGAGAATCACATTTTTGTGAGTCAAATTAATTATGCCAAGATAATGCTCGGTAAATTTTGGATGATGGATTTTAATCCTATTACTACACATATGGATACAAGGCTTTAATTTTGTCAATTAGATCCATCACCTCAAGTAAATGCAACTCTCTATCGATAATTGATCAAGAGTCTCATTTACTTGACCTATACTAGGTTAGATATCATCTATGTAGTGAGCTATCTTTCAAGATTCATGAAAGATCCAAAATAAAGTCACTATAAAGGAGAAAATTAGATTTTTAGATATATCAATGTTACAATTGACTTCATCCTAGAGTACAATAATAATGACCAATTTTTCTTTATAGGATACATGGATTCAGACCATGCTAGAAATCTAGATGACAAGAAGTTCACACCTATATATGTATTCTCTTTAGATTCTAGTCCAATATAATGGGGAATAAGAAATAAAATTTTGTTTCACATTCCTCTACTAAATAATGATATCATGTTTAATGAGGAGTTGTTTGTGGATTGATATGTCTATGTTGTATACTTGAATATTTAGGTGTTTTATAAAAATAACCTACCATCATGTATTGTGATAATGAACGTGTAATTAAACTTGTTCATAATATAGTATGTTATGAGTGCACCAAGAATATTTAATTAAAAATACATTACAAGTTCAATTTAGTTTAGTTGTTGAGTCTTTTGGTTGTATTTGGGTAGTTTAATTGGTTAATTTTCATCACTCTATTTTGAGTGATTTTTACCACTCACTTTGGACCTGATATAAATTTGTATCTCACTTATAAAAAAAATAAATATCTATAAATATTGTAGCTTGGTTTCCAATAATAATAAAATCAGATTTGGTGTTTATCATAGTTATCCTTCATTTTTATCATATTCTAAGTGTGCTTCACCAGATAGAGGACTTATATAATTATAGGGAAAAAATTCAAATAATTAAAAACAAAAATGGTTAGTCTAACATAACAAATTCAATGACTAACCAAAAATTACTAAGGGACAGATGGTCAACACGAGAGGCATTATGTAAATTATATGTAATTTGGTGCATGAATAAATATTATATATTTAAATGCATGGGACAATTGAAATGAGAATGAATTTAATCTCAAAATTTTAAGTCTAAGGATAGTATGCCATGACATGAAACAAATCCAAAACATATAGGTAAAGATTCCATGATTGGAAAAAAAATAATCTTCTCATAAATTTGTTAAAACTCAATAACTTTAGACAATGAGCTATGGTGAGTTTGAGCTGAATTCCATTGATTATTAATGTCTAACCTATCAAATTTCACTTTCCTTAACACAAATTCAACATGGAAATGTTTTCAAAATTTTGAATAAATTAAACAATTGCACTACTGAAAAAATGTGTGCTATAATTTTCAAAAAGTTTATATCATAGAGTCTCCAAAATTTAAATCCATGGACAATGTGTCATGGCATGAAACAAATCCAAAACATATGGGAAAATATTCCATGATTGGGAAAGAATAAAATCTTCTCATAAAATTTATGAAACTCAATATTTTTAGATAATTTCACTGATTTGTGGTGAGTTTGAGCTAGGTCTCACTTATTTTTAATATCTGACATGTCAAATTTGACATCTCTTCGCACAAATTTCAACATGGTAATGTTGTTAAAAAATGTAAATAAATTATAAAATTGTACTAATGAGAAAATGTGTGGTACAATCTAAGATATTTTATGTAATACACATCAATAAAGTTAATTTTCATCAATATATATAGCTCTTACTCTACTTAGTTGTAGTATTATGTGGAAATAGGAGAAAAAATATGAGAATTCAGCCAACCCAATTCAAGAAGAAATATCCTACTTCAATAAGACCTAGAAGTGTTTGGAGAGTATCACAAGCATAATAATTCACCACTTAGATCAATTCAATTTTTATACTTGTGAAATCTTCACTTCAAGTAGTTTCATGAGATTATGATTGGATAAGTCTTATTTATTGTATAATATTCTTATAATTTGCTTTATGAAATTCCTTGCCTTATCTTTTCTCTAGGTAAATATAATTATAATGATAATAAGGTTTTGAATCTCATCTAAGTTTTATTTATTTTAAAAATTAGGATCCACCATTTTAGTAAATCTATAACATGTATCAATGTATGTTTGGGCACATTCTACAAGGTTCTTGTTTTCATTCAGTTCACATATAGCAATGATAAGCTATAGAAGGAATGCCCCATAGCTTTAGATATCACTCTTCTATGTTATATCCTAAGTAATCACATATTTTAGGTATATGTACCCCACTTTAAGTGGTGTAAATAATTATCAAAGTATTATTAATAAAAAAAATGGAAAATGTCTATAGGGCCCTATCATAGTCCTCAAGGATGAAAGTATACTAGGATTTCCATGGACATCACGAGTAGATCATTACCTTCTAGGTGGAATCACCACAACATGGGTTCTCTTCCTAGAAATAATTATTATGGTAGGATAACATATATGAGGATTTGAATTACATGATTTCATCAATATTTACAAATTTCATCCAAGGATTGGCTCAAGACCCAATTACTTATCAAATTTTGTTTGGTATTGCTACTGCACATGAATTTGCAAGTCATGATGATATTAACAAAGAGTGTATTTATCAAAAAAAATTAATTACCACTTTATTATTTGGATAAAAATTATTTTCCCCACTTGGTGAAGCATGGGAAAGACCAAAATCTAGCACCTATAATAATTCATCAATGTTATTATATAAATTTTATAGTTGGAGAGTAGTGTTTAGCCCCATATAATGTTTTTATGGTTATTCTAAAAATAATCCAATATATAAATAAAAGGGATTAATTATGTAATTTTTTGTTTTAAATTATATGTGTGGGGATTACTTACCCAACATTATACAACATTGGTTGTCTATTCTATTAAGAATGCATAGTTATTAACTATCCAATGAGAACAAGACCAATATCATTCTTCCTTTTTTCTTGATATTTTTTGATTCTTCCATATGAATGTTGAGTTGATGGGGATAAACCTGTATAAAAATATCTTTTTTAATTTATGTCTACAGAAATATCTTTCTTACAATCACCATTGTTATCAAATATTTATGAAAACCCTTTAGAACATGTTAATTTAGGGATAGCTTGTGCATGGAGTAACAAAGTAACCAATTGATACCTTGTTCAAACTGAATATATTAATCAACTAGACCAAACAAATAGATGCAAAAATAGATATAGGTTTATTATAATCTTTATAGTCAACATAAACTCATTGAATTAATAGTTTAAAGAAAACAAAGTACTCACTATGCATAGAATAATCATAAAAGATACATAGGAAAACCATTTTAGAATAGTATGTAGAGTTTTACCCAATGTTATCTCTTCATATTCTATCCTTTTGATATACCTAAAAGGGGTGAATATTCACATTATATTGTATATCATTATGCTTATATAGTCAAATAAATATAAAAAGATTATAAAAAAGACAAAATGAATGCAAATCACACACATGTCCAATAGATATACTCTATGATTTTACTAGCCCTATTCTACACTCAACACTTTCAAGACTTAAAAATATTTATCTTCCTAAGATAAATTCATAGCATAGTATCTTGAACTAAAGCTCAAACTGGGGCAATAAAAAACCCATAAGGCTCTATGTGGATACATCTAGATCTAGTCATTATTTTGTATTAGAAAACCTGCATACAACTCAGACACCAGCATCGATGCAACTATCCATATCTGATACAAGTGTCTAAGGCCATAAAATTCAAAATTATAAAATCTAATGATTATTCTAAAATATTGATCTAATCCACTTCTATCCTATTTCAGCCCAAATTTACATATGCATATGGAACCAACTAAGTAATTTTGCTTTGAGTTTATTACAATATCAATCAATAGTTATACTTTCTATTTTTTCCATATCTTAGTGTTATAAATTCAAAACTTTTTTAATATGAGTTTGAAAATTAATTGGTCTACTATAGATATGTTTATCACCCTTGTACTTAATCATTTCTGTATTCTTAACCCTAGTGTACCCATATACCAAACAAAATTAAATTTAGGGTTAAACATTTGGTAAACCTATCTCTTTATGAAAACCCTAAATTATACTAAGGTATTCAAACTTTTAAGGTTTTTCATTATTGTATTTTTCTAGATTTACTCTATCATTTGTATGAAACCTAGGTATAGCCCTAGATTAGCCATTTTTTATATAACACTTATAAATTTTTCATTATATACCTAAGATGGATTAAAAGAATTAAGTAACCAATCATATATCTAATAAAGATGACAATAAAGTAACTAAACCATATACTAGAGAGTTTATCATAGAAAATGATTCTAGTCATGAAAATGATGAATCTAATAAAACTAATGAATATGAAAAAATAAATCAAGAGTAAGTACAAACTCTTGCTATGTTTTGACACTGTATCCAAAAAATCCTAAAGATCTTGATGAGATCCTCAACAACAAATTAGAAACTAAAAAATCAAAAGCATGGATGAAAAATAGGTCCATCTATTGATCAAATTATTAGAGTTATGGGTCATCCCCATATACCAATAACCCTCCCCTTGAGCACATCATCACTCATACTTCTACTAGGGGCACGGGTTATGTCTTTAAACCATTGTCCCCTAAAATAAATACTACTATTATTGTATCTTACATGAGAAACATTAACCCTTGAACCCAATTACTAATTTCAATGCCTATATCAATGCAAAATATGGTTACACCTCCTTCGGTGATTTATAAAACTTCAAACATTAGTGATCAAAATGTGCAAGATATTATCAAAACTATAAAATAAATTTTTGAAAGCTAAGGTTACAAATATTAAATAAAATACTATGAATTCACCTTATGTTATTGATTCTCAAGAGGTTTTGCATAACCCTTTTGCACCTGAAATGTTTTTTCACACCTTTCCAACTGGTTTGTTGCATCAAATTTCACATTTTATGATGGCAATGGTGATTCTAAAGAGCATCTTTGATTTTTTTATGCAACATGCCTTGATTATGCATCTAATGATAAAATTTTTACATAACTATTTCCAAGTACTCTTAAGTACTATTATTTAAGGTGGTCCTATGATTTACCAATCCAATCAGTAAAATCATTCAAACTTGATGCAAATAAGCTTTTATTACTTATCTATTGACATTACCAAAATGGTTTCCTATGCCCAAATTGCAAAAATCAAACAAGGAACCAATGAACCTATCAATGAATACGTCTTTAGGTATAAGACATTTTTTACTAAAATCACCAATCCAATGGCAGATAAAGAGCTTTGATACATCTTCAAGAAAAGTTTTCTTTCCCCAATACATGAGTCCATTCTTTTCAAAAAATTAAAATATTTTTATGACTTATGCCTTCTTGTTCACAATCATGAAATGAAACTTATCTCATTGAATAAACTTAAGTATGTATCAAACACACCAACTATATCTAATACCAAGTTTACTATCAAACCAAGTTATAAGGTGAAACCTATAGAAACTAAAAAAAATGACTATTATGGTTAATGTAGTGTCACAACACCCTAATCATCTTGTCTTATCCAAGGCACCAAGAAGATAATTTTCACACTTACCTGAGTCTCCAACTTCACTAATTTATAATATTATGGAGTTTCACCTCATATCTCTCCCTCATCCTGTATAGGTTGATATGATTTAACCTCTACCCAAAGGATCTAATGCAAATGATTATTATGACTACCACCAAGGCAATACACATTCTATGAATAGATATTTGACCTTAAGCATAAGATCTAAGACCTTATTGATAACCAAAAAATTGTATTTGATGATCCTATAAAATAATTAGGTTCACAACCTATGGATCACCAAAATTATAATATATTTGGCAACGCTTTTCAAAACCATTCTCAGAAGGAACTAGAAGTGAAAATGGCATATAATGCACATCCTCCTCTACCACATTTGGGCACCTATTATATGGGATTATTGAAACTTATACATGACATACACCTCTCATGATTTAGATACCTTATATTAATTTTTATGATAGTGAGACTATGGATGATGATTCATATCTTCATTCACTATTCATTCATGGATACCTTGATCACCAACCTATACACAATGTTATGATTTATAATGGTGATAGAGAGAATGTTTTCACCATGGCATTACTTACACATTTAGTATATATACATGATTATTTACACCCTTTTACCAAAGTAGTTAGAGTATTTCCATGGTGAGCTTGACTTACCTTTATAGGTTGGACCTGTATACACCTAAAACTGGCTACTAGTGGCCTTCGATTGGACTTCAAACCAATTTTTACCAACCATTGCAAATTAATCCTAAAAGTCACTAAATGTCCTAAATTTTATTTTGAATCATTCATCAAAGTTCATAATCATGTTAAAACATCTTTAATTATTATATCCTATCGTATGCAAGAATAACCTCTCATGGATTCATCTCTAAGCACCTTACAACATCACAATAGTCGATTTGGCCTATGGACCTATTAAGTGGGGCACATGAACAAAAATAAAATATTAAAAGAGACAAATGGATAATAAAAATTAATTAACAGGCTAAACCAAATTAAATGCCTATTTGAATTATCCATGTGCAATTAATGAATAAATAAATAAATAAATAAGGAAAATAAAAAATTCAATTATCCTAGCCTTCCATCATGACATTTGTGAGTTGTCAAGCTCTCTAAAAATATCCTAAAATATCTAAATTTGGAGACCCATGCCTATTCATTGAAAATTATGAGTAATTAACACCTATTAATTCTACTAGATTTATATTTGACTCACCTAGGATAGGTGTGAACCCATTCAAAGCCTTAACTACACCTTAACTCACCTTGGGTTGGAGTTAGATCCATTTTCTATAAATATAATCCATTACCCATTGAATTCTAATATTGGAAATTATAGAGTTATAATGTGATTTTTATTTTATGAGATTCATATCAATAATGTTATAATGACAAAACATTTATCCAAGCCCACATCAAGCCAACACAAGCCATAATGGTGTCTAGGAGAGAGGGAGATACAAAAACTCCATGGCCAAAGACTCTTTGAAGCAAAAATTGAGCAAGCCACTCAAAAATGCATTTGGATCTCTCAAGGAAGGTAAATTATTATGCGTCTTTTAAATTTTAGTTTTGTTTTCATTTTTTATTTTTTTCATTAAGCTCACCCCTAAGATCTAGGCTTGTAAGTGTTAGTATGTTTATTTGAGTTTTCTTACTTAACTAACATTTGATCTAACCTCCCTTCTTGGATTCCTATGGTCAAAAATGGCCTGATCGGTAGGACTCAAAGCATCTCACATACCAAGGAGACCAAAGTGAAGCTCTTGGTTTTTTAAACGAATGCTTGATCATCTTTAAAAAATTGAGATTTTACATTATTTTTCCATATTATATTTTTTAGTGTTACATAAATTTACATAGAGACTGATATTGGTTTTCCCTAACTGGCATCGATCCTATACTAACCAACCTTGGTCTCATCTAACCATCATCGGTTCCTATGCAAGGTATAACATGGCAAAAATTTTGAGTTTTTAAGTTTCCTTGAAAGCTACAAGTTGTCATTTATGATTTTAAAACTTGCTAAGTCTCTATCTAACCATCTTGTTGTAGGATCTAGAGATTTTTCTATAGATTTTATACTAACATGGGGATAACAAGTGTTTTGTGAAAAAAAATTACATAAGGTTTTATAATTAATCAACATCATTTTTTATCGACCGACATTGGTTCTATTCTAATTGGCATCAGTTCTCTTATAACTAGCATCAGTCTTTGTGGACCGACATCGATCTTTATATAAAAAATAGAGAACCTGAGAGCTTATTTCCAAATATTATTTTATCATTCATGAAAGTACTTCAAGGAAAGCTAAAAACCTCTAAAAATTATAGGACCAAAGTGGGAAAGAGGACATAAATTTGCAAGTGTTATGTCTTAAAAAAATTATTTTAGTACCTAAAAGGAATTTAGTTAAGTCTTGAACATTTCATTTTAGTGATTGAAAGGAATCTATATATTTATGTTTAGTTATTTTGTGAAAGTTTTATAAGTTTGAAACTAAGGCCAAGGGGCCAAGAATTTCACAAACACTTCCTTTTGGTGCATTAAAATAAATAATTGTTTGCTTTATGTTAGATATTTCATACTTGTTTATTTTTTTCAAATGAAGGATGTGTGTATGCTCTCCTCCCATCCCCTTTAGGGAACTTGAGTGACCAAAAATGTTTATTCCTTGTAATTTTTTCCTTGTCCAAAGTGTGAAAATAATTTTTTTGAGGCTATCCCCAAAACCTATATGGTTTGGGTGATCTAAACACAACCTTTAAAGTCTTTTCAATTGGTAATTTATTTTGTGCATCTTGGCTTGTGAGTGGGATCTCATAGACTCCTCTTGAGTTATATATGGAAGCTTTGATCTGGGGTTTCATCTCTTGGAATTATTTCAACCCTACTCCATGATGGGTTATATAAATTAGGGCACGTATATTACAATTATTAGGGGGTTGAGCAGTTAACCTATCCAATCCTAATGAATACCCAAGTCAGGTCTAGTTAACTAGGGGATTCCATTAAGAAGTACATGGATGTAATCATTATGCAAAATAATAAACCCTTGAATAGCAAGTTAATCAATATAAACTCAATTAAAATGAGGCATCTCTAGTGTTAATCATGCTTAGAACCATCTAGATGATCAAAAATTTAGTTCTTAGAACAACCCCACTTGTCATGGACATATTTTTTATGTAGGGTGACTAGCCTAAAGTTCCATGTCATTGTACAATCTCTTAAGAGAAGGGAGGGTGTAAAAACTCTACTATTTCATGCATTTTTATTTTTGGATTAACACTCAAAATCCCCACAATAATATGTATATATATGAAGTTCAATGATATGATGCAACCTTGTCATTTTGAGGGCTTTAGATGTTATACTTAATCATATTTTTCATTATTCCTTTACTTTATTGGTCTTTAAGTCTTAAAATATATATATATATATTTTTACCACATCAAAATGAGTTTTGTGTCCTCATCACTCCATTGTTTGAGGATGAATTATGCCATCCATTTAACACCATAGTTTTTTCTTGGTATTTTGACAAACCTTTGTGTATGTGTGTATTTCACTTGATTGGAAAGGGTAACATTACATTGCCCAATCCATTTCAAGTTTTGTGCCTTGGATTATTGAAATAAACCATCAATCATACCTTTATATCATGATAGCATTATTACACTACTCAAATCATTTCATATACTTGTGTCTAAGTTGCCATTTTTGAAAACAAACTATGTCATTCACCTTTGTCTAGCTTATTAATCAAAGAAAGCCTAGTTTTCCTAAGTTAAGTTCTTAATTAACCTTTTCAAGTTTAAATCCAAACATTGATTGGATTTTTTTTATGCCTTATGTAATTTGGGCTTAGATGTTGATCTTTCTCATTTGGGTTGTGTAACTTAGGTTAATTCTTTACCCATTTTGAAAACTATTGTTTATGCCTTTATTTGGGAGAAATTGTCTATCTCCAAGTGCCTTTTGTTTCATGCCTTATACCTAATTAAGTAAATTCATGTCCAAATTCAAATGCCTAGTTTATGCCAAAGTGTTTCAAATTTATTATATTAAATATCTCACCTTATTTTTAAGTCTAGATTTTTAGCTTATTTTTCCAAAAGTCCTAGTACATGCCTTTGTTTGAGCCTAAATTTTGATACTGCATTTGGCCAAAAGACCTAGCAACCTTTATTTTCCTACATTAGAATTTTTTGGAACACTTTGAACCTAGAGTTTGGCATTCTAATTTTAGTTCATCCACTTGACCTTTTTTTGTGAGATATTTAACATTAGACATTTGACATCAGACTATTTTATACTAGTTTTCGCATAGACCCTTTTTAAAAATACAACTCCATCCCTTTGACCAAGTTATTTCAAGTTTGAACTATTTGTATTTTTTTAGACATTATTTTTTAGAGTTTGTATAACTCTAACCCCTTTTATCATGAAAAATTCACCATTGATTCAAACATGTCTCACTACACTCATAGTGGTGTCATGTACAATATAGGGTATAATAATGTGGTCACATAAGAAGAATTTTCTCAAGACCCCTATGGTGATGATTTCATTTTTAATATAGATCCTTATCCACCTTAAAAAACTCAAATGGGAGAATAAATCCAAGACCCTTTGACCCATTATTTGGTTAACATGCCTCCATACTTAGAGAAAGACCAAGAGAAAATAGAAAAATACCTAGCTAGCATACCTTTTCTTATAGAATAAGTCCAATAATAATTGTACTGTGTTACAATGTCATCATCATATTACCCTTATTTATTTGATCATCACTTGAGTGAAAACAAGGATGGATTCTTAATCAGAGCATCAGAGGTAGGGGCTAAGTTTCTAACAGAATTCCCCCATGAAAATTTTCTAGTTTTAGTAAGAGTACCTTACAACATGCCTTATAATAAAAACATTAAACATGCATCTTCTATTAATCCTCAAGATCTAGTGCCAATGTCATAGTAGGACTCCCATATGATTGTCATAGGAAAAAGCCTCATGGAAGACCACTTTATATAGATACAGATAGCATACCAAACCTATTTAAACTTAGCACATAACTTCAAAAACATGACCATGTCAAATTTTCCTCTCATCAAGCTATCTCTTTCAACATGAGTCTTAATCAAATTGACAAGCCAAGAAAATCAGGGTATAGACCCATTCACATGAACTACTTTAGTTAGATACATGTTCAATGCCCTAGATATCAAAGAAGTGTCTTCTGCTTAGACCCATTCACATAAATTACTTTAGTTGGAGACATATTCAATTCCCCAGCTATCAAATAAGTTTCTTCTAATTTTACATATAATAATGAGCCAAACGTAGTGGATAATATGCAAGTATCATGCAACCTAGACCAAAGTGGTGTAAATGCATAAACAATTAGTCCACAATAAAATGTGATTTTGGTTAACACCACAAGTGGTTTGAAAACATAAGGTAGGAATTTATACCTCCTAAATACAAATAACTACCTCTAACCCTCAACCAACTTCTTCTTCAAGCACATAGACAAGGGTTAAGTAGTCAATCAATAACCAGTTTGTGCTTCAACAAAATGTGATGAATATTACTCCACCACAACAAGTGATGACTAAATTTCCATAACCATAAGTACAATCCAACATACCCACATAATAGAGTAAAAACATCTTGCCACCTCAAAAGGGGACAACTAATGTTCCACCTCACTAGGTAGTAATGAACACACATTTTTAGTCATAGTTCAACATATCATTACAATCATAAATGATGTCTAATAAATAATGTATGAGTATTGGTCAGCAACAAATTTCAAACCTTAAACATGTGTCTACGTCTAACAAGGATTCACATAATCAAGAGGTTTTAATGTTCCACAAGTACTGATTAGGTAATAATTATCTTTTGTTCCTCACACTGGTTCACAAGTTCCCCTTAATCAGTAAGGTTTGACTAGTCAACAATAAGTCCCTAATCAACCTTAATAGGCATAGTATTTCACTCCCATCTATATCCTTCCATCTCAGACATAATTTCACTAAAACCAAGCCTATATAACAAATCATAATTATAATATTACACTATAATACATGAAATTATAACAATCACATCATAATCTGTGCATACATGTTCCTAGTCAATTCCCTAACCAAACCAACATTCTACAACAAACCATGCCTCTATTATACCCTAGTCAAAATAATCCACTTTTGACCACACATCCTCCACCTCAAACCAATGTTCCCTTTGGCTTCCTCACCCAATAACTACAAAAAATGAATGATATAATTACCACCATCCAAACTGGGAAACAGACCAAAAATTTTAAGTTGGATGATGTGTGTTCCTACCCTTTTAACATGTAGCATTTGCATATACCATTTATTCTAGGGTATAAAAAACCAAAATTCAACAAATACAAGGGGAAATGAGACCCCAAGGCCCACTTAATTGATGCCTTTCTTATTTTTCAACTAGTGGCCTATAGCAACATATACCTCCTATTATTGGTACCCAAGAGTCTAGCAAGACAAATTTTGGAGTGGTTTCTAAAATTGCCCAAGAATTCAATTTCTGATCTTGATGATCATTTAAACAAGTTTGTGCAACACTTCTACAATCTCAAGCATGATATTTCATTGATATATTTGACACAATCCAAATAAAAGTCTAGTTAAAGCTTTGAAATTTATTTGCAATAATGGAAAGCACTTGCAAACTAATTCACCCACAGTCTACTAAACAAGCAATTAGTCATTGTGTTTACCAAAATTTTACACAATGAGATTATCTTACCATTTGGAGCTATAATGTGCACACATTTTCAAGGAAATCATTGATAAAGGTTTTTTGATTGAAATATCCCTTATTAACAAAGGTATCATTAAGTTTACCTTGTCAAATCAGAGCCAAACTATAAACCAAGGAAATGGCCAAAACTAAAATTAGAACCAAGTCCAAATCTAAGCATCACAACTAGCATACGACAATAATTATTAAAAGTATAAACCATTCAATCATAACAAGAATGTTATAGTAAATAGAGTAACTAAGTTATGACATGTCCAAATGGTGTAAACACCATCTACTCAGCCTATGCCATATATGTAAATTACTCCTAACCAATAACCTCTTCAATAAATGTAGCAAGTAAAATAACCTAAAAAAGCATAATAAATGCATCAACCATTACCTTTTCAAACCCCTCCTCCAATAAGAACTATTCCTACTCATTGAGTCTTTAATGAGCTTGGAGAACCCATTAAATTTGTGTTTCACAAGCTCACCACTACTTATTTAATTTATTTGGCCTATTCTAAAAAATTATTCTAAGGGCATTCTTTATCCTGATTGGTAATGACAAAATGAATTATGTATCATTAGGCTAATGGACATAATTTGCATCATTATGTGCAAATTAAACATTTGATTGAGAATATGTTGGAAAATAGAGAGATAACATTAGATAATTGAGCTTCCACTTCCAAATATAATCTAGGAATTTATCAAAATCCCTTTTCACAACATAACAATCAATAATAATAACAAAAAAATCTAGAACAAGAGCAAGAACAACAACAATATCAATAGTCATGATAGAACCAATAAAATCATTAGTAGAATTAATATCAGCCAAATGGATAGAACCAAGTCTATAACAATGCCAATAATCAATAGACCTACCACATGATTTCACATGACTACAACAAGGTTGTAGGATATATTGTAGGAGGTCCCATTTCCACCATCTCCATCAATCTGAGACCAAATATCAATCAAAAAAGACCATTATTAATCAACTCAAACCAACCAACCCATGTCAGTGATCCTTCCTTAACTTGGGACCACATACAAGCACACTAGTAAATAAGGATTACTACTTTTACACCACATATTGATAACTAGTTATTGACTCATGACCACACACAAGTGCATCAAAAACTGAGACTTATCCTATTTGGTTCCCCATGACCATCATTTTATAGAAATAATGGTCATATATCTAATCCCAATTTTGCAATCATAACTCAGCGGTTGAGCATTACCATACCAGGCCCACAACCATCTACCACTTCACCCATCAAACCTATTGTTTTTGATAGGAACAAGCCATTTAATATTGTGGAAGAAAAGACATTCAATATTATGTAACAATTATACAAGATGTCTGCATAAATATGCATTTTGGATTTTTTGCATACATCTATAATCCACAAGAATATCTTGATAGATTTCCTTGTCCAATCCCAAGTTCCTAATGACATACCTCCAAACAAATTTCAAGATTTGGTTGGACACTTATCCCCAGGCCAAAAATTAACCTTCAACCAAAGTGATATGTTATCCCTTGGTCCTTTGCATAACAATCCATTATACATCAAAGCTGTCATAACATAGCACAAGGTGAAATGTTTCCTCATAGACAATGGATTGGGTCTAAATATCATGTCTCTAAAGCCCATCAATATTCTCAGGTATACATAACTAATCTCTAACCAAGAATGATCACAATCAAGGCCTATGAAAATGAGTAGTGAGAATCATAAAGCACCATCAACTTGTCAATTATCATTGGGTCCTTAATCCATGATACACTATGCTATGTGTTAGACCTCAATTTGTCATATAATCTACTTTTGAGAAGACCTTGGATACATGAGATTCATGTAATACCTTCAACATTGACTAGCGTATCAAGTTCTCCCATTTAGGTATGGAGGTTACTATCCATGGATATTTATAGCCATACAAACATTGCAATCATTTAGAGGCTGAATACCAAATCTATAACTACCATTTTTTATTAAATCTAGTTCTTAAGAAGGATAAAGGAAAATAAATACTTGTTGATTTACTAGAGGCCAATTTCATTGACCTAGATACCCTTGATTCACTTTCTTACATGCCACCTCCTAAAATGTCTAATCATTATACCATCTTAACTAATGGCCCAAGAGAATATTTGACCCATGATAAATTCCATATTTCTAAGATTCCATAGAGCCCCAAGTCCTTTGGAAGACCTAAAGCTAAACCACCTTGCATGAAATGGCAAAGAAAGGGCAAAGGCAAATTGAATAGTTTAACACCTATCATTTTCATATCGACCACTAGCCAAGAATAGGTTCTACTTGTAAATGATGCATCTTGATTGTATAATGACAACATGTTTGATTGTTACCTAAATTCTAAGTATCTAATTTAAAATAAAATCATGGAAAAGCATGCCTATGAAGGAGGAGGCCTTGGGCTACATCAACAAGGTCCACTTGAGCTAGTTTCTACCACTTGGTATAAAATAATATATGATATTATATTTAAACCACATGGGGTTGACCCCATATACTTTATTCATAGTTTAATGACTAGTGATGATGATGTTAATAGCAAATCAAAGTCTGATCATGGCCCCTTCAATGACCTTTCCAATACTAAATTTTGATACCAATGCCATTTGTACTCTTCAACTAGTCATTCACCATAATCCACTTCTTTTATATTATCCTCAAATTATAGACTGGGGCCAATAATAATCAACAGTTCCAGTTGGTGAGTTCTATAATGATGAGGCCTTCTATGATTTTCTAGGCCTAAGAAACAATGTTCCATTGGGAAACCACAAACAAGGGTTCTCAATCAAGCTATATCTTGAAGCCTATTTTGGAGAATGGGTGAACACCCTTATCCATAAATAATCAAATAAAACATTAAGTTCTTAAAGTGAAAACATCTTTGAGGTAATTTTAGACCAGGGAAATAGTAAAGAGAAAGACCAATCTAGTGGTGAAAACCTATTTCATGCACCATTAGATGGGGGTGTTCAACATTCTTCAAACATAGCTCAGAAGGCCACCAATGATGAATTTTCCTATGGGTATAAGTTTAGTTTTGAAGAATAGTAGGCTTTTGATTAGATCATCCAAATTTTCCCAATAGTGTTTATCACATGGCCATCCCTACCATTAAGAGATTCTAATTCCTCATGCCTTAGATAAATTGATGAGCTAGTCCTAAAAAATGACTCTATCATCATAGGATAATTTAAATCTTTACCAACCATTCTAGAAGATGGTTCAACTCTTCTTATGGAGGACACTACATAAGTTAACATCTAGATTCTAGATGACCCAAAATGGATTAAATTAGGCACATCTCTCACTAAGGAGGAATGTGAAGTCTTTACCTCCCTATTGAGGGAGTTTGTTGATATATTTGCATGGGCATACTTAGACATGCAAAGTTTGAACCTTGCCTTGGTTGTGCACCACCTTATTATGCATCTTGATTCCAAACCTATAAAACAAAAATTGCACAAGATGCATCCTCACATTGTTGTATTGGTGAAGAAAGAGTTGAAAAATCTCTTGGAAGTAGGATGAATTTGATTGATTAACTACTTAGAGTGGATCTTGATTGTTATACTAGTTAGAAATAAGCCAGAAAGAATTAGGATCTATACTTATTTTTGAGACATAAACAAAGCATGCCCCAAGGATGAATTTCCTCTACCAAACATTGACATGATAGTTAACCCCATAATAGGTTATAAATTTTTTCAATGATGAACAAATTTTTAGGGTATAACTAGATTTATATTGCACTAGAAGACCAACATAAAATAGCATTCACCAAACCATGGGGAACATTCTATTATTAATTTATGTCATTTGGTCTCAAAAACACTAGGGCCATATACCAAAGAGCCATGAGAATCATATTTCATGATATGATGCATGGCATTATTGAAGACTATATCGATGACATACTAGGAAAATCCCAGACTAGGGCCAATCATCCAGTAGCACTATGATAGATATTTAAAATATTGCATGAATACAAGGTCTGACTTCATCCTAAGTAGTGTGTTTTTCAAGTTACTTCAAGCAAATTGATTGGCTTAATTATATCTTATTAAGGCATTAAATTTGATATATCCAAAGTAAAAGCTATTACCCAGATGCCACCACTAACCAATTTGAAACACCTCCATAGCTTGTAGGTCAAGATACAATCCATTATATGCTCATCTCTCAGTGCACTGATAAGTGCCACCCATTTACATGTTTTTTAATAAGGGTGTCATATTATATTAAGATAATGAATTCCAAAAATATTTCCAATAACTAAATGAATATCTCGTAAATCCATCAATTTTATTGCCACCTATGCCAGGAAATCCATTCTTACTATATCTATCTACCACAAACAAAGCCTTAGGGGAACTTTTAGATCAACATGATGATAATGGAAAGGAGCATGTTGTGTACTATCTAATTCATACACTATTTGAGTATGAGTATAATTATACACCCATTGAAAAATCTTATTTAGATATGGTCTTTACAACTCAAAAACTATGACATTACATGTTAAACAATAAAACGATGGTTATTTCCAAATTAGATATGCTCAAGCATCTACTATAAAAAATAGATTTACAAGGCCACATGGCCAAATAGATCATGATGTTGAGTGAATTTGAGATAGAATACATCAACCATAAATACATCAAGGGATAGGTCCTTACAAATCATCTTGTTGAAGCACCCCTTGTAGATATAGAACTACTAATATTCTAATTCCTAAATGAGTTCATTATGACCATCATTGAAACACCGCTTGAAGATCAACACTAGAAGATATATTTTTATGGATCATTCACAACACATGGATTGGGGGAAGGCCTTTTATTAATCATAACACAAGGGGATATAATCCCTAAGTCATTTAGGATCAACTTTCCTCATACCAATGACATAGCCGAATATGAAGCACTTGTTGTAGTGCTTCGACAAGTAGTAAAATGGAACATAAAACATCTCAAGGTTTATGGTGATTCTTAGTTAATCATAAATTAGGATATCAATAATTTTTAGACCAAAGATGATAATTTAGTACCATACAAGGCCATGATCAACATTTTCAAATAATAGATTGTTAGTATATAGTTTGAACATATACAAAGGGCCAATAATAAAATAGTAGATGCCATGGGCACCATTGGATCTCTGATTCATCATATAGATATGTCAAAGGACTACTAGTTCCTCATTAAAAATATTCTAGTACCAACTTATGAGCCTTCAACCATCACAATGATATGTGATATTATTGGTCCTAGCTCTATATGGTATTTAGACCTTTACACCTATCTTCATGACCAATTAATGCTACCAGACCTATCCTACAAAAAATCCAAAGCTTTTATCCACCATGCCACATATTATACCTTACTTAAACCAACCCTTTACCATCATAGTTTTGATATAACTTTTCTTCATTGTTACCTTCAACAAAATCTACTATAGCATTATGGGAAGTTCATAAAAGAGTATGTGGAGCCCACACTATCAGGGTTGTCCTATCTAAAAAGCTCTTACATACTTGGTACTATTGGCTAGTGATGGATGCATATGCAATTGCATATGTTAAAAAGTGTGACAAATTTCAAAGGTATGCCAATATAATTCATGCCTTGGCCAAGACTTTAAAACCAATGATTACACCATGGTCATTTACTACATGGAGCCTTGATCATATTGGGAATATAAACCCCACCTCATCCAATGGCCATAAACATATCCTTACCACCACCAAATATTTCACTAAGTGGGTTAAAGTTATACCCCTCACTTATGTGATTGGAAATCAAATTTCCAAATTCATTTTCAACCATTTAATTTGCCTCTATGGTATCCCTTCCAACATTATATCTAATAATGAAAGATCATTCAAGAATAAGAATGTCAAATCACTATGTGTCGAATACAAGATTACTCAATATTCTTCCATGGCATATTACCCACAAGGTAATATCTAAGTTGAAGCACATTACAAAATCATTATCAACATCTTTAAAAATATTTTTAATGGTGTTGGACATGATTAGAACCTCTAAATATTATATGCCCTATGGGCATATCATAATAATTACTATACTCAAACAAGAGCCACTCCATATTCACTTGTTTGTGGCACTGAGTCTATTATTCTCATTAAGGTTGAATTACCTTATTTGTGGATATCTTTGAATCATATATTGTATGATGAATACTATCAAGTAGTTATCTTATAAAATATGGAATTACTTTATCAAAAATGCATGGTCACAGTCAATAACCTTCAAGTATACCAAAACCAACTCTATGGACACTATAATCAGAATGTCAAACACTAATAATTTAACCTTGGTAATTTTGTCCTTAAATAAAAGTAGTAGAATACCATGGTTGAGAAGAAACACAAAGGCAAGTTCAAACCTAACCAGATAGGCCCTTTCATAATTATTGTAAACTATGGCACTAGACCATATAGGCTCACTATACCAGATGAGGATAAACTTGATGAGCCAATGAAGATTATACACCTCAAGCATTACTTTTTTTGAGAGACCTAGTGCATTTTCTATGAGGCCTAATTCCATTTTAGCATAATATCAACATTCTTCCTTATACTATACCATTCTATCATGTACCATTCTACCCTACCTTTTCTACCCACTAGAGTTATTTTCACCCTCCTTACCTAACCCATTGACCTTAGTTTCATGGCCACTTTTGGCATGAGGACTCAAATCAAGTTTTAGTAGTTGATTTAGCATTATAGATAGAGGCCATATTTTGGAGTAGTATGATAGTGGTTTGGTAGTTTCACCCTTCATTTTTTGTCTTGTTCTATACCCAGTGTTCCTGATTTTAACCACCTTTGGGAAAATTAGTGTCTCACCATTATGATACTAATTATAACCACCTATGGGAAAATTAGTATCATTAACCTATGTCATTGTATCCTAATTATAGCCACTTACAGGAAATAGGGGCAACAATTATTTATCATGCCTTGAAGTATCACCTTGTCATGGCTATGCCATATTATGTCATTTGCCAACTTAGCCTATTTTGTTTGAATTGGTTGTTACCTACTCTAATTACTTTGTTGAAAGGTGGAAATATAGTGTCATGAGGTCCCATCTTGGAACTATGTGGGTAGTGATTGATTTATGTTGAGGTTATTTTAGTCACCCTTTCCCATGATCTTGTCATTTTATGAGAAATTATTAAATTTGAACACTATCTCCATTTTTTGAGCTTGGACCTTTAGTATCTCATTATTCTCTATTGATTTGAGATGCTCCAAAAATTCTAAAAATATTTGAAAACTAATTTATAAAATCTTAAACATTGACCACTTCTTTGCCTTAAGGATCTAGGGAACCCTAACTATTTCATAAGAAAACACCTATCATTTATTTTCCCCATCCTTATTGGCATCATATCTCATGTTCTCACCATTTTATGATCCCATTTCCATATTATTCTATAACATCCATTATGTTTTTATTCTCAACATTTTTATTCTATCACATATCCAAGGAGATACATTTAGCCTAAAGTTTTTATTGGATATCATAGCTCTAAGAATGTAAATGGAATAACTAGTGTTTGGCAAGGGGTACATGAGGTACTTAAACAATATAAGGCTAGAAGGCTCAAAAATTATATGGGCTACTAGAGATCTATATAGGCTATCTGGTTTTCCAAATTGCACTAAGATATAGATAGACTTGTAAACCAAGTTAGGGATAGTATGATCAAGTGCATAAAATATGCAAGTATCTCTAATGGGTATAACCACAGTAAAGTAAGTAGCTAAGACTAGAAATCTACTTTCATATAAATTGTGTAAATAACAATGTTAAATAAATAAAGTTATCAACTCATGTATAAACTTGGAAGAAAAGGCACTTTATGGACAAATGAAAGATGTTTCAAGAAGTAAAGACATTTTAAAGCAAGGGTGTAAGAGCATGCCTAATCGAAGCCTAAGCTAACTCTTTATTTTTAACACTATTATTTCCTAATAATGTAATTTTATGGTTTAGCAAGAGAGGAAATTATTTATTTAAATTATATAGATTGTTTTGAGCATTTAGGATTCTATGTGTAATGAGAAGTGTTTCCAAAGAAATCTTAACATATAATGGAAGATATTTCAAATAATGAAAGATATTATTAACCACATACCAATGCATAAAACTTCAATAACTATCCTAGATAATGCCTTAAATAATCTAAATCACTAAAACAATCAAAACCTAGCACATGTACTACTGCAAAGAAATAAGAATTTCACTTTAAATATCAAATTGCCCTCATATCAAACTCAAAATTATTATGTAGATTATATAACAGCTAATTATCCAAGCTAGGAAGTAATGGAGGATGAGGATCAGACTATGTATAAGCTGAGTCTAAACCAGGAGCCAAAAGCAATGGAAGAGGTGAAGGAGAATCTACAAACTAAGAGATATCCAATATATAGAGCACAAGAATAGGGGAAATAAAGTATTAAAGGATATAGGAGCAACTCAAAATATTTAGGAATAATTTAGAGAGCAATGTGAATCACCAAGATGAACTACAAAATAGTAGGGCATCCCCTATCATAATGAAAGCTAAGTGTGCCAAGAATGAATGACATGTGATTCAAGAAGGTATCCAAGCTTTGAGAGTGATGATTAAGAGATAATATCAGAGTAAAAATGTAGGAGAGATATGATAAAATGAATGATGAAACATCATATAAGGAAACCTTAATCCACCAAAGGCCAAAAAGTAACCATTTCTAGCCATTTAGGCCAAATTGACTCCTTTTTTACACATTCTGCCTGGGCCATGGCCTATACCATGGATTTTGTGAAGGAAATATGTATACTAGGTTTTGGGTTTCATCCTTAAGCCATGGCTTAGGTCAAAATGCCACTATGGGTGGTTGACAAGCCTCAGTAAGGGCCTTAGAAGGTGTCTAGAGGGCCTGTCTATGTGTAAAAGTGTAGTAAGATGTTGAGGATGTGTAGGGGATGGATATATGATGAAATAAAGGTCTATATGAGTGTAAAATGTCTCAAATAAGGATAAACAAGGTTGGTAGTCTATAAGTGAGTTGATATGTAATCATAGGGAGGAGTAGGGTCATGGGAAGTATGATTACATATACCCCAAATTTATAAGTAGTCAGTGTTTAAATGAATAAGGAGTGATCTGCAATACCTACAATCCATATAAAAGAAAATAAAATTAAGAATTTAAATGATAAAATAAAACATTACCTACACTTATCAGATAAGTATGGTAGTGGAAGAACTTGATGGTATGATCCACAGGTGATAGTTCAAATTTTATGTAATCCAAATCCAGCTCCAACTCTAATCCCTACATAGAAATGACACAAGTGATATCAAATCAAATCATACAATCCATAATGACATTGACTAGAGATTTATCTCTAGTGTTCTCCCCATAAGGGATATGGGTGATATAGATGTCTTCAAAGGGGGAGATAAAATCATGCACCACCTTGAAGAGGGGGATAAACTTAGATCTAAATATATACTAGGCACCAGTGAGATAAGACATAGCTAATATTGAGTCTAATAAAAACCACACATAGTGTGCACCTAGCATATGAGTGTTAGTAAAAGCATTGATGATTATGTGATACTTAATTATATTGTTCATCTCACTAGTAAGGAGATAACCAATTACAATAATCTCTTAATCCCATTTGTCATTGATAATCCAAGTAGAAATGATAGATCTTGGGTTGCCTTGACTACCACCATTAGTGTGAATCACCATTAAGAGGTGCATCATGATAAGGAGTAGGGATGCAATAGGATGTTACAGAAGGATTATCTTAACATAAATTAGGATAAGTGAGTTGCATAAGAGAGACAAAGAACATAATCAAGTCATAATTGAGGTGTAAAGACTAACACTAACTATGGGATGAGGTGACAAAGGGTAGTAGGATGTCCATGAAGAGACAAAGACTAATTGGTGAAGACTAAAGAAAGTTTTAGAGCAATTTCAACCATGAAACCACACCTATAAGAACCATAGTGAAAGAAGAGGGAGTTAGTAGGTATTGACTATGAATGAGCCAAGAAACTACTGACTGAAAGAAGAAGAGAGATCAAATTCTATCCCAAGGTGTATAGAAAAAGGTGTACATATGCCCAATAGGCTATTATACTTGGGGGTATAAGATACTAGAATGGTCCCAAAGCACACTCAATGAGGCCTCAAAGAGATAAACCTACTATTTTATTACATCCAAAATGGGCCAAAACCCCTAAGATGAAGATTTGGTGGTTTTAGAAGTAATAATAAGATGAAATAGAGGTTAAGAGAGATAAAAAAGGAGGTCATGGCTTGTCTATGAAAAATCATGGCATAGACCACTACCAAGCCATAGGGGCTATGGCCTGCCCACTACTAGGTTGCAGCTTAGCCAAAAAACCTATAGCTTGGTCTAAAAATGGCCAAAAACATATCTAGGGAGTTTGAAAAGGCCCAAACTTGTCTAAAAAGGATGGAAAGGGAGAAATAATAAAAACCATGTTGGTTGAAAATGTTTATATCATTACAATATGCACACAACTAATATATATTCATGTTACTCTCTTATGCAGATGTAAAGATGAGTTAGAGTGCTAGAGGTAGGAAAGGCATCTTAGTCAGTAGAGATGCCACCATTATGTGGGGGACAATTGGGAGAGAGTATATCAATGTCAACCATAATGAGAGGTAAGGAATGGTGTTAGGAGTCCCATGATAGATGAAAACTAGTCAGGGAAGGTTAGATCAAGTCATAAGTAACCACAACCACTAACCCACACCATCTATAGGAACAATGGAAAAGGAAAGAGGAAGTTGGTAGAGGGCTAGCTACCATCAAGTAGAAGCCCGACCAACTAAAAGAAGAAAAATAATCTAATTCTATCTTGAGGTAAATCCAAAGAGGAGTACATAATCTAAATAGCTATAGAGACCCATAAGGTCTAATGATGAATGCCACAAGATGGGTAATCCACCAAACAAGGACCCAAGGAGGGTGTTCTGGTAAACTCTAAGGCTCATCAAAGCACCACATAGGCCTAAGATTACCCCTAAGGGTATGCCCCCACTTCTCCCTAACTAAAGGTCTACCCCCAAGGTAGGTCACTACCTAATCTACTAAGAGGCCAAACAATAGGTAAAATGTGGGAAAAAGGAGATAGAGAATTCATATCCTTAGGTTCACCAGTCATGACCTAAAACACAAGAGTGCCAAAGTGGGGTCATTGTTGGTAAATGAGACCCCTAAACCTAAACAAGTAAGATGATGGAAATGCATATGATGCATGAGTATGAGCTTATTATAATCTCTCCTCTCATTGATTGGGTTACATGTTATACCATGAATTAAATAACACTCAAGATCAGACTCAACAACTCTAGTAATATTTGTAGGAGATGCATTAAGAGAGACAATACTCCAATGGGAAAATAAAAATGAGAAATGAAGCTTAACATTTGAGGAGATATCTTGAAATATGTCTCTAAGAAGGGACGATCCAAATTGGCACCATAGGGTATGAGAGGGAGTTGGAGAATGTATGTTATACTATGAAGGAGTGAACACTAATAAAAGCTTAGTTGGATCAATGTACTCATCCTTGAGAAAACAAGATTCAGAGGTAGGAGCCTTGGGTGAACCCACAGGGCCCGATGAGGAGATATCTAAAGCCTTATCAAAGGGATTTTTTTATCATAGATAAATTCCTAGGGATCTAGGTCTACCTCTATAATATGAACCTTACCTTCATGCATGAACTAGACCATGTAAAACATTACTGATGTGATGGCTTACACAGTAGTGGTCTAGGGATGGCCAAGGATCCTATTGTATGAAAGATCCAAGTCTAACACACAAAATTAAATCTTGACTATTTTAGGACCAAACTTGACTTAGAGCTTCACATTTCCCACCAGTAAAATCATGTCATTATTGAAACCAACACAAGTATGGTGAAAATTAGAGATATTATTTTGACTAATCACAAGCTCATTGAAAACATACAAAGGCATGATATTCAATGCATATCCTTCATCAATGATGCATCTCTTGACATGAAAATCATCGATGGTGGTCTCACTGTAAATAAGGAATCTATCCCTCTTTACAAGAATAAAAGCATATGGTAACAACATAGGGTCAAAAGATAACATGAGAGGATGAAGGTGATCAAAATTTTTGGATTTGAATAAAACTTTGAAATAATCCTTTAATGGGACCTCATGAGAGGACCAAGATCATCAAATATGAGGGCCTTTTCTCAGGGTAAAGGCATAGAAGGTCCTAAATGGACATCCTAGATGAGAGGCCCTGTAACTCCTTTATTATGGAGTAAGGATGTTGTCTATCCTAGGGAGGGATGTTACACCAAAAGTAAAATCTAACTTTGGGGTTCCCTACCCTTATGGACTAGATAGGTGACCCAACACCACTAGTCTCTTTGATAGTGTTGGTGACCTGGCTCGAACATGTGTTGATTAATCACTCATACCCAATAAAGTCTATGTCAATAGAATTAATGACCTTGATACTCTTGTACCTGGCTTTCCCTCTCAGGCTATCTTAAGAAGAAGAATCAGAAGAGGTAGAAGATGAATAAGGGGAATAAGGGGCCTTAGCCTTGGATTTCTTCTTTTTCTTCAGCTTATTCTCCTTGTTGTGTTTAAGTAGAGGCTCTTTAAGCATATTCAATTTGTGATTGGGTTATACAATTGGAGAACTCTATGATGGAGGTGATGCTTGTGCACTAGATTTTTGGCCACCATAATTATCATCATCATGACCCTTCATCTAATGGAAATTACAAAACTTAGTGGGGTCATAAGGAAACACCATCTGTGGCTTTGTTATGCTTTATTTGAAAGACTTATTTTTAGCTAGATTCTTGCTTCGAGCATTCCCCTCATAGGTGATATCCTTATCCTTCTTCTCAGGAGGAGAATCAGTGACACCATCATCAATCACATTATGGTTATGATCATGTGAAGAGGATGATTTTTAGGTCAACACAGGGTGCATGCCTACATGCACCTCAAAGAATCCAATCTTAAAACATTCATTAATAACTTCATCATATGAGGTGGGCTCATACTTGATAACCTCAAGGTAAACCTTCTTCCTCAATGCTCATATGAACATGTCATAAATTTGATCATCTAAGAACCTTATTTTGCATGTATAGATGGCTAAGCACCAACTATGCATAAAATAAAAGTTTTACTAATCCTTGGCATATATCATGGAGGTAAGTTATTAGATGCTAAGGTTAAATGGTATATAGATATCAATTACTAGATTAAATCATCCATAAATAGCTATAAACTAGAGAGAGAATTTAGAGGTGGATTCAAAAATCAAACAAAAGCTTCATCTCATAGAGAACAAGTAAAGATATTCAACATCATGCCTTAGTCTTGTTCCAAATCCATACATGTCATCATAAATGTCATGATATGCTCTATAGGATTAGAATCCTGAGTCCCACTAAACTTAGGTAGTTCATGGATAGGGTTAGGAATGGGAATAGAACATACCCAAGGGGCTAGAGGATTCTTACGAATATCCTCATAGGCATAGTTGATAGTATGTTAGTGATGATATCTGGGAGGAGGATCATGGTGGTTATGATGTTACCTATTCTAATATACCTCATCACAACCATGATCATGGAGGGGATGATGCTGAGGTAGCTCCTAATATGGGAGATGTTCAAGTTGAAAATCATCCCTACCATGAGGTGGGGAATGACCATGAGAAGGATATCACTCTATATGTGGATGATGGAATGATATGGCATAATCATAGAAATGGTAATAGTGACCTAGGTCTCTATGATGTTGATCACATTCTATTAAATGAGGGTCATCCTGAGTGCATTTATGCTCAATATAGGCATCCCATAGATCTCTAGTCTATAGGTGGTGATCAAAATTAGCATACTCATCTTAGACTCTAAAGGATGGACTAGGAGGTTGGGAGGACTCCTCATGATGTAGATTCCTCACCAAGTTGGATTACATATGTCCCATAACATAGACATGAGGGGTTTCTTGTTGTAGAGTCTCCTCCCAAAAAAGAGGATGGAACTCACACAAGAACAGGTTGAGATACTTGAAACTAAATGGATGTGATCTCTATCTCTAGAGGAATCACACTACATACTCCTAGGGGGACAAGGGTGGACTTCATTCACTTGAAGTAATCTATGGTAATCATCAATTATTATACATATCTCATTAGGCCTCAATCACATAAGGGGGTGCTCATTAACTTGAATGGGTGAATGAATCATAGCATGAGGATGAAAGAAAAGATCCTCAAATGAATGAAGATCAAACTATGAAAAGGGGACCAAGTCCATTGGTTATAGACTTGCTAATCTTGCTCCTTGTGTAATGTGAGAGGGTCTAGGTCATCATAAAAGGTCAAGGGAACCTATTAGATCCTATGGTGTCTATTGAATTCCATTGTAACTACATCCTGCTCATGAGTGATCTTAGGGATAAGGCCTTGAATCTGACAAGATTGGCATCCCAAAGGTGGGAGGTCAAACATGGATGAAATGAAGAAAGTTCAACATGGGAGATAACAAAAAAGGCAAATAGATAGAGAACTAGTAAGGAGAATAACACAAAACCAAAGTAGGATGAAACAACTAAGGTGAGAGCTAAAACACAACTAAAAAAATCCTAATAGTTAACAGAGGGGAGTTGGTTAAGAGAGTTCTAAATGGGATAGAACTAGAATGATACCATATGTGAGGTCCCATCAGGCATGTCATAATATAGCTTCAAGAATCTAAATAGAACCATTAGTGTTTGGTAGGGGGTACATGGGGTACTTAAATAAACAAGTAGAATGCTAGAAGGCTCAAGGCTTTTATGGGCTACTATAGATCTATAGAGGCTATCTAGTTTTCCAACTTGTACCAAGCTATAGATAGACTTGAAAACTAGGTTAGAGATAACATGTTAAAGCACACAAAGGATGTAGGTATCTCTATTGGGTATAACAATAGTAAATCAAGTAGCTAAGATTTAAAATCTACTTGTATACAAATTATGGAAATAATAATGCTAAATAAAGAGAGCTATCAAGTAATGCATAAACTTAGAATAAAAGGCACTTTCAAGCCAAATGAAAGATGTTTTAGGAAGTAAAGACATTTTCAAGCAAGGGTGAAAGAGAAAGTCTAATATAAGCCTAAGCTAACTCTTTATTTTCAAA
The DNA here is from genome assembly GCA_037957365.1 of Torreya grandis. Taxonomy (NCBI): domain Eukaryota; kingdom Viridiplantae; phylum Streptophyta; class Pinopsida; order Cupressales; family Taxaceae; genus Torreya; species Torreya grandis. The sequence continues at coordinate 243,790 of JARHVA010006271.1, forward strand.
ATTATTATTTCCTAATAATATAATTTTATGGTTTAACAAGATAGGAATTTATTTATGTAAATTGTATAGATTTTTTTTAGCATTTAGGATTCTACTATGTAATGAGAAGTGTTTCCAAAGCAAGCATGACATATAATGGAAGATATCTCAATCAATGAAATGCATTCCTAACTATATACTAATGCATAAAAATTTAATAACTATCCTAGATAATGCCCTAAATAAGCTAAATCACTAAAAAATCAAAACATAGCATATATACTACTGTAAACAAATAGGAATTTCACTTTAAATATAAAAGTTACCTCATATCAAACTCAAAAAGTATTGTTAAAAATTTCTACCAACTGATTATCCAAGCTAGGAAGAAATGGAGGAGTATTAGGTTATGTGTAAGCTAAGTCAAAACTAAGAGCCAAAAGCAATAGAAGAGGTAAAGGAGAATCTGCCAACTGAGAGAGTACCAATAGATGGAGCATAATAACAAGTGAAATAGAGTATTGAAGGATCTAGGATCAACCCACAAGCTTTTTAATATTGTAAAGAGAAATGTGAATCATCAAGATGAATTGTAGAATAGTAGGGCATCCCCTATCAAAATAAAAGTTGAGTGTGCCAAGAATGAACCAAGTGAGATTCAATAAGGCAACCAAGATTTGAGAGTGATGATCAAGAGATAATATTAGAGAAAAAAATTAGGAGAGAGGCCAAAATGAATGATGAAGTGTCATCTAAGGCAACCCTAATTTTCCAAAGGCCAAAAAGTAACCATTACTATCCATTTGGGCCAAATTGGCTCCTTTTTTGCATGTTGTACCTAGGTCATGGCCTAATCTATGGATTTTATGAAGGAAACATGTGTCCTAGGGTATAATTTTCCTCTCTAAACCATGACCTAGTTCAAAATTCCACTTTGAGTGGTTAACAGGCCTCTAGAAGAGCTGAAGGAGGCATCTAGAGATCTTGTCTATGCATAAAAGGGCAGTAAGATGCTGAGGATTTATAGGGGATAGATGCATGATGTAAAAAAGTTCCATGTGAGTGGAAAATATCTTGAATAAGTATAATGAGTGTTGTTATTCTATACATGAGCTGATGTGTAATCATAAGGAAGAGTGGGGTCATGAGAAGTATGATTAAAAATATCACATCTATAGAACTATGTAGATAGTGTCTACTTACCTAGTGCGTCTACATAAAACTCATTCACCCCCTTCTTTTTCTTATATTCCCCCATGTTGTTTATTTGTTTAATTATCCCTTATCATCTAAGGGTAATGTTCATCATCTTGTTTATGTTGTGTTGTTTGTTCTAACATTGTGATTAGATATTATTTGTGTTTTATGTTCTTTTAGGTGTTTATTATTTGTCTATTATTTTGTCTTTCTATTTGTTCATTTGTTTGCCTATTTATTTGCTTTCTTATTGTGCCTTGATTTAGTCTATGCGCATTCATTAGGTGAATCCTTGCACATTATTCTTAAATCTATCCATATTCATATGTTGATGCTATCATCATGTTTTTATCATTGGTGCATTATTGTTAATTGAGTATTGGATCATGTTTCAATACTTATGTATATTTTTTCCAAGTTATCATGGTGTTCTATCATGATTCCTACCATCATGTGCTATATCAAAAATTATCTCCAAGAGTCTACATGAAAATGAGGCAATTATATATCTCCTTGGCACCCAAAAAATTCCAAATCTAATCTAAATCATATCCAAAATAGAGTAATTAAGTCATGAAATAATTTTCTCCCTTGCTAGTTTGGATGATCAACTCCCTACTTGCAAGTTACCCAAATTCATCTTTCTCCTCTATACCAATTTACCATCATATTCCATATCATATTTGTTATAATCAAGGTACAATACATCTAATCACCTCTAGGCAAATCATTATATACCATCCCATTTACATTTCTAATTATTCTAACTACCTTTGAGCAAATCATTGTGTTTCCATCCATTTGAAGGTTAATGATTATAACCACCTTTGGGAAACTCATTATCTTTGTTCTTCCTAATTAGGGAACATTTTCATTGTGATAATTTTTTTAACCATCTTTGGATAAACCATTATCTCTATCCACCTACATGGGGCATGTTTTTATCCTACCAATGATTATAATTGTCTATGAGCAAATCATTATTTTCTCTTTCAATGATTATAACCACCTTTGGGAAAATCATCATATTTGTTTTCCAAACTAAGGCATATCCATATGCCACTAATTATAACCTATTATAGCCAAATAAATCTTTTCCACCCCATTTCATCTTTTTGGTCCCATCATTTCTTCCTTTCAAGGGATTGATCTCTGACCCTTTTACCAACTAGTCCCTCAAGGGGTACCTATAGTTCATCCAATTATGTTGAAGTCATAGGCATATAGGACCTTTCCATTATTTGAGAAGATGTTATTATGCCTATACCTTGAAACACCTTCCCAAATAAGGGCAAACTATAGACACCTAAAACTAGCCACCACTGGCCTTCGATCAAACTTCAGACCGATTCCTACCAATCATTGCAAATTAAGCTTAGGAATCACTTAATATCTTAAATTTAATTTCACATCATTTTTAAAATCTCTAAATCATGTTGAGGCATCCATAATTATGGTATCCTATTGTATTCAATACTAACATCTCATGAATTTATCTCTAATCACCTTATAACATCACAACTATTAATTTGGCCTATAGACCTATTAAGTGAGGCACATGAACAAAAATCAAATATTGAAAGAGATAAATGGATAATCAAAATTAATTATCAAGATAAACCAAATTAAATTCCTAGTTGAATTATCTATGTGCAATTAATGAATAACTAAAAAATGAAAGTCAAAATTTTAATTATCCTAGACTTTCATCATGACATTTGTGAGTTGTCAGGCTCTTTGAAAACATTCTAAAATATCTCATTTTGGAGACCCATGCCTATTCATTGAAAATCATGATTAATTGACACCTATTAACTCTAATGGGGTTATATTTGACTCACCTATCTTAGGTTTTAACCTATTTCAAGCCTTAACTACACCTTAACTCACCTTCAGTTGGGATTAGATCCATTTGTTATAAATATAAGACATTGCCCATTGAATTATAATATTGGAAATCGTAGCGTTATAATTAAGTTTTATTGTATGAGATTCATATCAATAATATTATACTAACAAAATATTGAGCCAATCCCACATCAAGCCAACACAAGCCATAATGGTGTCAAGGAGAGAAGGAGCTACATAAACTCCATTGCCAAATACTCTTTGAAGCAAAAACTAAGTAATCCACTCAACCATTGGTTTAGAACCCTCAAAGAATGTAAAGTATTTTGTGTCTTTTGCATTTTAGTTTTACTTTCATTTGTATTTTGTTCATTAATCTCACCCCTAAGATCTAGGCTTGTAAGTGTTAGTGTTAGTGTGTTTATTTTAGTTTTATTACTTGAACTAATAATTGATCTAACATCCCTTATTGGATTCCTATGATCACAAGACCAACACATGCGATCACTACATTCTTAATTATACTATACATGAGAGTCTTTGATATATTATTGGAATGACCTTGGATATATATACTACATGTAGTACCTTATACAGTTCATGGATGTGTTAAATACATTCATGTCAATAGGGTAATTATAGTTTTTAAAATTTCATATGAACATCCACTTGAAAAAAAAATTATACCTAAGTAGTTGATTATCAAACCTACTAAGGTTAATCCTCTATGAAAGGGTAAATAATAGGTAATACCCTTTCCTGGGTAGCCAATACTTGAGATACCACTACATCAAAGATATACAATAGATTCCATGGAATCCTCATATACTACTACATATCACATTCTATTACCTAAAACAACACAAGTTCATATTTATGTTATTCCAAATAAACCTCAAGGCACTCAATTATGGTTTCATTTAACCCTCATTCATTTTATTGTTGCATCGTGACCACATAGTACTATTATACATATGTGAAGCATCATAGATCATACAATGTTAGATATTACACTTATACATATTCCTTGGTAGTACCACCAATTTATTGCACCATGTTTTGAGTGGGGAGCTACCTATGAGCATCCCTTGGATGAGATCATAAGATATCCTTGTCTTTTCAAACATTCTAAAAATACCTAAAAAAATTAAAAAATATAAAATATTTAGCATTTTCATGTTTTATTAGTTCATAGTCATATATATTGATGGTCTATTTTGGTATATATCATACCATTTATTTTTATATACACACATATATTTCATGCATCTTTTGAGTGTGATACAATCATACCCAGGCACATGATATATACACATACAGATATTGGGCCTTCCCTCTACTCACATCATCAATAGGTTGGGGTCATATGCTTTTCCTTGATCCTAATATACCTAAGTTATATCATTATATAATCATTTATATTATCATGTTTGAGCTTATATACTTACATATGTCTTTTTCTAAGTTTATATATTTCATAGTGTACTTGATATGCTATATACTTAATATTTTTTACTTTATGATTATATTCTTTCATTTTTTACACTTCCTTGATTGTGTTATTTTCTTTCTCTTTTCTTGAATTGTATTGCTTCTTCAAACATTTGAATATGCTTCATTTCTTATAGCCCCCATGCCCTTGTTTATCTATTGTGACATATGCATATGACATATTTTATTGTATATGGACATTTGAATATGTCTTTATATGCTCTATGTATATTTTACTAAATCATGTCCCTTTAATTGGATGGAATTTGAACATGTTCCTTGTATACAGTCTCTTTGGACCATTATATTTTGTATTGCTTTTGAGTGCTCTTGTGTGTGTGCTTGATTATCTTTTGAATTTTTACATCACAAGTATTATGCCTTTATGTGATTACATACTATGTACCTCATTATTATATCTACATAGACATGCTACTCAAATATGCTACATGATCCATACATAGATTATATAGTTATCTTGAGGTAACGTAACTAATAGTTTTTGCTTCCTCTCACCTCAAAATGGGGCATGTCATAGAAGCATGGATTCCACATTTCCATATTTTTAAATTAAATTGGAGTCATGTTATGGAAACATGTTCTTCACACTTACACCAGCTCTCAAATTCTACATATTTAATGGGGGTATGTCATGGGAACATGTCTTCCATACTTGAAAATTATCAATTTTGACAAATTTCATAGTTATATGATTCATATACATATTTATGGAAGTGTTATATATATTGGTACCATTGTTACACCTAGGTTTCAGCTTGGGGCATACATAAGGTGCATATTCCATGAAAAGAGCACCTAAAATTATAAAATCAAATCAAATTTTAGATTTTAAATACTACAATGGATTGTTATCATACCTAAGATATACTTTTATGGATTTTATTGAGCCTATATACTATAGTAATTAGTTCACCTTTTGGCAAGGTTGAGGTGACTAAATCACTCAATCTTAGAAATTTTATAAGTATACTTGATTAAATCATCTCATTTTACTAGATTTATAGGGTGGTGTGAGTAAAGCATCCACTATAATTAGATATATAGTGTGATTTTATTGGATCACTCATATTCACCAAATTATAAGTATGATTGGGTTGCATGATTGAGATGAGCTCAATAGACAGTAGAAACTCACCTTTTCACCAAGGTTAGGAGCATGGTGTCCTATCTCTCTCTTTCTATGTGTGTGTGTGTGTGTTTTTATATCTACATTTATAGGATTCCAAATTTTATTAATCTCAACTCTAATACTTCATAATAAAGCATATCTTCAAAATAAATTTTCAAAAGGCAAGATGGTTGCATCAATACATAGGTGTACTCCTAACCTTGATCTCTTTACTTTCAATCATTTCAAATTATTTAAATTATAGATTATATACACTAAATATATATTATAACCTGTTCTTGGTTGTAGGTCAATCACCAAAAAGTCACTCAAGTGGGATTCATGTAAGGTCAAGATGTGTTATACACACCTAGATACATATTTGTTTCCTTTAAACTAGTAATTTTAATACTAGATTAAAGGGGGTGGGTAGGGGAATGTAGATGATAAATTTGAATCATATAGCACCTCAATCATGTACACTTGGAAAATATCTATCATGGTTGTACCTTTCAGTTCTAAAACCTTTTTTTTTACTAAAAGGCTTATGTTCACTATCTATTATGTCTAAATTTATTATCTTTTAGTATAACCACTATTATTCTGATGATTGTGCCTTTTATATAATGTAAAATTCTCTAAACCTAATCATTATCCTTGTTTTTTAGTTTTGAGCTTGTACATGTTTTCTAGTTTCCTAGACATTTATGTCATAGTTGGACACCTACATCAACACTAGTGTCCATTTTCAAACTAAGTGGTTAATGCACAAATATCATCCAAATTATAAATTAAATTATCCTAAATTTTAGCTTAATTACTTTAGTATGAGATATTTTCAAAAGTGGATTATTATATATACAAGATCAACCCTCATCCATTCTATACCTAGAAAAGGCCTAGCAAATACAAGGAACTCATAAGGCATAGAAGCAGTATCCCCATGGGTCTAAAGTATTGAAGGAGCATCCCATGAGCCATATTTTCTAAGTTATAAGCTAGGTCACTTTATATAATTTCATATCACACATTACATCCTTAGGCACATATAATCTAACATGTAGAGGAAAACTACATAAGTCTGAGGCCCTCTTAAAAGTATTGGCTATGTAGGTAACACCCATTGATAGAGGGGTTCTTGGGGTAGCTTAACACTATGTGCACACTAGCCATTTTTTCCACAATCACTCTAAGGGTGAAGAAGCTAGGGTTTTATCCTTTGATAAAGAGTGATAGTTTGTGTGTGAAATATGAAAACATTATATGTAATTATAAATGCATCATATCTGTAAATAAATACTAACTTAGAGAAGATATATCATACTTACATTTCCAATTAGAAATACATTAGATAATTGGGAACATAACCAATATGGGGATCTTCTAGACCCAATTAGGGGATGTCTTATCATAATAAAAAATGCTAGGGAGGGTTATAAAGCCTCCAATCAAGCATAATCATGTAATAACCCTAATTAATCCCTTTGTTTTCATGTTCACTAAACTAATAACAATTAAAGTCTAACATAGTGCTCACCAAAGCTTGTGGCACAAAGTGGGGGTAATAAACAATAAAAGTAAACATGAATATAATACATATACTCACATCAATTTATATGTAATCCTAATGCATGGAAGAGAATTACAAATGCATATCTATCTACTCTTATAAAGGAGGAACAAAGTTATGAATACTTGCCTTTGAAGATGAACCCATCGAGTCTCAATCTCTTCCTTGGCCAAGGTGCTTCATAAGAGGTTATTTTGGTATGTAAAGATGACAAAGAGAAATTATATCTAGGCTACACAACCTATCAATTCATTTAAAAGACTTTTCCACAAGACAAGATCTATATGTCAAAGAAAGTATGAAACCCTAAGCTTACTCCTTAAGTAGAATAGTGGATAAGCAGATACATAATAACTCTTAATTTTTATTTTCTTCTCTAAATAATAGAAAAATGATCTTGTATATATAGAAATATTTAACCTTAAGCCATTTCAAAATTTTCAACTAACAGGGTCAACCCAGTCAAAATAGTGCTATTATGGACAAAATTTTACTAGGTCACGAGCTAGGTCAACCAAGATCTGATGTAGACCTTAAATGAAATTTACCCATAACATTATAGGGTCAACCTAGTTGACCTAGTACTATAAATAGTCAAAAGGTGCTCAAGGATAGGAAAAGGGGGACAAAAGGAAGGAAATGACTAAGGAGTGTGCAATGGAGAATAATAAACTTAGGGATTAGGTTTTTAGGAGACAAGTGTGTAGATAGCAAGTAGAAGAAGCGATAACAATCTTGAGAAGCATCAATGGTTCACCCACCCCTTTCTCAATACACCCCTTAATGCATGCACTCAGAGAGATTGAGACTCAATGGGTTCCTAAAAGATAAACAGTGTCATTAAGTAATAAAATTTTGAAAACATTAAGGTAGACATATGCCCCACTCGAAGCTCTTCACATGTCACATGAGTGAAACACAGGATGGTGTTTTAGAAATAGAACATGATGACACATATGTTGATGCTAAGTAAAATGTAGTAAAGATAAAATAGGATAAATGAATGGACAAAATTGAAAAATGCATACCTTTACTTACCTTAGTGTTGTAGATAAAGAATGAGACTACAAGAGATTTGAAGGTGTCCAATGTGAAGAAAATTAGGCAAACCTATAGAGATTAGTGCAAAAAAGAGCAAAAATTTTAATTTTTAGAATATAGGCATATATTAGTGAAAAATATTCTATACTATGTCATGATTCCATAAATTTTTACAATTCAAAAAATTGGTGAGTAAAAATAAAGATATGAGCAAAACAAGGAACTTGATGGTAAATATTTGAAAGGTAAAGAATTGTGAATAGTAAGTTTAAATAGGGTGAAAATAAAGTCATTTTCTTATTATTTGACTTATATGGAGAGAGAAATAGAGCTTGGAGAGACCAAATAAAATGTAATAGAGCTAATATGGTGAGGAGATAATAGTCAAGATGAGAGGGACACCCAACAGTTGCAGCACAAGTAGGCAACTAAGAATTTCAAACTTGTTTTTGAATATTTTATTAAAAAATAAGTGTTTTATAAAAATTTGTAAATTAGACCAATTTCAAAAACTAAAATGAACCCTAGATAGTTGATAAGGGTTTTAGATACCAAATAGGGAAATGGATTGAAAGGAATCATAATAATAACTATCAAAGGTATTTATTACAAGTAGTAAAAAGAGTCAGTTATTTGAACCAACTAGGTCAACCCAGTTGACCTAGTAGGCTAAAAATTTTAATTCGACACTACCAAATTTTTAGGTGTGTGTCACCTTAGTTGATTTTGGTAAACTATCAACTTAGTACCTCACTACCAACTTAGTTATCTGAACTAGAATGTTGACTTAGTACTAAGGGGGGAAATGAAAGGGTCAACCTAGTTTGTTAAGTCAACATGGATAAAATAAGGACTATTTAGGCAAATTAATGTTTGACCAAGTGGCCAGAATAGTATGGAAATGCATGAAATAGGCCAAAATAGTACTATAAAGGCCTAAAATGCCCAACTGAGTACTAAAATAGCCAAAGAGGATAAAAATAGGTTAAATTAGACAAAAATGGATAGATTAAGGTAAATTAGGTTTGTTTTTGTTAAAATTTAAAAATAATGTATATGATTATAAGTGACATATATGTATAATACAAAGTTTGTTATTTTATGGTTTTAGGGGCATCTAAGATTTTGGTATTTAGTGGATGCAGCATGGCTCCTAGACCTTGTAGGTTGGTCACACTAGGTCTAGGAGTTATTATGGAGGTGTGTCAAGTACCATTGAGCATAAATCTTGTAATCATGTTCCTAAGAGCCTAATAATGATTAATTATTACCTTTAGGTGGGTGGTGGATAGGGATACCATCAAGGTGAGTATCACCCTAGAGGATGTCCATGTTATTCTTAGACTTTTGTTAAGACGTATGTTGGTGATCATGGGGGTACCAGATGGATAGGAGGAGAGGAAAGCCTTAGCCTTGTGGGTAATAGGCTCAAATATGATATATATTGAGCTAAGAGAGAGCCTATTTGACATGAATATAGCTCAAATTATGGATATCTATAAATTAATAATTGGACTTATGATAGCATGGGTGTTATGTCATAAGTTGAATGGTAAGGTACTATTATATATGATATCCTTACGTCAATCCATTTTGGAGTAGGGGCACTATATGATCTAGGTTTTATCATTTGGCTCCATCTCATACATGATATGTATGGGATGTTTTCAAGAGGGTAGAAGACCATGGGGCTAGTGATTTTATTGATTTCTTGGATATATGAGAGGTTCTTGATAGATTGACCAGTTGGGTTACCCCATATGGTTGATGATTAGTTCCTTCAAGTGTAAAGATGGTGATAAGATTAGGTGGCATAGGTCATGTCCCACATGTTAGTGCTACAAATAATAACATGAGTAGATATCATGTGGTATCCCTATGGGCACATCATGATAGTATAGATGAGTTAGAGGATAGTGGTACCAGAATTAGCACAAGCATAGATTATAGGCCACTACACATAGTGAATAGAGTCACATCTAGTGGCACATTCACCAAAATAGTTATGACTCCCTAACCCAGTGGATCTAATAGTGGTTCCCACATTTTAGGATAGATATGTGAGAGAGTAAAGGGGGAGAGGAGGAGAGAGACCACCAATGGGTAAGCCAAAGATTAAACCATGACATGAGAGATCATGGATAGGTTGAACATGGTAGCTAGTAGATATAAAGGAGATGAATGTGGATACAGGAGTGTTAGAAGTACCATAGTTAGCACCACAGAATGAGGAATGGTGACCACATCAATAATACCATCAATGGAGATGCTATCATTGAGAGAGAGTACAGAGGTTATTCATCCCAAATGACCCATTAGGTAGCCTAAAATAGATTTTATCTATAGAGGCACCACTTAAGCAAGGCTTGACATGGGTATGGGTGGTGACCCGAAGGTTTGCATTAGTTGGGTGGCATCTTATGGATAAGGTACTCAGAGGATGAGTTGATGGAGAGACTGTGCTCAATGGTCATGCAAATGGGAAGATTTTGATATGCAACATTTAAATAGGTAATAAATGGTTGAAATTTGATTTACTTATTTTTTTTTTGAGATAGATTATAGATAGAAATATTTTGAAATATATGTGTGATCTAATATATATTTGGTTTGAATTTTATATATCTTGAAAAGGAGGATACTAGATGGGGATCCCTGGTGAGGGGAGTACTCCATTAGATCTTAGATGGGGTATTAATGCCATACAACCCTGTTACACTGGATAATCCTATGATATTATTTACCCCAGCTCAAGCAAGTTGGTTTAGACTAGTAGGAGAGGTTGTGAGGTGATTATAGGTGCATGGAGATGAGAGACAACTACCAATAGGGGTGAGAGTGGGAGAGGCATAGGCATGGTAGGCCTTGGCTCAAGAGAGAGCCATGAATATAGATACCATGACTCAATTGGCATGGGTATAAGCCCAAGTGGCCAACCTATAGGGATAGGTGATATATTAGAGATCTCAAATAACCTCTTTCTAATGTACTATATAGAGGGAACTGTCTAAGGCATCTATGCGAAGCATGGCTAGCCCATGAGATAGACATGATAGAGCCCAGCCTTAGAGATGGAATGATGTATATTTTTATAATTTGTATCAAAAACATGTGATATATATATAGATAGATATATCATTTTGGTAGTTAGGTGTTGATCTTATGTGTTTGTATTATGTTTGTGGTTATAGATGCATGAATATATTTCTTTCTAGCACATGTATTTTAATTTTGTTGTATATGATATAATAAATGTGTTGTGGTTTATTTTTTAGTATTATGTAGGACACATGCATGGTTAAAAATAAATGGGTGAAAAAGACTTGGCTAAGTATAATCAATCAAAAACAAATGTACTAAACACTATTTCATGTTAGGAAATGTGTAATAACAAGAATGACTTAAATAATAAACTAAGAGTGGTAAACAAGAGGGAAAAAAGTTTTCTTTTAAACCATGAAAAATATTTGGCACCAAATTAAAATAAGTAAAATCTCACTAAATCACATTGGGAAGTATGAAAATAATGTAATAAAATGAAAATCACTTTAAAATAACAAATGGTATAAAAAAACAAATCAATTAAGTTAATCAATCATACTATATCACGTTTAGAAGTATAAAAGAGAAACAAAATTGAAAAAATTGGTCTTAAATTAATCACACTAATTCAAGTTAGGAAGTAATAAAAACTCAATAAAAGGTTGGATTCTTACATGCAAATAGAAAACAAGAAGATAAAATTCAAAGAGTAATGAACTAAGCATAAAACATACTAAATTAATATAGGAAGCATGTCAATGATGTGTAACTTCATAATTAATCACATCTTATCTCATATTTGACACATGTTATCTTTTTGTGACTTGTATATTAGAAATTTTTTTGAGTAAGGTCAAGTCCTATCCATGGTCTTACATTAAAACTCATGAAAAGAAAACCAATGAGGTGAAATTAATGTAAAAATATGGTAAAAAGGGATGTTGGTAATAAGAATGTGAAATTTTGGTATTTTTTTAGGAAGGCCAGGTCATATCCATGGTCTTATAATGCAACTCACAAAATGGAATCCCTAAGGGAGTGATCAGTGAAAAAAATAATATTTCTCAAGGGGAAATATTAGGATTGTAGGGAGTAAAAAAGGGAATGTGAAAAGTATAACTTAGGCATCTTATGATAAGACTTTAGGATACATGAGGCACATTAAGGACATGATAAGACACTAAGTGACTAGTGACCATCAATGTATAAAGAAAACATGTTCGCTATAGACACAAATTTAATTAGGAAAATAAGTGTGCTACTAAGATCAACTCATCAAGGTAGATTGGTACAAGAAAATTAAAATGGTCCTACCTTCCCATGACATGTTCCTCATTCTTCAAAACCCCTTACAAATTCATCGATCTACTGTGAATATTAGGTAAGTGCATGAGAAAGTAGGTAGCAATAAAATATTTTTTTTATTATCCTTTTCTAATCTACTAGCTTCACATACCCCAATAGACCTTGGCTCTATAGTGAGTCTAACTATGGAGTTTGAGCTTAGACTAGAAGAAAGATATGTGCTTTGAATCATGTCTTTTAGTGTGATTTGACTTTTGATAATTTTAAATATTACCTTTTGGATCATTATCTTTTGTTAAATTATTTGGATTTTAAATATTTTAATGGATTTTGTAAGATTCCTCCTCTATATAGACTTGTAATGACCAATCATGAGTGATAGAGTGATACACATGAATGAGCTTTAGATTTTGGTTAAAGGAAGCTAAGTAACCAAATACAAGACTGACTAAGACAATTAGGCTTAACTATGAACCATCATGTTATCTCAAGTCTCAACCATGTATATGCTTAGTTCATGAAAAGGGATAAAGGGAAAGAAAGGAGATCCAAATTGGACTAGTAAAAGGAGATTATAATGAGATGATTTTTTTGCTAATTGATCACATGGTAAAGAAGGAATTACTAAAGGGAACAAGTTTGGTATAACCAAGTCACAATAATAATTATCCATGTTTATAGATATAAGATAGCAAATAATCATGAAAAGAGAACAAGGGAGTTTTAAGAAATAAACTTAAGAATAAAAAAAAGGCAATGATGAATAAATCCATAAGCAAACATGAATGACATTATAAGCAATATAAAGTGCAAAATCAAAGTCACCATGTAAGATAAATAAGAATTTTAAACAATGTCAAATGATCTAGCAATAGATAAAGATAGATTTGGAGTACACGTATAATCAAAATGAAATTTTAAAAACACAATACATGTGTTCATAAGTACTGATAGATTTATTCACACACATTATCAAAAACATCTAATAAGTCTCTATGAAGTTGAATGCAAATTATAGATAATGTCTCATCCATCTTCAACAAAAATTGGGAAAATACTTCCCATCTAATCTCCTCAATAGAGAAGGTAGGAATGCTTGATGGATCATGATGAGGAGGTATATCATGCAAGGGATGATCAAGAGAATACATAAGAGTGGAATTTATAGGAGATGAAGAGATCATTGGTGAGGAAGTATCCTTAGGTGAGGGACTCACAAGTGGAGAAGAAGCCATAGGTGAGGGAAGGTCCATGGGTGAGGGATTCATGGGTGGAGGAATAGGAGGTGAAGAAGGGACCATAGGAGGAGATCAAACCACTAGAGGTGGAACCATGGGGAAATAATGGGGAACCTTATTTAAGGAATGACCTGTGGGAACAATGGTATAAGGTGTGGGAATAGTTAAAATATAATCTTTAAGTTGTTGCTGAAGAATGCAGTAATGGTCAATGTGATGTGTGCCACATTGGTGCCAGAGATAATAAACCTCACCATACTTAATAATATACTTAGGTAGGACCTTCAAGGTAGGTATATCCTTGTCTAATAACTAAGGGGTATTATGATGCAAAGTTTCAATATATTGGTGTATCTTGTGGTAATGTGTGGATGAATAGTTATTTGTGTTGTGGAAGCAACAGTTATGCCTATGAGTAGTTTTGGTGGGTGTACTCATAGGAGGAAGTGTAATAGAAGTAGAATGATATTGGTAAGTCTCATTAGCCCATTTTGTGTAAAAAGGATACAATTATGGTAAAGGAATCAAACCATCACCAAGAGAAGGTTGTGCTAGTGGAGAGATAATGCAAGGATCAATAGTAAGAGTGATAGGATTACAAGCATGAATAGACTCAAATAAAGTGGGTGTAGGAACAAGATCCAAACTAGGATCTAATGAGGGAGGGGTAAGGTCTACATAAGGCTAAAGGAGAGTTACATTCATCTTAGGGATAAGTAGGCTATAGGGATCATGGTACCTAGCAAAGTGATAGGGCCCATTCATAACATGATCCATAAGCATACTCCTACAAGGTTATTAAAAATTTGGAGATGTCTAAACCATATATACCCTATGATAAAGAGTAAAAATTATAAAATTAGGGATGATATATGATGTAACATATAAAGATATACTAAAATATTGAAGCAAATATGAACAATAATGGATAATCTTAGCATCACAATATTGAATAAGACCTCCTAAGAATGGATCATCTAAGGTATATCCATCATTATAATCAGATGTATAAAGGTAAATGATGTATGCAGGAATTATATTTTCATTTTATGAGGTGTGATAAATATAATCCCAAGTCTTAGTTAAGATAACAAAGATGTCATCACAAGGTGGTTGACTAGAATGAGGTTATAAAGAATTAGGAAGCTGAGAGATGAGATGAGGTGAGAGATCAAAAGTTTTAATATTGAGATTTATATCATCAAGCTCATAATCATTATAATAAAAAAGTTTAGGGGTAAAATTCCCAATGATTTTAGGATGACCATTGTAACCTCAAGTTGAATTGATATGAAAGTTGAATCATTAAAACTCATGAAATAGAACACTTAGCAAGGGTTCAAGAGTAGGAATCTTAAATAAACCCTAATCTTGGAATTGTTCAAAATTATAAGGGTTGGTTTCAACTTTAATCCTATATATGGATCTATTATGAGGTAATTTAATGCATTAGCAAGTGGAAAAAATAATTGCTCTCATACGATGAGTCCATGGCCTATCAATAAGAATGTTATAAGATAGAGGAAAGTTAAAAATCATCACATTCATGTGAATGGTGATATGTGGGATGGTAATGGGGAGCCATCCATAACCTAAATGAGTAATTTTAATTTCATCATAGCCTTGAAATATGATACATATGGATTTGAGATTGCATTCATAATATTCAAGGGTTTTGATAAAATTGAGAGAGGTAACACAAGTGCCAAAACTCTCATCAATCAAGGCATGTTTGAATTGGATATCACCAAATTGGACACTAATGAAAATATGAAGATCATTTATGTAAATTATAATCTCATTGAGAATCATGAAAGTGATGGGGAATTTTATGGAAAGAGAAGTGTCCATTATTTCATCATGTATGGACATCTCTTCATACTATTGCAATATGTTATCTTAAGATCCAGATAAGGTTGATTAAGATCCTACTAAGGGAGGATGAGGGATGTTAATCTTGAATAAAAACTACATAATATGGTTATGATGGCATGGAGAGGTCCTCATAATCTCAATAAATGGGATTTTGGTTGGGAGATCTGTAATCTACCCATTTTAGCTTACCATGGTTTATGATTTGTTTAGCTTATCATTGGACCTTGTAGGATAACTCATATCATTATAGGGTCCTTTTTGGTAGAGATCAGTGTGTTTTCACCATCAAATCTTACTATGGGTTTAGGTTTGGCCATTCATTAGAGTCAATTCTTCATACTTACTATTTATAGTAAGTCATCATTTCAAGGAGTCAAGGTTTCCATTTATAGTAGGGCACATAAACAGGCTATGATTATAGTGTTGATCCCTTGAATAATTGGTTTAATCAGATAATGAGGGATTTTCTATTTATAGTGAGTCAGTGTTGATAGAGAGGGACCCTTACTATTTTTAGTAAGGTAGTTGGATGCACAGTAGACATAATGGTTAACTCTGAGGTTCAGACAAAATTGAGATATAATGATTATTTGTGGAGTTATGTTATTTTAATTATTAATAAAGTGATTGCTTTATTAATAATTATTTATAAAGTGTAATTATAATATAAGGTATTAAAAATCACTTTATGTGTAATGGGACCATAAAGTGATTTTTAAGTACTTTACTTAATATTGACTTGGAGGTTGAATATTAAATTATTTAATAAAGTCAATGTGCACACATTTAATATTATTTTAAATTATATTAAATGACTAAAAAACCTTTCAAAGGGGATTGACCAGCTCATGAAAAAGTATATTAAGGGGGTAAGCCATGTTTCTTTCCATCTAGGATTTGATAATTACTTTTGACAAGTTCATTCTGAAGGAAGCCAAGGGTTTTCTGTAGTCATTAATCTTTGAGAATGAGAACTCCCATTTATTTTCATAACTAAGGTGGAGAAAGCTATTCTGAAGGGTTGCAACAATTAGAGGAGATAACTTAGTCTTCTCATTATACCAAATTTAGTGGCCAAAGACCAAATTTGTGAAGAATTATTTGGGTGATGATTGGAAAAGTATTTAAAAAAATTATAGCTCATCATTCCATCCATACTAAGGATGATTTTTTCATTCTACATATATATTCTAATTTTTTATGATAGTCATGGAGGTAGCTGGCTAGGAGCCATAATTTTGATTGTACAAGGTTTATTTGGTATTGATTTCTTCATGAGATTGGAGCACTCCATTCAAGAGGCCTTGACAATGATATTGATGCTTATGAGAGGGTTTAGAGGCTATGAATAATTTATTATTAGAAGTACAGGTCTAAAATAGGGGTGACTACCATAGGGGTTCAATTTTGATTCAAGGAATCTACATTACAAGTCTTAAGGTTTCCATCTCTTCATCAATTTAGAGGGCTTCATAACTAGGTTCCTTAAAGGTCATTTCATTATATTGTGGTGTTATTTTCATATCATAACATTATTATATCACACCATAAAATTGCTACCATATAACTCATAAATTAGTTGCATATTTGTAAGCCAAGAGTCTTGGATATTCATGTATATATTAGCATTATAATTGGCACATCAATAAAGGAGTGATAAGTTACATATCAAATATTTAATGTATTTCTCATGTTTATGTTTCTCATATCTTTCTTACTATTTTGCATGCCAAGTGTTTGATGAAATTTTAATTGGCTGTAAGTACACATTTTTCATGTAGTGATCATATATATATATATATGCATTCAAAAAGACAAAATAATTGCATTTTCACTTTAGTTATTTGATTAGACATTTTAGTGATAATTTTCAAGCATTTAATCACATTTGACATCATTCCAAGCAAGCATAAACAAACTAAAACTTAGAACCAACAAACATAGATATTGTATGCAAAGTGTTTGACAATATTCCTTAAGGGTTTAAAGTAGAAACTTGAGGTCAGATTACCCAAGGGATATTACAATGGTATCAAATATTTGATCCTACCATCCTAAAGGGTTAAGGTTTCATATGTAGCCACAAAGAAGAGGTACTCATAGGTATTACACTCATAGAAAATGCAGAATTAGAGGAAAATAAGTTTGAGGATACTCCATTGGGTGACATGGAAGGAGAAGGAACACTAAGAAATGAAGGGAGAAATTGGGGTAACATGGAGGAAATAGAAGCTAGTGAACTTTTTAGACACATGGAAGTAAGGCAGTAGCAGGTTGCAGATGCTTTGAGGGAACTTATTATAATGATGCAACAAGTGAACCCATAAGTATGGAAAAACTAAGTACTAGATTATTATAGGAGAATAATGGGAATCCCCGTAGCACATAGAGCTCCCACTCATACTAGTGATAGACCTACATGCCCCACATTTTTTAGAAATGAACTAAAAGAAGAGAATGCTGAAGAAAATGAAGAATTTATAGATAGTGGCATGGTAATACATGATGAGTGGGATATGCTACCCCCACATGTTAAGGAGCATTTGAATTTTGACAAATACATGAATCATAAAAGGGAGTATAGCAGGTCAAGGGAAGATAGGAAACCCAAAAACCAAAATAGGGACCTTAAGAAAGCCACAAGCAAACTCACACTCCTAACATTTGATAGAAGTGGGAAGGTCACAGCACAATCTTGGATTCACAAGCTAGATAGATTTTTAAGTCTTTGACCTATGGTGAAGGAGGATGCAATCAAATATGCAACCTTGTACCTATATGGTTTAGCTCATGATTATTGGCACCATGAGATGGTTACTTTGCAACATAACCTCATCACTTCTTACCAAGAATTCACTAATAGATTGATTAAGTGCTTCGATAAGAAAATCTAGAACTATATTTCAGAGACCTTGCTCAACTCAAGCAAGTGGGGAGTCTTGAGGCATATATTAGTGTTTTTTATAGGTTTTTAGTTATGGTCCCTAGCATACCTAAAATAAGGATAGTCATTTTGTTCATTGAAGGCCTATTGGAACCATTGAGAGGATGGGTAAAAGCTTTTAACCCATTGTCACTCCAAGAAGCAATGAAGAAGGCATGAAGTATGGAGTTGGAAGCCCAAAAAAAGTAATTTACTCCTAAAGAGATTAATTCTTCCAACAACAAGAGTCCTCAAAAATCTGTTGATAAGAAAAATATATTAGGAACTAAGGTAGATGAGGAGTCACGAGATGAATTGAGGAGGAAGCAATTGTGTTACTGGTGCAAGGAGCCCTATAACAAAGGGAATGATTATCCATTGAGGCCTAAGGGCAAGGCCAACTATATTATGTGGGTTTATTATGAGGATTTCAATTCTAAAAATTTAGATTAGTAAGCTATTTCAAGGGATGATGAGGTGGGAAAAGCCTCTATGCAGTTTGGACCCGATGCCCTTTTGTCCCTATTAGAATTATCTACCAATACATATAGGGGATCATTATTCAAGATCAAGGGATCAATGTATGGATATATATGTGTTATTATGCTAGATATGGGAGCCACACATAATTTTATTGATGAGTGATTTATTAGTAGGTGTAGAATATAGATAGAGGACTTCACTAGATTATATGTTTGGGTTGCAAATGGTTATACCCTCACTTGTATTAGATGGATTTGCAATCTCACACTTATGTTAGGAGACTACCATCTATAGGCTGAATTTTATGTAGTCAACATAGATGATATATATGTAGTGTGGGGTATGAGGTGGTTCTAGGACATTGGTGAGTTTACCCTCAACATACAAAAAATGGAATTGAAATTTGAGCTACAGGGTAGAAAATATGTGTTGAGGGGACTTGCAGAGGAGAGCTTACACTCTATCTCTCTTTTTAGAGAGAAGGGTGAGAGGATAGAAAAGGATCATGAGATGATTCATGTGGATTATGACACATCACATAGCTCCATGGGTTCAGAGGTGTATAGCCTAGATCAACATAGTGATGAGGTTAACTTTGTGAACAATCCTTTATTTGAGGTAGATGCCACATTATCTTTTGACAATCCAATCTTTGAGTTTGATGTCAATTTATCTCTTCACCCTAGTCTTGAGATGATTTTTCATGGTGTTTTGGATCCTACCAGTACATTAGAATTTTAGATAGGGCTCACAAAGGAGTTTTTTGGTGTGTACATGGTGAAGAATGCATATAGTTTTTCATTTGATTCTCATGTACATGACTTTTTTGGATGCACAGTCCAGTTATGCATGAGCTAGATGATGTGTATGATAGATTATCCTACGTAGTGTTGGGAAGCAAGTATTTTCAGTCTTTAGAGTTGCTTCCACTTGATGTTCATGTTCTTTCAGCACCTGTTGTTGAGTTTGATTTAGTTTGGCAGGTCCTAGTGATGGTGTTATAGGAAGTGATTGGAGATAGTAGGGACATTACATAGTTCTTCCCATGGGATCCTAGTGGAGTTTTTATTTCTCTTGAAGTGGAGTATAGTGGGATTTCAAATGAGATATTTCTTGGGGATAAGCAATTTCAAGGAAGGTAGTTTGTAATGTCCCCATTTTAGCTCACCATGGTTTATGATTAGTTTAGCCTATCATTGGACCTCATAAGCTAACTCAAATGGTTAGAGGGTACTTTTGGTAGAGATCAGTGTGTTTTATCCATTAGAACTTAGTATGGGTTAAGGATTGGCCATTTTTTAGACTCAATTCTGAATACTTGTTATTTATAATAAGTCATCATTTCAGGGAGTCAGGGTTTCCATTTATAGCAAGGCACCTAAACAAGTTATGATTGTAGTGTTGATCCCTTACACAATTGGTTCAATTAGATAATAAAAGATTTTATATTTATAGTAAGTCAGTGGTTGATAGAGAGGGACCCTTACTATTTTTAGTAAGGTAGTTGGATACACAGTGGACACAATGGTTAACTCTAAGGTTCAGACGAAACTGAGATATAATGATTATTTATGGAGTTATTTTAATTATTAATAAAGTGATTACTTTATTAATAATTATTTATAAAGTGCAATTATAATATAAGTTATTAAAATTACTTTATGTGCAATGGGACTATGACCCTCATTTAAGTGATTTTTAAGTACTTTACTTAATATTGACTTCAAGGTTCAATATTAAATTATTTAATAAAGTCAATGTGCACACATTTAATATTATTTTAAATGATATTAAATTATTAAAAAATCTCTCAAAGGGGATTGACCAACTCATGAAAAAGTATATTAAGGGGGTCATCCAAGCTTCTTTTCATCTAGGATTAGATAATTTCTTTTCACATGTTCATTGTGGAGGAAGCCAAGGGTTTTATGTAGTCATTGATCTTTGGGAACAAAAACTCCCATTTATTTGCATAATTGAGGTGTAGAAATATCTTCTAAATGGTTTCAGCTATTGGAGGAGATAACTTAGTCTTCTCATTGTGCCAAATTTAGTGGCCAGAGGCCAAATTTGTGAAGAACCAATTGGGTGATGATTGGAGAATAATTTTCAGATTTAGAGCTCATCATTCCATCTATACTAAGGATGATTTTTGCATTCTACATATATATTCTATTTTTTTATGATAATCATGGAGGTGGTTATCTAAGATCCATGATTTTGATTGTGCAAGGTTTATTTGGCATTGATTTCTTCATAATATTGGAGTGCTCCATTAAATAGGACTTAACAATGATGTTCGATGATTATGAGAGGGTTTATAGGCTAAAAATAATTTATTATTAGAAGTACAAGTCTGAAATAGGTGTGGCTACCATAGGGGTTTGATTTTGCTTTAAGGAATCACCATTGTAAGCTTAAGGCTGTCATCTCTTCATTGATTTGTATGGATTCATAACTAGGTTCCTTAAAAGTAATTTCATTGCATTATAGAGTTATTTTTAGATCATAAGATTATTATATCAGACCATAAAGGTGCTTCCATATAACTCATAAATTAGTTAAATATTTGTAAGCCAACAGTCTTGGCTATTCATGTCTATATCAACATTATAATTGGCACATCAATAAAGGAGTGATAAGTTGCATATCAAATATTTGATGTATTGTTCATGTCTATGTTGCTCATATCTTTCTTACTAGTTTGCATGACAAGTGTTTGATGAAATGTCAATTAGATATAAGTGCACATTTTCCATGTAGTGATCATATATATATATATATATATATATATATATATATATATATATATATATATATATATATATATATATGCATTTGAAAATACAAAAGAATTGCATTTGCACTTTAGTTCTTTGCTTAGACATTTTAGTGATAATTTTATAGCATTTAAATCACATTTGACATCATTCCAAACAAACTAAAACTCAAAACCAACAAGCATAGATATTGTATGCAAAGTGTTTGACAATATTCCTTGAGGGTTTAAAGTAGAAACTTGAGGTCATATTACCCAAGGGATATTACAAGATTAGTGAGCTCTGTAATAGGATCCCACTCATCATAACCCATAATAATATTGTTAGCAATATGTGCATAGTGTTGAAGGAGGTCCTCAGAAAGAGGAGCTAAAGTACATTGGAATTTATGTTGATAAGAGGTAGAAGGTTTAGTGAGAGAACAATTTAGTATATTATGTTGAAACAATGAAGTAGTTGATACAGGTTGGTTTTCAAAATGTATAGAAGAAGTGTTGATAGAAGCTTGAGTATCATTGGTGTTAGGTAAAGAAGATGGAGGGATGGTACAAGTAGAATGGGAACTGTTATTAAAGGGAGGATTTGTAATTGGTTTATCAAAATTTATAATATCATCTTTCCCCAACTCATTTAAGTGAGTTGGATAAGAATCTTGGATAACACAAAATGTGTGAGACAATGGAGGTGTGTAAATAGGTTAAAGATCAATGAAAGTAACCACCCTTCACATATTAGTCATATTAACCACATTTTATTTAGGATTTGGGTCAATAAGACTTTAAACATTATTTTTAGAAGGGGTGGGATTGTCTTTGGTTTCTTGGTGATTTGGAAGAATATCTTTATAGATGTCCAAATGAGCATAAGATTGATTTAAAGCTTGAGATTTAGTATTTATTTCATGGGATTTGAAAGCAATGTCATAAGATTTTTGATGTTTCCAAATGATATAATCATGGTCAAAATTAGGACTAAGAATAAAATACATGGCCAAATTATGAAGTTTTTTATAGGTCTCATGAGAATGACCCCAACTAGCATGAAAATAGAAAAAATTATTAGGATCATACCAAGATTTCATAGGATGAGTGGGATCAAGTTCTTATGGAAGAGACCTTGGTGTAATTTTTAGTAATTATTTTGAGGATGAAGGTTTATGAACATTGATGTGATTAAGTGAAGATAAATGAGGATTGATGAATTGTTGAGAAGGGGGAGCTAGTTCCAAAGATTGGTTAGGAACAACAGCTTGAATAGTGTGAATGGTGTCCTAAGAGTCCATGACACCACCATTGGTATCATGATGATTGTTATTATTAATATACGAGTACCCAAAAAAAATTGGGGGGTTTAAATTGATGCATAATGAAATCTTGATGCTTAGCTTGGTCAATAGCCTCCTTTAAGGTATGTGGAGAGAGATTTTGGACCTAATATTGTAATTAGGGGAAAAGAGCATTGGTAAAGAGATGGAAAAAGTTATCATCAACCATGTTATATTCAAATTTATTAGACAATATTTTCCATCATTAAATGAAAGCTCAGGAAGTTTTGGTTTCAAGTTGATTATAATTGATATAATGGACCAAGGTATTCTCAGGAAGATCACTAGTTTGGAACTTTTAGACTAAAGCATTTACTAAATATTCCAAACTAGTAATAGAATGAATTTTAAGTTGATTGTACCAATCTAAAGTATCCCCTATGAGATTTTTGTCTAATAGTTTGGTAGAAGCAAAGGTATTTAATTTGACCTAGTCTTTATATAGATTTACAAATGTTTTTATATGAAGAGTAGGATCAGTTGACCCATTATAATAAATGGAAGGGTTGATGTCTCCTATATCGATATTAGTAATTTGATATATAAGAGGTTAATTTTGAATATGCTTCATTGTCTTGTTGATAAGAGGAGGTTGAGGAATAAGATTACCGTGGTAATCCTAAAGAGGAGGTGGGGGAACATTTTTATTATGCATGTCCCATAACATTTGTTGAGGGTGGGTTTGAAGATGGATAATATGGTTTTTCATTTGCATCATTTGATTTAAATTATTAGCTTGAAAATCATTCATTTGATTAAGAGTTTGTAATAGGATTTGATGGGTTTGAGATTTATTTTTGGTATTTTTTGAAGCACTATAATTGGAAGTAGTGGCTTGGGTACCACTATGAGTTTTAGTAGGAGCTTGAAAAGAGTTGTTAGAATGTGAGGCACTAGTGTGAAAAAATTGCTTATGTGGCAAAATCTGGACTAGTAAAAAGATGAAAAGAGGAAGCATTGGAAGCATGATTACCATGGGTAGCAAATGATACACTAGTGAAATAATTGAGGAGAGTGGGTCTTAGAAGAGGTCCACTAGATGTATAACTTACCATGTTAGTAGAGATACTATGCATAGAGGTAGAGGAAGTCAAAGAAGAAGTCATGGTATGATAAGGGGTCAAAATAGAGGGAATAAATCTATGTGATAATGTGGGATAAGGTGAATGAGGCTCTTCATATTGACCACTAATCATGAGATGGTAAATAGAAGAAGGATCATTTCCTTGATGTTGAGTAAATTAAGAGATAAAGAAGAGCATTTTAGGTGTATACTTTAATTCGGGTTGATCTTAAAGTGAGAAGAGAGGATTACAAAGTAAAGAGGAATGAGGAGGGGTCCCATAATTCATTATGTGATTATCTATATGAACATTACTTTCATATAAGAAAGGATCCATAATCTACTTATGGCAGACCCTATTAGGGTTGGTAAGATTCATCATATCCATTGAATTCAATGCAGTGTTATCTTCATATAGAAATTTTATGATGAAGGATAAATACTAGATAAGGCAAATGTGATGTAAAAGTAAGGAAATAAAAAGGGATAAATAGAAGTATAAAGTTGACCAGGTTGACCTAGTACTAAAAATATGGTCTAAAAACTAAGAAAACAAGGATATAGAGTTGATAGGGTCGACCTAGTACTATAACCTAAGATAGAAAATAGGCATAAAAGGATAAAGAGTCGATAGGGTTAAATTGGTACTATATCCTAAGATGTAGAAAAAAATAATGTGTTGACAAGGTTGATGCGGTACTATAGGTAGGAAAAATAGATAGTCTATAAGAGATTGTGTCTAATAGAACAATAGTGTACTGAAGCAAGAAAAAATTTGCAAGTACTTTTGAAATCAAGAAATGAAAGAAAAAACATAATCAATTGGGTTAATGAGGATGATCTAATTAAGGCACACAGTATAAAACCTTGCACCAATGTTGGCCAATGCAATTTTTTACAATACAAAATACAATTGATCAAAGAAAAAGTAGTTAACTTGGAAAGTAAATGTTAACTGGGTTGTCATCCTAAATGTTATTAGATTATTAGAGTATGATTTTTGTTGTCCCCAAAAAATGCCACTCATTTTTGGAACAACATATGAACTATTTTGGTCCTATAGATCAAAATCCTCTCTTCCCCTTTCAAAATTTGTTATGAGCTTTCAAATTCCTCATTTTTAAGCTTTTTTTTGTAAAGGGGATTCACAGGTTCAATAGGTTAAAAAAGCTTCTGCAGGCAAGTTCAGTCAAAAGAATAAGCTTCTAACACTCAGTCATTTCTAGGATTGGTTTAGCACCTTGGTTTAATCAAAAGGATTTTAATCAGCAAATGATAAAGGACTTAGGTTTGAACCATTGAACTTTGAGCCACTTTGGTTCAAAGTTTCAATGGGTTTAATGACAAAGTTGGTTCAATCGGTTGGTTCAATTGAAAGGTTCAAGGGGCTTCATGGGATGAACCATTGAACCATTGAACCAAAAGGTTTAATGGGTTCAAGGTTCAAAGGTTCAACCAAAGCTTGGAAAGATAAAGGAAGTAGTGTTCGAGCGAGACACAGAATAAGCCAATGAACCGATTGAACTTTGAACCAAAAGAGTTCAAAGTTCAATGGTTCAACATTGGTTCAAAAGCTCAAAAGTAGCCTCACTCAAAGGAAAAGTGGCACACAAGTGGTTCAAAAGATGGTTTAACCAAGGAGCGTGAAATTGATTGAACCAGGAAGCGATAAAACAAAGAGACAGAATGAACCAATGAACTGATGAACTTTCAGTGGTTCAATGGGTTCAAAGTTCAACATGGTATAAGCAATAGTCAACCAATGACATCCCCAAAAATGTCAAATTTAAGGTAAGGGAATATCTGTTGAAATTCAAATAAAGCACAGAACTCAAAGGAAGAACCAAGTGACTGGCTGGAAAGATAGCCTGATAGCTCAAATTGCAGCAGGAAGAGACAAAGCTGGAAAAGCCTAACTGAAGAGAAAAGCCCGTAGAAAAGCACCCGATGGAAAAAGACAAGTGGAGAAAATGTGACAAGTGTTTGCATTCGTGTTCCCCTTTTGGAGTTGCTCAAGCAAAATGTGTTGTGGACTCCATTTTTTATGAGTTTCTAATGAGTTTCATAACAACGGAACTTGCCACTTGTCAAAGACACAGAAAGGACCACCCCAAAGACTTAGGCAAGAAGAGCTATAAAGAGCAAAGAAGCACTTAAGTAGTGAAGAGAGGAGCAATACCAAAGGACTATAAATATCTTCAAAAGAGTTATTTTCAAGTAGGTGAAATAGTGGATTGAGTAGACTTCTAAGCACACCAAACCAAGGACACGGCTTGTTTTCTTCCATGAAGTAAAGACGAATGGATAGTTACGCAGACATCAAAGGGGATAACTAGATGATCTAGACTCAGGAAAAGACATATGGGATGAAATGGCATGCCATAGTTAAGATAGTGGCCCTATTTTCAATGCAGTCCTTTGACAAACCTGAAAATGCATTCAAGGCATTGAATGCATAGCATGGGCTATTCTATGGAAAATAAGCACCCAAGTCTTTCTTGGAGTGCTATATATTGTAATCTCTCATTTGTTATAGAGGAGATCTTCCCCTTACCAAGAAGCGAAAATCTACCCATTTTGAAAGGCATTACTAAGACTTTGAGCTCAAGTTGTAATTTCATTTTCCTTGTTATTTGAATGAGAAAGCAAGATTTTCCAGACTTTGTGCTGTTCTGACTTGTGTCATCTAGAGGTGTCCTTATTCATTTAATTTGGTAAGCAGAACTAGTGGAGGTGAGTAGGAAGGTGTCCTAAAGGCCCACTGTGGAGAGACTTTGTTCCCCCATAAGTACCTTCAGTGTGTTTGCATTTTCCTTACATGTGTAAAGAGCCTTGGGATGACTTTGTGCCACCATTATTCTTCATGTCTTTCTCTCTCGGGTTGATGGTCACTCAGCACCCCTGTTACCGGTTACTTGCTACCAAAAGGAGTCCTATTGTTTGCAAGAACACATACTTTTGAAAGAAGAGAAGTGCCTTCTATTGCCTTACCAGGATTTCTACTATTTAGGAAGGAATCTGGCTCTTGGTTGAAAGTTGCTTCTGAAAGAAGAGAAGCACCTTTCCCATCACCCAGTATTTCTCCTCTATTTGTCAGCATCATCTCAGAAAGAAGAGAGATGGATGGTTTGTCCTACTCCCTATGTCTTATTTTCTATATATATATATATAGTATATACCCTCCTGCATCTCCTGCATATCTATAGGGAACCTCCCCTTGATGAGAGGAGAGATTTGTCCCCTTATGATGTAGTAAGGCTGCACACCTGGCCGATTGATCTCCCTATGTTGTGGTGATAGGAACTATTTTGATCACCAGTTAGCTTGCTGACAAAATATTCACCCAATAGTTTTTGGTAACTCCGTTGGGGAATTGAACAAGCAGTCCCTACCCTTATCCATTATAGAGTCTGGTGACTCCCATCTGGGCCTTACCCACTATCATTATAGACTTACTATCTCCCTCCATATTCCATATCCATTACATTATCTGGTCTGCAAACCAGATCCACTAGGAAGGACAAGTAATTTGAAGCCTCAAGCTCTAGGCTAAAGCAGGACCAGTCCTTTTCCTTTCTTTTGTTTTAAATCTGGCAACTCCACATTACACAAGAAGCCAGAGATCTAAGAGTGTTTTTGACCCTATGTTTGAGTTGGTGCAGTAGAGCAATTTTGATCTATTTCCTCCACCACCTTTCCTCCAACGATCTAGGATTCTTCCTCCTGACCTTATCAGGTCACCAACACAAGGCAGAGCTTCTTTTCATGTTGTTAATAGAGCCCTGCCTATAAATACTCCACCCATATTTGTTACCCCCACTTTCCATAATCCAATCATGGCAGCTCAGGACCTCTGGGGTAACTCATTTGGTCCACTCAACCTTACTCCACCTCTACATGAGCTTCCACGTAGCTCGAGGAAGAACTTCCCCAAATTCCTTAGTGATGGGAAAGTTCACCCCGATGAACACCTCGTGGCCTTCAGCATAGCCTGTGGTGTGATTGGAGTAGAGTATGAAGATATATCAGTCAGGTTGTTTGTGGAAACACTATAAGGTGCTGCTACTGACTATTTTTACCACCTACAAGATGGGTCAGTGACTGACTGGGACATGCTCAAAGCCAAATTTGAAGCAAGGTTTAAGCCTGCAGAGGATGCACATGCCTTGCTAGCCTAGGTCACTCAGATGAAGAAGGAGCCCTAGGAGCCCATGAGGGAATTCATTTCTAGGTTCAACAAGCTGAGGAATAGGATTCTTGCAATTGCCCAACCAACACCTTAGAACCTCAAATGCTTCTTCATCAACTCACAGCTTCCTGAAGTGAGTTTCTTGTTGAGGTGTGTTGGCCAAATAGACTTGGCTGAAGCTTAAGACCTGGCCACTAAAGTGGAGGATGAGCTTATCTTGGTTGGAAAGATAAGGAGAGACCCTAATAAAGGTAAATCCTCTTCATCTTCTGAGTATTCACCTGCAGTCACCACCAACCTGATGGTATAAAAGTTAGCAAATGAAATGCTAGCTCTCAAAAAGCAAATGGCACAAGGAATGTCATCTACCCTCACATACAGAGATATGCCCAAGAGGACATTTCAGCATCAGGCATACCAAGGCAATGCTGCCAGAAATTAGGGACAGCAAAATCACCTTCCCCCTCCATAGAGCAACCTTGCCGTTGAAGCACCTCCAAACAACTTGGCAGTCGGATATCTAGAAGCTGAAGTGGATTTGTCATCCTAGCCCAAGTTAAATTCTAAAGATGATGCTAATCTCTTCACTGAGGAAGAAGAATAATTAGCTGGCAACTCCCATATTGGTTTCCTAAATTATCAGGATGAACCCAGGAGTGAAGGTAATGTAGCTAAAGGGTCATATGTTGTATTCACTCGGTCCAAAAATCAATCAGCTCAACAAGATGATAAAGAGAAAGTAGGGGAGTGACCTCAACCAGTAGTCTCAATTGCTAAGTAGGGATCTACTCTTCCTTTCCAACCAAAGGACCCAGTGATTTCAAAAGAGGTAAATACCCCAAATGCCCCTATGCCTTCCACTTTAATTTCATAGTTCAGTCCTCCCCCTTTAAAAAATCAAAAGGATGAACTCCCATCCTCTGTTCCTAGCTCGTTCTAAACATTTGATATCATTGACCATATAAAGAGATCTAAAATTCAAATGTTAGAATTTGAATTTCTGCAGTCCCATCCCAAGCAATTAGATAGACTGGTTCACTGTGTTAAAAACAAGGACATCCCTGTTGAGCAAGCAATTCCCAAAATGATGCATTATGCTGCTAGGAACGCACCCACCAAGAACAACCTTGTCATTGCTCCCCCTACTGCTCCTGGCAGGACTGAACCTTTTTATGTCTCATTACTGATAAATGGACATCAGCTAAATAATTGCATCATTGACTCTAGAGCTTCAGATAATGTCATGCCTGCTAAAGTGGCTGAATCCCTTGATCTCACATTGACCAAAACTTTTGGTAGATGCTTCTCCATGGAGAACAAGCAAGTGCCTTTGCTGGGACAAATTAAAGATGCCCAATTTGTGTTTGCTACATTTCTTGACAAAAGAATTAAGATGACTGTCTTGGTAGCAGACATTCCAGCATCATATGGCATCCTTCTCAAGTAGAATTTCTATAGAGATGTTGGTGGTGAATTAAGCATGGATTTATCTGAGGTGAGGATTCCAATCAAGGGTGTTATGAAGAGACTGCTCCCTAAGAAGGAAGTGAAATATGTTGTTACCCATACCTCAACACCTAAAGCCCAAATTCTGTTTGAATCTTCAGGCATGGGTAACTGCTTTCTATACACGGATGGAGTTCATGATACATCTGATGAAGCTCCTGCTGATGATAGCCTAGAAATGCAGTCAGCTAGAATAGCAGAGAAATTGGCTGAGCACCAAGCAAGTGTGGAAGTTTCTCCACCACCGGATGAAGAAGAATCTAAAAGGAAATTGGGATCAAATGAGGTATGGATTCTTGAATTTGATGGCAGATACTCTTCCATTGCTTCAAGAGCTGAGGTGGTGTTAATATCTCCTCAAGGAGATATTTTTCCCTCATCTTATAAATTGCAATTCAGCAACACGAATAACATAGTTGAATATGAGTCTCTGCTACTTGGATTGAGAGCTGCTCGAGACAAAGGCATCAAGCTCCTTCATGCTAAAGGAGATGACGAACTAGTGGTTTATCAGGTGAGGAACCTATATCAAACCAAGAATGAAATATTGTGCCATTACCATAATCTAGTCTGGGACCAGCTTGAAGACTTTGATGCTTTCAACATCTCTGCAGTTCTTAGAGAGTTTAATGACTAGGTGGATGCATTGGTTGTTTCAGCTACTCTCTTGGTCCCCCACCTAGATTTCAAAGGAGACAAGTACACGATTGAGTTGGTCTTTCATCCAAGTGTACCTGACAATGCCAGTCATTGGCAAGTATTTAACAATGACAACCACATCATTGCCTTCCTAGAGTAAAGAGACAGCTTTGAATAGCTACATTTTGAAGGCAGCAAATCTCAGAAGTATGAAACGGCTCCTGAATCAAATGCAGACATAGGTGAAGAGTTCTTACAACTAAAAGGGAATAAGATCCCTAAAGTCCTAGTTTCCCTTGAAAATTTAATTGATAAGCATAATAGATTCATTAGACAATAGCCAATAGATTCAAGCTCATCTTAGGAATTTGATCAAATAAATTTGGGAACTAAGGAAGACCCCAAGATGGTGAACATTAGGAAATGCTATACTCATGCAGAGTGTTCCAATTTCACCTCTTTGCTCAACAAATACATGGATATCCTAGCGTATTCATACGCTGATCTAAAATCACTCTAGCTTGGTGAAATCCAACACAACATTCATCTCAAGGCTGATTCAACACCTTACAGGCAAAAGACTAGGCATTATAATCCGAAAATCTTAGGTACTATTTTATCTAAGATACAAAAAATGCTAAATGCCAGGATAATCTTCCCAATCCATCATTCCACATGGATTGCCAATATAGTGCCTGTAAGAAAGAAAAATGGTGAAATTCACCTTTGTGTGGATTTTAGGAATTTGAATCAGGCATCCTTGAAGGATAATTATCCTTTGCCAATCATGAATCAAGTGCTGCAAACAGAGACAGGGTCAAAGATGTTATCAATGCTTGATGGCTTCTTAGGATATAATCAAGTCAAAGTCGGTGAAGCAGACCAACATAAGACTACTTTCACCACAACTTGGGGCACATTTGTGTATAAAAGGATGCCTTTTAGTTTAATAAATGCTGGTGCTACCTTCTAAAGAGAAATGGACCTTGCCTTCAAGGATGAGATGGGTAAGTTCATCATAGTTTATCTTGATGACTTGACTGTCTTCTCTAAGCATCACCCAGATCATGTGAACCATTTGCAACAAGTGTTAGAACACTACCACCAGAATGGCATTTCCTTAAACCCCAAGAAGTTAGTTTTTAGAGTAATAGAGGGGAAACTTCTTGGACACATTGTGTCTAAAGGAGGCATAAAGATTGACTCAGATAGAGTCAAGTCTATTCAATAACTTTCCTTGCCCACAAGCAAGACTGTTGTTCACTCTTTCTTCGAAAAGGTGAATTTCTTATAGAGATTCATCCCTGAATTTGCTAAGAAGACCAGACACATTGTAAACATGATGAAAGGAAAGGCCACCTTCAGCTAGACTGAAGAAGGCAATTCAGCTTTTGAAGATATAATGGCTGCCATTACCCATGCCCCAATTCTAGTTTGTCCAGACTATAGCAAGGAATTCACCATTTACAGCTATGCTTCAAAACATACGCTTTCAGCAATCTTGGTTCAACAAAATAAAGAAGGCATGGAATCTCCCATTTCCTTCATGAGCTTCCCTCTCAAACCTCATGAGCTGAAATACTCAAATATGGAGAAGCATGCTTACGCAGTGGTGAAGGCCATGAAGCATTTTCATTTCTACATCCTCAATTCTCGAATTATTGCCTTGGTCCCTGACACCACAGTGAAATCTATACTGACTTAGTAGGAAATTGGGATGAAAAGAGGCAATTGGGTTACAAAGATTCAGGAGTTCAATTTGATCATCAAGCCAACAAAGCTGGTATGGGGAAAAGGGCTATGCTAATTAATTGTTGATAACAAGCTAAGAGGAATAGAGCATGAAGAACCAGAAGTGGATGAGGATGACACACCAACAATCCTCTTTGTCTCCACCACAAATGAGTGGTACTTAGGTATTACTCATTTCCTCACTTATGGTGAATGTCCTGCGAACCTATCTTATAAAGAAAGGACAACCATCAAGTTGAAAGTGGCTAATTTTGTCCTCTAGGACAACGGCCTATTCAAGAGAAGCCTTGATGGAATGTTCCTTCATTGTGTGGACAAGGAGCAGTAAAGCTACCTTCTGAAGTCCTTCCATAATTCAGCCTATGGAGGACATTTTTCTACCCCTATGACTGCCCACAAGATCCTATGAGCCAGGTATTATTGGTTAACTCTCTTTCAAGATACATACAAGTGGGTTAAGGGATGTGAACTGTGCCAGCATTCATTGGAAGGCCCAAGCTAGATGCTTTGCCTCTCAAACCAGTGGTCATTGAGGAGCCTTTCTAGCAATGGTAAATTGACTTTATTGGTGCTGTAAACCCACTGTCAAGTGTTGGACATGATTATGTCCTTACAGCAATAGACTACTTCACTAAATGGGTGGAAGCGGTTCCAACTAAACATGCTACTTTTGAAGTAGTATGCAATTTCCTCAAAGAGAAAATCATGTCCAGGTTTGGGGTCCTAGTCAAAATTGTCACTAACAACATGGCCTATTTCACTTCTTAGGAGATTACTCAATTCTGCTTCCACTATAGAATTACACTCTCCCACTCCTCTGATTACTTTCCACAAGGGAATGGACAGGCCGAGTCAAGCAATAAAAATTTGGTAACTATCATCAAGAAGCTGGTGGATGACAACCAAAGAACTTGGCATAAGGCATTGGTTGATGCTCTGTGGGTAGACAGGATTACACCAAAAAGAGCAATTGGTATGTCTCCCTTCCAACTTCTATATGGTGTCAATGCTGAGATACCAATCACCTTGGAATTGCCAGCATTAAAATTGGCTAAGGCAATTAAAGATCAAACATATGAGAGCTCACTTGAGAAGAGGATCATGTACCTTACTGAGTTGAATGAGCAGAGAACTATAGTGGTGGATAGGATTGCCACCCATCAAAGTCTGGTGAAGAAGCTCTTTGACCAGAAAGCAAAGAATTGTGATTTCCAGATTGGAGATCAAGTCCTGTTGTGGGACAAGAGAGGAGAACCAAAGGGGATGCATGGAAAGTTTGATTCCCTATGGAGGGGCCCTTTTACTATTCATTAGCTCAATGGTAAAAATAGTTTCCTATTGAAATATCAAGATGGCACTCTCTTCTCTCTACCTTACAATGGGAAACATCTGAAGCACTTCAACTCTTGAAGTGTCGGATGAGCCCCCCTATATATATGTATATTTGTATAGTCTCTTGCTTTGTTTTGTTCATTTTGTCTTCATTTTTATCACCTTTCTTTTTGGGTAGCATGACTCCATAGCCCAATGACATGCTTCTAAGGCACTGTAGATTCTAGATTCTACTCCCTTCAATCAATTTTTGCAATAGAAGGAAGTTCCCCAGCTAGAGCTAGCTGTTGTCCCCAAAAAATGCCACTCATTTTTGGAACAACATATGAACTATTTTGGTCCTACAGATCAAAATCCTCTCTTCCCCTTTCAAAATTTGTTTTGAGATTTCAAATTACTCATTTTTAATCTTTTTTTTGTAAAGGGGATTCACAGGTTCAACAGGTTAAAAAAGCTTCTACAGGCAAGTTCCGTCAAAAGAATAAGCTTCTAACACTCAGTCATTTCTAGGATTAGTTCAGTGCCTTGGTTTAATCAAAAGGATTTTAATAATAAAATGACAAAGGACTTAGGCTTGAACCATTGAACATTGAACCACTTTGGTTCGAAGGTTCAATGGGTTCAACGACAAATTTGGTTCAATCGGTTGGTTCAATTGAAAGGTTTAAGGGGATTCAACGGATGAACCGTTAAACCATTGAACCAAAAGGTTCAATGGGTTCAAGGTTCAAAGGTTCAACCAAAGCTTGGAAAGATAAAGGAAGCAGTGTTCGAGTGAGACACAGAATAAGCCAATGAACTGATTAAACTTTGAACTGAAAGAGTTCAAAGTTTAATGGTTCAACATTGGTTCAAAATCTCAAAAGCGGCCTCACTCAAAGGAAAAGTGGCACACAAGTGATTCAACAGATGGTTCAACCAAGGAGCGTGAAAGTGATTGAACCAAGAAGTGATAAAATAAAGAGATAGAATGAACCAATGAACTGATGAACTTTCAGTGGTTTAATGGGTTCAAAGTTCAACATGGTTCAAGCAACAGTCAACCAATGACGTCCCCACAGACATCAAATTTAAGGTAAGGGAATATCTGTTGAAATTCAAATAAAGTGCAGAACTCAAAGGAAGAACCAAGAAATTGGCTAGAAAGATAGCCTAATAGCTCAAATTATAGTAAGAAGAGACAAAGCTGGAAAAGCCCGACTGAAGAGAAAATCCCATGGAAAAGTGCCTAATGGAAAAAGACAAGTGTAGTGAATGTGACAAGTGTTTGCATCCGTGTTCCCCTTTTGGAGTTGCTTGGGCAAAACGTGTCATGGACTCCATTTTCCATGAGTTTCTAATGAATTTCATAACAAAAGAACTTGCCACTTGTCAAAGACGCAGAAAGGATCCCCCCTCGAAGACTTAAGCAAGAAGAGCTATAAAGAGCAAAGAAGCACTTAAACAGTGAAGAGAGGAGTGAGACCAAAGGACTAGAAATATCTTCGAAAGAGTTATTTCCAAGTAGGTGAAATAGTGGATCGAGTAGATTTTTGAGCACACCAAACCAAGGACATGGCCTATTTTCTTCCATGAAGTAAAGATGAATGGATAGCTACATAGACATCAGAGGGGACAGACCAGATGATCCAGAATCGAGAGAAGACATATGGGATGAAATGGCATGCCATAGTTAAGATAGTAGCCCTATTTTCAATGCAGTCCTTTAACAAACCTAAAAATGCATTCAAGGCATTGAATGCATAGCATGGGCCATTCTATGGAAAACAAGCACCCAAGTCTTTCTTGGAGCTCTAAATATTGTAATCTCTCATTTGTTACAGAGGAGATCTTCCCCTTACCAAGAAGCAAAACTCTGCCCATTTTGAAAGGCATTACTGAGACTTTGAGCTCAGGTTGTAATTTCATTTTCTTTGTTATTTGAATGAGAAAGTAGGGTTTTCTAGACTTTGTGCTATTCTAACTTGTGTCATCTGGAGGTGTCCTTATTCATTTAATTTGGTAAGCATAACTAGTGGAGGTGAGCAAGAAGGTGTCCTAAAGGCCCACTATGGAGAGACTTTGTGCCCCCATAAGTACCTTCAGTGTGTTTGCATTTTCTTTTCCTATGTAGAGAGCCTTGTAATGACTTTATGCCCCCATTGTTCTTCGTGTCCTTCTCTCTCAGGTTGTTGGTCACTCAGCACCCCTGTTACTAGTTACTTGCTACCAAAAAGAGTCCTGTTGTTTTCAAGAACACGTTCTTATAAAAGAAGAGAAGTGCCTTCTATTGCCTTACCAGGATTTCTACTATTTAGGAAGGAATCTGGCTCTTGGCTAAAAGTTGCTTCTGAAAGAAGAGAAGCACCTTTCCCATCACCCAGTATTTCTCCTCTATTTGTCAGCATCATCTCTGAAAGAAGAGAGATGGATGGTTTGTCCTACCCCCTGTGTCTTATTTTTTGCATATATATATATATATATATATAGCCTCCTACATATCTATAGGGAACCTCCCCTTGATGAGAGGAGAGATTTGTCCCCTTGTGATGTAGTAAGGCTGCACACCTGGCCGACTGATCTCCCTATGCTGTGGTGATAGGAACTATTTTGGTCACCAGTTAGCTAGCTGACAAAATATTCACCCAACAATTTTAAGTGTGATAGGAAGTTTGGATGAAAGTAATGAACTAGAAAGCAATCTATGGATGGTTTTAGGATGTTTAGGATGAAACGGATCTATGTTGGCATTGGTAATGGCTTGGTATTAGAGCCTACCCCCTAACTTTACACACCACAATGATAAGGGTATCGAATGCTTTTCTAATATATACCATTAACCATGTGTTTATACTTGGCTATAATACCAAGTTGGCTTTCCCCTTGTTGATGAAATCTAAGTAGGTATGCCTTCAGTAGATAATTGTTTAAATGTATTTTAAGATTATGTGATTTGGTAGTGTGTGAAAAAAAGATAAAAAATAGTGAATCTAGATGATATATTGAAAACCTACCTAATTAGACTATGTTATCTATTCTAAGCATGCAAGCAATGAAAGTATGAAGTAATTACTAGCATATAAATGTTAATTATAACTTTGAAACATAGTAAAATATTAGTTGAGATGATAGTGTATGTAGAGATTACAGTATAGAGTCAATAGTGTCACTATTGTACTGTTAAAGTAAGGTTCTATTAAGAACTATGTCAATAGTATCGACCTAGTCTTTCAAATAGAATATAGAACTAGGTCGATAGAGTCGACCTAGTTTGTTGTATAAGGTCAGTTTTAAAGACACTATAATGAATAACATAAATGATAAATAAAGAGAGAAAGGAACCTTGGTGGGTTGGAAGATGCAAAAAAAAGTTAGATTGTTATTAAAGTGCCTTGATTTTTACTTACAAATTCTACCAACGGTGTCAATTGGGTCAACCTAGTTTTATAGTTCCCTATTTTTTAAAGCCTATGAAGAATAATATACTAGCAAAGTCAACCTAGTATGTTTTTTGGGAGTATGGAAGTGTGTTGTGTCAATAGGGTCGACCTAGTAGCTTGTGTGGAAGTGAAAACCTGTACTATGTCAACCTATTTAACCTAGTAGCCTGTATTTAATGAATACTTGCACAAATAGAAGAGTCGTTTTGATGCAATTATGTGTTAAACCTATGCATAGAAGTTATAAACTATACCAAAACTATTGACCTATTATCATAAATATAAAAAAATAATAAATAAGATGATAAAATAATGAAAAACATGAAATAATAACCTACAAGGGTTAGATTGACATTGGATTCACCATAATATATGCAATCAAAAATTCATCATGTCTATGAATCAATCTTAACTTGGAGAATATATATCATACTTACACTTATAATTGGTGATACATTAGATAATTAGGAACATGACCAATATGAGGATCTACTAGACCCAATTAGGGGATCTCTTACCACAATAAACAATGCTAGGGAGGGTTCCAAAGCCTCTAGTTATACACAATCATGTAATAACTCTAACTAAGCCCTACATTTTCATATTCACCAAACTAATAACAAGTAAAGTAAAGTCTAATATAGTGCTCACCAAAGCTTGTGGTACAAAGTGGGGGTAATAAACAATAAACGTAAAGATGCATATATTACATATACTCATGTCAATTATACATAATCCTAATGCATAGAAGAGAAGTATAAATGCATATATATCTACTCTTACAAAGGAGGAATAAAGTTAGGAATACTTACCTTTGAAGATGAACCCATTGAGCCTCAATCTCTCCCTTGGACAAGGTGTTTTATAATATTTTGTTATGGTATGTAAGGATGATAAGGATAAATCAACTCTAGGCTACACAACCTATCAATACATCCAAAAGACTTCTCTACAAGATAAGATCCATATCTTAATTAAAGTACAAAACCCTAAGCTTGTTCCTCAAGTAGAATGGTGGATAAGTAGATATGAAATAGCTCTTACTTATTCTTCTCTTCTCTAAATAATAGCAAAATGATCTTGTATATATAGACAAATTTAACCTTAAGCCCTTCTGAAAGTTTTGGCCAATGAGGTTGACCTAGTAAACCTATTATTGTTATAGAAAAAAATTCATTAGGTCATGGGTTAGGTCATCCAAGAGCTGACCTAGACCCTAAATGAATTTTACCCACAATAGTATAGGGTCGACCCATTCGAACTAGTACTATAAATAATCAAAAGGGGATTAAAGCTAGTAAAAGGGGGATAAAAGGTAGGAAATGACTTAGGAGTGTGTAATAGAGAATAAAAAGCTTAAGAATAAGGTTTTTATGATACAAGTGTGTCAATAACAAGTGGAAAAATGGGTAATAATCTTGAAAAGTACTAATGGTCTACCCACCCCTTTCCTGATGCATCCCTTAAGGTGTACACTCAGAGAGATTGAGACTTGTTGGGTTCCTACAAGATAAATATCATTAATAAGTAATAAAATTTTGAAAATATTATGTGTATACACACACTATAACAAAGGTGATATAAAATTTAAAAGACACTAGGTGGTCACATCTAGATCCAATCACTATTCTATACTAGACACCTATGTCCAACTCTAACACTAGCATTAATACAACCATCTAAATCTGATGCAAGCATCTGAGGCCATAAAATGTAAAATTATAGAATCTAATGCCTATTCTAAAATCTTGATCCATACCACTTCTATCCTATGTTAGCTTAGACTTGCATATGTACAGGGAACCAATTAAGTACTCTTGTTTTTAGTTTCCTATAATAGCAATCAATATATGTACTTTTTTTTGGCATATCTCAATATTATAAATTTAAAACATTGTTTATTTCATTTTACAAATCAATTGACCTATTATAAATATATCTATCACCCTTGTGCTTATTTATTATTATATTTTTAACCCTAGTATAACTTTATGCCAAACAAAATCAAATTTATGGTCAAACACCCACCCAAAGCTTATCGCATGTCACAATAGTGTAACATGAGATGAGTTTTATGATAGATACATAGTAACATAAAAGATTACAACTAAAAATAAATGTTGAAATAATTTCAAATAAATGAATGAATGAAATTAATGTATACATATGTTAACTTACCTTTCCACATAAATGATGCATGCAAACACTATAATTTTGATAGTGGAGGGTGCAATAACTACATTTGAGAAACCCTAAAAATACAAGTTTAAAAATGAATAAAATCAATGTGCATGTATACATGATGGTTAATAAATAAATGTAAAATACAAACTCTAATAAATGATTTAAAAATCTAGGAAATTTTTGCAATCTCATATCGATAAGGCTAGGTTAGAACCAAAATATCCAAGGAAGAGATAAGTAAAAAATTAAAATCAAAGAGTCATCAAGTTAGGGCTACTATAGAATCAAAAACCCCAAGAAATTATTCTGGAGAAAGATAAGTAAAAAATAAAATAAAACAAATAACTCAAATATTTGTGGAATGATATTGAAAATCTTAGTGTATAAGTAATAAAACTCCAATAAATATGTGAAAAAAATTAAATGAAATCAAAGGGTCTAAAAAAAGGTGAAGCATAAAAGTATGAAAGGGAAAAATAGGACTGGATGGCCCACAAAAATTTAATATAAAACTCAAGGTCCTAAACTTAACTAAGAGAATCCCTAGAAATATAAGGTAATGACAAATAAAAAATCTTGCAAAAACTCAAAGATACAGATTCTATTCTAAAGATTAAAAAATTAAAACTATCATAATGCTAACATGTTTAAAATAAAATGAATAATAAGAAGTAATAATATTGGGAATAGTCAAAAATAAACTTTCCTATCAATGGGTGGAATGGAGGGATGGAAAAGACTACATCACCAAGGTGAATACAAGGGAGTTTACCTAAAACAAGACACTATAATCATGTTGGCAAGACTAAGAGTTTTCAACATCAATGGTCCTAGAGAATACTACCTAATAAACATAAGTTTAGGTTAACTAGTGAACTATATAGATCATCCAATGAAGGCTAAGTGAATGAATAATAAAAGTATCCTACCTTCCCATGACATGTTACTTTCTCCTCAAGACCCCTTATGGAGTCATTATTCTACTATGAGGATTGGGTACTTGTGTGAAAAATTAGGTGGCACAATAAATTAATAGATATAAATATGATATAATGAGACCTCCTACCTAGTTTACTATCCCAGTGCATTCTACTGGACCTCACCTCTATCATGAATACAACTATGTATTTTGAGCTTAGATTATAATAGAAGATGTTCCAATAAGATCATGTCTTTTAGTGTGATTTGAATTTTAAGATATATTTTTCCTTTTGAATTTGTCTTTTCTTGAAATATGAATTTTCACTATTTTAGATTTTTGTATTTTGTCCTCCATGCATATTTGAAAAAAGATAAAATGGGTGATAAAATTGACTATCATAGGAGAGCTTACACCTAGCCACTAGAAAAGAGAATCTAAATATCAAAATAATTATGAGACTCCTAAACTTGAACCTTAGGCAAGAGTGCAATCTTGAAATTAACCTCAGTGATATAAATTAAGATGAAAAATAGGGAAGTTATGGAAAAAGCATAGAATGATAGGTTTACCCCAACTACAAAAAAAATATAAATGGATATGGTACAATGATAGGTTAGTTAAGACATCATCACAAGTGAGGATAACATTTTGATGAAATATATGTAGATAGAATATTGTAGTTTTATCACAATATAATATAACTCTAAGTGAGGGAAAACCCTACCCTTGAACATTGCCTTATCTTTCTAACAAGACACCTAACTAAGGTTGGGAACAAAAGTAATATATACATTCAAAAAATAATAATAATGAATGGTGTTTGTGAGGAGGACCCGGTTGATTCTCATTTTGATATCAACTCATATATTTTGCTACATTTTTTGGACTCATTGAACATATATTGAACTATATGAGAGGCAAAAAATTCCCATAATCTATATTTTACTTATAATTATGGATTTTGATCAATCAGTGTAGTATATTTTATTTGTATGTGTATGGTTACTTAACATGATAGTCTTGAATAGATATATTTTTTTATCTAGTTATTGATATTGAATAGCATTGTGATCTATTTAGTGATTTTAAAATTGATTATATTTGAACTAATAAATTTTGTGATTTAAGCTTGTGACCTTATGGTGACATGTGTGTGTGTGT
This sequence comes from Torreya grandis, assembly GCA_037957365.1. NCBI lineage: Eukaryota > Viridiplantae > Streptophyta > Pinopsida > Cupressales > Taxaceae > Torreya > Torreya grandis. The sequence goes on from JARHVA010006271.1 coordinate 285,182, forward strand.
GTGTGTGTGTGTGTGTGTGTGTGTGTGTGTGTGTGTGTGTGTGTGTGTGTGTGTGTGTGTGTGTGTGTGTGTGTGTGTGTGTGTGTGTGTGTGTGTTTCATATTTGTAGACACCTAAATTTCATTTAGTGTTGAAATGGACCTAAATCTATTAATAATTCTTCTTAGATTAATAAATAATATTTATTCTCAAAATCAAATAATTAAATGATTTAGCATATTGAATAAGTCAATTATGCACCTCTAAATCCTTATTTTACATATTAAAATCTATATTTTCCACCTATTTAAACCATCTCCCACCTTTTTCTTCCTCATCCCAACCAAATCCACAAATTTCCCCACCTCTTATGACTCCTCCCCTAAGTTGTCAACAAAATTGACTAAGTCTTGTTGAGTCAACTAAACAACCCCACTCTTTTCTCAACTAGGTTGAAAAGGTCTCCATCCTCATGGGTGAGGACTAATCCTCCACCATTGATCATTTGGATTATTGAAAATTTTCAAATTATCCTCCACCATTGGATCCTTTTTCAGTTATCTATAAATAATCTTTCAAATCTCCATTTTTAAGAAATCACAATCATACTCACAAGAACATCAAATCTTTTGAAATATAGAGATCTTAATCACACATGGATAAAATCAAATAAAAATGAATTAAAGTCTCTTTTTTGCACCAAAACACTTCCCATTCTCTCTTTGCATTAGAGGAGTGAGCACCACATACTTAAAATAGAAAATTAGATATATATCATAATGGAAGAATTTTGTATTCAAAGTATGAAGTTTTGATTGTTGTTTTCTTTATTTGTTGCTCTAGCATAGTTGAATTTTAGCTTAGATTAAGATTAGTATACTTTTTTTTTAGATTTAAATTTATTTCATACATTTCTACCATGCCCGATGGGACCTCTCCCACAACTTTTAATCTTTTTATCCTCATCTTTTGCACTTAGATAACATTTTTCTTCTAGTTTTTGTTGTTTATGCTTGAATTTTGCATTTAATATTGTTTATTTTAGTGATGGTATGGATTACAGGTTATTATCATTAGCTATGTATGTTTATCTATGTAACATCAAATCCAAAGGCTTTAGCAACAAAATTATAGGACTAAATAGTGAAATTGTTCTTTTTCCTACATTTTTATGTTTTTTGTTATCTTTTTAGGAAACAACAATTTTTCCAGCATCAGTAGCATTTTTGTCCCAAAATAGTGAGATCCATTTTTTTACAGTGAAATTATTATTTTTTGTAGTGAAATTGTTAGCATCTATAGTGAAATTATTTGTGTGCAGTGATTTTGTCTTTTCCTACAGTGAATTCATTCTTATTAGCAGTGAATTTATCATCTATCATAGAAAAATTATTGCTCTATGCAATGAAATCATCTTGTAATCATGGGTCTTTTTATTTTCTATTTTTTGCTTTCTGAGTTTTTCTTACATTATCTTATTTCAATTTCGCTTTTCTAACTTGACTATGTAACAACATTTTTATAACAGAAACTAATTTTTTGGTTTTTTTCATAGTTTTTCACTTATTCATTGTACTTTATTTAATTAATAATCAAAACAAATATTTTAACACTTTGTTTTTAGGATGCTTGCTAAAGAGGATCAACAAAAGAATCAATAAAAAGTAAATTTTTCTTATTGCTAACATTTTTTTTTCAAAATTTTTAATAATTACATCACTTCTATTTTTAGTATTTTTTTATGGTTATAAAATTTATGAATGTTATTTATTTGGCATTACATTGGTAATGAAACCTATAAATTAGAAATTTTTTCATAATTTTTTATGTTACCCAAGTAATATCCACGTATGCTCTTTCCTCAATGTTAAATTGGTGATGAAACTTGGAAATCAGAAATGGGTATCTACTTTTTATTTTCTTTTCTTAAGGGATATATTGATCATGAATTTCACCACTACATAATAGGTCAAACCCCATTTACTATAGGGATATATAAATTGAAGCTCGGTTGTTTCAATTTCTTAAGTGATTGTATATTTTAAGTACACTATGATATGAGGGGCTTTCATGCTCTAATATCCAAAGTTTTAATAGCAGACTTGAGTTTTGATATTATTGATTGTCAACACATTGAGACCCATCTAATATTGTTTATTATCATCACACTAAGACCCATATGGTTGTGTTGGGTACTTTGGGATAAGACCTAATAGTGTGCATCTACTCTATCAATTTCTTTCATAGTTTTTTTCCCTAGATAAAATCATATAAACCTTAAGCCTAGAATAACCATTTTTTTCATTTAAATTTAGTGCATTGATTAGAGGTTAGCATCAAGAAGTAACTTTTTAAACACCCTAAAAATTTAACTCAATGGGTCATGGGAATGATAGGATCCTCCATGGTTACTATCTTGAAATATTAGACCACAATTGAGAGCACAAATAAGTGAGTGATAACAGAAATCCCAATAGTTGTTTATGAACTTTCATCCTAGTTTTCACCCTTTATGTGCAATTTCTTGTTTTTTTAGAGTAAATTTGTTTTTTTCCTTATAATTACTATGTGTTGAAAATCCTTATTTGAAAACTAATTATTTTAAAGTCACATCCTTAAAATAATTGGTTCAAAAATTTAAGTTTTTCAATCAAATCTTTAGTTCAAATAGTTAGTTTAGATCATCCTTTTTATTCAAGTCTTTTCTTTTTTATTTCCAAACTAGGCCTATTACACTTCAAATGGCCATATTGAATCCTCCTATTGTAAGGGAAGATCCTTTTAGCAATGACCCCTTTCAATTTCCTGGTCATGAGCATCATGTAGAAATACATGAAATAACCAATCATGAAGAAGAGGAGGGAGGGGATTACCAAGATGAAGGTAGCCCCAAATAGACCCAACCTCCACCTTCCCTATATAAATATATCATATCTAATAAAAATAAAGTGTTGCTTCGAGTCTTGGGCTTTGGTGCCAAATTCCCATCTAATTTTGATGTGCATAACTTGAAATATCTCATTGAAAGTAAAGAGCCTTCTTCTTCTAATGTTAATCAAAAAAATCCACAAGGCTCTTTGGAGGGTAGAAATGCTCTCATTCCTTATTCATAATCTCATCCCCAAATCTCTCAAGATAAAGGGAAATTTATTCTGCATGAAGAGTCATCCCAAGCTAGCCATGGTTTTCCTATTAAAATCCATGTAAATAAAAGAAAATAAGAGATTCTAAATTTTTAATCTCACCAATCAAATAATCCCTTTGGAAATCCTATTATAAATTTAAATACAAATTTACAGCACCATCCAAATAATCTGAGTTTGAATATGACTTCAAACTCATCATTCTTAAAACTTGAATCCTACTTCAATTTTTCCCATTATATAGAAAAATCATCCAAAATTGAATATGGGTCTCCCATCTAATTCAAGTCCAAATAACCAAAATTTTATTACACCAAATTTGGGTATGCATCCAAACTTACAAGGTTATGATCAAATCAATCTGAGTGCAAATCTTTATTCAAAATCACAAATAAATCCAAATTAGAGTTTTCAAAACTCACCCATCCAATCCAATCCTAACCAAAACTTGAATACATATTTTGGTTTACCCAATCAAGTACCAAATCCTACTTTAAATTTTACTTCATGCACATTCAACAATTTGAGTATGAATCCAAATGTACCATATCAATTGTTGTTGGGACCAATTCCTCCAAATCCCAATCTAACTCAAAACCAATCTAGTTCTAACTCAGTTCATTCATTTAAATCTACCCCAAATCCCAATACTAACTCAAGCTGAAACCCAATACAAACCAATGTTAACCTTAACCTTAATAATCCCAACACAAATAACCCAAACTTAGGTTTCAACCAATTTAGTTCAAATTCTAACATTCCTCAACAAAATAATCCAAATGTGTTTAACCAAACAAGCTTTAGTAAAAATACTAGTTCTAATCCCATTAAATTTAATGCTAACACATCAAACAACCCAAATCTAAACCAAACAAGTTCAAATTTTACATAAAATCTTAATCTTGGTTCTAGCCAAAATCCAAACCCAACCCAAACTAATTTCATTTTTGTCCCAAATTTAAGTCAAATGAATTTTGGTACTAATCAAAACCTTGGTTATAACCCCAATACTTTTTCCCAACCTCAAAACCTTAACTATAACAATCAAATGCCAAACAATTTTTCAAATATACCCCAACAAAAAAACCAATTTACAAATTAACCACCTAGTGCTTTTAGTCAAATGGACCAACTATCCCCTTTTCTCATTCAATAATTTCAAAATATAAAGGATAGAGTCCAAGGCTTTCAAGATGGATCCTACAACTAAAAAAATCAATCTAAATTTGAAAAGATTTGTTCATATCCTTATGATGTGAGCAAAATGACTACACCATTTCCAAAATATTTTGAGCTCCTTAAATTTGATAAGTACAAAGGTAAAGGAGATCTCAGGGAACATTTAATGAGATTTTATAATGCAAATGCATATGTTTCTTATAACAATGAATTTATGTTGCATCTATTTCCACAAAGCCTCGAAGGCTAGGAGGCCCTTGAATGCTTCTCAAATTTCCCAAAAGGATCTATCTTCACTTTTTTAGATCTATCTAAAAATTATGTCCATCATTTATCTTACAATATTGAGAAAGACTTGACCACCCTAGACTTGCATAATACCAAATAATGAAATGGCAAAACTTTTTCCACTTTCCTTAAAAGATGGAGGGAAATGGTAAGCTACTTTAAATGGTTATTTTTAGAAATAGATTTGGTGGATATTTTTATTAATAACTTAAACTTAAATTTGGGACATCACTTACTACTTCTTTGCCCATGATCTTTTGATGAGATTATCAAAAAGGAAACTCAGGTGGAAATAACTTTGATCAATAGGGGTATAATTAAAATATTCAAACCAAATAATAACAATTCCTCTAAACTAGTATTCAAACCCAAATTCTTTTCCTAAAATAAGAATCTTGTTGGGGATGGTGTGATAGATGTGAAATAGATTTAGAACCCAAAAACTCAAACATATAACCAATCAACTGACAACATCACAATCCCTAGTGGGAAACCAAAACAAGGAAGACCAAAACATAAGTTTACTTAATTGGGTGACACAAAAATAATTAAAAGTTAGATCATGTAAACATGATTTTGTGTCCAAACATAAAACATTTTGAATAAAATATTCCAAAACCCAATTGGTACAAAGAGGACGATTACTATGAATACCATAGGATAAGAGGTCATTCAACAAACTAATGCATGCACCTAAAACAATATGTTTAGGTTATTATTGATAAAGGTGACATAGCATCATCATAAAAATAATCTAACAATCATAAATTAGGGATATACCAAGACCTATCCCCTAATCATGAGCAAGGTACGGGTAAACAAAAATAAGAGCAACCAGAATCAAGAAATGTTAACCAAGTTAGTCATCCATTTTATTCCATAATCAATAGCATTGATATAATACATAATCATGCTAACATTTTCACTTTGCCAAAATATCAATGTGATGTCACTACAAGATGCATAAAGCTCACCTTACCAAGTGTATCCCCATCTAGTGTTAAACATAAGTACAACATTATAGATCACCTTGAAAAAACGCCATCCAACATATCTATTCTAGATCTTCTCAAGACTTCCCCCATGTATAAAGATATTTTTTTTTAAATTCCTTTAGGAGTCTAATGTTCCTCAAAACATTGATCCCACAAACTTCTAAGAATTAATAGGTTCATTGGCAACAAATAACCAAGTAATGTTTGATCATTTCAATTTTGCTCCTTTAGGTTCAGAGCATAACCTCCATTATATATAGAGGTTATTATTTATATGCATAAGGTAAAATAGGTTTTTACATATAATGGTTTGGCCCTTAATATATGTACATTAAGACTCATAAAACATATTAGATATATAGTAATAGCACTAGAGGCAAATATCATAACAATAAAGGCATATGATAATAATGAGCATCAGTTTATCAGCACAACCATCTTCCTTTTATGGTAGGGTCTATCATTAAAGAAACACTTGTTCATGTTTTCAATCTTAATTTACCATATAATATACTCCTTGGATGCCCATGGATCCATTCCATGAATGTCATTCCATCCACCCTCCATTAGTGCTTGAAATTTTCCCACACATGGATGGAAGTAACTATTCAAAGGGATCCTCATCCCTTCCAATATTGAAAACTTTTGGAAGGTAAATATCAAAAATTTAACTATCTACCAGTCATAAAAGACAATTTTACACTTATTGAGGATTACCCTTCATTTAAAAACTATGTCAATCCTAAAATTTTATTTCAAACACATCCCCTTGGTTGTTGGATAAATACTCCATCTATATCCATTGAAAAAGCATTAACCAATTAACCACCCACTGAGCAAGATTCCAAAAGTCCATCCATTGAGAAAGATTCTAAATGTCCATCCATTGAACAAGCTTCTAATAATCCATCTATTCAACAAACATCAAATCCATCATCCAACAAAACATCATCTTCTACTTCTTCCCATTTCCAAATCATTGATCAAGGCATGAACGAGTACATTATTCAATATTTTTATACAATCACAATACACGCCAATCCTAATGAATACGGCAAGCCAAACCATCTAAAGGATAAAAGAATGGTTAAAAAAATTGATTAGACAAAATTTCTCAAGGGAGGGATCCTTTATAATGAACATATTGATGATTCAAATTCCTCCTATATTTACTCTAATGAATTAGCTACTTGATTTTCTACCAATAGATGCCCCATTACAAAATCCATCATGTGCAAAATAATGAATTATAAGGGAAAAGGTCTTGGTCTCTATGAACAAGGTGTCATCGAACCAATAATACTATAATCCAATTAAGGGAAGAATAGTCTAGGATTTAACCTACTTAATGTGCCTCTAATAATTTCCCATAGTGACTCTTTTAGTGAGTCACAAGATAATTCATTGGATAGTGAGACAAGATTCCATCATTATTCATTTTGAAGATCTAGCCTTTACCAATATTTTCCATGAAAACACCATTTTAACACTTGACCTCGCATATCCTTCTCTAATCCAATGGGATCAACAATATACACCACAACATGACAATTTTAAAAATTATGAAGCCATATATAAATTCTTAAGGATTAGAGATCAAATTCCTATAGGTGATCATAAGAAAGGTTTTCTAATACAACTAGTAGATTTTGGGTATTTTAGGGAATAGAAACTACATCACCCTATCATTTTTGCATAAAAATCAAAATAAGAATAAGATGAATAAGGTTTTCATCTTCCTACACCACCCTTATCTTAAGATGAATCAAACCTACTTTTTGAAGAAACCATTCCTATAAGCATTATCACTGAAGCTAATCCAAAAAATTTAAAGTTTGTTATATCACTCAATCTAGAAGAAAGGGATATGTTTATGTTGTTACTTTGTTAGTTTTATAATGTATTCATATGGTCTTATGTATATATGTCAAGGTTAGAAATAGATTTAGTATTCCACCACCTTGTGGTGCATCCAAATGCAAAACTAGTAAAGCAAAAGCTCAAAAAAATGCATCCCAAAATAGCACTGCTAGTAAAGGAAGAGCTAAAAAAATAGTTGGTTATAGGTTTCATATGCCCCATTGATTACTCAAATTAGATATTGAATATTTTACCAGTGTCTAATAAACCTAAAGGGATTAGAGTATAAATGAACTTTCATAATATCAATAAATCATGCCCAAAGGATGACTTTCCATTACCTAACATAGATATGATCCTTGATTCCATTACAGGCCATGAAATTCTATCTTTAATGGATGGATTTTTAGGCTAAAATTATTTCAAAATTGTTGAAGAAGATCAACATAAAATAGCCTTTACAACTCCATGGGGGACATTCTACTATCAATTAATGCCTTTTGGGTTAAAAAATGTTGGGGCATTATATCATAGGGTAATGATTGTTATCTTTCGTGACATGTTTAATGATATTATGGAGAATTATGTGGATGAAATTTTGGCTAAATATAAATCTATATAATATCATCCTCATGTGCTTCATCATATCTTTGAGTGAATACGAGAATATAACATGAGGTTAAATCCTAAAAAATGTGTGTTTGGTGTTACATCAAGAAAGTTGTTAGCATTTATTATTTCACAGTGTGGCATTGAATTTGATCATTAAAAATTTTCAACTATCATGGATATGCCACCACATAAAAATATTAAACAAATTAGAAGCTTACAAGGAAAGATACAATCCATTAAAAGGTTTATTTCTCAGCTTGTAGAAATATATCATCCATTAACCTTTTTATTGAAAAAGGATATAGATTTTACCCAAATAGAAGATTGTGAAAAATCATTTAATAATATCAAACAATATCCTTCCAATCCACCAATATTGATTCCACCAATTTTAGGTAAACCTTTTTGGTTATATATCTCCACTACTAAATATGCCCTTGGATCATTTCTAGCATAACTTGATGATAATGGAAAAGAAAGAGTAGTATACTACTTGAGTAGAACATTGATATTATATGAATTAAATTACTCTCAAATATAAAATGCTTGTCTTGAAATTGTTTTTGTTTCCTAAAAACTATGACATTATATGGTTAACAATCAAACAAAAATCATCACTAAAATTAACCTTCTTAAATATCTCCTATCCAAAACCACTCTAATAGGTAGGATGGCTAAGTGGGTTATGATACTTAGTGATTTTGATTTAGAGTATGTTAACCAAAGGGCAAGTTCTAATAGATGTATTAGTAGAATCACCATTCCATGGTAAGGCACCTCTCATTGTTGAATTCTTAGATGATGTGATTATGTCTATAGATGAATCCCTACTTTGAAAACTTTTCTTTGATAGATATTTTATAAATCATGTCTAATGGGAAGGCATATTATTGGTAACACCTGATGGGGATTGTATTCTTAAGGCATTCTACATTGAATTCCCATGTAAAAATAACATAGTAGAATATGAAGGTCTCATAGTAGGCCTCAAAATGGTAATTTAGTGGTGAATCCAACATCTACTTATTTTTAGTAACTCTAATCTCATCATCAATCAAGTAAATAATGAATTCAAAGCACGTGATGATAATCTAATACCTTAAAAATAAATGGTTGATAGCTTGAAAACATTGTTTACATACATCCAATTCGAACAAGTGGATCGAATCAACAATCAGGCAGTAGATGCTATGGAAAAAATAGGATATTTACTTAACTTAAGCACAAATAAAAACAATTGTTTGGTTGAGTACTTAATGATGCCTAATTATGATAAGCTCGAATCAAAAATGGTTTGTGAGGTGGTTGGTCCTACTTATCCATGGTACTCTGATATCTATACATACCTTCATAACGATATCCTTCCATATAATCTATCCTCAAACCAACTCAAATTCTTTATCCAAAGAACATCCCATTATACAATCTTTAGTAACACCCTGTATCATCATGGCTATGATATAACCCTTCTATTCTATTTAAATTCTAAAGAATCTACTTTAGCTATTCGAGAAGTTCATGAGGGAATTTATGGAGCACATTCAAGTGGCATGGTCTTTGCAAAGAAGCTTTTCTAAATTGGTTATTATTGTCCCATAATGGAATCTAATTCATGTGCCTATGTCAAAAAGTGTATACCTTATCAAAAGTATGGAGATATTATCCATAGTCCTTCATAATCCTAACAACCTATCACAACACCTTGGCCATTCTCCACATGGGGGTTAGACCTCATTGGGAAAATAAATCCTAGTTCATCTGATGGCCATAAGCACATTATAATTGCCATTAAATATTTTACTAAGTGGGTATAAGTAATGCCTCTTACCTATGTGACTGGAAAGCAAATTTCTAAGTTTATCCTTAACTACATTGTCTATTATTTTTCTATTCCCTCCACTCTCATTTTTGATAATGGAAAATCCTTCAAAAATAAAGATGTTAAAACTGTTTCCCATACCTACCATATCAAGCATAGATGGTCCACTCCTTATTACCCACAAGGCAATGGCCAAGATGAGGCAACAAATAAAAATATTTTATGCATTTTGAAGAGAGTTGTTAATTAAGTTGGTCATGACTGGAATACCCAATTATATCCTACCCTTTAGGCATATTGCACTCATATCTAAAAAACCATGGTGGTAACCCATTATTCCCTTGTTTATGGTAGTGATTCTATTTTACCCATCAAGGTTGAGATTCCATCTCTGTGAATATTTTTGAAACAAATCATAGTTGAGGAATCATATTGAACATCATGCTTAAGAAAACTTGACCTCTTAGATGAAAAATGACTCAATTCTTTAAACCACCTACAATTTTACCATAATTGCCTTTGTCATAGCTATAAAAAATGAATTAAATTTAGGGAGTTTAAAATTAGAGATCTTGTTCTAAAGAAAAATTAGTGAAACACATACTAAAAGAGTGAAGAAGGGGAAATTTAAGCCTAGTTGGTTAGGTCCATACATAATCATTGCCAAATATGGATCAGGAGCTTAAAAATTAGTCACATAAGATGGAGAAGAGATTGATGAGCCTATGAACATCATGCACCCTTAAAAAGTATATGCTTAAAATTTGGTTCTATATATTATTATTAGTATATCCAAGGTCAAAAATCAAATATATATATATATTCAAAAAATAAAAAAGAGAAAAGTAAAAAGCATAAAAAAGTCAAAAAAAAATGTGTACATAGATTATCCAAACATGAAAACTAGTTTACTATCACTTTGGATAAGCACCATGGTGAAAACTAGGTTTCTAACACCATGTGTAAACCATTGTCTATAACTACCCCTATTACTTAGGGGCATCATCCTTTAGTCATCCATTGTATATTTCCAAATGTATCATTTTGTTAATTATTAGTCATTTTATCCTATAGCATGCTAGCATTCGTGGTTGATATCATTTTTATAAACTTACATTCCTGATTATGGTTACCAAAAATATCTTGCATCTTATTTTAGCGTAAAAATTAAAAATCTAAAAATAATAAAAATACCTAAAAAATTCATAAAACATCACAAAAAAAAATCCAAGTATTCTAAAAATATCAACTTCAAAAATAGTTACCTTCTACATCATTCACATTTTCTTGGGTGGGTCACTCATGCATCCTTTTCATCAGAAAACACTTTTTTTGCTTCATCAATCATCCACTTTCTCATCACTTGCCATTTTGGGAGAACTACGTTTGGCTGGATATTCATGCATAGACATTTTATAAGTGAATTATGTAGCAGTGCTTAGAGACATGGGGTCTCTAGGGTCAACTCAGGCACCACCTTCCCCATCATCCATTTCTTCTAAAATTAGATTATTATTTTTTTAGGCTTGTCCCTCACTTGTTCGGTTCTTATCCTTGCTCTTGGATACAATTGTTTTGTCTTTGTTTAGTCTTGTCCTTATTTAAAATATTTTTTCAAACTTTTCTATTTTTATGTATGTGATTGTTTTATTTATTATCTTGTTTTTTTTTCTATCCCTATCCATTTACTTGGTTATTTTTATCCCTTTGTTTATCCTGAGCCATTTAGATTGGTACTTTTACTTCATTTTTTATCCTTAGCCATTTCAAATGGTTACTCTTCTATATTTTATCATGCATGTTCCAACTCTTAGATTACTCATTGTTTCTTTATGTGTATGTCATGTCCATGCGACTTTATCATTTTTTTTCAATCATTCAAAATACATTTGTTTTCATCCATCACTTAGCATAATCATTTAATTTATATTTTTTTTTTCACTCATTAATTATTTTTTATGTGTGTTTTACATCACATAGACTACTCTTTTTGTTTTGTTGGATGTTTTCTTTTTATTTATTATTTTGTGTGTGTTAACATTATTATTTTGTGAAATGAATATACAGTATGGTTATGACTATATCATGACATACTTTGATACAACACAATTTATTCTTTTATTTTGTGTAAACATGTTTAAAACATCAAACATTAATCATGATTATTCAATATCATTGGTGGTATTATGTTTTATGCTATATTAAAAATTAGGTTGCTCAAAATACTCTAAATTTTTTTGGAAATCCAATGCAAAGAATGGAAATACACACTATGAAACAAAATTTCATCCATAAGCATTATCCACTCATATGTCAATCATGCATTTATAATAATAAAATGCTGAAAATAAATGCTAAATCTAATAAATGTTTAAATGCAAAACAAAAATGTAGGAAGTATAATAAGTGATATCATCTACCCATACATATATCCATCCAAGCCATGTAAACCAATAATTAATGTCCAATAGTACATAGTCAAAAATCATCATCATCATCATATATATATATATATATATATATATATATATATATATATATATATATATATATATATATATATATATATATATATATAATGTGTCTCTACAAAGGGTACATCTCAATATATGTATACATCAATGAAATCCATCTATCATAGTATCTCATTTTGTCCCTCAGATGGAATATCTAGTTTTGGGAATAGATCTACACATTATGGTATACCCTATAGAGGACCCATCACACATGGAACCTACCCTACTAATCTCTCTGACTCCATAGGTTACACAGATCTCATAGATGTTGATCATCTCATAGAGTAATCTCTAAATGATGTTGTTCTTTGGTCTTATGGTAGAGCCCCTTCATATAGACTCCTATAATATGTATCTTGCTCCATCGCCCACATCACCCTATCCAATGTAGTTAACTATCCCTCTTCATCTAACTACACCCAAGCCTCTACAAGCTCCATCTGAGCTATGTCCCTCTCCTATCTATACCATTGTACAAGAGGTGTGTAATCTAGCATCTATGTCTCTACATCATGGATCACCAATCTTATATCCATAACATCCCCATCCATAATTCCCTATAACCTATCTACCTCAACCTGTAGTTGCCTAATATTTGTATTCTAATCTCCTCTACCATTGACTATACCTTGTAATATAGATACCTCATAATTTAATCCATCAACCTCTCTATCTCTATCCCAAATCTCCTCTTAGAGCCTATCAATACGAGCATGCTCCTCTACAGATCTCAGAGCATGAAAAGAGACTGTAACATCCCCCCTTTTTGCCTATGTAACCTGAGCTAATCTAATAGTAGTATCATATCATTTTTCCTCATCATCTCTCTCTACCTATATCATAGGTGTATCTCCCCTGATCCTCTACTCTACATCGACATCTATAACCACCCCTTACCTCTCATAAAATCTCCATATCTTCTGCATTAGTGATAGGCACATCATGAAGTTAGTTAGCCTCCATCACATGTCCTCTAACTCATACCCATGAACATGATCATCCTATATCACCTATAATATCCTTCCTAATCCATAATTTTAAACATGTACCTTATGTTTGCCTACCAAACTCTCCACTAGTCTCTATTTCCATGTCTATGGTGGTACATATGGCATCATCAATCTAACTGATCTCTATAAATCTCACCAATCTACATATCCATCAACCACTCCTACATTAATAACATCTGTCCTACCCCTCCATCTCATATTCATCAAGTGTATCTAGATATGATCCATAATAGCAATATCAATCATCATGCCTCACTATGGTTTCTCTCACACTATTTGAGCAAATACGTGTGGACCAACAGGTATATGCTGCATCACACCAAATTATCTCATCACCCTATCTAGGTGATATATTTATATAATATATATGTGTCTCCTAATTATTTAGTACAGGGATATTAAATAGTCCTTGTGAAGCTCCTCATGAGACCAAGGCCATAAAATATCTCTATACAATCTCTAGGTGATTTGGTCATCACTTAGCTCATCAATTGCTCTCATATATAACTCTAGGTCACCCAAGTGTGGTTTTCATGTCCTAATGATTACATGCCATGTGTATTCCAAAGTCTCATCCTCATACCATGTGCTTAGATTCATGACTAGTCTCTCAATAGTAATGTGTTCCTTCTCCCAAACTTGTAGTAATGTAGAAGGCCCTATCTCTACCCATCTTGAATTAAAAAGTGATGTAAATCATAGTATAAATGTCCTAAGATGCATGAACCCCATGTGAACCTCTCTTTTATCTCCATCATATCCCTAATAACATCTAGTAAGCCAATAAGACATATTCTACCACTCTTTTTAGGAAGCAACATACCACTAAGGTTAGCCATAAGTACAATAGTTAGAGTGTATCTCTAAGTTAGTGCAATAGTATATGTCAATCCCACCTCTAAAAACTAGGATCAATCCATCACCAAAAATATATTATAATGTAACATCATGTGGACCCTATCCCTAGTACATCAATTTACCTCGTATAAGGATCCACATGATTTGATATACATCCTTGAGCATAATATTCATCTCACTAGTTGGTAAGTGAAATGTGTTTGTCTCACTATGCCATCTCTTTACTAATACAACCAATAGATCTCTATCATCTCAAAAAAATTGCATCTGCATAATATAAGATAAACCACTTGCTTCTATAACACCAAACTCATACTTTATGAAGATATCCATGCATACCATAGTTGTAGAACTATGCTTCCATGTCACCATCACTAGTAATACCTCTTGAAAATCAATAGCATTAGCATTTTATTTGTTTTACATAAAGCATTAAAAACCCTCATTTTCTTTACCATTTAACTATTTAACCATAACACACTTAAATCATTTCATCACATATTCATTTATTATAAAAATCCTATAAGAATTCAAAAAATATTTTCAAAATTGCTTTTGCCTTGTGTAAATTTGCTCCTAGCTTTTACAAAATTACTACTAACAAAATCATTGCTAACTTCATTAAAATTGCAACAAACATTGATGATTTTAATAGGATGTTAAGTTATTTCACTTTCACCCATAATGGTGAGATCACAAAATCCTCCAAAATAAAAATGTTGTGTAGTTTGATGATTTTACCTTGATGTTTAACAAAATCACTATTTACCCTAGCGAATTCACTAAAATCAATGCTAAAATCATCATTTTTAGAACAATGATTTTGTTTTATTCCCTTTTAAACCCTAAAAAATGTTAATAAATAACAAAAAATTTAAAAAATAAGTGACTTACTAGAGGACTTCTCCTCTCAGGTCTCTGGAAACATCTCACTCTCTCTACTCAGTTCTCATGGTGTGGAACACGGTCCATTCTTCCTCCCCAAGCTCAAAGCAAAATTCTCACTAATAAAATATTTAAGCCCTAACCTTGAAGATTAATTTGCACAAATTATTTTCTACCCCACCATTTCTCCTACTTATATTTTTTTGTCCTCTCATCTATTACCCTCCACATCCAACTCATTATTTCATTAAATCCAAGTAAATCAAGCAACATTAAATCAATTTATTTCTGAATTGGTTTTCAAATTCTTGTAATCTTCTATCAGTGTAAAATCCACAATCATTTGAAAAATCAATATCTTTCTCTATTTATACATATGTAGTTTATTATTGTTTAGTTATATCATTTCCACACTTGTTCAATTGACCCCTGATTTATTAGAAAACAACAATAAGCGTGCAATCTTTGAATGGTTAAATTATTATTTTTCAAATCCATACTCTAGTTTTCATTGACTAGGGGTGACCTTTTTATGCCATTATCATCTTGAAAATTTTACATTGATTCAAGAATACATTGATTTATAGTTCATCCACATCATTTTAACTATTTCATATTTTTCTTCAATTTTGAGCATTTGCTAATTTCTTGTATAAACCCTCGAGGGGGTATCATCACACTCATTTTCATTCATTTGGACCAATTTTTTATTTTTTTATCATCAACACTCTACTTCTTCTACTATTTTTTGAAATGGTAATACTTCATTACACTATTTCAAAGAGAGGCAAATGTAGACGCCTAAATTTCATTTAGTGTTGAAATGTACTTAAATATATTAATATTTATTCTTAAATTAATAAATAATATTTCCTCCCAAAATAAAATAATTTAATATATTAAATAAGTCAATTGTGTGCCTTTAAATCCTTATTTTAAATATTAAAATTTAGATTTTCTACCTATTCAAACCATCTCCCAACTTTTTATCCCTAATCTCAACCAAATCCATAAATTTCTCCACCTCTTATGACTCCTCCCCTGAGTTGTCAAGAAAATTGACAAAGTCTTGTTGAGTTAGCTAACCAACCCCACTCTTTTCTCAACCAAGTTGAAAACATCTCCATCCTCATGGGTGAGGACTCATCCTCCACCATTGATCATTTGGAGCATTAAAAAATCCAAATGATCCTCCACCATTGGATCTTTTTCCAGGTATCTATAAATAATATTTAAAATCTCCATTTTTAAGCAATCACAATCATACTCACAAACACATCATATATTTTGAAATCTAGAGCTCTTAAGCACAAGTGAATGAAAGCAGATAAAAGTGAATCAAAGTCTCCCTTTTTACACCAAAATGCTACCCGTTCTCTCTTTGCATTGGAGGAGTGAGCACCACACACCTGAAAGAAAAAATCAGATATACATCACAATGAAATAATCTTGTATTCAAAGTGTGAAGTTTTGATTATTTTTTCCTTATTTGTTAATTTAGTATAGTTGAATTTGATCTTAAATTAGGATTAGTTTACTTTATTTGCATATCTAAATTTAGCTCATACAATATTGTTGTTAATATTTGATGTTTATAATTGAGTGTGTAGGTCACAAGGGGATAATAAAGAAGTTATAAGGGATTTATATGTGATTTTCTAGATCATATGCACACCTACAACCCCTCTTAACCTATAATATTATGCCTTTCATTTTTTTAAATTGTCAATTGTATAATTTTGTATTTTTTTATATTTATTTGTTAATTTTTGGTGTTTTGACCTAAACCCTTTTTTAACTAATCACCCCAAGTCTAACTTAACTCTTAGCATGGTTAACTAACCTATACATGGGGTCGGGTTGGCCCAAAAACCCATCCCTTTGTTTAAAATACCAAACTTTTCCTTACAACTATTTTTTACATAGTGTGTTTAGTAAGTAAACCTTATCTTATAAGCTATTTTTGGACCTATACCTATACCCATTAGATAGGTGGGTTTTTGAAGTACTTTTCACCACTTTTTGGTAATAAAAAATCTTCATTTATGACCTAGATTTTCCTTCCACAAACTTGTCATTTTATACAAAATGAGTTATATTTCATATTTGTGTGAAAAAAACACCCATGTGTGTGTGTAAGAATACTAATGGGTTTTGTAAGAATTTTGACAAGAATTAATGGATGGTGGTTTCATCATTAGGATGAGGATTGACACATGTCACATTTTCATTGACTGTTGATTTTGGTTGCCTTCTTTCTATATTGGCCTTCTTTTGATCTTTTTGGGGGTTATACAATTTGGATTTGGGAGATCTTGTGTTTGCAGAAAGGTTTTCAAAGGGATTTACAAGTGAAACTTTTGGATTTGAGGTAGGATATTTTTATATTTATTAGTTTTATGTTTTTAAATGGTTATTCTACTTGGTTTTTCCTTGGATGCTACTAAAATGAGAATGAGTTCTTGTGTGTTTGAATTACAATTATTTTTCTTTATGAAATTTTAGAGTTTTTTTTGTGGCCTTTTATTTCATTTCCATGATTTTCTTCTATTTTATTATTATGTTGTTGAATTTTTGTTAGATTAAGGGATTGTGGGTACCCCTATGCCACCCTTTTGGGTTTGGTACAAGTGCATGTTATTTGGGGAAAGAGTAAGTATGTCACTTGATATTTAATTTTTGGACAAACCCTATCTTGCCTTAGAGGCATAACCTTACTTATGAGAAGTACCTTTTAATAATGTTAAAAATCTACTTTCATTATGAGAGTATGAGAGGTATGAGGAATATTATGGGAAGTTCGAGGAAGATTATGGGAAGTCAAAGGAATATTATGGGAGATCTAAGGAGGTACATTTGTTTTGTTATGTCTAAGGTGGTATTTGGGAGGTATAAAGATGAGTTTCATACATGTAAATAATTTATCATATGGCGTATGAATCTATTTGGTTCATTTAATGAACTCTTCAAATAAATAAATCAAGGTGCCCTCTACTCTTCCCCATAATAAATTTTTGGTGACTTCTTTGTTTATTATGCTCTTTTTGTGAAGGTTTTTCTAGTTTATTTCTTACTTATTTGATACCCATAATGTTTTCCTTTAAATATTATTATACCCTTATGCATATGAGTTGAGGCATTTATCTTTCCCTTGTTCTTGGGGGAGGATATGCATTTACCTCACTCTGTGATGATTTATTTAATGATGTCTATAGGATGGGAGGTAAAATACCTTCATTTGGATACTTGTGGAGCATACTTGGAACATTTTTGGATCTTATCTAATTGTGTGCAGGTCTTCTTCTTTTGGAGCTTGGATATTTAAAATGTGGCTTATTGATTGCCTTCATTATTCTTATTTGGCTTGATAGGCCTCTCTTTTTGAATTAGTCATTTAACATTATTGTGACTTAACCCTTATAGGATGATATTGTGTGTATGAAGTTTTAAAGGCTTGTAGCCTTGTATTTATTATTTTTGTATATTAAATCAATGTGCATAGTTCATGTTGATTTAAAATTCTTTACTTAATGATTTTTTTGGAAAGGTTTTATAAATCCATTTGTATATATGTTGTGCAAGAATACTTCTAGTTCTTTTTCTCTTATCAAAGTGTCTCCACAAATTTGTAAATGAGTTGTCTTGTTGTAATGGGATGATGTTGAAAGCTAGTAAACTTAAACCATCTCTTTCTTTATAAAAAATTTCATATTATGTTGAATGCAAATGGGTTGATGATAAGATACATTAATCAATGTGTCGATAGTATTGAAATGAAATATGGATATTTTGATTCTCCTTATTACATGTAGATGTAACTCATCTCTTATGATGATTGGATTAAGCAGTGTTTAAGGGGAAAAAATGTTTCTTCTTTCTTTATGATAAGAGGAATAATGAATTGTATTATGGAAATGAATGCTTCTTCTCACCCTTCCTATCTCTCCCATTTGAGTCTTAAAAGTTAAAATTGAAAGTGGAAATTATTTATCTTAAATTTATATATGGAAAATGAAAATGTGAAAATTGTTCATGTTAAACTCATATAATGCAAATAAATATGTAAAATGTGAATCTACTTATCTATTTTAGTATATTTATTTTAGTTGAACATTGGCTTGATAATTATTGTTGTGAATTCAATGTTTTATATTATGAATCAATTGAAAAAATAATTTTAAATACATTATATATATTTATAATCTACATTAAATTAATTTATTTCATCTTAAAATCCTATGATACAAATATCAAAGCATGTTTTGCTATCCTCCTCAAAGATACAATGAGGATATAGTTGAGGAATGAAGAGTGTAAGCTCTATTTGGTTAAAGAGTTTGTCACTTGGGAAAAAATTTAAGAGTAATTTTGTACATGCTGCCTATCATATCACTTCATGAATAAGAATATTGAGGAGTTTTGTAACCTATGATAGGGTTCTAGTATTGTGGCTTAGTGTAAAATATTATTTCTAGACTTACTTTAGTATGTGGGATTTATTCAATATGAAAAACTCTAAGTGAATCAATTCATTAAGGTCCATAATGTAGATATATTTGGTTTAGTTTGTCTTATCTTTCCTTTGACCCTTGAGGTTGTTATGTAGAAATCATGTTTGGTAAAGGATAAATGGGGAAATTTTCAAGATACTAGAGATCAACTGTGAGGCAAATTATGAGATCATCAAGACTTTATATCATGAGGAACCTATTTCTCAAATAGGGGTGGTTAGACGAACTAATTTTTAATCTAATCCTCATAAATAGTCATATAAACATTTCCAGCATCTCTCTCAGTAGTAGTGGAATCATCCTTGACAAGACTCATAGAGAGATAGAGGATAGAGGGGTCAAGGACAAAGTAAAAACAAGAGACCAAATAGATATAAATTGAGACCATCAAGGATCCAATATTCCTATCAATAGGGGCCAACTATATTTGCATGTGAAACTTTTGGATTTTAGGTAAGCTCTTTTTTTTCATAATTTTATGTTTCTAAATGGTTATTCTACCTAGTTTCTCCTTGGATGTTATTGAAATGAGAATGATTTCTTATGTGTTTACATTGTATTTATTTTTTTATATGAAATATTGGGGTTTTATTTATGGCCTTTTTTTTCCATGATTTTATTCCCTTTCATTATTCTCTTGTTGTCGAATGTGTGTTGGGTTGAGGGATTGTGGGTACCCTAATTCCACCCTTGTGTGGTTGGCACGAGTGCATGTAATTTGGGGAAAGAAGATATAGAATAATTAATATTAACTTATTGAACAAGACCTCCTTCACCTTATAGGCATAGCCTTGATTATGAGAAGTTTAACCTTTCAAGAAAATTGAAAAGCCACTCCCCTTATGAAAATATGGGAGGTTTAAGGATGTACGTTTGCTTTGGGAGGTTTAAGGAGTTTGGATGTCTAAGGAGGAATTAATGCTTGTAAATCATTTATTATATATATTATGAAACCCTTTTGTTCATTTAATGAAATCTTGAAATAAATAAAATAAGGTACCCTCTACTCTTCTCCATATGAAATTCTTGGTGACTTCCTTGTGTATTATGTTCTTTTTGTGAAGGTTTTATTATTTTTCTTCTTACTTTTTTGAAACTATTAATATTTTTATTTCAATATTATTATGCCCTTAAGCATATGATTTTATGCATGCCTCTTTCCCTTGGGATTGGGGGAGGTTTTGAATAGACCTTACTCGGTGACGATGTATGTAATGATGCCTATAGAATGGGAGGTCAAGCACTTTATTTTGGTCTCTTTTGGAGCACACTTCATGATTGTGTATAGGTCTTATTATTTCTTATCTTGGAGCTTAAATATGTGGCTTATTGTTACTTTCATTATTATTTTTGGCTTGCTAGGCTTCTCTTGTTGTAGTGGTGATTCAATATTATTATGACTCATCCATTAAAGGATGATATTGTGAGTATAAAGTTGTAAAGGATTATAGCCTTGTATATTTCCTAAAGGACTCTTGTAATTTTTTTGGGAGATTGAAGTAATGTGTATAGTTCATGTTTATTTTTAAAAAAATCCTTGATTTTGTTGGAAGTGGTTTGTAAATTCATGTTTATATATGTTGTGCAAGAATAATTCTACTTCATTTTCTCTTCTCAATTTGTCTCCACAAATTTTCAAATGAGTTATCTTGTTGGAATGGGAATATTTTGGAAGTTAGTAGACTTAAACCATCTCTTTCTTTATAAAATGTTTCATATTATATTTAATTTAAATGGGTTGATGATAATATCCATTAAATGAAATATGGATAATGTAGTTATCACTATTTCATGCAAATGTAATCATCTCTTGTGATAATTAGGTTAAGTAGTGATTAAGGGAAAATAATATTTCTTTTTTTATTTATGGTATGAGGAAGAATGAATTGTATTATGGAAATGAATGTTTATTATTTCCCTTCCACTCTCTCCCATTTGAATCTTAAAATTTTAAAATTTAAAGTGGAAGTTATTTATCTTAAATTTGTATGTATCAAATAAAAATGTGAAACTTGTTCATGTTAAACTCAGAATGCAAATTAAGATGTAAAATGTGAATCTTCTTATCTCTTTTAATATTTCTCTTTAAGTTGAAAATTGGCTTGATAATGAAGGTTGTGCATTTAAATTTTTGTATTAAAAATCAAATGATAAAATTATTTTAAATCCATTGATTATATTTAGAATGTTCATTCAATTAAATTTGTATATATGTTTTCCATATATATACATGGAATGCATGTATATTTATATGTGTGTATATATATATACAAAATATATCTAATAAATAGGTAAATTTGTTTAACTATATGTGTGTGTGTGTGTAATTTACATATATACCAATGTGTATACAATTGCATACATAATGAGATAATAACAATTGAAAATAAATAAATGTGTATATCTCTTTATATATAAACAATAAAATGTATATTGAATAGAAAAGGAATTAAATAAAATAGATAAATAATAATCATATTAAAACAAATAAAACAAATATAAAAAATAAATTCGTTGCTTTTTTTTATGTTTAAAATTTTAATATAAAATTAAAATTTTGGGGAGGGGATGGTAGTTGAGCCTATCCCAACCCCCTTCCATTAAGGAAGGGGGAAGGGATCCATCCATCAGCCTACCCCCAATACCCCTTTAAGGCACAGGCCTTGGGGAATAGAAGCATCATCCTCGTATACCCTATTGCATCCTAGACCATAGCCCAGTTGAGGGTCAGTCAAGACCTATGGCGAAGACCTTGAATTTTTTTTTTTAATAAAATAATAAAATATATTTTTATTTATATAAAATAAATTATTTTGGTTATATATATATATATATATATATATATATATATATATATATATATATATATATATATATATATATATATATATATATATACTTATTACTTATATATGCATGGAGTGTGAGTGTGTGTGTGTGTGTGTGTGTGTGTGTGTGTGTGTGTGTGTGTGTGTGTGTGTGTGTGTGTGTGTGTGTGTGTGTGTGTGTGTGTGTGTGTTCTAGGATATTATATGTTTTGTAGGATAATATATGTTTTGTAGGATATTTAAAATTATGAATATGTGTGTGTTCTATAGGATAATATATGTTATATAGGATATTTAAAATTTTGGATATATAAATATAACCATTAAATATATATTCCAAAAAAATATCTTCAATCTAATTGGAATCTCTCCTTGAACTCCTCAAATCCTTCAACCTAAAAAATTAAAAGAAAAGAAATGAACATGAAACTTAGAGTTGATTTTTTTATCTTATCCATATTGAAAATTACAGTATTTTTTTAAAACTATATCCTAAGGTATAAAATCTTTCAATCTAATGGTGGAGATTTGATCCACCACAAGATAATACAAGTGGGAAATATTTTAATCTTTTTAATTTATCCTTGATTTAATTAACTTTATAAATAAGTCACTTTTACAAATATCTCATTTCTCCTAAACGTTTAAAAAATGTATTATATAATTCCCTATTAATTAATAATTTTGTAAATGAGAAATATTAATATAATATATAAGGAGTAGCCTAGAGGTGAAATTAAAAAATTAAATAATTATCTTGTAATGAAACTTTAGTGGAAAGTATGACCACTTAGATGTGAAACCATAATTTAACTAAACAACATACAAATTTTAGTAAAAAAATGATTAGATCATTTTTGAGTTTAATTAGTGCAAGGGAATGACACAAATTTGATGTGGAAAATAAGATAATCATGTTTTTGTTCTCAAGTACACTGATACTTCCTCATGGATGAGGTTATATGTATCACGTACTAACTCATGAGGATGTAAGAGTGAAGCTGATGAGGTAAGAGATTTTTTGATAATGTTTTTCTCTCTTGTTATTGCCTCAATAGTGAAATATGTAAAATCTTTATTAATATTTATAACAATATCATTATATGTTATAAGTTTTTCACTTTTGCATTGATAAGCACCACTGATTTGGCAACATATACGTTGTGAATAACCTAAATCATGTAAGTAGGAAATGTATAAATTGATGGTTATTTGCATCCCAAGGATGAGATATTCATAGTCAACAATTTTATTAGTAACATATAAGGTCAATAAAAAAGATAAATGAAATATTTTTCCATAAATATCAATGAGGACACATCCTACCCTGGCTCCTTGAATGCACTTGCCTTTGTCAAAATAGATTGTCTAAGTATCATCATGTAAATCAATGGTGACCTTGGGTAGTTCTTATAAGGTAGACTTCATATATGTTTTAATACTTAGAGGCTATGATTTTAGGGCCTTGAGGGCTTGAGCCTCAAGATCAGTCATGAAATTATGGATTATTTAAAGGACCTTAGGTAGCTAGATCGATGTTGTCGATCAAGAGGGCATCCTAATTTTGAATAGTATCCAAAAGATATCATTGAGATGGTATAGGTGTGATATATATTTGATCAAAAATCACTTAGATTTTTACTATTTTTTAGTAATAATCCTAAGGTCAAAATCCATCAAGAGTACCATACACTTTTTGATTTGATCTCCTGATAAGAAATCCTTAGAGAAGAAATGGTGAAGAGTCTCTAAATGGACTATGACATAGGTTGTATAATAAAGCATGTAATGTCAATGTTTTTAATGGTAAATTAGATTATGAGGAAATAAAACTCCACCTTAGAGTATCATTTCTCATAATATATCAAAGTATGACTAATGTAGTAAATAACATATTCATTTCCAAACTCATCTTGTTTATAAGCATTTCCCCAACTAATATGGGGATAGATAATGTGTACAAGATGAGAGGATATTTTATATAATGTGTTCATAAATTAGAGATCAAATTATTTATTAATTTTATCAAATATTTATTGAAAATATCAGTCCACTCGAGATTAACACCTTTCTTTAGAAAGGATTTCACTAAATGTGTATGCTAAGCCAACTTATGAACAAAATTATGGGCTTCCCCAAGTTTTCTTAGATATGTGTGGATATCACAAATGGATCATGATATAAGAATTTTAATAATAGATCTGATCTTATATGGATCAATGTCAATCCCTCATAGTGAGACCAAGAATCTTAAAATTATGTCTTAGGTAACATGAAAGACACTTTTTAGGATTAAGCTTAACTTTTTATTTAATAAGGTGGTCAAAGATGATAGTTAATCCATTAATATTATTTTCATGATTCTTGGATTTGACTATAAAATCATTCACATAGGTTTTAACTATTTTTTGAATGATATAATGAAATGTGTAGGTCATTTCACATTGTAAGTTATCCTAACATTTTTAAGGCCCAAGGGCATCTTAACATAGTAATATATGCCCCATTCAATAGTGAAGGTAGTTTTATGTTGATCTTCAGGGGTAATGTGAATATGATTGTACCCCAAAAAATTGTCCATGATGGAAAGCATCTCATAGCTAGTTGTGGAATCAACAATGGCATCTATGGAAGGTAGAATAAAAATTTTCTTAGGGAATGTTAAGTTAATATTAAAAAATTCAATACAAATGCAAATGACCAGAGTGGATTTCTTAAAAATAGGTATTATGGTGGAAACTCATTCATAGTAATCTAGGGTTTAATAAACTTAGCATCTAAGATCTTAATGACTTACATGTGAGAAAAGGTAGAAACCTCATAAGGGATATTTTCATTGTTTTTTACAAATAAGTTTCACTTCTAGATTGGTATCTATATTATTATTATTAATAATAGAGTAAATACCATGCATATCTTCATATGACCAAACAAAAGCTTCACAATATTTATTAAAAATAAGCTAGAGTTTTCCTTCTCTTTAAGGTAGATCTCCTTAGATATAAGGATGGATTGAGGATTTTTAGATGTACCAAAGTTGATTACTTAAGTTTCCTTAATAATCATTCATTTTATGTCTTGGATATGATATGGTGTGAGAGTAAATTTGGAAAGGGGATCAAGATTAATATCAACACTAGAAAAAAATGTTACTGAAGCAAAGAGAAGTGTTCTCAAAGTGGTCAAACTTGTAATGTTGGTGTATAATTTGAGACTCACTTGCATAAAGGAGTTCTAAAATGGATTAGTCACTAGAAATGTAATGGGCCACAATACTCAACATCAACCTCAAGTTCAAAAAAAATATTACCTTTTCTATCAAATTTTGATTGCATCTGTCACACAATGATAACGTTGTCATCTAGGGTAATTTTAGAATATTGGGGAGATGTGTTTGAATTTTTTATATTGTATCAAAATGGTTAATATAATGTTGTACAATAAAAAAAAATTGAATTATATCATGTTGGTCAATATAGTTTGTAGAAATGGGTATGGATTTGATTGTATAAGGTTGGTCAATACAGTTGAGTGAAGTAGAAATAAAAAGGTTAATACATATAGAATCAAAAACAAGAGGAATCAACATTGTATCGACACTACCATGATCATTTTCACTACCATTAGAAAAATCAAGGATGCTAAAAAACTTTGTATCATCATGTTGTATTAATTGGTCAATATAATTTCAAGATGATGTTTGAAGTGTATCAACACTTTGTAATTATTGGCTAGTATAATTGGAAGATAAAATATGAAATGTATTAACACCCTATAGTGAATTATGGCTAGTACAGTTGAAAATGTATTGGAAATTTTGAATTATATTGATTTATCTAGTACATCATAAGGGCATGAAAATTTTTGAACTATATCAAGTTGGTCAATACAATAAAAGGAAGGGGAACTTTCTAAATTGTATCAATATTATTGATACAGTCAAAAATTCTAATAAACTCATAAATCTAATAAATAATCTAGGGAGTATTTGATAATAGTGGGTTTATAGGGGGTACATAGCCTTCAAGTTCAAATTTATCCTCTTTATCTCTAGAATCACAATGATAAATATGGACAAAGTGGACATCCCAATTAAAAGCATGAATATGATAAAGATATTTTTAGCAACGAATCACATCAAAGTTTGTTGATTAAACTTTGAAAATGATATAATTAGCATCATATGATGGGTAAATATTACAAGAATGCATAACTTATTTATAAATTTCATTATAATTCTATTTATAAAATATACCAATTTGACTAAATATACATAGTGAAAGTGATAATGGATCCTAAAAGAGTTTGGCCACCACAAGGTCATTGCATGCAAAATCATTTTCTATATAGGAAGATTCAATAGAATTGTAAGAAGGTGAGCTCTCAGTATCATCATCAAGCAAGGGAAGGGTCATATCTCATGGAAAGAGAGATAAAAAAGTTTGTTTCACTATGTAAAGAGATAATCTAGTAGAATTACATATGGTTTGAAATTCATTTGGTTCATCATCATCATAGTCACTAAGAGTAACATACAAATTAGGATTCATGTTGAAAAACTTAAGAAGAGGAATACTATTAATATGAGGAATAGTCATGATGTGATATTGAGACTTGGGATTAGGTAATTTGAGATCCCATGGGTTGGAATATTCTTCATGTTTATAATGCTTAGCATCATGGTTAAACTTAATACAATTGTTACTAGAGGAAGCAATAACTCTCATGTAATGAGACCAAGGACAACCTAAAAGGAGATTATAATATGGTAGAGGATCTAAAACCATAAGCTTGGTGCATATTTTTTTGGGTCCAATAAGAAGAGGGAGCCAAATTCAACCAAGGGGCTTTGGTTAGCTTTGTCAAATATATGGCATGTAAGTATAGTTTTGTTAAGGTCATATTTAGAATATTACATTTGTTGGATTAACCAAAAGTAAGTAACATTAACTCCTAAACCTTCATCCACTAATACTTTCCTTATGAGAGTGTCATTGATTATGATTCTAATAAATAGAGGTATATCATTGACTTTAAAAATAACTTCATAACTGATCATGTGCTCCTCGATAAACTCTATGGAAAGTTTCTTATAAGGGGGAGGAAGAGATATGGTTTCAACAACATGAAATTTTGTAGGTTCAAAACTTTTAGGAGGTTAAGAATATGGTTCTTGATAATTATATGGGTATTATTCTATGTCTTTCAATTGTTTCATGAGAAATTTATGATGATATGGTGACATCCTCATGAATTCCATTAAAGGAATATTTCAAGGCATAAACTTAAGCTCATCTCAAAAGATCCATTATGATTTTAGATCAAAACCTTAATAATATTTATGTTGATTTATAAGTTTAAATTTAGGATGTAATATAGGAGGACGATTCGATGTGTTAGGTTAATACTCGATGGTGAAATAGTCTCATCCCTAGGTGGCAAATCAAATGAAGTAGTAGAGTGGTATCCTTAAGAAGCATTTCATTAGGGGAAGGCTTTTTAGGCTTGGTAACATGATATTTGTGAGAAAATTTATGATGGTAGTTAACCTTGGTCTCATTCATATATTTTAAATTAGTGTAATAATTATCATAGTCGGAATTAATAGCATAAATGTATTCATTGGAATGTTTTGTATTGGGATTAGACGTTTGAGAGAGTTTTTGAGATTTTTGATTTCAAGGTTTGTGTTGGTTTATATTCTTGATGACATTATTTGGAAATAATATCATGATTAAAGTTTCCACCCAACATGATATTCATAGAAAAAAATTGAAGTGCACAACTTGTCTCATTAAAGTGAGCGATGTGGCATGTAACCAACAAAATTTATTGGGATTGTGCCATGATGGTAGGGAAAAAGAATACATGTAAAGTTTGGATGGTTATAATAAATTTTTATATTCTTGAAAACTCAAATAAGGGAGGGTATAAATTCAATTTTTTTATTGGAGGCTCACATTTTAGGTTGGGGAGTCTTATTTTGAAAGGAATTAACATTCATAATATTGGTTAAAGTTTAAAAATATTAATTTTGAGTGTTCTGAAATGGTTTGAATTGAGTCATGAGTAAATCTTGTATTTTTACTTGATAAAAGGCCTATTATAAATTTTGGTGAGTGGAGATCCTAACATTGTATTAAAGTGGGGACTTAATAGTTATAACAAAGAGTTTGAATATATTTTCATTACTCATGTTATGGTTTGATTTATGTGATAAATATTTCCATTATTTGATGAAATCATGATAAATTTCCTTATGAAATTATTTAGCATTAATGAATTTGGTAAGACTATTTTTAGAAAGCTCATTATGTTGGAATTCCTTAACTAAAGAATTGACTAAAACCTCTAGTTGTAAAATTGAATGTTTAAGAAGATGGTTTTACCATTCTAATGCATCCCCAACAACTTTTTTGGCTAGAAGCTTGGTAGTTGAAAAGGTGTTAGTTTTAATCCATTCCTTATAGAGGTTTCCAAAATCTTTAAGGTTTGATGTAGGATATTAGTTGTGTCATATGTGATGGTTGAAAAAATGTTTATGATACCCATAAACACAATCAATGGATCTAAAGGTTAATTTGAATGTGTTGAAACATATTATTTTGAATTTAAGGTTAAGAATAAGATTTTCATTGGCATCTCTAGGAGGAGGAGGGGCATAATTCTAATTTTTTTGATTCATGTGATTTGAGGATCTTTACTAGCAACTTGTGAGATATGATTTTGCATTTGAAGTATTTCACTACTACTATAAATTTTCATAAGGGCCATGTATTGAACCATTTATGCAAGGACTTGTGAATTATTAGGATTGGAATTATTTGTATGATTTTGATTGGAATTAGGTGGAATATTCCCACTATTGGTATTTTTTTCCTTAGTTGATGTAGAAGAGTGGAATTTACTAAGACTCTCATTATTGGTTAGGGTATAGACATCTCTTAGATATGAATTTTGGATTATTTGAGCCATGTTACATTTGATAAATCTAGGTTGAGATGGATAAAATTTACACCATGAATATTTTCCGTCAATGGTGGATAAGATAGGAATGAAATAATAACATATGTAAAATATAAATGGATTCATATTTTTTAGAAAGATACTAAGAAGAGACATCATGATGAAAATCTAAAATAAAAAGTACAAAAAAGAAGGAATAATAAACAAATTAGTAAAGTGTTATCGGCCTGGCCAATGTAGTTAGAATCACAAGAATATAGATGTAGATTATATTAGGTTGGTTGATACAATATGAAGCAGAAATATGAATAAGCATACTCCATCGGGTTAGCTGATATAGTAGGAAACAAAACTAAGTAATATGAAATTATATCAGGTTGACCAATATAATATGATTAAAAAAGATGAATTGTATCTACCTGATCGATATAGTTAGTGAATATAAATAAATGTATTAGTTTGGATAATACAATCGAGAAAAAATAGAAAAGTGTATTGAGTTAGTCGATACAATTATAGAAATATATAAATGTATATGGTTGTCCAATAGATTTAAACTAAAAGCTTCATTAAAATGTATGATGAAGGTGAATATGAAGCTAAAAATAAAAAATAATCTAACCAAAGGTGGCATAAGATTCATGTCAAGTTCACCAAAATATATATATGAGCTAAAATGACCTATAACAGTCATTTTTCTCTTAATATACTAGGATAGAAATAAGGTCATAACAATAGAGCCTATGTATAATTGAAAAATCAAGAAAGGACCTAAAATAGCTATAGACCTAGCATCAAGTAATCCACACTCAAATGTTAAGAGGATAGGTTTCCAAATCCTAAGCCTATGACATGGGGTATGCCTCTCAATAAGGCTCAAGATAAATAAATGATTTTAATAACGATTAAAAAGGTGTGTACCAATTCTATAATAAAGACACTGCATGCAAGGCACTAACAAACAAGGGTAGCCTATATCTAAGATAGCTAAAAGTACTAAACTAATAAGAAGATAAGTGTTTCAATGGTCAACCAATGGATAGTCTATAAGCAAGAGTTTATAGCTACAACAACTTTTAAA
This sequence comes from Torreya grandis, assembly GCA_037957365.1. Taxonomy (NCBI): domain Eukaryota; kingdom Viridiplantae; phylum Streptophyta; class Pinopsida; order Cupressales; family Taxaceae; genus Torreya; species Torreya grandis. The sequence goes on from JARHVA010006271.1 coordinate 315,712, forward strand.
ATATAAGAAGTATAAGTAAGGATTAAAAACACATATACTACAATAGTAATAAATCCATATTTATCTACTAAGCAAATAAATATAATAGAATAGAGATAGAGATACTTACCTTTGGGTGAACTCGTATCCACCTCAATCACTTTATTCATCTCAAGTGGCAATTTGAAAGAGATGTTGTAGGTTGAAGACCTAAAATGGAAATAATAAGACATAGATATACTTAGTTGAGGACTCCAAATATAGGGACACCTCTTTGGCATGACTCCTATTGAGCTTCAAAAACCATAAGCAAGACTAGATCTCAAAGATACAATGCTGACCTTGAACTCTTCCTTTTAGTACTTAAGATCATAAATGTGAATGAAAGTAGAGAAAATAAGTGTGTTACATGGTTTAGTAATGAAATATGACCCCTATATATATATAGCTTCAATACTTAGAATTAACCCTAAACTCTAATTCAATGGTATCAGCTAGTCAATACAATTGGAAAGACGTAAGTTAACAAAAAATTGTATTAGTTAGGTTGATATAATATAACTGACATGGGCATAACTCAGAGATGTTTCATCTATTCTAATACAGTATAGGGAAAGATAAATATGAAACACATTGTGTCATCATGACTGATATAGTAGGATTAAAGGGTGGCTAAAAAGTTTGAATGGAAATTAAATGGAAAGGTAAGATGAAAAGGGACTAAGAGGAGGTTAAACTGATAGTAATGAAGGTATAAAAAAATAGTGTGTAAACTACCATGAGTTGGTCCCACCCCATTTTTTGTACACACTTTAAAGCATGTATTTTAGGGATATTGATGCACTGATAAGCCCCTAAAATAAAAAATATTATTAAAATGAAAAATATTAGGTGTATACACATTGTATATCCCAAAAGATAAAACTAACCACTCATACAACCATTATCTTTTACTGAGTGTTGTCTTCCAAATGTCCTCTTCCTTAATTCTCACTTGGTGATACTGATATTTTAGATCAATCTTAGTAAAATACTTATCATACTAAATTTGATCAACAAGATCATTAATCTATGGAAGAGTGTCCTTATTCTTGATGGTTAATTTTTTAAGCATTATATAATCAACACACATTCCCCATGAACCATTTTTATTAGGGACTAAAAAAATCAAAAAACCACATGGAGGAGTACTAGGAAGGATTATACCTTGATTAATTAAATATTATAACTATTATTTTACATCATTGGCATCATTTAAGGACTATCTACATAACCTAACATTTGGAAGTAAATTTTATGGTAGAAAATGAATTTCATGCTCAATAGGCCTCATCAATGGCACCCTGTGGGCTCATGAAAAAACTTTATTGAATTATTGCATCAACTCTCCCATATGATTTTATTATTTTTTAGTTAACATGCTACAAGAATTTTTATGTGTAAAAAATTATTTATCTTGAATATATCTCAAAATAATCAAATCAAACTTCCTACTTTCATTAATAAGTATTATAGCTTGAGAGGCACTTACCCAAGCAATTTTAAAATCACCTTTGTAGGTTGAAGTGATGTAGCTCTTGCCATCCTTTACCAAATATTACTGATTGGCTTTCCCCATAAAAATATCATCTTGTATTTACAAATAATCATTTTCAAACACTACACAACATACATTGAGAGGTATAACATCCACTATGACTTCATCAATGAAATATGCATTAATACCAGACTTGACTCTACATTGCTTGGTCACCTTGATGTCTACAAATTTATTAACCCAACCCAAAATATATGGGCTTGGATCATTATAAGTCTCTATCTTTAATTTATTTACTAACTCCTTATAAAATTTTCATGTGAACAAGTATCAAAAAGAGCATCTACTTTTTTTCTTCATTTGAAGTTTAATATGGAAAATCTTAGAAAGTTCACTCTTTTGAGCACTACTATTACCCAAACATTCCTTTCTATTGAAAAAGGTACAACAAAAAATTTCATCCATATTAGATATGCAACCAGTATCTTCACCTTTGAGAGAGGGCATATCCTTTTTTTTGTTATTATTATTGAACATGTCTAATTTGAGATGTAACTTCCAATAGTTTTCTTTAGAATGAATAACAACATCACAATGCCCACAATTCCTTTTAGCATCCATTTTATACAAAGAAGAAGCATTATGCTTACCTTTTCTAAGAAATAATTTTCATTATTTCTTGGAATTGATTTACAAGGTAAATAGAGGCTTCTTCTTATCCATATCTAAGTAGTGAGCTTGAGAACAAGCCTCATCTACATCTGTAGGGTTATCTAATAGGACAAGTCTCAATAAATGGTTTTTGAGTCCACCAACATACTTCATCAATATTTCATAGTTCACTATGTCTTTTGCTATTTGGATAACCTTTTTGTGGAATTTGCTTGTGTAATTTTTCATGCTTTGGCCTTTTTTGCTTTAAATATTGCTAATACATGGGACTCTCTTCATGATAAAAAATAGGATAAAATTTCTTCTTGATTAACATCTTAAAATCATCCCACTTAGTAATAAGAGAATTTTTTTTAACAACCAAGATATGAACATAACTTTCAAACCAATTTAAAGCATACATAGGTAATTTTAACCTTACAAAATAAATTTGTTGGCTCTCATTAATTTGATACAAAATGAAATATACCTATAATTGGGTTAGCCAACGGTTTAGCCTCTATGTATTAAAATCTCCATCATATGGTTGAATCTCTATATTTTCCTTAGCCTTTAATGGAGGTGGAGATTGATTATTATGGGGCTTTTCTTCCACCACCTCATGCTCAGGAGTATGCTCCTTGTTTTATTTTAGAACCTCTATAGAAACACCAAGCTTCTCCATGGGAATCTCCATGCTAGACTGCAATCAGTCAAACTTTCTCATAAAAAAAGAGATGATAGCCACTCTTTTAATTTTGTGAAATTACTCTTATATTGTATAAGAATTCATTAAAATGAGCCATACTTCTGATCTCTTGCTTCCACTTTCTTGTGAAAATATCTTCTTCAAAGGGAACTAGGATACCTTGACAACTAACATTACTTACTCTAGTGATGGGAATATAATATAATGTTGACACAAAACCACACAAAAGACTAAAATTGATATTAAACCAACTTTGATACCAATATGATATGTAAACTAGGTGGATATTTCATACTAAGTTTCACCAACACATATTTCATATTCCTACCTCAACTTATGATTGAAAGATAATTGTTCTAGACAACTTCTCATTTATAAAATAGATCTAAATAAGTGTTAAAAATAAAATGTACATGATTTTAAACATAAATATGAACACACTAGGTACCCTAGAGAACCTTGGTGTGGAAAAAATTCTAATGGGTGAGGCAACTGCATTACCCTTTCACTATGTAATTCGATGAATGTATAAATTACTCCCAAATATAGCCTTCATAGATATATATTTCACTCTAACACTATAAAAATATTGCAACACAACTAATTTACACATCTCAGACACTTCAAAATGAACCAATACCATTGAAACAGTCATTCACAACTAGGAAATAATGAGGCAACATGAACAAGGACTCAAACTTGTAAATTACAATTGAATTTAACTTCAAAGAATCTCACTACCTTATTTATTATATTTATAATGTCATTTGCCTTCAATAGAGGTTGTAATTATGCCCTCTCACCTTGGACCCCATCAAACATCTCAAATGAATTGTTATAAAGAAGTGAAACATTTGAAACCATTCCTATTCATGTGTTTATATGGTGGAAAAACCATCACAATATGTAGTCTGACAATTACCAAACCATCAAGGTGGTTGCATAATTATCACCTACAAATACCAATAGTTACTTTACTTCCATCTATAAAAAAAAATCTATGACAAAACCCTAAAATTCAAAAGCTAAAATTTGTTTACTTCACCATTCTGAGGATGTCTAGATCATCTTCATATTGATTCTACCACTATACCTTATTTGAACTAATGTTTTAACATTAAGTGTCTTACAATAGTTTCTTAAAATCATAATATAAATAAATTATGGTATAGTGGAAACATCTAGCAAGCATTGATAATACATTAGATCTATATTTTGGATCATTGGACAAGGTCTAAGGAAGAGTGGGAAAAGAGGATATGTCCATTTTGTAAAAGAAGGTTAGTGGAGATAGAATGACACTATATCATGTAATGTGATAATGACATTTGAATCAAGTATGCTAACAACCTATAAGTAGAAAACCTAACCATACTATTTGAAGAGATGAGTCTAGACAAAACAACAATTTTTTAATCAAGATCCATAGTTGAATATCTAACATCAAAAATGGTATGGATATTGTGTATCACTATTAGGGTAGCACTTGTGTCAAGTAGTTATGTTGTCATGGATCACTCTTTGTTACTTATCTTGGTCCCATATATTTCTTGGTCTCATGAACATTATTAAAATATTTTATTCATTCATCTAACCACCTACAATAGACAAAAAAAAGTTGTGCGATCGTTTTATTATAACCCAGCTTACATACTTTATTTTCCTAGAATACTATATGTTTCTATCATGCTTTTATAATGTTTGTATATACATTTGATCTATTATTTTTTCATTATTATGCTAATTGATGTTATAATTTGTTTCAAATCATATCTAGTTGGTTATTGTTGATATTGGACTTAATACGTATGTTATAGTTTAATTACATATGTGTTAATTTAGTTATAGCATTTAATTTTTTGCACTATACTATTTAGTTTATTTATATATATTATTATATAGTATAGGTATTATTGATGCTTATTTATAAGTGTAGGTATAGTTGAAATGAGCTAGGCTAGTGGTGTACTCTAGCAGTTGGAGATAAGGGACAAGGATAATAAGTAGTCGAGTAACTGACATAGATGAAAATAGATGTTGTACTTGAGCCATAGTCACTATGTAGTAGCTTATCCTTTTTTATTTTCCATATTTTTTAATCATATTTAGATCTTATTCTTATTTTTATCATCTTTTCAACTTCTATTAAGTTTACCTTGATTGTTTATCATTGACTACTTGGTATTAGTCACGTATTCGATTTTGCTATCTAATTTTGTTTACTATAGTTGTTACATATTACTATTTTGTTTTATTGTGTATAATCATTATTATTTTTTGATCTTAGTTTGTCATTAAAATATATCCAATTGTGTTTTTAATTCTTGTCTGCATGAATGATAAATAAGGCTGGACCATTAAAATTTCTAGCTTGAATAAGCTTGTTTTAAATGATTAATAAAAATGTTAAAATTTAGTATTGTCTTGGACATTTATAAAACATTATAAATTAATAATATTAGCATGCATAATAATAGATATTTATTTTTTTCTTAAGCCTAAACAACTTAGGCATAGTAGAAAAAGGTTGATGTTTATTTTATTAGCATAAGTGACTTAGGCATATTAAGGGAAATGCAAGTTAATGTTTCAAATATATTTTCTTTACCCATGAAAGGGCCATGAATTAACTTGGTATATAATTTTATTTCAATCAAAATATTTTATTTTAGAATGATCATGTTTTTGTAAATGGCATAGGGTTTTGACTCCATCAAAAGAGTAAACAAAACCTAATTTTTTTTTGTCTTAAAACAAAATCATTTCTTTTTCTTGAGCTTGGTAGAGGAGGAGATGGGGGGCACAGTAGCCAAAGGGATTTGGGATGTGAGTTGTTGAGGCTATTTAACGTAAAATATGGGAAGATATTTTGTGAAATAATGATAAATAATGGAAGACAGAGAAATATCAGCTTGGGTTGTGGCTGTAAAATACTGAGCATGGGTTTGGGAAGAAAATAATAAAGTTGGAAAAATAAGAATTTTTTATTTTTTTCTTTGTGTGAGCAGTAAATAAGTAAGTTTTATTGTTTTATTTTATGAAAAATGAATGGTTTTTTTATTTCCTTTAGATAAAAACAAAAAGGATTGTTTACAGGCTCATAAGGAAGTCAATCAACTTCTTAATGAGCCTGCAAAGGTTTTGTAGTAGTCAAAATAAATGTCTAGCTTTTATTTTATCATGGGGCAAACTAGTTTTGATTCTAGAAAAAAAATATTTTGGGTTCTAAAATCTGAAAATAAAAATGTTAGTTTTTTTAAAAATCATATGATATTTTACTCTTATTTTCCCTGGTCATAGTAAAAGATCAGATAAATAATTATTTATCTTATTTTTTTACCTAGCCATAGGGTTTGAACAGGGGTTTGTGAGTTATTTTAGAATTCTTTTGTGTTGAGTATTTTAACCCTATAGAGGGGGATGCCTCATTTAGATGGATAAAATTTATTTCTATTTTTACCTATCTATTGAAATAATGAGTTAGAATGAAAATTTTAGGGATTAATTTACTTGAATGAAATATTCTTTATGGCTGGAATTATTTCTATTTTGCTTGTTTGTCAAGGTAGCCAGTTAGAATGGTAAACCTAAAATTTATTTTGCATAAATAAAATATTTATGTATGGTTGATTTTTATTCATTATCAAAAAAAAAATTGTAGATTATTTACTTTACCTGAAAGAATAGTTGAGCTGAATTTATTTGAAGTTTTATAGCCAACTGGTTCATTTTTTAGGTAGAATGCATTTGCATTTTAATGTCAAAATCTAATTGGTATTTAAAATTTTTAAAAATGGGTTTCAGTTATACATTATTTTTTTGTTTAGACCCTTGATACTTCACTAATATTATCATTATATAAATATATTTGACCCAACATTACAAAAAATTTGAATATAGGAATTCCATCATTTATAGGTGATGAAATGACTATACCTGACAAACTAACAAAACAGTGTAAGCATATAAAAGCTTGGTGTTGTGCTATTTGTTTTCTTGTATATGCATTACATGAATATTTTTTATTTTTTATTATCTATAGTAGTTGATTTTATATCACTTATAGAGGTAGATTTTAACTGGTGCACCTGGAACCTAGGATGAAGGATGATTGGTTCAATTGAATTTAGAGTTGGAACCTAAAAACTTTTGGAGGTAAAATAAAAGATGTTAAATCCTTGTAAATTTTTTGATATCTGTGTACTTTATTTTTAAAATGGCATGTTTATTAGTTGAAGTGACTAATATAATTTAGTGATGGCTCTTATCCCTTATTACTTACATTCTCATCCCTAAAACTTGAAAACTAGACTCCACCTCCCAACTGATGGTTGGGATTGGTAAGGGACACCAATTTGGGGGCTCATAGGATGGATAAAGTCAAGATAGATCATACAAGAAAGTCACACTACTCAATTGAATATCAATGAAATCAAATGATCATTTATATTATTTAATTATTTTATCAATTATTATTGTATTCTAACATGTTTAAAGATGAACAAGAATTATTTGAGTTATTATGTAAAATGAAAACAAGATGATTTATATTATTATTCATTTTAGCACTATTGTATTGTTTATTTAATGTTTCAGTTGGTTAATTTGAGTATGCCTCCAAGTAGATGGAAGTTAATTGTTATAATTTAGATTGATACTTATAGTTCAGTTACTATAATTTATAGTTTATTATTGATTACAAGTTAGTAATTGATTGTATGTTTTTGAACTAGTTTTTTAAATTATATTATTAATCCTAAAGTTATGATTACACTTATATACCAATTTTAGGTGGTTTTATTTTATTTCTTGTAATTTATTTATTGTTGTACCAACAATTTTATAATGAAAACTCTGAGTTCTTTATGATTTTTAGAAGGGCACTATGTATGTGAAACTTGCAAACACTTTAGGGCATGCTAAAAAGTTTGTATTTGAATCATTATGTTTTATTCTTATTGACACATTATAGCTATATAATAAATTACAAATTATTTTTTAGGCAAATTAACTACACAACTGTTGTCTATTCTAAAAACTTATCATTGCAAGATTTAAAATATTTAACAAAATTGTATTCCAATTGTTGAACATGTTTAAGAATTATTGTTGGATTATATTAGCCCTTGAAGTTAGATGATTTAATTCATCTTACTTATCACAACTAAGATACAAGAATACTTGGAAAAAATATTTAGTTTGCATAATCTTATTTATATGTTGGAAACTAAGCTTCTAGGAGAAGAAAGAATTAGTTAAAAAAATATAAATCATTTATTATAAATTGTTATTATTATTCTTAATGCAAGCTTCTAAAAAGACATTATAGAGTCAACATATACTCAATCTACTTCCACTTACATTGATAATTTGTTACTACTTCTTAAAACTTAACTATTAATTTGACATAGCATTATGATCATTTAAATAACTTAGATAAACATGCCAAATAAATTGATTATCACATAGAAAACTATAAAATGTTTGGTTCTAAAAAAAATATATTAGTTTATTAGTGGCACTTGATAATAGTTTATTAACTTATATATTATTTTCATAAATAACTCAATGTTCTTAAAGGAATAAATCATGAAAACTAAGTTGAAACACAACAATATATAAGTGTCATACTTTCCTTATATCAAAACTAATTGATAAGTGATTAACATTTGAGAGATTTAAATCTCTAAGTAACTAATTATGAAATAGTTTAGTAAGAATAAGTAGCCACTATATTCAAAGCACAATAATCATTTATGATCTTGATAAATATTGTAATAATTAAATTCTAATTCATTAGCCTATAGTTATGTGTTGAATGAAGGCATGTAGTAAAAGGATTCCCAAACTATAGATCATGGTATGATGATATAATTGGGGATAATACTACTATGGGATCTTCGTTCACATAGAACCTATTAATTCATATTGATATTTCAAATTCTTGAGCTTTAAGTGTATTTATAAACTACTTAACCTATTCAGATTACACCTCAATTAAGTTAGTTAAAAAAAAATGTTTTCTTCATTACGAAACTTTGATTACAAAAAGATGTTGTAGGAACCAAAAATGGCTCCCTGTTAGGATGATCTTTACCTAGCTTCCTAAATATGATGAAGGGGTGAATAATCTACCCTGAACTATAAACAAACTCACATGAATGTGAGTCTCTTAGATAGGATAAGGACACTTAGATGGTCATATTAGAAAGGTGTCTACCACCATATAGTTTTGAATTTATCACTATGGTTTGCATATCGATACACTTTAAACTACATGAAAGTTTCTCTAGGGAAATAATCTTTTTCATAAAATCTTTTAAGGGTAATTATCTTGGCTAAAGTTTTTATGTGTGTAATTATGGTTATGGAGATTATGATAAGTAATACAAAAACTAAGTTACATGTAATAAATAGTTTCACTTTTTCCATTGTGAACTCTGAAAGAAGGGACGCTAAAAAAATTGGGTCATTTTACTTAGTATTAGAGCCTGTGTTAAGTTATCAATTATAAAATATAGTTATAAGTACGATTTAGAAAAAAAAAATCTTCTAAAATTTGCTTAAAACCTTATTTGGTGACTTCTCATAAAAATGGTTAAGACTAGGGTTGGTAGCAATCAAGTTGATAATGATCAAGAAATTGATAAATTAGTCTTAAGAGGTAGAGGTCGAGGTAGGGGTATAAGAGGCCATACTACCTAAAATCTAAACCAAATCAAAAATGAACCTCTTTCCCATAGTGATAATGACAATAAAAACAATAAAGAATTGAATGATAATGTAGTTATAAACAACCCAGTTGATAAATAAGAAGTCTTCTATAGAATCTCATCTACTCTAAATGCCATTCAAGAAAAAATTAAAATTCAAGAGTGAAGGTTAAATAATCATGAGGGTGCTCCTTTGGAAGAAGTCCCTTGATTGAAAGTTAGACAAGTATAGAAGTAAGCACTTCAAGAATTAATTATAAGAATGGTAGATCTAATCATTAGAGAGTTCAAAAAGCTTCTTCCACCTACGTTTTTGGGTGAGAAATTAAGAGACACAGATAATGCATGGCTCATATATTTGTAAAAATACTTTAATTTACATAATATTCCATCTAATGTGAAGGTGAAGTTTGTTGTCTATCAGTTAAATAGTTATGTTACCCTATGGTGTAATCATATATGTGTCTTATAATGGTATCAAACTATGACTCTTACCTCAGCAGTTTTTTAGAGCCACTTTTTAAAGAGATATATATGTACAAACATCAAGGAGCAAAAAATAATAGATTTTCAACTACTCAAGTAAGAAAACATGTTTGTCTTGGAATGTGAAACTAAATTTTTGAATCTGATAGATTATGTAGACTACATGTATGATGAAGAGATAAAAATAATCAAGTTCAAGCTGGGGATGAAATAAATATTAATGCATGATGTCAATACGACTAATCCTAAGATGATAGCATCTGCTATAGAGTCTACCCACAAGGTAAAAGAAAAATAAAAGTCTTGATAAAAAGTGAGGAAAGATTTTAAAATAAATAGATAGCAGTCAAAAGTTTAAAAAAAGCCTTCCACATCCAAAATCTTCAAAAAATTAGACTAGAATCATAAGTTCCAAGTGAAAAATAAGAATTTCAATCAATATAAGGTCAAAACAAGAATTTTAAAACCCAAAACAATCTAAAAATGGAATTTTCAAGAAGGATCAGCACTTAAATAGCTAATGTAGACCATCCACAGAGGTAAAAACTATTCTATTATCCACATAAAGGATAGTGGTGTGTTGGAAATATAGTGATAACCACTATCACAAGGATTACCTCAAGCTAAAATTGAGATAGCTAGTAGACTATAGAGTATAAGCAGAAGTAAATAATTAGAAAGTTAACTTCTAGGCCACTCTAATAGATATAAGATGTAATGTTTTTGGTAACTCTATAGCCATTTTAATTCAGTTTGGTGTAATCGATAGCTTTATTTCACCTTCTATAATAAGTAAATGCAAGCATAAATCTATGTCATTAAGAGAAGGATGGAAAGTCAAGTTTGGTACCAGCAAGAGGGTACCTATCTAAGAATGTTGAGAGAAAATTGAACTTAATTTGGTCACCTTCAAAATAAGAGTGAACGTGTTTTTAACACTTTGGAGTCTTATGACATCATATTAGGCATGGATTGGCTACAATAACACCATGCAACACTTGATTGCTCTCAAAAAAGAATGTAATGTACCAATGAGAATAAAAAATTATTTAAATTCAAGGTCTTTAAGGACCAAAAACATATAAAATATTTTTATCTCTGTAATTAATTAAGGTTGTTAAAAAAAGGTGTAAGCTCTATGTAGTCCAAATCTAAGGACTTCCCAAAGATGAAAAATAGTCTTGTTCAGATTTTTTTATTTTATAGGAATTTATGGATGTATTTCCTAAAAAAAAATGGTTTGCCACTAAAATGAAAGTTTTAATTCTCTATTGAGATTATGTTAGGAGATACCCTTTCATCAAAATCTCTTTATAAAATAAACATGGCAAATTTGTAAGAGCTTAAAGTTCAATTACAAGAACTTTTAGATAATGAAAGCATTCAGCCGAGTGTTTCACCTTGGGGTGATTTGGTAGTCTCTGTGAGAAAGAAATGTGGCACTTTAATGTTATATATTAATAATTGTATGCTCAACAAAGTGATTGTCAAGAATCATTATCTATTACCCTAGATCAATAATTTGTTCGATCAGATGAAAGATGCGGTAGTCCTTTTTAAAATTGATCTAAGATATAGCTACCATCAATTAAGGATCAAAGAGGAAGACATCTACAAAATATCCTTCTAAACTTAGTATGGCCAATATGAGCTCATTATTTTACCATTATATCTCACAAACATACTTGTAGTGTTCATAAATGTATTGAAAAACATTTTTAAATATTTTCTAGACAAATTTGTATTAGTGTTCTTAGATGACATTCTCATCTACTCCAACAACAAAGTTGAACATGATCAGCATTTAAGACTAGTTTTGTAAATATTAAGACAACATAAGTTATTTGGTAAGATATATAAATGTGTCTTCTACCAAAAAAAATAAATTACTTATGGCATGTGATCTCTAAGAAATGCATTGGTGTAGATCCAGCAAAGATTCAAACCATTCAAGAATGGCCTACTTTGCTTAACATGCATAAAGTACATAGTTTTATGGGCTTCACTAGATACTATCAGTGATTTATAGAAGATTTATCTCACTAGTCCAACCTTATTACATTATTATAGGATAAAGGTAAAAAATTTGCATGGACACCTCAATGTGAAGAGGGTTTCAAATTACTCAAAGAGTTGTTAACAATGGCTCCTATTTTGATTATACCTAGTCTAAATGGTCATTTTGAGGTATGGTTTGATATTTTTAAGGAAGGATTTAGTATTATTTTGACCCAAGAGGGTAAAGTGGTGGCATATGAATCTCACAATATCAAGGAAGTTAAAAATAACTATCTCACACATGATTTAGAGCTTGTTACCATAGTGCATGAATTAAAATTGTGAAAGCACTTTTTTATAGGAAAAAATTTCAAAGTGAAACTTGATCACCATAGCTTAGAACACATATTTTCATAAGATGATTTGAATGTCTATCAATGTAGTTGGCTAAAATTTATCAATAATTTTGACATGGAAATATCTTATGTGAAGGTAAAGGAAAATCATGTATCTGATATACTTAATAGGCATACATACCTTATTGTCGTATCTATTTTACAAGATAATTTTAGGAATGTTATCCTATAATAGCAACTTGATGATAATTACTTCCAAGCAATGTAAGACTAGATGACGAGATTTTGATAAAAGAGTTTTCTAATATTTCTATTGAGAAAGATGGCCTTATAAAGAATTAAAATAAAAATTATGTACCTAAATTAGGTGGAATGTGTAATATTATACTATAATAAGTGTATACAACACCCCATTTTACTCATCCAAGGGTCACCAAAATGACCCATGAGTTGAAAAAGCTCTATTTTTAGCCTAGTTTGAAAAAAGATGTTGCTAATTTTGTCTCAAAGTGTCTAGAATATCAACATGTAAAGGCTGAACACTATCATCCTGGAGGTTTGTTATATCTACATAACATAATAAGAGATAATTGGGTAGTGGTTTCACTTGATTTTATTGTAGGATTACCTAAATCGCATAGTCAGCATGACACTATATTGGTGGTAATTGATAAAGCAACCAAGATTACTCATTTTATTGTAGAAATTTTGATTGATGATGTTTTTATTGAATGATTTGTGAAAGAAATGGTTTAGTTACATGGCATTCCAAAGGTTATTATATCTGATAGAGACAATTTATTTACATCAAAATTCTATCAAACTTTGATTGTCGCCTTTAGCACTTAGTTAAATTTTAGTTTTTCATACCACTTAAAAATAGATGGTTAAACTGAAATATTGAACTAAGTGGTCGAAGACATGTTGTGCATGTATGTTGTGGATCATCAGATCAAGTGGGAGCATTATCTCCATTTATTTGAGTTTACGTATAACAAATCTTATCATTTTACAATTAAAATTGTTTATTTTGAAGTCCTGTATGGGAGGAAATATAGAACTCCACTTAGTTAGGATAGTGTAGAAAATCAGGCCATTGTTGGTCCAAAATTGTTGCTAAAATATAATGAAAAATGGTCATAATATGTCAAAACTTGAAGGTTACTTTTGATCAACAAAAGAGTTATGTTGATTTAAAGATAATGTCTCATAAATTTATTGTTGGTGAATATATTTTTCTACATGTAAGACCATAGAAGATTTCCATCAAGTTTGAAAAAACCTTTAAGTTGGTTCCTTGTTTTATTATCCCATTCAACATTATGAATAAAATTGGTCTTGTTACCTACTATTTAGCTTTACCTCCTTCTCTATCAAGAATTCATGATGTGTTTCATATTATATTACTAAATAAGTATGTACTTGATCTATCTCACATGTTGGATTGAAAAAAATTATAATTTTTGGAAGAGAAAAAGATGTAGCTAGACCCAGTGAAAATCTTGGGTCATCATAGCATTAATTTAAGAAATAAAGAAATCTTGAAGGCCCTGATACAATGGGACCTACTAAGTACCATAAATTCCACATAGGAGGATACATAATTATTTAAACAATATTATGCCTAATTATTTTGATATATAAATAAGATGATTCTCTTTAAAGAGAGGAAGATGTTATAACCTAGCTTGCATACTTTATTTTCATAGACTTTTATATTATTTGGATATAATTTTGAGCTATCTATTTATTAATACTATGCTAAGTTATGTTATAATCTATTTCAAAATATATCTATTTGGCTATTATTAACATTAAACCCAATACTATAGTTGTAGTTTAATTGCATATGTATTGATTTGGTTACAACATTCAATTTTTTACATTGTACTATTCAGTTTCAATATATATATATATATATATATATATATATATATATATATATATATATATATATATATATATATATATATATATATATATATTATTATTATATAGGTATTAATGATGTATAATAGGTGAAGGTACGATGAAATGATCTAGGCTAGTAGTGGACTATGATAGTCAGAGATAAGGGACAAGGGCAATGAACAAGCAGGTAACCGACATAGATAAAAAGAGATGTTGTTTTTGAATCATAATCACTATACAACAACATATCCTTTTAAATTTTGTATTTTTTAATCCTCTTTAGCTCTTATTATTGTTTCAATCATCTTTTCAACTTCTATTAATTTTTTTTTATTGTTTATCTTTGATTGCTTGGTATTAGTCATTTGTTTGATTTTGTTATCTGATTTTATTTACAATAGATATTACATGTTACTATTTAGTTGTGTTGTGCATAATCATTATTTTTGTTTGATCTTAGGCCATGATTAGCTTATATCCAATTTTGCCTTTAATTCTTATTTTCATGAATGATAAATAAGGCTAGACAATTAAAATTGCTAGCTTGAATAAGATTATTTTGAACATTTAATAAAAATATTAAAATTTGGTATTATCTTGGATGTTTATAAAAGCATTATAAATTAATAATATTAGCATGTATAATAACATATATTTGTTTTTGTCTTAAGCGTAAATAACTTAGGCATAGTAGTAAAAGGATAATGTTTCTTTTATTATCCTAAGTGACTTAGGCATAGTAAAGGAAATGCAAGTTAATATTTAAATTATATTTTCTTTATCCATGTAAGGGCCATAAATTAACTTGGTATTTTATTTTATTTCAAATCAAAATATTAAATTTTGGAATGAGTGTTGTATAAGGTGCGTAGGGTTTTGAATCCATCAAAACAATAAACAAAACCTAAATTTATTGTTGGTCTTAGAACAAAATCATTTTATTTTTCTTGAGCTAAGCGTAAAAGGAGATGGGAGTGCAACTACCAAAGGGATTTTGGTTGTGAGTTAAGAATATTTGGGGGAAAATATTTTGGGAGAGAAGAAGAAATAATGGAAGACAGAGAAAGACTAGCTTGGATCGTGGCTATAAATAACTGAGTATGGGCTTGGGGAGAAAATAAAGACATTGATAAAGTAAAAAAATTCTAATTTTTATTTCCTCTATGTGAGCATCAAACAAGTTTTCTTGTTTTATTTTATATAAAATGAAAGGTTTATTTATTTCTTTTAGCGATAAACAAAACTGATTGTTTACAAGCTCATAAAGAAGTCAATTGACTTCTTGATGAGCTTGTAAAGGTTGTATAATAGTTAAAATAAATGTCTAGTTCTTATCTTTTCATGGGGTGACCTAATTTTGATTCTGAAAAAAAATCTGGGTTCTAAAATCTAAAAATAAAAATGTTATTTTTTATAACAAACCCTATGCTATTTTACTCTTATTCTACCTGGTCGTAGCAAAAGATAGATAAATAATTATTTCTTTTATTCCGCTTGGTTATAGCAAAAGATCAGATAAATAATTATTTCTTTTATTTTCCTTACCTGGTCATAGGGTTTGAAAAGGGTTTGTAGGTTGTTTTATAGTTCTTTTATGTTGAGTATTTTAACCTTGTAGAGGGGGGCACCTCAATTAGATCACTAGAATTTATTTTTATTTTTATTTTTACCTATCTATTGAAATATCCAGTTAGAATGGAAATTTTGGGCATCAATTTGCTTGAATAAAATATTATTTATGGCTAGAATTATTTTTATTTTTCTTATTTAATAAGACAGCTAGTATAATAGAAAATTTGGAGTTTATTTTGCATAAATAAAATATTTTCTTATGGTTTATTTTTATTTGTTATCAAAAAAAATATTTCAAATTATTTACTTTACCTAATAGAATGGCTAGGTTAATTTTATTTGAGGTTTAATAACCAATTGGTTCATCATTTTTGGGGTAGGGTAAATTTGTATTTTAATGTAAAACTCCACCTGGTGTTTATAAGTTTTTAAAATAAGTTTCAATTATACATTATTTTTTTTGTTCAGGTCATTGATACTTCATTAATATTATTATTATAGTAGTATATTTGACTTATCCATACAAAAGGGTCAAATATAATAATTTCACCATTTACAGATGAAGAAATGACCATACCTAACAAACTGAGAGAAAAAAGCAGGCATCTAAAATATTGGTGTTGGGCTATCTATTTTGTTGTACATGCATTACATGAATATTTTTTATTTTATATTATTTGTAGCAGTTTATTTTATATCACTTATAGAGGAGGATTTTAATTTTAGTACACCTAGAACCTAGGACGAAGGATGAATGGTTCAATTGAATTTATAGTTGGTACCTGAAAACCTTTAGAAGTAAAACAAAAGGTGTTAAATCCATATATGTTTATTGGTCTTTGTCTACTTGATTTTTAGTCATGAAATGTTTATTGGTTGAAGTTAATACTATAATTTAGTGATGACTCTTATCCCTTATTACTCATAGTCTCATCCCTAAAATTTGAAAATCAAACTCCATCTCCCAAGTGATGGTTGGGGTTGGTAAGAGCCACCGATTGAGGGATCATAGAATAAGTCAAAATGAGATATATCATGTGAAATAGTCATATTAATTGACTGAATATCGATAAAATCATATGGTTATTTGTATTATTTAATTATTTTACCAATTATTATTGTATTCTAGCATGTTCAGAGATGAACAAGAATCATTTGGGTTATTGTCTAATGTAAAAACAAAATTATTTATGTTGTTGATCATTATTTTTCATCTAGGTAAATTGATTATGCCTCCAATTATATGGAAATTAATTGTTACAATTCATATTATTATTTACATTTTAGCTGCTATAATGTTACAGTTTATTATTGATTACCAGTTAGTAATTGGTTGTATATTTTTGAACTAGATTTTGAAATTATGTTATTAATTTTAGAACTCATGGATGCACTTTTATACCAATTTCAAGTGGTTCTATTTTATTTCTTGTAATTTATTTACAATTGTACCAAAACTTTTATAATACAATCTCTGAGTTCCTTATGAGTTTTAGAAGGGCCCTATGCATGGAAAACATTTACAGCCATGCAAACACTTTATGACATGCTAATAAGTTTGTATTTGAATCATTTTTTTTTATTCTTATTGGCACATTCCAACCATACATTAAGTTGAAAATTATTTTTTAGACAAATTAATTGCACAAGTGTTATCTATTCTAAAAACTTATCATTACAAAATTTAAAATATTTAACAAAATTGTATTCCAATTGTTGAGCATGTTTAATAATTATGGTTGTATTATATTAGCCATTCAAGTTAGATGACTTAATTCATCTTACTTATCACAATCAAGATACAATAATACTTGTAAATTTTCATTAGTTTGCATAATCTTGTTTATATGTTAGAAACTAAGCTTTCTAAGAGAAGAAAGAATCAATTAAAAAAATGTATGTCATTTATTGTAAACTATTGTTCTTATTATTAATTTAAGCTTCTAACAAGACATTAAAGTGTTAACATACACTCAAACTACTTCCACTTACATTAATAAATTGTTATTACTTTATATAACTTAACTATTAATTTGACATATCATTATGATCGTTCAAATAACTTATATGAGCATGTCAAAGAAATTGATCATCTCAAGGAAAACTACAAATCATGTTTGGTTTTAAAAAGAATCTATTAATGTATTAGTGTAACTTGATAATATTTATAACTCGATGTTCTTAAAGGAATAAATCATGAAAACTACGTTAAAACACAATATTTTATAAGTGGCATACTTTCCTTACGTCAAAATTAATTGATAAGTGATTAACATTTGAAAGATTTAAATCTCTAAGTGGATAATTATGGGATGGTTTAGTAAGAGTAAGTAACCATTATAATCAAATAACAATAATCATTTATGATCTTGATGAAGATTATAACAAATAAAATTGATTTCATTAGCCTATGGTTATGTGTTGAATGAAGGTTCATAGTACGAGGATTCTCTAACTATAGATCATGATATAATGATCTAATTAGAGATAGTACTACAATGGATTCTAAATTCACATGGAACCTATTAAATTCATATTTATATTGTAATTTATTTAAAACTATAAACTTATATTTCTAAACTATTTACCTATTTAGATTACATCTCAATTAAGTTAACTAAAATAAAAATGTTTTCTTTATTATGAACCTTGGCTTACAAAATGATGTAGGAACTAGAAATAACTCCTTTTTAGGATGATCTTTCCCTAGCTTCCCAAATATAATGAAAAGGTGAATAATCTACCCTAACCTATGCCTAGACTCATATAGATGTGAGTCTCTTAGATAGGATAAGGACACTTAAGTGGTCTTATTGGGAAGGTATTTGCCACTATACAGTTCTAAGCCTATCACTTTGGTTTACATATCGATACGCCCTAAATTGCATGGAGGTTTCCCTAGAAAAATAATCTTTACCATAAAATCTTCTATGGGTAATTACCATGGCTAAGGGTTGTATGTGTATAATTGTCGTTATGGTAATTGTCATAGGTCACACAAAAATCAAGTTACATGTAATAAATTGTTTCACTTTTTCTGTTGTAAACTCTAAAAGAAGGGATGCTCAAAAATAATTTTATAGTTTCACCTTGTATTAGAGCATGTGCTAGGCTATCAATTATAAAATACATCTCTAAATAAGACTTAGAAAATTTTATTTCTACTAAAATTTACTTAACAAACTATTTGGTGACTTCTCAATAAAATGGTTTAGACTAGGGTTAGCAGTAATCAAGTTGACAATGATCAAGGAATTAATAACTTGGTCTTAATATGTAGAGGTTGAGTTAAAGGTAGAATGGGCCATTCTACATTAATTCTAAATAAAATTAGAAATAAAACTCTTTTCCATAATGATAATGATAATGATAATGATAATAACAAAATTAAAACATCAAATGATAATGTAGTTGAGAACAACCTGACTGATAAATAATAAGTCCTCCATATAATCTTGTCTGCTTTGAATGTCATTCAAGGAAAAATTAAAAATCAAGAGATAAAGTTAAGCAATCTTGAGGATGATCCTCAAGAAGAAGTTCCTCGATTGGAAGTTAGACAAGTAAGAGAGAAAAAACTTCAAGAAGTACCAATAATAATGGTCGACCCAATCATCAGAGAGTTTAAAAATCTTCCTCCACCTACCTTTTTGGGTGAGGAATTAGGAGACACAATTGATGCATTACTCATAAATTTAAAAAAATAATTTAACCTACATGATATGCTACTCAATATAAAGGTGAGGGTTGTTATCTACCTGTTAAATGGTTTTGTTTCCCTATGGTGGAATCATCTATGTGCCTTAGAAGGGTATCAACCTATGACCCTTACCTATCCAAATTTTGAGATCCACTTATGAAAAAGATACATGAGTGCAAATTTTAAAGACCAAAAAATAATAGGTTTTAAATTACTCAAGTAAGAAAACATGTCTATCTTGGAATATGAAAATAAATTTTTAAATCTAAGAGGTCATGTAGGCTACATGCATGATGAAAAGACAAAAATAACCAAGTTCAAGTTGGGGATGAAATAAATATTAATATTTGATGTCAATATGAGTAATTCAAAGCTATTGATGGTGAATATAAAGTCTACCCACATGGCAGAAGAAAAAGAAAAATCTCAATAAAAAATGAGACAAGATTTTTAAATGAATAAACAATAATCAAAAGATAAAAATCTACTTCCTACATCTAAAAGATTTAATAAATCAAACCAAAATCACAAGTTCTAAGGGAACAATAGAAATTTCAATCTATTTCAAGGTCAAAACAAAATTTAAAACCTAATTATTACATCCTGATTTCTCACTAAATAAATTTACTTGATAATCCATAGATTATTATGATTGGTATATTGACTATTTAACTAAGCTATAAGTTTATATGTTATTATGGGATAGTTGTATGTTTCTTTGATTACATGATTACATTACTATGAGTTAACTATATGGTATATTCTTTATATTATGATTATGTTGATTTATTTTTATAATAGTATTTTATAATATATATATCATGATATTATGGGTTAACTACATATTGGTCATAAATTTGATGCAAAAGAGATTCACCTCTCAAAACTTGATGGAGGGAGAGCATCATTAAAGAGGGTGGTGTAGATAAAGCTATTGGAGGATGATATAGGAATGGCTAGAACCTATGCACACACCACGTTAGATGGTACTCACTATATGCATAATTTGAATTATTAGCATTAGTACATTTTTCATGTTGTCTAAATTTAGATAATTGGTTATGTATGTTAGTTGTGTGTTATCTCAGAGTAATGTTTATATAAAATTAATCTTGGGTGACTGCATTGTAGATATTATATGTAAATTTAGTGTATAATATTGTAGTATGATTATGTTGCGTTATTAAATTCATGATTGTTAATGCTCATGAGAATGTAAATTTTCATGAATATTATCTGGTACTATCATATATAGACTAACCCTCATGTCTTATTAAAGTTTGAGAACATTATCAGATTATCTTTATGATATTGAGAAATACCATTATGTGATTTAATGCATAATAACATAGTAATAACACAATAATTAAATTATTATAATACTATTAGGATTGGTATAATACTTGTCTGAATATCAATTAGTGTTAAAAATTATCATTGACCTTATATTAGTCATATTGTTATTCAGGTCATAATATAGTTTATTTTTACTAGGTTATTGCAAAGATTTCATAGTTAATAGTTTTAAGTCAAAGTTAATGGTAAATGAGTTAACTATTATTATTAAATTAGAAAAATAAAAATGAGAAAAGCAAAAAAAAACTTAAAAAGGATTTAAATAATAAAACAAAAGGTTAAAATTTGCTTTGGAGAAGGTTCGAAGATTTTTGTCTTTTCTTGTTGAGTCGAATTAGGAGTAAAGGAGAAAGCTTAGAACTGATAGAAATTATGATATTTTTCATGAAAAATGAAAGAAATTCAATGGAAGAAGGATAAAAATGTGTATATGAGATTAAGAGGAGGATGAAATGCACAAGAAATGAAAGGAGAAAAGATAAGGAGAGAAAGAGAAGGACGTAGAACACAGGCTGAGGAATTGCACAAGTGACAACATAGAATGACTTAGAAGAGAATAAAGAAAGTAGATTAAAGGGGTCATGGATTTTACTAGTGGTTATAGGTTAATTTTTTTAAAATTCACAATTATATCTATATGGAAATCCATTAAGAGGAAACTATTAACATTCAAAAAATTGTTGACTAGATAAGAGTTTTAGTGTTAAATGCACAATCAGATAGGCAAATCACCCTCTTCAAACCAAAATGCTAATCTTAATAATAAATTCAATGGGATAAATGTTTAAGTTGTATTTAGTTAGGATATGGAATTATATGTCAAGCATTGTTATTATATAAATCTATAGATTAGTTGTTAGAACCTTTATAGAATTTATAGGAATTATGTGTTTAAACATGTAGGAAAAATATAAACAACATGGTATATTTATTACTAGCAAATTATAGAAGATTATTAGTGTAATTATTACTTGTGGTATATGGCACAATAGATATTTCATGTGGCTCAACCTCCAGTATGAAACTTAGATATTGACATAAATAGTTAAACATTATGATGTTAAGTTTGAAAGGAAATAAGAAATATAACCAAAATTTAGAAATCTCTGAAATCATTACTGAGATTTTTTTTTTAAATCAGTCGATTTACTTAAAGCATAGATTTGGAAGATAAATTCATAATTAAAGGTGAGTAAAACATAGGCTAAATTCATAAGTCCATTGTTACACCTAAGTCTATAACAATAGTAAATTTAGAAGTCTTATTTATAGCTGAAATAGAAAGATAATAGTCGAGTGTAACACCTAGGGGATGGCACAATAGATCATAGTGGAGATTAGTTTATATATATATATTGAACTGAGTGTCAGAATTTTAATTGCTTGTTTAGACTATGTAAGGATAGTGTGATGTGTCATTCAATAAGATGTCAATTTGATTTATTTGATACTTATAAAAACCCACAGTAAATAGAGAGAGTAGAATATTGATAAAAATGGTCTATTGACTATAGTACTCAGTTTATATTAATAACTTGATATATTAAGAATTATTTTGTGAATAGGTAAATTATAGTGTATGTTAAAATCATATGAAGTTATTGATTAGAAATATGACTTTTGAGATTTACATATAGTATTTATAAACTATTTGAGTACTTATATACGGTACATATTATGAATATAGTTAATATGTACATGTGTATATATAAAGAAAATATATCTATATTAGGACTTAGGTATTCATATAAAAATATAACATATATTGGTGTATTGGGTCATATACCTATATCTATATTTTAATTGATTGTTAAAAATAAATCATATGATCAAGAAGAGTAGGAAACTATAAATATATGAATGTAGTCTCCTAAAAACATAATAAAATTTATTAATGAAAGACTATGTTCATGCGAGATATAACTTGATTTATGAGTTATTTGATTCTCTAAAATTATTATGATTGGTTATTTGTAATTGAGTAATTATAAATATGAATAATAGACTATGATATTGATATTCATCATAAAATCTATTATATTTAAATATATTTACAAAAATTAGAAATATGCAATCTAAATATATATTATACCTAGTTGGAATAAATTATACTTATTATGTTTATTATTTACATGAAAAATAATATAGTAGAGATTCATTTATACATTTGACTGATTAAATGTATGCATTTTGATTATTTTTATGTATAACATGTTTTATGCCTACTAGTAGAAAGTAATTTATATGAATCTATTGGTTATATTCATGTTAACCAAATTTTGTATTGTTTATACTAAGTAGTGAGATGGACTTCACTAGCTTACTATTATCATCAATGCCATATGAAGGTAATCCAATCAAGTGATGTGTATAAATTTTTTTGAATGGTCTTAAAGATTAATAAGTATTAAAAAATTTGACCAAAGAAATGTTTAGTTAGACGTTGTCATTTCTGTTTGTGTGATATCATGTTAGAATGTATTTTCTTTATAGTACACATCATGTATTAAAAAAAATTTAAGTACATGGATACTATCTTATCTTTCTATATTCCTGCACCATCACTATCTACTCATCCATAAAGGGAGGGTCATTTCCTAATAAAATATTATGCATGGGATCAATGGTTTGTGGTTGGTGTGAAAAAATATTTGGATGATGTTCTTCCTCTCCAAATAGTACTTATTTGGAGATACACTTGAGATTGCCAAAGACGTTGGATTTCAAAGAACTCATGCTCTGTGGAGCCTTATATCTTGTATTGCATTTATTTTTATTGAAATATTATCTATAATGAGATGCAATTATTTACTCATTATATATTGAAAGTAGTGGTTGTATGTTTGTACTATCCATGACTAAAAATCTATAATTATTTTTCTATTTAGTTGTGTTTTGTTTCATCTAATGATAGTGATCAGTGACAGATAGATGTTACATGCTTATTTTATAGTTAACATACTTATAGTATTTTATTTGGATGACTAATTATATTTCTCATGATTAAATATAATCAAGGAATATGTTGATTAAATTTTAAAAAACAAATCACGTTATTTATAAGTCAATCTCAGTAGAGATGTTACATGTAGTATTAGAGTTACAACTTAAACTCTATAACTTAATGAGTCCACTAAAAATTTTGTATTCTTATGTTTACCATAAAGGAGAATGGTGAAAACTAAAGTATCTGGAGAGGGTCATTTAAATGTTAATGACAATAATCCTCTATTTGATCCTAATCAGTTTGTCACTAAATAAGTAGAAAAATTAGATTAGAATCTCACAATCATGAATAAATATAAGGACCAAATTTCATCCCTTGAATAGAAATTTTATGGCCATGAAGAGGAAGTACACTAGGATGTGCCTGAAGAGCATACTATTAAGCAAAAAATCTCCCAGGACACGAGAGTACAAGTAGATGTAGAATTGGCTAGAGATATAAAGAAGGTGAATCCACCTAAGTTTGATGAAACTATTTTGGGTGATGGAGTTGAAGCATGTTTGACAGAGATAGATAAGTATTTTGAGATATAAAACTACTCCAAAGTCACTAAAATTGTTTGGGGAGCTTATCAGTTGGTTAGTGAAGTAGTAAGATAGGCCAATAAAAATTTGAAAATCAATCTTAACTTGACGACCACAACATGAGAGCAATTTGTGATATTGTTCAAATCATGGTGGCTTCTACAACTATATTTTAACCAAAATATTATAGATTTCCAGAATCTAAAGGAGACTTATCGATGAATGATTACTGAGAATAGTTCACTAAAATTTTGAAGTATATACCTCAGTACCAACTAGATGAGAGGTTCAAAATTAAAATGTTCATCATGGGATTAAAACCCTAGATTGGTGGAGAGGTGGATGTTTATGGACTATCTACCATAGATCAAGTCTTTGATAAGGAAATAAAATAAGAACAAAAGTTGAAATCTCTTATTCAATCCAAGGACAAATTTAATAAAAAGTTTGTAAATTTTAAACCAACTTTCAAAAAGAAAAATTGGAAGCAAAGGGGTGGAGACTCCAAGAGTCAGTTCAAAAATTAGAATGCTAGATTCAACAATGGTTTTAGTAATAAGAAACTAGGAAATAGTTTTAAAGGTGACTTCAATAGAAACCAAAAGCCTTAGAGGAAAGGACCATCTATAGGTTGTTTTATTTGTGGAGATGACCATTATGATCATGAGTGTACCCAAGATAAAATAAAGAACAAAGTTTTTATTTTTTAGTAGGAAACTTTTCAGCAACATATTCATATGGTAGTTGATCATCGATAAGCTAAATTATAAGCTTCACCCATATATTTTTCAAGTATTTTTTTTTTAACACCAAATTTTTATTTTTATAGATACAAAGGATACAAAATGTTTTATAGATCCTAAAATGAAGTTATCTAGAATAGCTAGAGTAATGGCAAATGTATATTCGATATGATATGGGAATGATTTAAAAGTCAAAGTTGACAAGTGTTTGGTTGAAGTTGAGATTAGGTTGCCCGAATCTACAATATTAGTGGATCTTTATGTAGCACTAATAGGGTCATATGATGTGATCCTAGGGGTCAAATGTCTTGTGAAGCATCAAATCAAGGTTAACTACTATCTGAATAAGGTTGAGTGTATGGACGATTTTAAAAATTAGACATAAATTTAGGGAGAGAAAAGGGAGTTGAGGCTTAGATAAATTTATGCAATGCAACTCAAAAAAGCTCAAGAAAAAGGGTGCCAGACATTTATTGTCAATATATATGAAATCAAGGAGTCTAAATAACCATCCCTCAAATATTATCCATTCCTTAGAAATTTTCATAATGTGTTTCCAAAGGAATTACCAAGATTACCTCCTAAATGGAATTTGATTTCTTTACCAATATCATACTTGGATCAGAACCATAGTCTAAAGCACCATATAGGATGACAATTATTGAATTGATTGAATTTAAGGCTCAACTCTAGCAATTATTATCAAAAGAGTTTATCAATCTAAGCTTGTCACTATGGGGTACACCAGTTGTCTTTGTCAAGAATAAGTATGGTAATCTTTGGATTTTCATAGATTATAGAATGTTGAATAAGGTAACTATCAAAAATAAGCATATGATACCTCATATAGATGATCTTTTCAATTAAATGCAAGGGGTAATGGTATTTTATAAGATTGATCTTAGAGAAAGATACCATCAACGAAGGATAATAGATGAGGATATTCCAAAGATAACATTTAAAACTCATTATGGGCATTATGAATTCATAGTGTTACCATTTGGGTTGACAAATATTTTGGTAGTATTCATGAATCTCATGAACAATGCATTCAGATATTATCTAGATGATTTTGTTTTGGTCTTTTTTGATGACATTCTTATATACTCTAAGAATGAAGTGGAGCATCTTAAACATATGAAACTAGTTTTAAAATGGTTAAAAAAGCATAAGATATATGGTACGTTGTCCAAGTTTGCATTTTTTCAAAAGACAGTACAATATATATGACATTATATCTATAAATAGTATTTTAATAGATCCAGCAAAAATAAGAGCCATTATAGAGTGGTCAGTGCCAAATAATATCCATGAGGTAATAAGTTTCATGGGCTTAGTTGGTTATTATATAAAGTTTGTTCCAAATTTTTTTAAGATAGTTAATTCAATTACCTCTCTATAGTGTAAAAACCAAAGTTTTATCTGGTCAAATAAGTGTGAAGTAGTTTTTCAATAATTGAAAAGAAGGCTTACTTCAGCACTAGTGATAAGAGTTCTTGACCCCAATGGTCAATTTTTAATGATCATAGATGCATTGGGGGATAGACTAGGAGGACTCCTTATGTTAGATGGTACAATAGTAGCCTATGAATCAAGGAAGTTGAAGCCTTATGAGGCGAATTATGCCCTTTATGACCTAAAACTTGCAATAATTATGTATGATTTACATGTTTGGAGGCATTATTTATTGTTAAAACTATTTGAACTCAAGATTGATAACTTGGGACTCAAGTGCATCTTCATCCAAAAAAATATAAATGCTCTTCAGAGGCACTGGCTAGAGTTATTATCTTATTATGATTTCAATATCAACTATATAAAATTCAATAAAAATAGAGTAGATGATGTCTTCAGTCATAAGAGGTACATAGTATCCATAGCTACTATTAAGATTACTTTTAAAGATCTAATGATCAAAATCTCATCAAGAGATGAATTCTATAATTAGGTCAAGAAAGCATTGTCTGAAAATGCTATAATCCTAAGTATAAAGGATTCATATTAGAGAATGATGGTCTTTTGCAATACAATGGAAGGATGTATGTGTTAGATTAAAATAATTTAAGGAGCATAGTAGTAGAGGAACTGCACAATACCCTATATTTAGGACATCCAAGAGTAACCAAGATTATGGTAGAGCCTAAGCCACTTTATTTCTAGAAGGAAATCAATAAATATGCAATGAACTTTGTGTCATGTTGTCTAAAATGTCAATGAGTAAAAGTTGAATATGTGCATCCATTTGGATTCTTATATCCACATGACATATCGAAATGGAAGTGGTAAGTAATCAATATGGACTTTATCCAAGCTTTACCATTATCATGAAATAGGCACAACGTGATATTGGTTATAGATGATAAGCTAACCAATGTAGCTCATTTTATATGAGATAATTTGACAAATGGTGCACTTACTCTTATGAAGAGATTCATAAAGTAAGTTTATTTTTTATATAGATTTTTAGAGAAGATCATTTTAGATCATGATCCAAAGATGAATTTTAGATTTTAGGTAATTCTAAATTTAGGTTTGGGTACACAATTAAATTTTAGCATTGCATATCACTAAGAGATTGATGTTCAAAATAAGTGCGTTAATCAGATGTTAAAATATCTTATTCATATGTATTGTATAGATCAGTAGTATAAGTGAGAAGATTATCTTTATTTCATTTATTTTACTTACAATAACTCATACCAATAATCTTTGAAGATAAAACCATTTAGAGCATTGTATGGAAGAAGGTGCAGGATACCAATCAGTTAGGATAGGTTGGAAGATAGGGTAGCCTTTGGACCTAAGATGATTTTAGAAATGAAAGATCAAGTTAGATAAATTAGGTATAGATTGTTCAAGGTTAATGATAGGTAGAAGATTTATGATGATCTGAAGAGAACATATAGGAGTTTTTAGTAGGTGACAAAGTGTTCTTGCAGGTTAAGCTGCAAAAGAGCTCAATTAAATTCAAGAAGTTAGTGAAACTTTCATCAAGATATGTAGGACCCTTAGAGATTTTAGAAGTGGTCAATTTTATAGAGTTTATACTTTCATTACCACCAATCATAGATCTATTACATAATGTTTTTATATTTTTTAACTTAAAAATCATATAGTTAATCTTTTATATGTGTCGGATTAAAATGTTTTGCAGGTTATAGATCTTAGGGTGGTCATGGTGGAACCAATCAAAGTAATTGACACTTATATACTTTATTTAGATAATACATATATGTCACAGTGTAAGATCTTATGGGACCAATACTCTAAGAATAGTACTACCTGGGAGGACTATGATAAGTTCTACATGTGATTTTTATATTTATTTGATTGATATATTGATTCATATTATGTTATTTTTTGCTAAATAATATTTTTAATTCAAAAATTATGTTTAAATAAGTGTCATCAGGATGATGACCAGCTTTAGAGTGAAGGATGTTACATCTTGATTTCTCACTAAACATATTTACTTGATTATTAATGGATTATTATGATTGTTAGATTGACTATTTAACTAAGTTGTAAGTCATATGTTATTTTGAAATAGTTGTATATTTCTTTGATTACATGATTGTATTGTTATTAGTTAGATATATGGTGTTGGAATTAGATACTGAGGGGGGTGAATCAATATATAACAATGCACATTCAATTTCAAAACCATTCCATCATTCATCAACTTGATATAGCAATATAAACATAAAATCGCAAACATCCAAAGCATGAACAAGAACATACATCACATTAATAGATCATCTATATGAGAAACCCTCTTAGGGGATAAAACCCATTGAACCCTACAAGATGCACTATATACCTATAATGACAAGATCTAATTTAGACCATTTATAAATGATCAAAGAAATATCATCCTTTATTTTAGTGTGACTACAATCCCATAAGGAGCTACCACACCTATCTAGCTAAGCCACCACAATAAATATACCTTTAGTAAGTTTCACTTTGTAAGGAGGCTACAACCCCCTTAGATTTTGATCTATAACAACAACACCTATGAGTAACTCCACCTTTTCATTGATGTCTTCAACACCTGATGATGGATCTTTGATTATCACTCTTGACCTTCACAACAACTTTATCACCACATAAGCAACATGATCATATGATCATACACACTATCCACACTCTAATCTACCTCTTAGATCAACTACTAAGATCACACTATACTCTCTTAAATAGCTTCTTGAGCAACTTACTCATTTTGTCTCCTCTAGGCTCATTAGGTCCAATAACCTATATGTCCTCATGTACTAACTTAATCAGACAAGCATGTCTGATCCTCTTCACTCTCTACTAGTCCTCATTGATCTATACCTTCTCTTTTAAATTTTCTTACCTTCACTTAGCTCAAAATACACACTCCCTCATTCAAGTCTAGAAACCATCACCTTTGGTTTTACTATATATAGTGAAATCATGATCATCACCATCTTGATCGGCCATTAGGCATGCCTTAACCCTTAAGACATCTATCATATGAATACATGGTTCAATACAATCTTCATAAGTCGGCCATAGCATCTATGGGTTACCCTTAAGGAACTACACCTTTCAATTAGGATTTTGTATCCCTTATAAGTCTCATGTGAATCCATTCACCCCTATAGCACTTCATAAGACAAAATAAGAACATAGAACCACTACCAAAAATATATACCCATTCCATATGATCTATAGGTCCCCCTTAAGTTCCAATAACTAACATATAACCCTTATGTTTAATCACAATTTTCTCAAACAATATTCTATGCACACAATCATTATGAATGAACACATAATCACCTCTTAAACCATTGCTCATACTACATACAAATGGTCAAACCTTAATAATGAACATAGATCATATTCATGGAGACTAAAACACTTCCCAATAGATAATTCATCATGAAACATCAAAACAACATCTACATAAGCTCAAATACTCTTCTCGAGTCACTTGTAGAACATATACAAAAACATATTAAACTTTAAACCTTCATAACTATGTTTATACACACTTTCATATCTTCAAATCTATATTTTAAAAAAATTTGTGGATTCCTCTACAAGTTCTCTTTTTACACCATGAGTAAATTTTATCTAGATCAAAAGTTATAGCTAAAATACAGAGCACTAGTTTTTTCCTTACAAATTAAAATATTCAAATGCAAATGGTTATAGTTAAACTTCAAACACCATGCTCGCATCTCATGTACTAATTACTTTATATTAATCATGCACCATTGATCTTTCTCTATTTTTAACACATAGTCCACCAATGCCAAATGTTAAACCTTGAACATGTTCACCTCATCTCATGTAATCTAACAACTTTGACCTCATGCACTCTATCAATCTCTTATACATAACTCAATTTTTAAAAATTCTAAATATTTGTCACTTTGACATCTTGAATTTAATACACACCATATATTTCTATATGTATAACCACCCACTCACCATTTATCCTTAGAATAAGTTTGATCTTTATCTTTACTCATCGTTAAACATTGAATACTTGACACCATATCGTTCCTTCTTAACTTCTTGGAGAAACACACACCGTTGATGTTTCTCAAACTTTAACTTGTGAAAATTTGACTAAGTATGGGAACCTCAATTATCTATTTAGAAGGCCAACTTTGCATAATCATATCTTTTGCTTTGCTCACTCACAATTTTTCAAATTTTGACCATATGATCTATTCACATAAGAGAATCCAACCATGTGAAAAACTAATCATGTAACCTTCACATGTGTGAGATACAATTTCATTAAAAAATTTAATCTTATTTTTCTATCATAAAGCCAATTATTTCAAAAACTTGTCTGAAAGGACAACTTTGAACATGCATATCTTTTGTCGTGCTATGGTGCTTAATCTAAAAGTTAGAAAAAATCAACTAGGTAAAAAACTAAACAAATCTATATGATAAACTTATCTTAAAATATCCACATGTGTGATATAGTCCATTACCAAACTGCTTACTCAGCGCTTTCTTGCCTCATGCAAATTTGGATAAGAATGGGAAAACACTATCAAACTACCTATGAGCCCAAATTTTTACTTGCATATATTTTGACATGATTTAGTGCATAATATAAAATTTATCACAAATAAATTAGTGATTAACATGATCACAACCATATGACCAACTCCCCTAGACTCATTCCCACATGGCAATGATGATGTCATCAAACTGTCTACACAAATTTGTTGCCACTGGACCCAAAGTGTCTAGATGAAAACTATGGGCAATCAGATGAATTTAAATTATGCACATAAGAACTCAAATCATTTAAAATATCTTAGGGACCTCTTTCACATCTTTAAATCATTATACTCATCCTTGAACATCTCTAATCATGCCGAAATTGAAAATCAACCAAGCCAACTTCAAGCACACTAGGACAAGCTCATTGCACACTTTCTCATTGTTACTTAGTACATCAAAGAAATTAATCCACTCACCAAGACACATCCATGATATCATCATGACATAATTTAAACTCTTAAATAATCTCCCTCTTTGTCATTGATGTCAACATCCAACAATAAATAGCTCACTTTCCTTCTCTCTCTTTAAGCACTCTCACAACAAGAACTTTCTCCCCCTTTGACACAATGATAAATTGGGCACAATATAATATTAAGGACCTTAATATACCACCAATAATATAGAACCACCTTATAAATATGATACAAACTCCCCTTTACTTTGATCCTACTTCTGATTGCCTATCAATAACTTTCTCTTACTCTATGCCAACACTCTCTTCAACCAAACACTACAACCAATAATTAAAGAACACATAAAAAACACTAAAATATAATTTAACTCACCAAAAAATATTTGAGAGGGAATCCCCCTAATATCTTTAATCCATTTCACCTTTTGATCATCTTTAGATCTCCACACACCATGAAGAACCACTACACATACTTACTAACCTTCTCTCTCAAGCTACCATAAGGACCACTAAAAAAAAATAATGCCACTCACCAAATAGGAAACATGATATAAACCAACCTTAAAACTCTCCATGAAACAAATATAACTTTATCTTTTGGAGAAACTAATAAAAAATCATTCTTCTTCAAACTAGGTAGGTCTAGCCTCCTTGTAGCCCTACCTAAAAGTTACAAAGCTCATAATTTTCAATAGATACATCTTCAATACCTAAACTTATATATGTATCAATATCATATTCCTCCTCAAGCACACAAATTTTAATCACCAAGCTCATCATTTTTAACATACTTTCTTCATAAACCTACTAGCTAATTAGCCCTCCATATTGACTAAAACTTGAATAACTTGAGAAATACAAACCTTCAAATCTCTGTGAAGATTTTTTTGACAACCCATTTGGCCCATTCAACCTATTAATAAACTTTAGACTTCAAATCATAAGGTAAACTATTTTTTTAGCATAGCCCAAAACCCTAGATTCTCAAAGCACACAGAGTCAACAAACCTCCTTCTAGTCAATGCTCGCCACTAAAAATTATTACACACCTGGAGACACCTATCACACATTTATGAACCAATATTTTATCTTTCACACCTTTGGGATACATGACTTCCTATAACCCATTTTAGGCCTACTTTCCCCTAAGCTAAAAACTAAGAAAGCTGAGAGCACTCAAAAATATTAAATTTGTCTTCAATATAACTTTAGACCATAAAAACACCTAGAACACATCAAAAATAAGTGCACACACCTTTTTGAGCACCAAAATTTTCTTGACATTCCATCAATCTCATTAGGCCACCTGGAGACACTCATTTTGACCCTAAATTATATCTCCTTCACAAATATCTGGAACAAGCTCATGATTGTGTTGTTTCCCCTAACTTCATACTTCACCTAGAAAATGACATTTTTAAAAAGTCTTCAAATACTATCCAATCATATTTAATACTCATATATAGACACCTCATCTTTAGAACATGGTGAATATCCATGGTATACATAACTGTTCAACAAGCCTTTAACAGGCTTAATAAGATCTAAAATAAAAACCTATAAGAGAGGAATTCAACTTATAGGCTAACCTAGCATCTATCACAAGCTGATATGTAGATAGATATTTGAAACTCACATTTATACCAGAGCATCCAAAGCATGACCAACAAGTTAATTCTTTCTCAATATAGGACCACTAATATTCTTCATAAGCTTCTTTTCTCTAACAAATGAATATATATATATATAATGCACAAACATACCTTGTTTTCATACCTTCTCATTAATCAATAACTGAAAGCCACCAAGCTTCCTTTGACTAGAAAGTGTCTCTTTGAAGCCTAGATAGAGACACCCTTTTGACATAGAGAGACTAAAAGTCTCAAAACTTTGGAGAGTCCTATATCTCCATAATCTCATCAAACTTGTAGTCCTTGAATTTAAATAAATACTTGACTTCATTCTTTTCATCATATTCATGAATAAATGTTGTCAATAGAAACTTTTGACTCTCCTTTATTTCCAATTCTTTTTCCACCTAAGCAAACAATACATCAAAACTCTTGAACTCAATAGAGTTAGTCTCCTTAGTCTTTAATGCCTCTAGTCTCCATACCAAGGTTTGACTCTTCTTGTCTTCTATATCCATCTTACCTACTTTATCCTTGAGTCTATCCTAATTTGCAACATAGCCTTCTAAATCAACTTTATTATCAACCTTATGACTAGAAGAATTGGCAATGATTATCTTTGGTTTTCATACTTAAGTTTTTCCTTTCTTAACCTTCTAGGAGCTCTATATCCTTTGACATACCTTATAGACCTCTTAACACTATTTAGACATAATATAGAAATATATTCACTCTTATGACAACTGAAGCAAATAATATCATTCATACCTTTTGACAAATTTGAATTGTGATCAATCTTTAACCAAAAACTCCTTCTATCATAGCTCCATGAGTGTCCATACTTGATTGACTTCATTCTACAATCCTTAGCTCTATGACCATACATATTACATGTATAACAATGACCATGAAATAAACCAACCTACCTTGAAGCATTTAGTTTTCTAATAGACCTTCTTGCATTGATTTCAAAGCTCGTATTCTCCTTGACATACTCAAGGTTCTAATGCTTCTTTTTTAGTTTGTTCAACTTGTCTATGATTTTTTCATGCTCATTATTTAACAAATTTATCTCAATTTTCATCTCATCAATCTCACCTTGCTTTAAAGTATTTGCTTCTTCTAACTAAGTCCTAAGATATCTGCATTCTTCTTCTCTTGTCTTCATATTTGCATTAGCTATCCCTAATTGATTATTGAAATTAATGATCTCTTTTTCATCATCTTTGACTTGTTATTATTCCTTTTTTTCTTTTTCAAGATTTCCTATATTGATTATGACTTTTTCATACTCATATTATAGGGAAACAAGATTAGTCTTCATTTGAATATATTCATCTCCTTTAGCTCTCAGTCTTAAATTTGTAACCTCTAACTAAATTCCAAGAACTTGGATAGTCTCCTTATACCTCTTAACTTCTTTAACTAAGTCATCCTTCATTTTACATGCTTGCTCTTTAATATGACTAATATGTTCTTCAAGACTTTTGATCATTTATCTCAACTCAAGATTTTCTTTCTTTAACTTCTTACCCATCTTGTCTTACTTAAGAGCTCCTTCAAGCTATTAACGTTACT
Source organism: Torreya grandis (assembly GCA_037957365.1). Classification (NCBI taxonomy): domain Eukaryota; kingdom Viridiplantae; phylum Streptophyta; class Pinopsida; order Cupressales; family Taxaceae; genus Torreya; species Torreya grandis. Next base: position 350,638 of record JARHVA010006271.1, read on the forward strand.
CCAAAGGATCTCCTCCGATACCAATTGTTGGAAGTAGCTACTAAAATTAGGGGTGAATCAGTATACAATAATGCACATTAAATTTCAAAACCATTCCATCATTCATCAATTTGATCTAGCAATATAAACATGAAATCATAAACATCCAAAGCATTAACAAGAGAATACATCACATCAACACATTATCTATATGGGAAACCCTCTTGGGAGATAAAACATACTGAATCTTACAAGATGGACTATAGTCTTATAATGATAAGATCCAATTTAGACTATTTATAAATGATCAAAGAACTACCATCCCTTATTTTAGTGAGACTGCAATCCCCCAAGGAGATATCACACCTATCTAGTTGAGATAACATAACAACTAGAGCTTTCTAAAGTTTCACCTTGTAAGGAGGTTGTAACCCCTTTAGATGATGATCAACCACAATAACACTTATGAACAACTCCACTTTTTAACTGATGTCTTCAACACCTAATGATGGAACTCTGATTATCACTTTTCACCTTCACAGTAATAACTCTATCACCACATGAATAACATGACCAGATGGTCATACACACAATCCACACTTTGATATATCTCTCAGATCAACCACCAATCTCACACATTTTTCACCTTGCCTTCACTCATACTATACTCTCTTTAATAGCCTCTTAAGCAACTCATTCATTATGCCTCCTCTAGGCTCATTAGGTCTAATACCTTGTATATCCTCCTATACCAACTTAATCAGACAAGAATTTTTTATGCTCTTCAATCTCTATTGGTCTTCACTAACCTATACCTTCTCTTTCAAAGGTTCTTACCTTCACTTACCTCAAAATATGCACTCCCATGTTCAATTCTAGAAACCATCACCTTTGGTTTCATTATATATAGATCAATCATGATCATCACCATTTTGGTCATCCATTAAGCATGCCTTAATCCTTAATACATATATCATATGAAAATACAACTCAATACAATCTTCATAATTTTTCCTTAACATCTATGGGTCACCCTTAAGGAACTACACTTTTCAATTAGGCCCTTGTAGCCCTTATAGGTCTCATGTGAACCCATTCACTCTTTTATCACTTCATCAAACAAAAAAATAACACAAAACCACTACCAAAAGCATGGACCCATTCCATATGATCTATAAGCCCCGCTTAAGTTTCAACAACCAACATAGAACCCTTCTGCTTAAGTGCAATTTTCTCAAACAACATTCTATGCACATAGTCATTATAAATAAACACACAGTCACCTCTTAATCCATTGTTTATACTACATATGAATGGTCAAACAATCATAATAAACATAGATAATTATCATGGAGTTTACAACAATCTCCAATATCTAATTCATCATGAAACAATGAAATAACATCTACATAATCTCAAATACTCTTCTCAAGTCACTTGCAGAACATATACAAAAATGTAGTCAACTTTGAACCTTCATAGTTATGTCTATACACACTTTAAAATATTTAAATATATATTTCTATAAGTTCTTTGGAGTCCTTTTCAAGTTCACTTTTTACACCATGAACATATTTTGCATGGATCGAAAGTTATAGACAAAATATATAGCACTAGTTTTTTCCTTTGTAAATTTAAATATTCAAATGCAAACGATCACAGTTAAACGTTGAACACCATGATCATATATCGTGTCCTCACTAATTTATATCAATCATACATCGTTGATCTTTTTTGATATTTAACACATAGTCTACCAATTCCAAATGTTAAACCTTGAACATGTTCACCTCATCTCGTGCAATCTAGCAACTTTGACCTCATGCACTCTGTCAATCTCTTATACATAGCTCAGTCTATAACAATACTAAAAAAATATCACTTTGACCTAATGACTTTAATACACACCATTTATCTTTATCTTTATGATTAATTACTCACCATTAATCCTTGGAATAAGATCAATATTTATCTTTATTCATCGTTAAACATTAAACACTTGACTCCATCTCGTTAATTCCTGAATTCTTGGAGAAACACACACTGTTGATGTTTCTTGAACTTTAATTTATGCAAATTTGACTAATTATAGGAACCTCACTTATCTTCCTAAAAGGCCAACTTTGCATAGTCATATATTTTGCTTTGCTCACTCGTAATTTCTCAAATTTGGACTATATGATCTCCTCACATAAGAGAACCCAACCATGTGACAAACTAATCTTAGAAACTTTGCATGTGTGAGATATAACTCCATTAAAATTCTCAATCATATTTTTCTACCACAGAGCCAACTATGTCAAAAACTTGTCTAGAAGGATAACTTTGAACATACATATCTTTTGAAGTGTTATGATGATTGACTTAAAAGTTAGCACAAATCAACTAGGTACAAAATTGAAAAAACCCATATGATCAAATTCTCCTAAAACATTCACATGTACAATATATGCCATCACCAAACTTCTTATTTGGCTCTTTTTTGCCTCATGTAAATTTGGCTAAGTATGAGAAAACACTTGTCAAAATATCTTGGAGCCCAACTTTACACTTGCATATATTTTGACGTGCTTTGATGCATGATCTAAAATTTAGAAAAAATAAATTATGTAATAATGTGATCACAACCATATGACCAACTCCCTTTGACTCATTCCCCTATGGCAATGATGACATCATCAAATTGTTTACTCAAATTTTCTATCAATAGACCTAAAGTGTCTAGATAAAAACTATTGACAACCAAATGAATTCTACTTAGGCACACAAGCACTTAAAGCATATAAAATATCTTAGGGACCACTTTCACATCTTTAAATCACCATACTCATCCTTGAACATCTTTAATCATGTCAAAACTAAAAATTAACCAAGCCAACTTCAAGCACACTAGGACAAGCTCATTGCACACTTTGTCATTGTTACTTAGATTATCAAAGCACTTCATCCACTCATCAGGACATCTCCATGATATCATCATGACATCATTCATAACTCTCTAATATATGGTATATTTTTTATATTATAATCATGTTTATTTGTTATTACAGTAGTATTTTATGATATATATATCATGATATTATAGGATAACTACCTTATCGTAAGTTTGATGTAGGAGAAATTCATCTCTCAGATCATGATGTAGGTAGAGCATTATCAAAGAGAACGGTGTAGATGGAGGTATTGGGAGACAACAAAGGAATGACTAAAACCCATGCACACACTATGTTATATGGCACTCATTATATACATAATTTGAATTATTAGTATTAGTATATTTTTTATGTTATCTGTATTTAGATAATTAATTATGCATTTTAGTTATGTGTTAACTCCATTTAATTTTTATATATAATTAATCTTAGGTGACTACATTTTAGATATTATACATAGATTTAGTGTATAATATTATAGTGTGATTATATTATATTATTAATTTCATGATTGTTAATGCTTACAAGAATGTAAATTTTCATGAATAGTATGTGGTACTACCATATATAGACTAACCCTCATGTCTTAGTAATGTTTGAGAACATTAGCTGATTATCTTTATGATATTGAGAAATATCATTATGTGACTTAATGCTTAAAACATATATATAGAACCAAAGACATAGACAATCTATATAATGTAGTAATAACACAATAATTACATTGTTATAATACTACTAGGATTGGTATAATAATTATCCAAAATACCAATTACTATTAAAAAGTATAATTGACCTTATATTAGTCGTATTATTATTCAGGGCATGATAGTGTTTATTTTTATTGTTTTATTGTAAAGATTCCATAGTCAATAGGGTTAAGTCAAAGTTAACGGTAATTGAGTTGACTATTATTATTAAGTTAGGAAAAGAAAAATGGGAAAATAAAAAAAAACGCAAAAATTATTTAAGGAATAAAACAAAATATTAAAACTTTTTTTGGATAAGATTTAAAGATTTTTGGCTTTTCTTGCTGAGTCAAATTAGGAGTAAAATAGAAAGCTTAGTGCTAATAGAAAATCTGAGCTTTTGCATGAAAAAGAAAATAAAGTTGATGGAGGAAGGATAAGAGCACATAGAGGAGATTAAGAGGAGGAAAAAAGTCATAATAAAGGAAGGGAGGAAAGATAAGGAGAGAAAGAGAAGGACGTAAAACATGAGTTGAGGAATTATGTAAGTGAACAGCATAAAATGACTTAGAAGAGAATAAAGAAAGGAGATTAAAGGGGTCATGGATTTTCCGATGGTAACATGTTAGTTTTCGTTAAATTCACAATGATATCTATACGTAAATCTGGTAAGAGGAAATTATTAACATTTATAAAATTATTAACTAGATAAGAGTTTTAGTTTAAATGCACAGTCGGATAGGCAAATCTCTTCACACCAAAATGTTGATCTTAAAAATAAATTCAATGAAATAAATGTATAATCTATCGTATTTAGTTAAGATATGTAATTTTATGTCAATCATTTTTATTATATAAAGCCATAGATTAGTTGTTGGAACCTTTATAGAATTTATAGAAATTTTATGTTTAAATATAAACAATAGGGTATATTTATTACTAGTAGATGATAGAATATTATTATCACAATTCTTATTTGTGATACATGTCACAATAGATATTACATGTGGATCACCCTCTAGTATGCAAATTAGATTTTGACATAAATAGTAAAACATTTTATTGTTAAGTTCAAAAGGAAATAATAAATATAACCAAAATTTAGAATTTTTTTTAAACCAGTCGATTTAATTAAAACATATAGTTTGGAGATAAATTCATATTTAAAGGTGAGTAAAACATAGGCTAAATTCATAAGTCCACTATGTAAGGATAGTGTGATGTGCAATTCGATGAGATGTCAATTTGATTTATTTGATACTTATGAAAACCCACAATAAATAAAGTAGAATATTGATATAAATGGTCTATTGACTATAATACTCAGTTTATATTAATAGCTTGATAGATTAAGAATATATTTTATGAATAGGTAAATTATAGTGTCTATTGAAATCATTTGAAGTTCTTGATTAGAAATATAGATGACTATTGACATATATATATCATATTTATAAATTTTTTGATTACTTATATACGATACATATTATGAATGTAGTTAATATGTATAAGTACATATAGATATATATATATATATATATATATATATATATATATATATATATATATATATATATGAGGACTTAGGTATTCATATAAAAATATAACATATATAGGTTTATCAAGTCATATGCCTATATCTATAGTTTAATTAATCGTTAAAAATAAGTTATAAGATCTCGAAGAATAGAAAATTATAACAATATGAATGCAATCTCCTAAAAACATAATAAGACATAAATAAAATATTATGTTCATATGAGATATAACTTAGATTATGAGTAATTTGATTCTCTAAAATTATTATGACTGACTATTTATTATTGAGTAGTTGTACATATGAACAATAGACTATGATATTGATGTTCATCATAGACTAAATTATATTTAAATCTACTTACAAAAATTAGAAATATGAAGTCTAAATATATATTATACTTGGTTGGTATAAACTATACTTGTTATGTGTATTATTTATATGAAAAATAATATAGTAGATATTTATTCATATATTTGATGGACTAAATGTATGTATTTTGATTATTTATATATATATCACATTTTATGCCTGATAGTAAGAAATAATTTATATAAACCTGTTAGTTATATTCATGTTAATCGAATCTCATATTGTTGATACTAAATAAGTAGTGATACTAACTTCACTAGCTTACTAGTATCACTAATGCCATATGAAGATAATCTGACCAAGTGATGTGTATAAATGTAACTAATTTTAGAGATCAATAACTATTAAAAACCTTGATCAAAATAATATTTAGTTAGATATTATCATTTTATATGTATGGTTTACATGTTTATGTGATACCATGTTAGAATATTTTTTTATGGTATACATCATGTATTAGAAATTTTACAACACACAGGTACTAGCATGTCTCTCTTGATTATCGTACCATTATTATTTATTCATCAATGAAGGGAGGGTCATTCCTTGATGGGGGATTGTGAAGGGTATTGATGGTACATGATTGATATGAAAAAGAGCTCATATGATGTCCTCCCTCCCCACAGTAGTACTTATTTAGAGACTACACTTAAAATTATCATAGATACTAGAGTTTGATAAACTCATGCTCCATGGAACCTTGTATCTTTTATCTTGTATTGAATTTATTATTATTGAAATATTATCCCTGATGAGATGTAATTATTTACTCATTGTACATTGACAATAGTGGTTGTATATTTATACCAATCATGACTAAAGATCTGTAATTACTATATATATTCAGTTATGTTTTATTTCATCTAATGATAGTGATCAATGATAGAGAGATGTTCCATGCTTATTTTAAAATTAACATACTTATAGTGTTTTATCTGAATCACTAATTAGATTCTCATGGTGGAATCTAATTAAGGAATACATTGATTAAATTTTTAAAAAAAAAACATATTATTCTAAGTTAATTCTAGTGGGGATGTTACATCAAAGAAACTCTAAAAATGGATCTTTCAGGAAGGACAAACATCAAAATAGCCAACATGGACTAGCCATAGGGGCAAACACTATTCCAATATCTTCACAAAGGACAGTGGTATGCTGGAAATGTGATGATAACCACTACCACAAGGATTATCCAAATTTGAAATTAGGACATCCAGTAGACCATAGAGTATATGTAGTAGTAGATAATAAAAAAGTTGACTTCTAAGCTACTTTGATAAAGATAAGAGGTAATATTTTTGGTAATTCTATCTATTTTAATTTATTTCATTGCAATGGATAACTTTATTTCACTTATTATAGTAAATAAATGCAAGCATAAATCTATGCCATTGAGATAGGGATGGGAAGTCAAGTTTGGTATTGACAAGAGTGTGTCTATCCAAAAATTCTTGGAGCAAACTAAACTTGATTTGGGCACCTTAAAAATAAGGGTGAACTTGTTTTTAACACCCTTTGGGTCTTATGATATCATATTAGACATGGATTGGCTACAATGACACCATGCAAAACTTAATTTCTCTCGAAAAAGGATCTAATGCACTGATGAGAATGAAAAACTTATTTAAATTCAAGTTTTTTAAGGGCCAAAAAAATATAGAAAATACTTTTAACCCTAAAATTTAATATCATATTTAATTGGCTATTGTTGACATTGAACTTAATACTACAACTATAGTTTAATTGCATATGTGTTGATTTAGTTATAATATTCAATTTTTTGCACTGTACTATTTAGTTTAGTTATATATATTATTATATTATATAAGTATTGATGATCCCCATTTGTGACTGTAGGTATAGGTGAAATGAGCTAGGTTGGTGGTGGACTCTAATGGTCAGGGATAAGGGACAAGGGCATTGAGCAGTCGGATAACTGACATAGGTAAAAAGAGATGTTGTACTTGAGTCATAGTCACTATGCAACAACTTGTCATTTTTTATTTTTCATCTTTTTTAATCATATTTAACTCTTATTCTTATTTCAATCATATTTTCAAATTAAATCATGTTTAATTTGATTGTTTATCATTGATTGCTTGGTATTCGTCACTTATTCAATTTTTCTATCTGATTTTGTTTATTATAGTTGTTGCATATTACTATTTCATTATGTTGTGCATAATCATTGTTTTTGTATGATCTTAAGCCATCATTGGATTATAACCAATTATTCCTGTTATGCTTGTTTTCATGAATGATAAATAAGTATGGACCATTAAAATTTCTAGCTTGAATAGGCTTTTTTTAAACATTTAATAAAAACATTAAAATCTAGTATTGTCTTAGACATTTACAAAAGCATTATAAATTAACAATATTAGCATGCATAATAATGAATCTTTATTTTTGTCTTAGGCCTAAATAACTTATGGATAGTAACAAAAGGATAGTGTTTGTTTTATTATCCTAAATGACTTAGGTGTAGTAAGGAAAATGCAAGTTAATGTTTAAATTATATTTTTTTTATCCATGCAAGAGCCACGAATTAACTTGGTATATTATTTTATTTCAAATCAAAATATTTAATTTTTTAAGGATGGTGTTTGTAGAATGGGTGTAGGATTTTTGAATCCATCAAAATAATAAATAAAAACTAAAAAAAAATTGGTCTTAAAATAAAATCACTTCTCTTTATTGAGCTTGTCGTAGAGGAGATGGGGGACACAACTGTCAAAGGGATTTGGTTATGTGAGCTGTTGAGGAGATTTGGGGGAAAATATGGGAAGATATTTTAGGAAATAAAGATAAATAATAGAAGATAGAGAAAAACCAGCATTGATCTTAGTTATAAGAGGCTAAGCACGGGCTTGGGAGAAAATAAGGAAGTCAATCAAAGTATAGCAGTCAAAATAAATGTCTAGCTCTTATTTTATCATGGGCGACCTAGTTTGATTTTTTTTTTTAAACTGGATTCTAAAATCTGAAAATGAAAATGTTATTTTTTTAAAAAAACCTATGTTATTTTACTCTTAATCTGTCTAGTCGTAGTAAAAGATCAGATAAATAATTCTCTTATTTTTCTTACCTAGACATAAGGTTTGAACAGGGGTTTGTGAGTTATTTTAGCATTATTTTGTGTTGATTATTTTAATCCTATAGAGGGGGATGCCTCATTTAAATAACTTGAATTTATTTATATTTTTACCTATCTATTAAAATAATGAATTAAAATAAAAATTTAAGATTTAATTTGCTTGAATGAAATATTCTTTATGGCTGAAATTATTTATATTTTATTTATTTGTTAAGGTAGTTAGTTAGAATGGCAAACTTGAAGTTTATTTTGCATAAATAAAATATTTTATTATGGTTGATTTTTATTCATTATCAAAAATATCTAGATTATTTACTTTACTTGATAGAATGGCTGGGATAATTTTATTTGAGGTTTTATAACCAGTCGGTTCATCATTTTTGGGGTAGGGTACATTTGTATTTTAATGTAAAAAACTACCTAGTGTTTACAAGTTTTAAAATGAGTTTCAGTTATACATTATTCTTTTTTATTTAGACCCTTGATACTTCATTAATATTATTATTACAACAGTATGTTTGACCCAGCCATATGAAAGGGTCAGATATAGTAATTTCATCACTTATAGGTGATGAAATGACTATGCTTGAGAAACTGACAAAAAAGAGCAAGCATCTAAAAGCTTGGTGTTGAAATATCTATTTTTTTTACTTGCATTATATGAATATTTATTATTTTGTATTACCTATAATAGTTGGTTTTATATCACTTATAGAGGTGGATTTTAACTGTGGTACACTTGGAACCTAGGACTAAGGATGATCGGTTCAATTGGACTTATAGTCGGTACCTAAAAACATTCAGAGGTAAAACAAATTGTGTTAAATATATGTATGTTTGTTGGTCTTCATGTAATTGATTTTCAATTATGACATGTTTATTGGTTGAAGTGACTGTTTCAATTTAGTGATGGCTCTTATCCCTTATTACTCACAATCTCATTCCTAAAACTTGAAAACCGAACTCCATCTCCCAACTGATGGTTGGGGGTGGTAAGGGCCACCGATGGGGGGGTTCATAAGATAAGTAAAGATGGGACAAATTATTCAAGTAAGTCACATTACTCATTTGAATATCGATGAAATCAAATGGTCATTTATATTATTTAATTGTTTTACCAATTATTATTGTATTCTAGCATGTTTGGAGATGAACAAGAATCATTTGGGTTGTTTAAAATAAAAACAAGATGATTTATATTGTTGTTCATTATTCATTTCAGTATTATTGTATTATTTATTTTTATGTTTCAGTTGGTTAAGTTGAGTATGCCTTCAAGTAGATAGAAGTTAATTTTTATAATTTCAATTGATATTTACATTTCAGTAGCTATAATGTTACAGTTTATTATTGATTCCCAGTTAGTAATTGATTGTATATTTCTGAACTAGGTTTTAAAATTATGGTATTAAGTCTAAAACTTATGGCTTCACTTGTATACCAATTTCAAGTGGTTCCATTTGATTTCTTGTAATTTATTTACTACTATACTAGCACTTTTATAATGTAATCCTTGATTTCTTTATGAATTTTAGAAGGGCACTATGCATGTGAAAAAAATTTAGCCATGCAAACACTCTATATCATGCTAAGAAGTTTGTATTTGAATCATTGTTTTTTATTATTATTTGCACATTACAACCATTCAGTAAGTTGTAAATTATTTTTTTAGGCAAATTGATTGTACAAGTGTTGTCTATTCTAAAAACTTATCATTGCAATATTTAAAATATTTAACGAAATTGTATTCCATTTGTTGAGCATGTTTAATAATTATGGTTGGATTAGAATATCCCTTAAATTTAGATGATCTAAGTCATCTTATTTATCACAACCAAGATATAAGAATACTTGGAAATTTTCATTAGTTTACATAATCTTGTTTATATGCTGGAAACTAAGCTTCTAAGAGAACAAAGAATCACTTTAAAAAAATGTAAGTCATTTATTGTAAATTATTGATCTTATTATTAATGCAAGCTTATAAAAAGACATTAGAGTGTCAAAATACACTCAAGCTACTTCCATTTACATTGATAAGTTTTTACTAATTTGTATAACTTAGCTATTAATTTGGCATAGCATTATGATCAATCAAATAACTTAAATAAGCATATCAAAGAAATTGATCATCTCATGGAAAACTACAAATCATTCTTGTTTCTAAAAAAAATCTATTATTATCTTAGTGGCACTTGATAATAGTTTCTTGACTTTTATATTGTTACCATAAACAACCTAATGTTCCTAAAGGAATAAATCAAGAAAACTAAGTTGAAACACAACAATCTATAAGTGGCATACTTTCCTTATGTCAAAACCAATTGACAAGTGATTAAAATTTGAGAGATTTAAATCTCTACGTGGCTAATTAAGGGATGGTTTAGTAAGAATAAGTAGCCACTATAATCAAAACACAAAAGTCATTTATGACCTTGATGAAGATTATAACAATTAAATTTGGTTTCATTACCTTATGTTTACGTGTTGAATGAAGGTGTGTAATACGAGGATTCTCAAACTATAGATTATGGTATAATGATCCAATTGAAGATAGTACTACAATGGGTTCTTAATTCACATGAAACCTATTAAATGCATATTTTTATTGTAATTTATTGAACTATAAGTATATTTATAAATTGCTTAGCCTATTCAGATTACACCTTAATTAATTGAATTAAAAAAAAAATCATTACAAACCTTGGCTTACAAAAGGATGTTGTAGGAATGAGAAATGGCTCCCTGTTAGGATGATCTTTCATTATCTTCCTAAATACAATGAAGGGGTGAATAATCTACCCCGACCTATACCCAAACTCATGCATATATGAGTCTCTTATATAGGATAAGGACACTTAGGTGGTCCTATTGGGAAGGTGTCTGCCACCATATAGTTTTAAGCTTATCACTATGGTTTGCATATCAATATGCCTAAACTGCATGAAGGTTTTTATAGGGCAATAATCTTCCCCATAGAATATTCTAGGTGTAATTACCCTGGCTAAGGGTTGTATGTACATAATTGTGTTTATAGAGATTGTTGTAGGTCACATAAAAACAAAGTTGCATGTAATAAACCATTTTACTTTTTTTGTTGTGGACTCTGAAAAAATGGGTGCTCAAAAAAAAATTGGGGACATTTCACATTTATGAAATTTTGAATACTCCATTAATAGTCTAAGTGACATAAACACTCATCAGTCACTCAAAATATTGGCATTGTCAAATGTTAATGGATGCTTCCGCTCATAATGGGTAAAATCTTAATTAAAAGGTTAAACATTTTGCTTCATTTAAAATTTTATTTGTATTTTAAAATATTTTCACATATATAAAATAAATCATTTATAATAAACATAATTTAAATTTATAGAAAATGTTATAAATTAAAATTATTTGTATTATAATACTAATAATTATAACCAAAAAGAGAGAAAACAAAATCTCAAAAACAAAATCAAAATCAAAAACACTTTTCAAAAAAAATTATCGGTGCTTCCCTTGACCTTGCCCCTTGAATGATGGGTATCTAACAATGGCCTTTGATCAACCAAAAACAATATGTTAAAAAATCTAAATTTTACCAAAAATTGTTCTACAAAAGGAGGAAACAAGAAAAAAAGAGGATCTATGTTGTACACTGCATTGGAAGTCCTAGATAGATCCCCTTTTCCCAAAATTTGGGAAAAACTACTTTGCTAGTTCTAGCAAAACTAACACTTCTATTTTGTTTACGAGTAGCCTTCAACTCTTTTTAGTATCCTTCCAATGTCCACATTCCAACGTGTAGCTATGTTGGTAGGGAGAATATTATTTCACTTCATGTAGATACCCTAATCATTATGCAAAGAGCATTGTCACATAATTCATGTAAACCTCTAAATGTAGTTCCATGTATTGATATATTCATCGATTTCACTAGACAATTATATTTGATTCTGCACATTTTCTCTAATTCCTTTGACACAACCCTTAAAATTCATAATTGTACTCTGCTTATCAAGTTTTATGACTCCTTCATTGAATAGGATGGCATTGTATTTCATTTAGACCCTCTGATTGTTGTAGAGAATTGATTGTTGCACATCATGTAGACCCTTTAACTATTGTAAATGATTATTTATCTCACTATCTATAAACCTTTTGACTGGCATTCTTGATCAGGTGACTCTTGGCAATAAATATTTCACTTCATTGTTACCATTGTTGATGGTTTTCTCTGCTTTGACGAGCTGACTCATATACAACACTCTTTTTATTATCTATCAAATGAAATATGCAATATGTCCATTAACATTGATCAAACTTGAAGGTTACATTTATAGGCTTCATGAGCCATAGTCCATCACACTTAACCCATCATTGTGGAGGAAATTGTTAAATGTCTACAACTACCCTTATTTACTAATACACTGCTTATTTAATATCGGGTGCATGCACATGTTCCAAGACTATGAGCTAGTAAGATATTATTCTAACATTCCCCCCATTAATAGATCATAGTCTTAAGGGTACAAGATAATTTTTGAATGCCTCAAGCTCATCACATGCAAGTGACTTTGTGAAGACATCTTCACATTGATCTTTAGTGGGCAATACTGGAGCTTTGTGTTGTGTTGTTGAACATGTTCATGTATCAAATGTATATTAACTTCAATGTGCTTTGTGCACTCCTGAAACACTAGGTTATGAACAAGTTGTAAAACCCCTTGGTTTTTTATGTATAGAATAATTAATTGATCTTGTGGTACTCCTAATCTTGCAAGAATGTGACATATCCATATCACTTCATAGACAACTCCTATTGTAGTGCGATATTATACTTCTATGGAAGAATGTAAAACATAATTTTGATTTTTACTCCCCCATGAAATTAAACTAGATTCTAAAAATAATACAAATCAAGAAGTGGATTTTCTATCATCAATAGAATCTACATGATCTAAATTTATGTATCATGTCACGAATAATTTGTCATTCTTCTTGTATATTAGATCATATTTCATTATTCCTCGAATATTTCTCAATGTATGCTTAGTTGATTTATAGTGGCTTACTTTTGGTTCATGCATGAAGCGTGAAAGATAACTAACATCATAGTTGATATTTGTCCTCGTGTGGGAGAGATAGATGAGACTCCCAATCAATTGTCGATATAGAATTGCATCTACTAGTAGTGATGGATCTACATGAGATAGTTAAAGTCTTATCTCCATATGTGTGGCCATTGATTTACAATCCATCATTATAAATTTCTCAAGCAATGTTTTGGTATATTTCATCTATGACACAAATATAATATGCCCTTACTTCCAAAATTTGAATCCATGACAGTAGTGTAGTAGCCCAAGCTCTATCATGTTGAATGATCGTTTGAGATCATTCTTTGTAGCATTGATCATCTTCATTGAACTACTAGTAATGACTAGATCGTTGATATAAATAATAATTATAACAATCTCCCCACCTTGTTTGAGGTAGAGATTGGGATCATATGGACTCCTTTGGAATCCATGTTGTATGAGATGCTCATCCATTTTTATATATCAAGGTTTAGGAGTCTATTTGAGACCATACAGTGACTTGATAAATTTGCATGATTTATGTTTGTGACCTTGTTTGACATATCCTTATGGTTGGGTCATATATACTTCTTCATGTAGATATCCATTGAAGAAATTACTTTTGATGTCCATTTGATTAATTTTCCCTCCAAACGATGTAACCATAGCAAATATCATTCAAATTATTTTAATCTTGGTTGTGGGAGCAAACATCTCCTCATAGTCAATGCCTTCTATTTTAGCATAGCCCTTTTCTATAAATCTCACCTTATACTTATCTATGATATTATTTATCTTATAATCCATCTTAAATATCCATTTGCATTTGATGGGCTTCTTCCTTGGTGAAAGATCAACATGCTACCAAGTGTTATTCTTCATCAATGACTGATATTCTACACCCATGGCATCTTTCCAAGGTTTTGAGTGTTAGGCTTATTTGATTGTAAAGGACTCAGATGTTTCTCCAACTATGCTCATAAGGGCCATGTTTACCTCATCATGAGTAATACTATGAGTCTTCAATCTTGAACTAGATGTATTAGGAACCTCATCTAATTGAGCATCTTGTATTGAACTAGTATACCACTTAGGCATGTGTTGAGATGTGCATGTATGCCTTGCAACCAAAAACTCAAAGATGTGAAACTTTTGGTTTATTCCTAGTTCAAACTTCCTATGATGTGATCTCATTTAGAGATTTGGTGGGTGACCTGTTCAACAAGTAGACCATTGTGTGACATGCTTCTAGCCAAAATGAATGAGACAATTGTGCATTCTCAACCATGTTTTAAAATATATCTATAATTACATGATTATGTCATTCTACAACCCCATTTTGTTGTGGTGTATATGGAGTAGTCAATTAACGATGTATCCCATTCACTTTTAGATATGTTGAGAACTTTATATGGGTGTATCCCTCCCCACCACCACCACCATCTGGGTAGAGCACCTTAATTTTTCGGCCAATTTCATTTTTAATAGTGGCCTTGAATTCTTTGAAGACTTAAAAGCCCTGATTTTTAGTCTTTAAAAGGTATACCCACATCTTTCGTGAGTAGTTATCAACAAAGCATTAAAAATACTTGTAACCTTTGTGGTTGGGAGTCATGTCCACATAGATCAATGTGCATTAAATCCAATGGGCCAATAGCATGATATTCACTTTTGCCAAATGGAGCTCTTTGTTATTTTTTAGTGAGGCAATTGGAATAAATATCAAAATATTGTTTGAGTAAGGTAAGGCCTATGACCATGTTATATCTACTTAATGCAAGTAGATATCCATGAATCAAGCATCCATATCTTAAGTGTCATAGATTTTTTATGTCTTTGTCCTCTAGTAAAAGTACATGATGGTCATTGTTAACATCATCAAGATGAAACATTTTGCTGATATTTGAAGCTCTTGTAATGACTGTGTATCCTATACACATTTTTTACTAGGCAAAATTTTTGACCACCTTCGTGATCAAACTCAACTATGAATTTGTGATCTAGTATTTGGTTGACATACAATAGGTTTTTATTGAGTCTTATAACATATAAGACCTCTTAGATTGTGCACTTTTTCTTTCCAATCTATAAAGAAACATCACCACGATCTTCAACAATGTAAGATGTATCATTCTTTATAGAAACATTACCTTGTGATGATGTTTGGTTCAATGTGGAGAACCATTCCTTCCTACTTGTTCAATCTGAAGAATCATTTTCTTCTACAGTATGCCCATGTTGTTGTGATTGGGAAGGTTTTGGTTTCCATTGGAATTTTGATAGTTGTTGTTTCTTGTTTGCTTGTTGTAAATGTTTTGAAGTAGACTTTTGACAAGATGATCCATGTGAGAATGCATTGTACCAACAATGTTTCAAATTATGTCCTATTTTTCCATAAAATTGGACATTTTCTAGGAATGGGGTTTATTTGTTTGTTGTTTTTGTTCATTATTTTTCTTAGGGAACTATTTTTAACTTTTCATGGGCTTCTTTCCCTTCTAATTTGATTCAAGGGCATGTTCATCATCTACTTCCTCTAAAGTTTGAATGGCTTCCTCTTATTGCAACATGTTCACCAACTCTTTAAATGTTAGTTTTTGTCTTCTGACATTCAATGTGTTCACAAAAAATATGTATGAGGGGGAAACACTCTTAGTATAATGGATACCAAAGATTTATTTTTCGTTGTTTCACAAATGCATGGAGTGATGCCTACAAAGTTACAACTCTACATAGGAAAGTTTTCGCATTTTTTTTTGTTTCAATTTGAGATAATGTAGTTGGCTTTGTAGATATAGAATCTGATTTTGATTTTTCACCTCATAGACAGTCTTGATCTTGTCTTATGCATCCTTTAATGTAATGTAATTTTATATATAAGGTTGTACCTCATTTGAGACTCTAAACATGATTATCAATTTTGCCTTCTAGATAGCTTTGTTTAAATTGTGTTGTTGATCAGCACTAATTGCATGTCCATTCCATAAGCCATCAACATCTAGTCATATGTCTTCAAATTTTAGATGTGTTTGTACCTTAATATTTCATGTTGCATAGTTGTCACCTTAAAAATTTTGAGTGTCTTGTAGAATAAATCTTGGGTCATATCCAGCCATTGTGAACAATCTGACAAAGAGATGGATTGGTTCCTTATCATTCTAAATAGGTTCCATTTTCTATATACTATCAGTCTGATATACCAAGTGTCTTAATATACACACCCTTTCTATATACTCATTGATACATGGAATAATATCATCATTTCTACATACTCGTTGATATGTGAAAAAGACATTAACATATGTGAGAGCAGAGTTGTACGTGGTACAAAGACAGTCATGGAAAGGATTTGTTTGATCAATGGCACATACTTAGTGAAAACCTTTATACATGGATGTAACTTCCCTAGATACTCAAATATTCCACACATCAAGATTTATACCTAATTATTGTGGTGAATGGATAATGAAGGGAAGGTTCAATGATATTTTTGTCTTGTTTCTTCCTGATGGTTTATAGGGATTATGCCACATACATCATTTTTACAACTATATTAGGATATGGATGCAATAGTTCAAGCATGAAAACATGCTCATAAATGTGAACCAGAGGCACCATTAATATTAAATGCTATGAATGATATTTGAGAATCTCATTTTTATGTTTTGTACTATTCCAATGTGTTTTGCTTTGCCGAAAAATGCAAATATGTACTATTTGCAATTTTACAATTTTATAATACCCTGAAAATTAAAATTATGTTTTAGAGGAAAGGAAAATACCTATTATAATATTGTATTCAACATGATTTTCTTACCTATAATAAAATATTTGATTTTTTTCCACAAGTCACAAAATAAAAAAACGTCAAAAATCAAGATCACATGATCAACTTCAAAGCATGATATCTCCTTGTATATTGCTCAGAATCTTTATTGTGACCAATTTTTAGAAAGATCTCAAAGTCCTCTTTCTATCCATGAAATAATTGTATGAATCAGACACCTATATGAGGAGAAAAACCTTATGAAAGATAGTCATGGTTTATTGAAAATAAAATTTTATGATTTTCTAAAAATAATCCCTACTTTGTTCTCTCTTGCAAATCAAGAGAGTGAGATTGTATCCTCTTATTTAAATCTTATACCACAATCAAAAAAAAATCTTCAAATGAAGAATCTTGGAGAGGGAGGGTGCCATAGGGGTCCACCTCTTTTTCCTTCTCTCTTGAAAATTTATTCTTCCTTCAAATGTTGTCAATCAATTTAGATCTATTACTCTAATACCCCAATGAAAGATGCAATATGCTCATTAACATTGATCAAACATGAAATTTACATTTATATACTTCATGAGCCATAGTCCATCACACCTAACACATCATAGTGGAGGAAATTATTAAATGTCTACAACCACCTACAACTACTGTTATTTATTAATGCACAATTATTTAATATTGTGTGCATGCACAACTTCCTAGACTATGAGCTAGTAAGCTATTATTCTAACATCAACTCTACATTCATTTATTTCCTAGTCTTTTTACATATTGAATGCTTTGGAGACCAAATCTATTATTTTTGGGAGGGATGGTATGGATTATGAGGGTACTTATTATTAGGCTTTTCGCCTATAGTTTACATTTCACCCTTACATGTATATTACCTATGTGTAAAAATGGTACACATACTTTTACACTTAGTGTTTAGATGTAGAGAGATACTCATGGAGATTCTCATGAATTTTACCTATTCATTACAAATGTATTATTTGATTCTTATTCTCACTTTCAAAATTTTAATAAAGGGATAAGTGAGACTTCCTAGATTGTATGATAGTTAGTTACATTGTAAAGGGATATTTAAATGCATCTCATATATGAATACAATTAGTTTGAATCGTGCTACTCTACTTCTACATTCAAGTGTTTAGTTTGTGAGTGTTAGGATCTTGCTCCACCAAAAGAGCACAATATGATTACCAAACCAAGCAACTTAATATGCGGAAATAAACCAGATTCACCAAGTAACTAGAATTCAGAATAACACATGATATGAGAGACAATACACAAATTGTATTAACACTTTATACAGAAAAGAATACAATAAAGAAGATGCCACTTCTTCTCCACCACCTCTTCAGAGGCTCGCCACACCTCAAGTGAATAGTAATTCTTCTCCCCAAAGCTCTCCCTCTCAGGTCCCAACACCCAACTCAAATACAGAGTTGGTGTTCACCTCCTGTGTTCCACGCACACCACAAGTGCTCCACGCACTCCACAAGTACTCAAGGTACTTCAAGTAGATCTCCCATGAACCTGCAACAACCTGCAATTCAACAGACCATACTTATGGAAGGAACTCCCTTGCCTTCCTCTTTGCTCTATCCGAGTACACACCTGTACTCCAAGTAGATCCTGCCTGATACTGCTCCCTGTTGTGTTGCTGTCCTATATGATCCTGCACACCTACAAATCAACCTGGTTTTGCACACCTGTGAACCTTGACCTTGCACACATACACCTAAGATCAACGATCTTACTTACCATGTAGATCTCCTATATAGGCCATGCAAATGTGACCAAGATCCTACACACCTAAAGAATCCTGCTGACTCTCCAAAACCAGCACCTACACCTGGAACTGTGGAACTAGGAGGAACACCCTTGCTCACCTCACACACAGAAGGAACAAACTTTGCTCAACTCAAACTAGAACACTTTTCCAATACAACCATGAGTCTATAATATAGATCTCATCCAAACAATAATTAGACATCTAATTACCATAATTAGATCTGCAGCTCTCAGTCTAAAAATAGATCTAATCATGCAAACACTTGGTTCGTTAGCTAACTACCCGTAATAAGCTCACAGTCAAACCACACAGGCAACCGACATCAGTCCCTGTCTGCCTGGAGGTGACCGACGCCGGCCGATCCCTGACCGATGCCAGTTGCTTCTTCTTCACTATCCTGCCGACATCGGCTGATCAGACCGACGCCAGTTGCTCTGACACTTAGCAACCTTCAGCAACCCCTCCAATGGCCTTCTCCGTGTCTGCATCAGTGAAGCTTTTAGCTCCACAACCTAACAATCTCCCACTTGGAGATAAACAGTTGCACTGTACCTGTACATGTACTCTGTCTAATCTGTTTCCTGGTTTGTATCCCTCTTCAAGATCAATCCTGAAGACAACCCACCACACAACCTGTGATGTACCTCCTATCATCCGAGTACCCTACCACATCCAAACCTACAAACACATGTAGTGAAGTCCTGACCCTGCATGTATACCTGCTGCTGGTCCCTCTCAAATACCTGAGAACTCACTTCCCCGAATTGGCTCCTAACTCTCTGACAGCTCCACTGCATGGGAATACTCAAGTCTATACCAGACCTCATGTGATTTTAGACATTGTACCTATCTAGCCCTTAGTGAGCTCTGACTCTGCATCCTGAACCTCGCCAGCACTTGATTCACATCAGCTCCCACTCGAGACAAAATCAACCTGTGATCTCCATGCCTCCCATGTCAAAGAATTCTGCTGCTCCAAACTCCTCATGACATGCCACTGAACTAATCTTACCCTTAGCTCAGCAAAACCCTGTATGTACAAAACCAGCTAGCTAGTGTACCATCCACATATAGCAACAGAATGATGTTGCAATCACCATCCCCTTGGTAAGTCAAACCACAGTAGTTACCCTGACATTGACTGAAGCCATACTTCGTCCTCCACCTGTCAAAACTTGTACCACTATCCTGCAGCTCCTCAAGACCATATTCCTGGTCTTCTGTATCACGTATCCATTCTCTCTATTCTTCTACTAAGGAATCCATTCGTCTCTATGCTTTCTTTCGCTGGCAACTCTACCCAAAAAACACTTGTTTGGTTCTCCTCCAAGGAATCACATCCTCATCCATGCCAAGCTCACACCTGTTTCCTGGATCCTTCCTGCTCTACAATCAGCAACATGTATAAAGAAGAGGAACAACGAATTTGAGGGCCTACTTACGTCTTCAGTCCTCCGTATGGGTGTTTGAGACTCCTTGACAGCTCGCTGTCCACCCAAAATTTGTTACAGTGACCGACCTCGGTCACTCCACAGTCTGCATCCGACCGAAGTCAGTTCCCATGCGTCTGTCCCTGACTACCGACCCTGCCGACATCGGTGTCCCTACTGCCGACGTCGATCTTCTGACCGACATCGGTCTTACCTACTGCCGACATCGGTCCTCCTGACCGACATCGGTCGTACCCTGCCTGACATCACCGGCTTTGGTCTACACATGATCGACATCGGCACCTGTTTGTTTAATGTTGATTCCTCTTGAACGACATCGGTATCTGTGTTCACCTGTGAGTGATGACTTTTTACCTGCGAGCTCTTTTGAATCAAAACCCATGTCCAAATTGCCCTGCTCAGAAGTATCCAACACCATCCACTGGGTTCTATCCACCATCTCCTCCAAGAACACCAAGGCTTTCCAGTTCTTAAGCCTATCAAATATATCTGTCTTCCGCTTAAGAACATGCATCTCCTTCCTGCTCATGTGACCAAGCCTACGAAGCCACGTCTTCGCAATAAAAGAAGAATCAGTAATATAAACAAGTAGATAAAGAGTACCTATTTTCTTACCACCAGCTAATTCAAGTGCATCCGCTGTGAGAGTTCTTGTGCATCTCTCATCACCCAATCTTTCTGAAGAAATTAGCCATAACTCCAAACCTGGGACCTGCATGACCTTCATCAACACCTGTGTGTTGGCCGCCTGCAATTTCAGCTTCACTTCCCCTTTGCCAATTCTTTGGCAAGGCTCACCAGCTCCTCTACCTGGAACTGCATGGAAAGAGGCAACCGAATCTTTTATCCAAGATTCAACTTTATCCAAGAAACCTCCCAGAGCATCCTATGCAACAACACCTGCTACATCTACTTCTTCAGTTTCTTCATGCTGATCTGCTACCAACCAACAATAATCTTTTACCTACTCTTTCTTTCCATAGGACCTTAAGAGACCATCTGTGCTTTTCAACTCTTCCATTCTTAGCTTACTTTCATCTGCCATTGCTCTACTCCCACTCAATCAGAAACCCCTGAGAGTGACCTGTAATCAAAACACACTACCCAGATCTAAACCAATATGTTAGTATCCCAACCAAAAGCTCTGATACCACTTGTCAGTGGTATCAAGCTATGAGCCAACAACCAGGATCTGATACCACTTGTCAGGATCTTGCTCCACCAAAAGAGCACAATATGATTACCAAACCAAGCAACTTAATATGCGGAAATAAACCAGATTCACCAAGTAACTAGAATTCAGAATAACACATGATATGAGAGACAATACACAAATTATATTAACACTTTATACAGAAAAGAATACAATAAAGAAGATGCCACTTCTTCTCCACCACCTCTTCAGAGGCTCACCACACCTCAAGTGAACAGTAATTCTTCTCCCCAAAGCTCTCCCTCTCAGGTCCCAACACCCAACTCAAATACAGAGTTGGTGTTCACCTCCTGTGCTCCACGCACACCACAAGTGCTCCACACACTCCACAAGTACTCAAGGTACTTCAAGTAGATCTCCCATGAACCTGCAACAACCTGCAATTCAACAGACCATACTTATGTAAGGAACTCCCTTGCCTTCCTCTTTGCTCTATCCGAGTACACACCTATACTCTAAGTAGATCCTGCCTGATACTGCTCCCTGTTGTGTTGCTGTCCTATATGATCCTGCACACCTGCAAATCAACTCGGTTCTGCACACTTGTGAACCTTGACCTTGCACACATACACCTGCAGATCAACGATCTTACTTACCATGTAGATCTCCTATATAGGCCATGCAAATGTGATGAAGATCCTACACACCTGAAGAATCCTGCTGACTCTCCAAAACCAGCACCTACACCTGGTACTGTGGAACTAGGAGGAACACCCTTGCTCACCTCACACACAGAAGGAACAAACTTTGCTCAACTCAAACTAGAACACTTTTCCAATACAACCATGAGTCTATTATATAGATCTCATCCAAACAATAATTAGACATCTAATTACCATAATTAGATCCGCAGCTCTCAGTCTAAAAATAGATCTAATCATGTAAATATTTGGTTCGTTAGCTAACTGCCTGTAATAAGCTCGCAGTCAAACCACACAGGCGATCGACGTCGGTCCCTGTCTGCCTGGAGGTGACCGATGCCAGCCGATCCCTGACCGACGCCGGTTGCTTCTTCTTCACTATCCTGCCGACGTCGGCTGATCAGATCGATGTCGATTGCTCTGACACTCAGCAACCTTCAGCAACCCCTCCAATGGCCTTCTCCATGTCTGCATCAGTGAAGCTTTTAGCTCCACAACCTAACAGTGAGACATCTAGAGTATGTCACATGTCCTAGTCTAGATCCCTGAAGGGATAATATGTCCCACTCATTAAATGTAGACCTATATCCGTTGGGTGATTTCACCATCCATGTTATGCCTAATAACTTCTTCGACTTCTAAGATAGAAGGTATCTTTCCCCTTTCCTTGATCTTCTATTTTCCACCATTCTTTTAGTTTCTCCTCAAAACCTATATCTTATATCCACATGAAATAAAATTTTGACAAATTTTAACCGTTTATTATCTTCTATATCAAACGAAACTAGCCAATGGTCTATTCTTTAGAAAATTCAAGATTTGTCAATAGAAACATATACCATCGCAAACCCACTCAAAGCTACAAATGAACCTATCTAATCTCTCCACTATTTGTTGATGCCCATATCTTCCATTTGACCATGCATGTCCTCCTTTTTTGGGCTGCACATCGAAGAGGGAGAGATCAAAGCAAAAGTTATTAAAGTTCAACATATTGTGAGGGATAGAATAAATCCATCCATTTTTTTCTAATTTTTCTAATTTCCTTGGGATTGCATTGAAATCCCCATAAGAATCAATAATAGTCAAACCATCTTTTTCTAATTTCCCAGGGAGTCCCAATATTTTTTCTTTTTTCCATTGGGAATGGGACCATACACATTAGCCATCAAGATACTTAACTACCTTTTAGGTCTTTAAAATGTATTTATATTGAGTTTTCATCAGAATGATGATTAATTTAGAAGGATCTTGTACTTGAGAAGGGTGGATCATCCCCCATCTGACCCCACTATTTCCACTCCTTACTATTCATGTCCATTCTGAAGATTATTGTATTTTTTGATAAAGAAATGGCTTCACACCTTAGCTTCTTGGAAAAGCTATAGATCTAGCTTGAATTTCAAAGTGAGACACTTGATAAGGTGGGCCTTGCCAAAAGTGTTTAGACCTCTGATATCCTAAATTATAGCCCACATGGCCTCATGGTGGGGGGTTTTACCCTCCCTCCATATTTATTAATTTCCCCTTGATATCCTTTAGTAATATATGCCTAATATGCATTAACCATAACCATAGGGTTTGGTTTCCTTCCCTTTAGATTGCTTGTGCCAATATTTGGGATTGGTTTAGACGTTGAGGTTTTGGATAATTTTCCCTAGTTATTATGGAGCTTCTTCCTTCATGTTCTTTATTAGAAGCAAGGTTAGAAAGAGAGTTCCCCCATAATTATTCTTTATCCTCTCAAATACCTAAATCTCCTCTAAACCTTTATCTTCTATTATAATTTCATTTTATTTGACTTCTTGGTTTGGTTTCCTACTAGTATCTCCTTCCTCAATTTCTCCTACATTTTCTCCTTAGTGTGGATAAAAGGGACATTTGTGAGATGAATTCTTTTATTGGCCCTGGGAGATACAGGGTAATATGTGGTCACTAAATGAATAATCTTATTTATTATCATTCGTATGTATGTCCTCAATGAACCTATCATGCTTTCTATGAGTGATGCTAATTACTCAACCTTTAGGGTCTTTCAGCACCAAGTTTGTTTAAGATTTCTGACCCCTCTAATCTTTGAATCATTTCTATGTATTTGGACTCTATATTTTTTACAATTTCTTTCCCTATGCCCTATTTCTTGACAATTTAAGCATATTATTGGAAGGCATTAATAATCAATCTCTTGACAATATAGGCCATTTGGGATTATGATATCAATGGCCTTTGGAATAGCTTGGGATAAATCTAGTTTGACATAAAACCTAGCATAGGTAGCCAAATATTTTCTCTTGGTGAACTTTTATAACTCAATGGCTTTCCTCACTAAATCACCCATTCTTGGGTTTTTATAAAAATGTAGTAACATTCTATAAAATCATATCCATAGTCCACATCAATTCAAAATATCATATATAGTCAATAGTGCTTGAAAAAGCAAGGGCCTCCATTTTGGACCTTTTGTCTTTCCTCTTCTAATTTGAAAATGACTAGGAAAAATCCTTTTATTAAAGATATAATCATTGAGCATCTGCAATCGTGTCATATCCTCATCAATTGGCACATTCATATGACTGTTGGATGAAATACAATAGCATGTTTTATTGGTTTAGGGGGAATTTGACTAATTATTTCAGATGTAAATATTATCATTTATGTGTGTGTGTATACACATATGTATGTATGTACACACACACACACACACACACACATATTTATGTGTGTGTATATATGTATGTGTGTGTATGTATGTATGTATATACTCTTTCAATGAGCCATTTAGTTGTTAACTTGGGAAATATAATTATTGCAATTACTGTCAAGGTCCTTAAGCTTGTATTAGCTATTTATAAAATCTTATAAGCTTAGTTGACATTTTGGCATGTTTAATTAAATAAATCTTATCATTTATGTATGTGTGTGTGTGTAGCTAAAGTGGTGTGTGTGTGTGTATACATGTGTGTGTGTGTGTGTGTGTGTGTGTGTGTGTGTGTGTGTGTGTGTGTGTGTGTGTGTGTGTGTGTACACATATGTATATATACATAGAGAGAGGGAGAGAGACATGTATATATGTGTGTCTATGTATATGTATGTGTGTGTGTATGTATATATATATAAAGAGAGAGACATGTGTGTGTGTATATATATATATCTGTATGTATGTATGTATGTATGTATATACTCTTACAGTGGGCCATTGAGTTGTTAACTTGGGTAATATAATTATTGCAATTACCACCAAGGTTCTTAAGCTTGTATTAGCTGTTTATAAAAGCTTATAAGCTTAGTTGACACTTTAGCATGTGTAATTAAGGGACCTTTTGATTAGTTTAAACTCTTGTGTGTTGGCATGAGTAAGAAAGGAATTTGATTTGTTTAAAATCTCATTACATTGGTTAATTATAAAAGCACATAAATTATGGTAATGTTTATGTATGTCTAATTAAAGGACTATTTGATTGGTTTATAGTCTTAAGGCATTGGTAGTATAAGGGATTAATGCCTAGGCTGCAGCATCTTATGGTAAAATTCATGGACCATGATGGATCACGGACTTGTCACGGCATTGAGATTTAGTTTTGAGATAAAATAATTTGATTTTATGTTTCTCTTGGATGGAATTTAACTGGCTATAATTTTGGGCATTGACTTCATAGGAGTGATGAGAGTATGGAGAAAAATCATAGGGTTTTCTAGTTTATGTTTTTCGTCACTGCCATGATGGGAGCCATGACAGTAGAGAGAGAAGGATAGGAAGGGAGAGAGAGAAGAGAGGATGTAGAGAGTTGGGCACTTTGGGTCGATGGTAAAAGGATATGGATGTAAGGGTATGCAAGGGGCACAGATGGGTCGATCCTATTGATGGATGTGGTCCATTTGTAAAAATAAAAACCTACATACACTAATTCAGGCATGTGTTTTCCTTTTTATGGTTAAAATTCTTAAATCTAAATTATGTGTTAATGACTTTAAGTCCTATAGAAAACCTTGATGGGGTATATCCTCATGTCAGTATATTTGGTTATACCCACACGGGCATATGCCATGGCCAAGGTAGTAGCAGGGTTTATGTATGTAGATTTATGTGAAAATATCATTTTATTATGTTATAATGAAAATAAATCTAGGTATAACCCAAAACAATGCTCTTGTTTTCATTGATTGAGTTGGTTGTTGTTTTTGGCTCTATTACACCATAGTGGGTTGCATATAATTTGAATAAAATACATTGGATTTGTATGATTTTAATAATTTTTTTAATTATTGTATTTTTCATGCTAAGGGTTATGATAAATAAATCTGTATGTAATTTTTTTCATATGCGGAAGATGTGGTGATTTTTCCCAATTTTGGCACCGCCCATTGAAAATAGAGGTTATTACTGTAGATTCAAATCTTACTACCCTAGTTTATTGTTAAAATTGGGTCATTATGTTTGATAGACTATTTTGTGGCCCTAATTGTTCAGTTGAAAACAAAAAATTAGTTGTGATGATTCAATAATGAATAACTCAAAACATGTATGTTGACATGATGTGTTTTTCCTAAGTGATAAATGAAAACCATGTTATTAAATGTTTATATTGTTTTTAGGTTACTAAATTATGTGAAAAATATCTTCTTGGTTAATTTGGTTGCACTATGCAATCATGATGGCAATTGATCTTTACTAGAGAGGGGGGAAAGTTGTTTTATGTGTATTTCTTTTCAAATGTTTTAATTAAACCCTCAGAATCAGGTTAAAAACCATATTTGCTTGGAAGGGGTGTGGGATTGTTGTCTTTGAGTTTGGAATTTGGATGTATTTCCAAACTATTTGAAAACAAGATCCAAAACAAATGAATTTTATCACCCTGTTGTGGAAGACAAATCTGATCTACTAGTTGCCTTTTTGCATATGACATTTGATAGTTATCAATTAATAAAGGTTTGTAGAAATGAATAAACCATTACTTTGTAAGATTGAATCATCATTTTAAAAAAAAATTATTACATTGATGTTCATACATCTTATTCTGTTGAGTGGAAAGAAACTGGTTTTTGTTAGTTTGTGAACTTGCTCCTATGAGATATTAATATGAGCAAACAAGATTTTTATATACTTTGCAACTCATTTATTTACAAGAACCTCTTGGTTGCTTTATGAATTTTAACTATTTTATCATGCCTTGGTTGTTGTATTCATTAAGAGATAAATTAGATTGATTTAAGTAACAAAGCAACTAAATTAGAAGAGAGTTTGGAATACTCTTGGCTATTGTAGACCATATTATTCTTGTTAAGTGCATTGTTGATGTTATTTTATAGGATCCATATTGATTATACATTAACATGATTATTCTGGGGGTTTATTTTTGGAAGTGGCTACTAAGAGGGGGAGGTGAATTAGTTTCTTAATAATATCTATTCAATTCCATTCATCATTTTATGAATCATTCATTCACATAAAAGATCAATGCATAAACAAAGCAACTACACAAGCATATCATGAGAGAACACAAAATATATGTGGAAAATGCTCTTCAAAAATAAAACCCATTGAACCATGCACATGGAATATAATCCTATAATTTCAGGATCCAAATTTTTGTGAAGCACCAACTTCACAAGGAGTTCCAACCCCTTATCTAGTTAAGCACCCACTCACCTAGTCTTCTGCAAGCTCTATCTTGCAAGGATGCTCCAACCCCCTAGGTAACTTAACAAAAACTAAGTCATGATTAGATCTCTGATAACCTTATAATATTTTTTGTTAATTCAAATTTATGATGAAAACACTTCTTTTTTACACTCTTTACCCTTCAATCTCACTCAAACAACCTCTTAGGCCTTCTCACTCAAATAGCCCTCTCCTTGGTAGATATTAGGTCAAATGACCTTATTCAAAACCTATATAAAACATGATTAAATATTCATTACATTTTATATCACAAGACCTCTTTGATGATATTAAATACCTTAACCTAGTCTCCAAAAACACTATATCTCGTTTGCTTATTTAGCTCAAATCTTCTAACTAGTTAAAATAGGCTTATTAGAGCCTTAATTTAGTACTTGATTATTTCTCATCACCCATATTATTCAGCCATAAGCCTTTAAATACATTTTATTATGATTTGGAATATATAATCATACACATTTAAAAGGTGATAACAAATAATACATAAGTTGGTCATAGTCCATAAGGACCAAATCCACCATTAGGCTTAATGGAGACCTAATGCAATTAGGTCTGTCTTATCCACACATTACCACTCTGACCCTTAGTAACACTTATTTCCTTAAAAAATATATGAAACAATTCATACATTCCTCAAATATACCCTTGATAAGTTCACCTTGGGTCCCCAACTCTATTTGGCCCATTTCACTACTTGGACTTACCAATTAGGTCTCCTCGCCAATAGGCCTTCTCACTACCTGACTTGTAAATTTGAATCATGATACACAAATTTTCCACATAAACCATGAATAAAATTATATATATATGATCATCATTAATTTTAAAACTTCATAAAAATTATTTGGTCTCCATCACATAGGCTAAAAGGCCTCAAGAACACTCTTGTAGATGGCTTACTCAGAAACATGAAACACTGTCAACACACAATCAAAATCATTTGACTCTCAAAGATTGAACATGGACTTAAAATGGAATAAAAATACATTAAAATGATCTTATTAGTCCTATATAACACCTTAAATATATTTTTATAATTTACCTTAGTGAAAAATGACTCCGGAACATCCTTTTCACACACACATAGAAAGTTGCCTATAGTACTAAAACATAGTCAAGAAAATCAACTCTTAGAACACCTATGGGAACACTTATGTGATCTTAAAATGGGTTTTTTTAAAATTTATCATCCTTATATAATTCATAAAAATATATATTACATGTTCATATATCAATATTGGTCTTACATACCAATCTCACTATGTCACTTTACACATACTTCACTGTGTTTGATAGACTAGGTTAGATGACAAATTTTTGCATAGGTGTAGGAATCATCAAAAATTATAAACCAATGGGATACGAGGGATAGGTCTTGAATAATTACTCCATCCTTTAGTATCCATCCCTATTCCTCTTCAACCAATCCCTAATCTCATTCTCATTCTCACCTAATTTTCTCATTGTTTTGCTCATTAGGCTAGTTTAGCGATAGGCTAACTTTCATGACCAGTTTAGCACATTTTTTGTTAAAAAAATTCTCAAAAAATTTCATGGGCATAAAATATAAGTATTTCACATCATCTTCCATCCATTTTCATGCTTTAACCTGGTCAATATTTCTTGTAGCATCAAAAACTTGAAAACAAAGGTTTTCCTATAGCTTGTACTCACTATCAGGATAAACAAAAAACCACCTGAGGAAACCTTGAAGAGTCATTTACATTTTCCAAACACAAAACTAGGTCAAATGTACCATTTTAATCCATAACCAATTATATCTTTCCTATCAGGTCTTTGTTAGGGTTTTAGGAGGGTTTTGACTACCTTACCTTCTTAACAATCATTCATAAAGGATTTCCCCTCATATTCAAAACCAATGCAATAAATTAAATATAGGTACCTACCCAACTACCATAAATTTATCAGGATCTCATGAAAAGGTTTCATGTGCCAACGAGCATGAGAAAATTCTTCTCGAGTCTGCAACACCCCATTATATGCACACAATCAACCTTACCATAGGTTTTCATGCTTTCTCCTTTAGGTATTGAATTAAAAAAATTTGTCACACACTTAATATGACCTATCACACCTTTTTAAATGCTTTCAAGAGATTTTCCACCATTGGAAGTGAACTTGACCCCTCATTAGACTACACTAGGTCTCTTTGCACAACATGCCTTGAACTGCCAATCCTATCTGGACTATGAACATAATCTAAAACCTCTTATACTATTCTAAAAATTTCATACCCATGTCATAAAACATCATAACATGATCTCTAACATTTTCAACCTTCCTCACACAAGTCCTCATATAGCTTATCTCACTAAGGCACCAAGCCTGTATCTTCTCACTAGGTCTCTTTATGTAGGAGTTAAGCTTCAAACTTGACCTTTGAATCCATCTAAAGGATTATTTTCCTTTTTCCCATGTTCAAATAACTTATAACACTTAATCATTCCTATACTATCCTAAATCACAAGGTTTTACCATGCATACACTTTTTTAGAACTAACTCAAGCTACTCAAGATACCTAGTACTCAAAGTTCACAAATAAGCTAGCTTTCAATGATATCATTCTTCAAACATGGTTCTATTGAAGATAAGGAATTCTCAATAAAATTTATGAGCTCTATCACATCATAACCTTGTACCAAGACATCATATAGGATACAAGGACTTGTTGACCCATGTGCTTACCTTGTATGCTCCTCAATACTTAGAGCTCAATCAAGATTTTTCCCTTGTGTTTTGAACATGGTCTTGATATGTCATCAAACCTCAAAACAATACCAATTTGCTTTCAAATTTTCTCTCAACATAAAATAAAACTTCTTAGTCACACACCACTTCACCAAACATGACATCAACTCTAACTTTTGACATGAAGGACATTCAACTTGACTCTGACATCAATGACAACATTAATGCCTTGATACCAACACTAAGAAGATACCTCAAAAATATCCCCCTTTTTCATTGATGTAAAACACTCTTAATCATATAATATCATTCTCCAATACTTTATATTGAAACAAGAACTTTCTCCCCCTTTGACATTAATGACGAAAGTTCACTTTCTTGGCAATTAGTTGATCCTTGGACTTGGGGTAACATATATTTTCTTTAAAACAACCTCATCAATCCTTTAGCACCAATTAGGGCCACATAACTACTCATGAGACATTATTGACTCCATCTCCATGAAAATTCAAGACATTTTCAAAAGTGTGACTTGGTTTGATCAAGTCATCATACAAAATTTTTGTGACTTGTCTCTTGTGATCAAATCTGTAGTAGACTTCTTTGACTGAACTTGAATCTAAAAGTCTCCTAAGACCACAAACTCCCCCTATGATTGAGCATTCTTCATGCTTCTTTTTTTCTAGTTGAGTACCTCTATGAAGCTTAATGGAGTCACCTCTGCTCTAGAGAGCTAGAACAACATAAATTCAAGACATTCTCAGATCTTCATGTCCTTATAGAACTGAACTTCCTCCATGATCTTCTTATGCTTGATTTGTCCTTCTGCCTTGATCTCCTCAATTTTTGTTTGGGTACCATTTGGGCTTGATTTATTGGTCTTAACTCCATCAAAAATTTGAGCTGATAGAGAAAATTCTTGGCACTCCTTTGCATCTTGGTTTTTATCTACCATGGAAAATAGTCCATTTGAACTTACAGACTGGTTATCAACCTTAGTTATCTTGATTTTTTACTTGTTGTTTCTTTCTTATGTTCTAGAAGCCTCAAATTTCTTGTCTTGTCTTGATAAGTCATGCTTATAATAATTTGAAAAGTGACCAACCTTATGACAATTAAAACATGTTATCCCTCTAAATGGAAACACACCATGACCCATACTTCTTGACTGATGGTTCTCCTCATAGTTCCATGCAAATTCATTCTTGAAAGGCCTTCCACAATGCCTTGCTTTATGACCAAATTGGTTGCATGAATAAAAATAGCCATTTAAAGGATTAGCATACCTTATGTTATTAGATTTCTTGATGGTATTGACCTATGTTCTGTTAACTCCCTCATTCTTTGATTGATCTTTGACCCTTTTGATCACATTAGTGTCATGTTGATCTCCAATGAAACCAAGACTTGTCTTGTCATCAACAATCTTTTGACTACTCAGAAGGTTGTCTAGATCATTGGTGCTCTTTTCAAACCTTACAAAGGACTTGACCTTATTTTATGCTTATTTCAATTTAGTTCTCAAAGAATTCACTTTAGCTACATACTTTACACATTCTTCTTCTTTTGCTTCTAGGCCTGCAATCACAATTTCAAGTTGACTCTCTACCTGTTTGATTATTTCCTTTTATTCCTTGGAATTGTTGTTTAGTCTAACTTCAAACAATTTGATTTGCTCCTCATAATATTTGATCAAAGACCTCATCACCCTATTATTTTTATTTACCATCTTCAACTCTTCTAGAGTATTTATCCACCTCATCTCCTTCTTCATCTAAATCACCAATAGCACTTCCAATCCATATGGATTCTTATGGATTTGAACAGCTTGCTTCTTAAGCCATGAAGATAACCTCATTGACATCAGGACCATCACCTTCATGATCACTCTCTGAATTACTTCTTTCACTATCATTAGATGAGCTGCAATCTTCCTTGGTATAAAGACTCCTTTTATTTTTGAAGAACATTTTCTTGTCAT
The DNA here is from genome assembly GCA_037957365.1 of Torreya grandis. NCBI lineage: Eukaryota > Viridiplantae > Streptophyta > Pinopsida > Cupressales > Taxaceae > Torreya > Torreya grandis. Next base: position 383,566 of record JARHVA010006271.1, read on the forward strand.
ATCTCTTGAATTTTTTATTGATCTTATCAAATTTATAAGATGTTTTATCATCATCATGATCTTCATTATGTTCTACAGCATCATTTGTCTTATGTTTGTGAGGACATTTATAACAAAGTGTCCAACCTCTCCACAATTGAAGCATTTGAAAGGCAACTTGCCTTTGTATTTACATAAACCTATCTTCAACTTCCTTACAAACATAGCTATCAACTCATCATCAACAATATTGTATTCTTCATTATCTTTGACTTTCTGACCTTGTTAATTCTTCTCTTTTGAATTTTTTTAATATTGAATGTAGCTTCCTTCTTTGCAGGTCTTCTTTCACTTGCCCTCATCTCATAGGTTGTTAGGGTTCCATGAAGTCCATCCATCTCAAATTTGTCTATATCTTGCATTTATTCAACAACGCATACCTTGGAATCAAATTTGGGATTTAAAGACTTTAAAACCTTTTGAATAATAGTAGTCTCTTTCAATTCTTCTCCTAGATCTCTTATGATATTGACCACCTCATCAACCCTCAACAAGTAGGCTGCAATGGTCTCATCTTCATTCATTTTTAGACTTTCAAATTATCTTCTATGAGTTTTCAACTTAGACAATTTTTCTTTTGAGTCACCTTTAGAATAGTTTTCAATTTATCCCACATTTTTTTAGAAAATATGCAGTGCATTACCTTCACAAGTTCTACCTATGATAGGCCACACATATTATCATTCATTACTTTTGAGTTTTTGTCACTAGCCTTCTCACCTGATGCATCCATAAAAGGAATAGAGGGTGCAGTATACCCATCCAAGACTGATTTCCAAGCATCATGACCTTGAGACATCAAATATGTCTTCATCTTCACACTCTAAAAAGCATAATTGGATCCATTGACCAATGGAGCTTTGCTTGTAGAGAAACCACCATATGCTTGACTAGCCATCTTAGCTTATTTTAGAATCTTCTTTAGGTTGTAAGACCTCCTTCAAAGGACCTGCTCTGATACCAAATGTTGAAATTGGATACTAAGGGGGGTTGAATCAATCACTTAACAATATCTATTCAATTACATTCATCATTAAATGAATCATTCATTCAAATAAAATATTAATGCATAAACAAAGCAACTACACAAGCATATCACAAGAGAACATAAGAGATATGTGGAAAACTTGATTGGAGAATAAAATACAATAAACCATGCACATGGACTAAAATCCTATAATTTTAAGATCCAAATTTTTGTGAAGCACCAACTTCATAAGGAGCTCCAACCCCTTACCTAATTAAGCACCCACTCAACTAGTCTTCTGCAAGCTCTATCTTACAGGAGGCTCCAATCCCATAGGTAACTTAGCACCAAGTAATAACATATCTATAATCACCTTAGAATACATGTTTATAATTAAATTGTAGATGAAAAACTTATTTTTCACTCTTTACCCTTCAATCTCACTCAAACAGCCTCTTAGGCCTTCTTGCTTAATTAGCCCTTTCCTTGGTGATATTAGGTCAATTGACCTTATCCAACACCCATAAAAACATAATTAAATATTCATAACATATTCATAAGACCTCTCTGATATTAAATACCTTCACCTTGTTTCAAAAACACTTATCTCATTCGCATATTTTCTCAATATCTCTACTAGTCAATTTAGGCCTATTAAGCCTTCTTAAGTACTTGACCCTTTCTCTCAGCCATATTAGTTGGCCATGAGCCTTTCCATACATGAAATATATTTGGAATATATCACCATACACATTTAAAAGGTGAAATAAACATTACATAAGTTATTCATAGTCCATAAGGACCAAAATCACTATTAGGTTTAATGGAGACCTAATGCAATTAGGTTTGTCATATCCACATGTTACCACTTTGAACCTTAAGAACACTTATTGTATTAAAAAATGGATGAAATACTTCATAAATTCCTCTAATATACATCTTATAAGTTCACCTTAGGTCCCAAACTCTATTTGGCCCATTTCACTACTTGGACCTACCACTTAGGTCTCCTTACCAATAGGCCTTCTCACTGCTTGAAAGTTTGTCTTGCAAATTTGAACCATATACACAAATTTTCCACATAACCCATGCATGAAATTATTTATAGGATCATCATGAATTTAAAAACTTCAAGACAATCTTTGGTATCCATAACACAAGACAAAAGGCCTCAAGAATACTCTTGTAGATGGTTTATTTAAAAACATTAAACACAGTCAACATAGTCAAAATCATTTGACTTTCAAAGCTTGAATTGGTAATTCCAATGAAAAAAAACACCTTAACATGATCCTATGAGTCGTTTATAACACCTTAAATATATTTGGATCATTCACCTTAGTGAAAAATGACTCAAGAACATCCTTTTCACACACACATAGAAAGTTGCTAGTAGTACTAAAAACACAGTCAAGAAAATCAACTCTTAGAATACTTATGGGAACACTTCTATGATCTTCCAATGGATTTATGTGAACCTTTATAATCCTTATAAAATCTATAAAAATATATATTGCATGGTCGTATATCAATATTGGTCTTACAGACCAATCTCACTATGTCACTTTACACAGACTTCACTATGTTCAATAAACTAGTTTGATGACAAATTTTTACATAAGTGTAGGCATCATCAACACATCTAGACAAAGGGGATAGGAGGGATAGGTATTTAATAATTACCCCATGCCTTAGGATCCATCTCTAATCCTCTTCAACTAATCCCTAATCTCATTCTCATTCTCATCTAGTTTTCTCATTGTTTTTCTCATTAGGTTAGTTTAGCGATAGGCTATCTTACATGACCAGTTTGACACATTTTTGGTCAACAATATGCTCAAAAAATGTATGGACATAAACTATAAGTATTGCACATCATCCTCCATCCATTTGTATGCTTTGACCTGGTCAACCCTACCTGTAGCATCAAAGTCCCTAAAAATAAGGGTTTTTTTGTAGCTTTACTCATTGTCAGGACAAACAAAAAACACATGAGGAAACCTTGAAAATCCCTTTTCATGTTCCAAAAACAATATTAGGTCAATTGGACCATTTTGAGTCATAAAAAATTATATATTTCCTATCAAGTCTTTATTAAGGTTTTAGGAGGGTTTTGACTACCTTACCTTCTTAGCAATCATTCATAAAGGATTGCCCCTCAACGCCAAAACCAATGCTATAAAATTCAAGATAGGGACCATCCCCAACTACCATGAAGTGTTCAAGTTCTCATGAAAAGGTTGCATGTGCCAACGATCATGAGAAACTTATTCTCAGATCTGCAACACCTCATTCTATGCACACAGACAACCTTACCACAGGGTTTCATGCTTTTTCCTTCAAGTATTGACTTCAAACTTTGTCTACACACTTAATATGACCTCTCACACCTTTTTAAATGCTTTAAATATCTCTTCCACCTTGGAAAGTTAACTTAACCCCTCATTAGACCATACTAGGTCTCTTTGCACAACATGCCTTAAACTATCAATCCTATATAGACTATGAACACAACCTAAAACATCTTGTATTGTTATCAAAACTTCATACCCATGTCATAAAACATCATAAAATTCTCTGACACTATCAACCTTCCTCACACAAGTCTCATATAGCTTACCTCACTAAGGCACCAAGCCTGTATCTTCTCACTAGGTCTCATTATGCAGGAACTAGGATTCAAACTTGACCTTTGAATCCATTTTAAGGCTTTTTTGCCTTTTTTCTATGTTCAAGAAACTTATAACACTTAATCATGCATGTACTATCCTAAATTACAGGGTTTTACCATGTATACACCTTTTTAGAACTACACCAATCTACTCAAGATACCTAGTACTCAGAGTTCACAAACAAGCTAGCTTTCAATGATATCATTCTTCAAACATGGTTCTCTTGAAGATAAGGATATTCTCAACAGACTTTATGAGCTTTGTCACATCACAACCTTGTACCAAGACATCATTTATAATACAAGGACTTGCTGACCCATGTGCTTACCTTGTATGCTCCTCGGTTTTAGAGTTTAATCAAGATGTTTCCCTTGTGTCTTGAACATGATCTTGATATGTCATCAAACCTCAAAAACAATACCAGGTTGCCTTCAAAGTTTATATTAATAGAGAAACAAAACTTATTAGTCACACACCACTTCACCAAGCATGACATCAACTCTGAATTTTGACTTGAAGGACATTTAACTTGATTTTGACATCAATGACAACATTGATGCCTTAATACCAACACTATGAACATACCTCAACATCTATACAATAGTTTCATTGATGATTTACCCTTTTGAAAAAGAAAATGTTACCGCAACAATAAATTATGAAGCTGCATAAATTTATTTAATGTGGAATTAACTATTGTCTACTCTTTTTTAACTTGATTTATTAAAATAAAATTTAATTCTCAAAATATTGACTAGATTGGAATTCACATTGTCATCTTTATGCTAACACATTTGTTGCACCATTTTCAATGCAAGGGATTATGATATAGTTGTTTTGCTTTTGTGAAATTGATTATCTGATTATCTTTATCACTTGTTCAACTGATGTGTTCGCCAATGTTAACGTAAGACAAAATTGAGTTGATTAAGACAAACGTGTTGATTTTAGTTGCATTGCATTAATATTGCAGTTTGATATATTTCTTAGAGGTTGTCATGTTTCTAGATTTAATACATGTATAATAGTATAGTTGCTTCTTGTGTTAATGGCCATTGACTTGTATATATGATAGAACTACCGGTCAATAGAAGACTATTCAAAGTACTTATATCAATCTCAATCAATTGTTATTGAGACTTGGAGGTGTGGACTCTTGTATGCAAATAATATTTTTACATGTCTTATAGTATTTCATAGTAATTACAATAAATAATTTTTTGATCAATATGTTAAGGATGCAAACTTGAATGAAACCTCCCTGCTTTAAAAGAAGGATATCTTGATTAGTTGGAAATAAAGATTATGTTAATCCATTATCGTCAGTATAATTTATTGATGATAATCAATTAGCATCATGATAATAAATCATGTTGGGAAGTTGATATGTTGCCCTCTTTCCTGTTGGTTTAGTTGTGAGGTGCTTGAGATATTCTTTTTGTATATTAATGATCTTAATCTTGTGTACACTTATTGCTTAAGCAATCAAGTGTAAAGAGTCAATTTTATGTATATATGAGTGTTGGATATGCCAAGATATTCTAGAAAGTGCTATAAATGTTATTATAGCTGCATTACATTATGAGATTGTGAGAATCTTGTTATCAGGATAATATTGTAGTTGTTCATTTTTGCATATTGATTTTGGATCAGACTTGAAGTGATGTTATTACCATTATCTACCACTCATTATCAATGGATGTTGATCCAATCATATTCCATTTGGTATCTCATACATGAAGTTTTTAGGCAATTGGAAAATGAATAAATGAATTAATATTGACTTGTGAATGTATGAAATCAACCAAGGTCAAGTCGTTAACAGGGATTTTGGGTGTAAGCTTCAAAATTCAATGTGTTATATATTTTTGAAAAATTACTATCATTGGATGCATGGTTGACCATCTGCAATTAAGATGCGAGGAGGCAATTGGTTGTTCATAATTGTAACCCATAGTTGGCCTAGTTCATGATGTTGCAATACGCCTAATCGCTGAATTTATTATTTTATAATTTATTGTTCTTGATGGTTAAATCTTATACTTGTTCTTAATTTAAGAAGTTGAAAAGAATCATTGGTGCAAAGATCCTGTGGTTAGGAATTTATTTATATAATCTTAGTCTGGTAGCACTATTATTGGTGGTTTATTATAATAACTGGTATTCATTTTATATTGGGTAATAGGTCCAAATAGATGAGTGTTTGCTTGTATAATGGGACTGTTAAGGATGTTATGTTTATTTTCAGCATGTGCATTATTATTTGGTGAACGTTAAGTGTTCATGTTAGTAAATAGGAATATGGTTGTCTAATTCCCATGATAATTGTTTTCCATATAATGGAGCTATATGTGATATGGTGACATCGCCAAACAAAAGAATATGGGTGCAATGACTCTAGGACTATGGATCATGGTACAATGATCTAATAGGGTAGAACCAGAACTGGTCTTCGCTTATGCTATCATAAAGGTTATATGTTGTATAGTTTTATGTTGCATCATCTTGGTAGTAGTTCAGTGATAACTACTTGCTAATTTTAAAATATTGTAAGGCTTGCATAAGCAAAAGTTTGGTATGATGATACCTTCGTTCTTCTTTTATGACTTGTCATGCTTATTGTGGCACTCCCTTATTATTAGATTTGTATGTTTAATAAATGGTCAGTAAGATAATTCTCTACTATACTAAATCTTAATCTTTGGGTATTTAACCTTGTCTACTGGACTAAAACTGGAAACTATGATATTAAGAATACCCGAGGCATGAGCGAAACTTTCTAACCTCATGAGTTGCCAAGTCATAACCACATAGGGTAATTGGATACTTAAATTGGGTTGAGGATTCTTAGGTGGTTCGATAGGGAAATGAGTGCCTTCTATGAGGTTAGAAGGTTATTAGTGTGGACCCGCACATTAATACCTCTCGAATGGTATATCATCCTCTAGGCAATCTTTTCTCTATGGAATCCTCTAGCGATGTTTATCTTTATATAAGTGTCTCTATGACCCAATCTGTTTATGAATTGTCTAATCATCTTGTGCAGACCCGTGATGATACATCATGCATTATAAAGTTGTGTAGTGGGATCTACATGAAATTTTGTTGTGTACTCTGTATAGCTATTCCAAAAAAATAAAATTGGGGCTGTTTCATCTGATATTAGAGCTTGTGCTATAAATATTATCAAGAATAATGTTTACTTCTCTCACTCCCTAGAAGTCAAGATCAATATTAATTCACTTTACAACTGAATTAAGTTGTACTTGTTGGTTTCCTATCAGTTGTTGCTCCAAGAGATGTTTAAAAATGGCAATACGCCTAAAATGTGATTCTATGATTCTCAAAAATAGGGATAGAGTTAGATCTGGTGGTGCTCATGTTGAGCAAATCTGGGCATTGGTGGCCCGATAAGCAGGAAGAAGTCCTCAATGGGTATTTAACAACTTGAGAAACTATTCAAGGCATGATTGAAAAACCAAAATATGGGTTGAATAATCTCGAGAATGTTTTCCTTGAGATTTACCCCAATCTGAAATTAGTTAAGTAAATGGACCTGGGCTACGAGAAAGGGTGTTGATTGTGGTTGACCAAAGCATTAAGGAGCTCAAGAAGTTCCCACCGCCTACTTATTTGGGTGAAAAATCTAATGATGTCGATGATGCATGAATGTGTGTACACATAAGTATGTCAACTTACAAGGTATGATAGCTAATGTGAACAAGACGGTGTTATTACATAACGTTGGATTGACGAAAGTCTGAATTTTTATGATGGTTGTTGGTCTCTACTTTGGATGTGGTTGAGTTAACCCTTCCCACTTTCAGTTGCGTCCGGGCAAGCCTCACCTGTCAACCATTGACATGTATGGCCAAGTCAATGGGAAATATGTGATAAAAGCTTTGCTCTTAGAATTAATGGAAATAGTGTCTAGTATCTATTGATGGGTTGTATGGGCAAACCATCACTAAGTGCTTGGAATATTATGACCCAATAAAGACCAAGAGTTTAATTCAAATATGGAGGGCTAAATTGGGTACGAGGAACTGATCTCCTTGGGTAAGTCAATTGAGCTCAAGCTCTCCACTTGTAGAGGGGGTGTCTTGAGCCATTAAGGAGCTATGAATCATGAATGGTTGTGATAATTGTTGCTAGTATTATATAGATAGGATTAATGTAATTATTGTTCAGTAAACTAAATATCTGACTCAAATTGTTGAAAAAAGCTCAAATGCTAGAATTATAAAACTAGCATGCCACTTTAGATGAATGGTTGCAAGTGGAGTAAGAATGTTCACATGGGTTTAAGTTACTCCTGGTTGAGCAAGGTTGTCCCAAGGCAAGTTTGCCTTTGGGAGACGTGATATTAGACCTTGGTGAAGGTAATATTGAGCTACTGTGTATATGCAATGATTTTGTTGCAGTATATATATATCAGTTCAATTGACTAAATTATGTCACGATGAGATCTGAAACATAAATAGCCTTGTAAGGCATTGTTAGATTCTTTATAAATTGGCAGAAATGTCAAGAACTCCTTACCTCTTTGTTTAAAATGCAACAAGATTTATTGTGGACAAATAGAAAATTTTATATGGTTGTATATATTGACAACTAGGGCAAGCAATTGTAAGTTCTTGATTAGCTTATGTGTTGCTATACATGATTGGTGGCAGCAATGCAAAAATTTAAAGTAATGTGTGTCTAATGCTTGGAGAACATTATTTTGTCCCGAGTAGTAGACTTACAAGCAAAGTCTGGGTAGGTTTTTCAGGTTGAAAACTTTGATATGATTGATTGATTGCAACCATTGTAACCTGAAATTGAATAAGTATTATGTATCATAATACTGAAGTGCTGAAAAATATATGCATCTCAGTTGAATTAAGGCTTGATCTTGTTATGAACAATTGGCATCCTTTGAGTTGAATGAAGAAGCCTATGGTTTCTTCACTCTAAAATCCTAGAAGCTATCAAGTGTGTGGATATGTTTTTATTCCATGATGTTATTTTGATCATGGATATGTTTTGATCCCATAGAGAGGCTATGATGTTCTTGGATATGTTTTACGTCCATGAGGATGTTTAATTGATCTTGGATTGAGTTTTGGCATCCATGAAGATGTTATGATGATCATGGATATATTTTACATCCATGAGGATGTCTTTTGTGAATTTTAGTTTAATCTAATGGTTATGGGAGACTATAATTCCCATGATGATGATATGATATTCACTTGGAGCCTTGGCTAAGTTCATCATTTCCCAAGATTATGTTGCATTGAAGCAAACATTACTAGTCAACCTTTGACTTGTGGAAACAAGTCAATTGGAATAATAGTGATAGAAGCATGTTGTTGGAATCAAGAAACGATGCTTGGTGATCATTAATAGCTTGCATAGGTGAGTCATCTTATGATGATGAGGTATAATATTCTTAGGAGGTCCAAGGATGTAACTTAAGCCTGGAGGGCCTAGTGGGGTGAATGTGACTTGCTTGGATAAATAAGAAAGTTTTAATAATCTCTCATTATTAATGGGTATCATGAGTCATCTAATCCATGAGGCACAAACATTGTTGATAACTTCTCAAAACTCATGGATATGGATTTAAGGGCTTTGTTGGGACACACGCTTCCTTAAAAGGTGTTGGAGAACTTGAGATATTTGAAACTCAGCATGATGTTATATGATGGATATTTAATGTCATCTAGGATGACATTTGGACATCGTGTTGACCGATGAGTATCATGGACCCTTGTGATTTACTTACCAGTGTGTTTAATTGGTGTGATGTGAAAATACCTTGGTATAAATTGTCAAACCCTTGGATCAACATGTGTGTCATAGTATTTTGGTTCCTTTAATGCATGTAAAATCGTTGTGTGTTGTGTAAGATTTTTACATTTTGTTGATTATATAAATCATGTAAACTTGTGACTCTCTATTCTATGTGAATGTAATTAACTTGTGAACTCTCACATTTTCTCCCAATATCAGCATTTTTATGTATACTTGATGATGTAACCATGGAACATGTGAATGGTGATAAACCACTTTGTGATGTAGTTTCCCTTTCTAGAATCAATGTCTATTAACTGAAATCTGCCAAGGTATAGTGTATGGATTGTGTGGTGTGATCCCATATCACTGCTCTAGCAATGAACATTGATGCAAGTATGAGGTTTAGGGTGAAGAAACACTATATATGCGATGATTAGATTAGATACGAGGTAGGGACTAGAGTCTCACGTAAGCTGAAAACTCACTTCTCTTTGCATGAAGTAGCCACCTGATTCACTCGATTTCTGCACTATGAGCATCACAAGTTGGTCGTAAGATATTCATGCATAATGGTCACCTTGTGGATTGAGTGTTCCTTTAACCGCCTCTTGGAAGTTGTTGCAAAAACCACCTTATGAAATTCATTGATGTAACCTTGTGAAACACTAAATTGGTCCCAAAAATTGGACTTTTATGTAAAAATAGCAAGACTGAACTTGTTGAAATGCAGGGACATATTGGCTTGTAAAATCAAATGTGTTGCGAATGAGATAATGGTTGATTACCTAAAAAGAATGTTCTAGAATGAATTTTATGGTTTAAAGGTGTGTTGATTGGTAAGTGCAACCATGCTATGAACAAGTATTGTTTGCGTATACCTGAAATTAATATTTTGAAATGAATATATTTCTGATTTGCAGTCATGATTGGAACGTATACTGATTTTAAGCTCAGGAGGAGCAACATAAGTCTTGATCAGGGATATTTTTGAATTTTATGTATTTTTTAATGCTATCAAGAAATAAGTGCAGTAAGATGGTGTGATTGTAATCCCTGAAACCATCATGTTAGATCACAAATTTATGGAGGGCATGCTGAAAACTTTGGGGTTGCATGTGAATGCCTCGTATGACTTCTCTGATGTTTAGTGTGGTTGGTGCGGGACACTGCACTAACCCACGAACGATGAATGGTGGAAAAAAAAAGTAACCATAGAATGATGGATCTATATCCTTGTTGACATTATGTGATGAATGTTACCAAGAGGATGTGCAAGCACAACGTGTGTTGTGGAAACCATAGTAGTATGGCGGTGGTTGTTTGTTTCATTCTGGAATGAATGATTTAAGTTGTGTGCAAATTATACTTAAAAGGCGGTGGAAATACCACATCTATTTGAATGTTGTATTGTTTAGCATTATGTATTAATGATATAAAGTTATGAGTTATATATAACTTAAATAAGTTGTGGGAAGACATCTCAAATCCAAAAAAATTGTGAAAATCTATTTGGATTGAATTTTTGGCAACTGCTATTATAAAGTTGCAAATTTATGTGTTAATACTTCCTCATAATGTGAGGAAGGTTTGACTGAAACTAATTTACTATCAAAAACTTTGATCAGGAATTCATGGCAAAGATGCAAATTCTTGAATATTTTTGTTTGGTATGAGCTAACAGTTGTAAACTTATGATTTGAAGAGTACTAAAAACTCTTTTGTTAATAAATATTGAAGTATATTTGATAATCACAACCTCGAATGCATATTTTTGCAAGAATTAATTGATTTTCTCGATGCATATGTAGCTGAAAATCAGATAAAATTCAGTTGTACAAAGTTAAAAATAGTTGTTTATCGATAAACTTGCCAAGGTAAGGGCAGGTTTAAGCTAGAAAAACTTATTGCAAAAAGCATTAAAGTTTTTTTGATTGAAACAATAGCCTTGGGAGGTACAAAAACAAAATTTATATATATTTAAATTCAAATTTTGCAGAATATTATGACTAAAAGGGTGCGTACAACACCTCATTTTACAAACCTTGCCCTGACAAAAAGAAACCAAGCTAAAAGGACAATTTTCTAGTCTGATTAATGAAGATAATTGTCCTAAAGGCGGTATGTGGAATATCAACAATGTAAGGCTACATATATACTCACGATATGAGTTTGATAAACCTACTTGTTATACCAAAAAGGGTAAGTATAAAGTAGTAGCCCTTGTTTAAATATGGACTACGCAAGTATGTAGTAGGCCTGACTATTATTTTGATAATAATTGATAGAGTTTATCAATCTAGTTGCTTCAATTCTAGAGCTTATATGTTGGCTCATTGTAGTGCATTCATGTTTTGTGAAAAGAGTGATAAAGCCTCTTTTCGATGTAGCATGACTCATAATTGTTACTTAGTCATCGGGACGGCTCCTCTTTAAGAAGGGAAGGATGTCATATCCTCGCTAGTTGGCACATTCATATGACTATTGGATGAAATACAATAGCATGTTTTATTGGTTTAGGTAGAATCCAACTAATTGTTTCGGATGCAGATCTTATGGTGTGTGTGTGTGTGGCTAAAGTGACGTGTATATATTCATGTGTGTGTGTGTGTGTGTGTACTCTTGAAGTGGGCCATTGAGTTGTTAATTTGGGCAATATAATTATTGCAATTGCCGCCAAGGTCCTTAAGCTTGTAGTAGCTATTTATAAAAGCTTATAAGCTTAGTTGACACTTTGGCATGTGTAATTAAGGGACCTTTTGATTCATTTAATGTCTTGTGCGTTGGCATGAGTAAGAAAATAATTTGATTTGTTTGAAATCTTAATATGTTGGTTAATTTTAAAAGCGCAAAAATTATGGTAATGTTTGTGTATGCGTAATGAAAGGACTATTTGATTGGTTTATATTGTTAATGCATTGGTGATATAAGGGATTAATGCCTAGGTTGCGGCCTCTTGTGGTAAAAGTCTTGGACCACAATGGGTCACAGACTTGTCACGACATAGGGATTTATTTTTGAGACAAAACAATTTGATTTTAGGTTTTGCTTGGATGGTGTTTGAGCAACTATCATTTTGGTGTTGACTTCGTAGGAGTGAGGAGAGTATGGACAAAAATCATGGGGTTTTTTGGTCTGTGTTTTTAGTCGTCGCCATGATGGAAGCCACGACGACAGAGAGAAAAGGATAGGAAGGGAAAGAGAGAGAAGAGAGGACGCATAGTGTTGGGCACTTTGGGTCGACGACAGAAGGAGATGGACGTAGGGGTCTACAAGGGGTGCTAATAGGTCAATCCTATTGATGGATATGGCACCACCTGGAAAAATAAAACCTGCATACACTAATTCAGACATATGTTTTCCTTTTTATGGTTAAAATTCTGACATTTAAATTATGTGTTAATGACTTCAAGTCATGTAGAAAACCCTGTTGGGGTATATCCTCATGTGGGTAATTTTGTAATACCCACATGGGCCTATGCCACGACTAGGGTAGTAGTAGGGTTTGTGTATGTAGACTTGTGTGAAAATCTCATGTTATTGTGTTATAATTAAAATAAATACAGGTATAACCTTAGATAATACTTTTGTTTTCATTGATTGAGTTCGTTGTTGGCTTTTGGCTCTGTTACGCCATAACGGATTGCATGGCATTTGGGCAAAATAGATCGGATTTGTATGATTTTGAGAATCGTTTCAATTATTGCATTTTTCATGCTAAGAGTTATGATATACAAATCTGTATGTAATTTTATTTTTATATGATGAAGATGTGATGATTTTTCCCAAATTTGGCACCACCCATTGAAAATAGAGATTATTGTAGCCAAAAATCTTACTACCATGATTTTGTAGTAAAATTGGGTCATTATGTTTGATAGACTATTTTTTGGTCCTAATTGTTCAGATTGAAAACAAAATTCGGTTGTGGTGATTCAACAACAAATAACTTAAAACATGTATGTTGACATGATGTGTTTTTCGTGAGTGATAAATGAAAACCATGTTATTGAATGTTTATATAGCTGTTGGGTTACTAAATTATGTGAAAAGTACCTGCTTGGTTTAGCTGGTTGCATTATGTGATCATGATGACAATTGATCTTTACCAGAGGGGGGAGAAGTTGTTATTTGTGTATTGTTTTTCAAATGATTTAATTGAACCTCATAATCAAGTTAAAAACCATGTTTGCTTGGAAGGGGTGTGGGATTGTTGTCTTTTGAGTTTGGAATTTGGATGTATTCCCAAACTGTTTGAAAATAAGATCCAAAACAAATGATTTTTATTACCCTGTTGTGGAAGACAAATCTGATTTGTTGGTTGCCTTTTGCATATGACATTTGATAGTTATCAATTAATGAAGGTTTCTAGAAATGAATAAACCATTACTTTGTATGATTGATTCATTGTTTGAAAAAAATGTTAGTACATTGCTATTCATACATCTTATTTTGTTGAGTGGAAAGAAACTAATTTTTGTTATTTTGTGAACTTGTTGCAAAATATTAATATGAGCAAACAAGATTTTTATATATTTTGCAACACGTTTATTTGCAAGAATCTCTTGATTGCTTTATGCATTTTAACTATTTTATTGCCTTGACTATTGTACTCATTAAAAGAGAAATTAGATTGATTTAAGTAACAAAACAACTAAACTAGAAGAGAGTTTGAAATACTCTTGGTTGTTGTAGACCATCTTATGCTTATTAAGTGCATTTTTAATGTTATTTTACAAAATCTATATTGATTATACATTACCCTACTTGTTTTGGGGGCTTATACAATAGTTTTATTGATAATTTATCCTTTTGAAAAAGCAAAAGTTACCGCAGCAATAAATTATGAAGCTACCTGAATTTCTTTAATGTGGAATTAAATTAATTTGAATTGTTTGATCTTTTCGAACTTGATTTATTAAAAATAGAATTTAATTCTCAGAATATTGACTAGATGGAAATTCACATTGTCAGTTTTATACTGAGACATTTGTTACACCATTTAAAATGCAAGGGATTATGATACATTTGGCTTTTCGTTTTGTGAAATTAGTTATCTAATTATCTTTATCACTTGCTCAAGTGTTGCGTTTGTCAATGATAACGCAAGATAGAATTTGAATTGAATAAGACAAATGTGTTGATATTAGTTGTATTGTATTAATATTGCAGTTTGATATATTTCTTAGAGGCTGCCATGTTTCTAGATTTAATACCTATATGGTAGTATAATTGCTTCTTGTATTAATGCCCAGTGACTTATATATATGATAGAACTACCAGTCAATAGAACACTGTTCAAATTACTTGTATCAATCTCAATCAATTGTTATTGAGACTTGAAAGTGTGGACTCTTATATGCAAATAATATTTCTGCATGTCTTACTGTATTTCGTATTGTACTTTCAATAGATAATTTTTTGATCCCTCTTTTAAGGATGCAAACTTGAATGAAACATCGTTGCTTTAAAGGAAGGATATCCTGGTTAACTGTAAATAAAGATTATGTTAATCCACGACTGTAGGTATAATTTATTGATGATAATTAGTGAGCATCAAGCTAATAAATCGTGTTGGGAAGTTGTTATGCTGCCCTCTTTCATGTTGATTTCTCTATGAGCTGCTTGAGATATTCTTTTTCTAAATTAATGATCATAATCATGTGTACACTTATTGCTTAAGCAATCAAGTGTAGAGAGTCGATTTTGTGTATATATATATGAGTGTTGGCTATGCCAAGATATTCTAGCAAGTGTTGGAAATGTTATTATAACGGCATTACATTATGATATTGTGAGAAACTTGTTATCAAGGTAATATTGTAGCTATTCATTTTTGCATATTGATTTTGAATCAAACTTGAAGTGATGTTATTACCATTCACTACCACTCATTATCAATAGATGTTGATCCAATCATACTCCATTTGGTAGCTCATACATGAAAGTTTTTAGGCAATTGACAAATTAATAAATGAATTATTATTGACTTGTGAATCTATGAAATCAACCAAAGTCAAGCGGTTGTTAACAGGGCTTTTGGGTTGAAGCTTCAAAGTTCAATGTATTATCTATTTTTGACAAATTACTATCCTTGGATGCATGGTTGACCATGTGCAATCAACATGCAAGGAGGCAGTTGGTTGTTCATAATTGTAGCCCATAGCTAGCCTAATTCATGATGTTGCAATTAACCTAATAGCTGAATTTGTTATTTTATAAGTTATTGTTTTTAATGGTTAAATTTTATACTTGTTCTTAA
This sequence comes from Torreya grandis, assembly GCA_037957365.1. Lineage (NCBI taxonomy): Eukaryota > Viridiplantae > Streptophyta > Pinopsida > Cupressales > Taxaceae > Torreya > Torreya grandis. Next base: position 399,287 of record JARHVA010006271.1, read on the forward strand.
TTTTTAAAAATCATCAGTGCAAGGACCCAATGGTCAAAGATTTATTTATATAATCTCAACCTGGTAGCACTATTATTGGTGGTTCATTATAATAACTAGTATTCATTTTATATTGGATAATAGCCCCAAATGGATGAGGTCTTGCTTGTATAACGAAATTGTTACGAATATTATGTTCATTTTCAATGTGTGCATTATTGTTTGATGAACGTTAAATGTTCATGTTGGCAAATATGAATATGGTTATCTAATTCCCATGATAATCGTTTTCCATATGATGGAGCTATATGTGATATGGTGGCATCGTCAAGCGAAGGAATATGGGTGCAATCACCCATAGGACTATGCATCATGATAAAATGATCTAATGGGGTAGAACAAGAACTAAGCTTCGCTTGTGCGATCATAAAGATTATATGTTTTATAGTTTTATGTTGCATCATCTAGGTAGCGGTTCAGTGAGAACTACTTGCTGATCTTAAAATATTGTAAGGCTTGCATAAGCAAAAGGTTGGTATGATGATACATTGGTTCTTTTATGCCCTGTCATGTTTATTGTGGCACTTATTATCAAATTTGTGTGTTTAATAAATGGCTAGTAAGATAATTCTCTACTATGCTAAATATTATCATGTCTACTAGACTAAAACTGGACACTGACTCTGACATTAAGGATACCCAGGGCATGAGCGAAACCTTCTAGCCTCATGAGTTGTCAAGTCATAACCACATAGGGTAATTGGATACTTAAATTGGGTTGAGGATCCCTAGGTGGTCCGATGGGGAAACGAGTGCCTTCTATAAGATTCAAAGGTTATTAGTGTGGACCCGCACACTAATACTTTTTAAATAATATATCATCCTCTAGGCAACCTTTCTCTATGAAATCCTCTAACGATGTTCGCCCTTACATGTCTCTATAACCCAATCCGTTTATGAGTTGTCTACTCATCTTGTGCAGACCCGTGATGATGCATCATGCATTGTAAAGTTGCATAGTGGGCTCTACACGAAGTTCTATTGCATACTATGTATAGCAATATCCAAAATTTTTTGAGGGGGGTTGTTTCAAATCGTGTCTTTTTGCCCCCATCCATATCTTTAAAACCTCAATGAATGACCATACTACCAAAAAAATTTACAAGAGGCCTTTGGCAATCGGTAAATCTTCCTTTGTTGTAATGCTCTGATTTGTCAATGATTATAATCAATGCCTCCTTCAGAACCCAACTTTCAAATCCCCTAATCGAATCTCAACCTCGTTTCCTTTTTTTGTAGGGTTTTTTATTCCCCCTACCAACTGCAAATTTTCGGATTCGATTATGATTTCACTACTTTCTACTCTATCTTCCACCTCATGCACAAAACTCAATCAAATACCATCATGATACCACAAGTTGATCTTTAGTCCTAGATCATTCCTTGAGCATTCATAATTGATATCCTGACAACATAGGCCATTTGGGGCTCTGATATCAATGGCTCCTGGGAGAGCCTACGATAAATCTAGTTCAACACAAACCCTAGTTTAGATAGGCCAAGCTTTTCTCTTAGTGAATTTTTCTAACTCAAGGGCTTTCCTCCCCAGATTACCCATTCTCAAGGGTTTCCAAAAATGTGACAACAATCTATAGAAGCTTATCCAAGTTGGTAATCTTGACATCATATCAATTTTAGGAATAAAATCTGTAGTCCAAAATCTCATTTATAGTCCAAATTGCTTGAAGAAGCAAGGGCCTCTATTTTAGATCATGTCTTTCCTCTTTTGATTGGAAAAGTACCATGAAAAAACCTTTCACTAAAGATCTGATTATTGGATGTCGACAATCACACCTTTTTACCTCCATCCATTTCTTTGAATCCTCCACAAATGACCATAGTCCTAAAAAAATATACAAGAGTCCTTAGGCAACCAGTAAATCTTCCTCCATTGTATGATCTGATTCGTCTATGATTGGAATCAATGTCTCCTTCAATACACAACTTTCAAATTTGAAGTTAAATCTCAACTTTGTTTCCCCATTCCACGGGATTTTTAATTCCCCCCACCATCTGCAAAATTTCAGAATCGCTGACTCTGATTTCACTGCATTCTACTCATCTTCCACCCCATGCCCGATATCTTCGTCTTTAAGCTTTGGATCCACCTTTAAATTTCTTGGTATTGTTGTGCACCCTCCTCTAACATATCATTTTGTGTCTAAGCTTTGGATCCACCTCTAAATTTCTCGGTATTGTTGCGCACCCTCCTCTAACATATCATTTTGTGTCTACGCTAGCTCCATTTTTTCTTCCCTTTCCAGCCTCCTATTGGAAGACTAAAAGGCTTAACATGTAGCTGGCAAAATAAATTGTAAAATTAAAATTCAATGTTAAACATTAAATATTACATGTTTTCTAAAAATTGCTCCCTAGCTTCTCTTTCCCGTGTTTGTTCTAAGCGAAAAAAATAAAAGTTTAAAAAAGGCTGCCACTACTTAATATTGCATGTGACTAAGTGATATATATTGCATGTGACTAAGTGATATTATAATCTAGAAATTTGGCATAGAAAACCTGATATGGAAATGCAACTAAATATCGTCAAACTTCATAGGGTATACAAATTACAAAGAGTTAATTGTCCTATATCAAGCGACCTCATCTACAGTACTGATCATACTTTCATTCAACTAGTAAATAGTAAATAGTGATCAATTAGCAGCCAACACTACTAGGACTTGAATCAGACAAAACAATGCTTTGATCCCTTTACATAAAATGTGCATATATGTCTATGTCTATACATCAAATGCCCATATATGGCTTGCCGTAAAATAAACCTACCCTTTGCTTCAAAAGATTCATCAGTGGGAAAGATCTAACTATAATAGCCTTCGCAGATGCAAATTGCAGGTTTTCAAGTGAATCATTTGCTTTCCTTGCATACTCTCTGTTAAAATGATGCAAAATGTAAAACTCATGCTATTCAAGATTAAAGTCAAATAAAGAAACCACTAGTATAGCTGCATGGAAGATATACCATATTACTTGATTGAAAAAGAAACTATTTTTCCTGGGAAAAATTAACTAGAAAAGAACCAGTAAAAATAGCTAGGAAACTTTCCATCAATTTTTCTCCAGCACTCTCAATTTTGCACTTCTGCTTCTCACATTTACATTTACCTCTTCTTTACTGGGTGTTATAGGTCGCTTTGTTAGAATCTTACCATACTTGCCTTCTACTATGTGACGCATCCGTTCTTTACAGGAACCATCATTAGAAGCCTCTAAAGTCATAGTTTTTCTACTATATTTATTATATCTGGTCTGACCAGGGATATGAACAAAACTTGAAACATCTTCTATACCATTTTTGTTAGAAAGATCATTGTTAATTATGTTCAGAAAAGACTGCTTTACTATTCTGTCCTCCAAGCTATGAAAGGATATAACTGCAAGCCTTCCTTTAGATGACAGACATGTGAAAGTATCAATAAGAGCATTTTCTAAAGTTTTTAGTTCATCATTCACTGCAATTCTCAATGCTTGAAAGACACGAATAGCCGTCTTCATCCACCCTTGCCTTCCTGCAAATATTTGGCAATTGGCACACCAACATCAACATATTTACCCACAAAACTACAAAGCATTATTGTCTCATCATCAAGCTCTAAATATAGAATATCGTAAAAAATCTTATCACAAATATCGCCTCCTTGTCCATATTAAATATAAAAACTAAACCACTTTATTAAGAAAGGCATGCAATTGCTAACTAAAGACACATTGCAAAACATTGAAACAGCAGCAAAAGAAATCCAAATTAACAGATGTTTTCTCTACATCTCAGCTCCCTGATGGCTAATCTTGCCTACATGGTCATACACTCCCCACAGGCCCAGAATATTGAATTGGGACTTTGATACCTGAAAATTTGAAAGCACTGCTGCGCACAAGCTCCACCAACTCTGAAGTGGAATGTATGCCACCAGCTAGACGAGCTTCTGCAATCTTTCTCTGAAATATCCGCCACCGGCTTTCTTCTCCATACTCACGCAAGATGCGTCCCAGCTCTGCTTCAGGCCATGTATTTACTATTTCTTCCGCTGTGAGAAGTGCCTGCCACGTACCTCCATTTGTCAGTCATCTTTTGCCAGACTCCTACAAACCGGTATGACCAGTACATATGACAAATAGCTTCCTCTATCCCCAAAGCATTTGACTCTGGACATTTGATTAAACTGACTTGGGCAGAGGAAGTCTCCCACTACAAGAGAGATGCAATATCCACATTCCTCTGAAAAATATTACTAGAAAGGACTGACTTCCTGTAAACATTTTAAATGAGATACTTCTTAAGGTGTTTATCTAATTGCTTATCTAAAATCATTCCAGTAAAGTCGTATATCAAGAGAAATTGTTGCAAAACAACTTAATTTCGGTATTTCCCTAGAGTTTTAGAATGTAAACTTAGTCCATGATCAAGTGACAACTTCACAAGCTAATCCAGTTATACTTTTCTTGCAAAATTAAATGTTAAGTATGACCACCAGCATTAGCAGTTGAATCCAATTTCAACTATTTTTTAGATTGTTAAGCTGCTTCATTGTCATAATGTCCTTGAATTTTTCTTTCACATATACATTTATGCAGTCAATATCAACTTTGCTATACGAGCGTTACTACTTTTAAATGACACAAGAATCTTTAGCAATACAATCCCTTCGAAAATAATCAGCTAAAATGTTTCTTAGCACTAGCCAAAAAAAAAGCTAATATGTTTCTTAGCCTGCCATGCTACACAAACATTCTAAAGGAAGAAGATCAAAATATTCTAGAACCATGAAAAGAAAAAGGGGTTTAGACAGGTATTGAAAAGCTAGTGATGATACATTTTCAATAATTTTCAATATTTGTAACAAGAAGCCAAAGAAATGTTGAAAGCTAGTGATGACACATCCAAAGGCCTCAAGAATAAGAATCAAGATCTGAAATATTTGGATCAGTTTGAGACAAACAACGCACACGATTGATTCTCATTAAAATCATATGAAATAACATATAAATACATAGGAGTAGGATCTCCTATAAACAAGGAGTCTTATTCTGTCTCTTACACTTAAGTTAGTCAATGGAACAACCAACTCACCACACTAACAATATTGCACACTAAGAATATCTAACATTTGTTTCGCGCTCCCCCTCCCCCCTTAGTGTGAATATAAGTCAAGGATTCATAATTTCATACTATAGAACTGTAGCGTGCAGTTTACAGAACTTGCACACGACCATGACAAATACATAGACTAGGGGAATTACATCTAACATGAATAGGGACCCATCAACCTATTCATATGAATACATGTTTTATGAATTGGGACTGTTGTTTCCAAAATCAGCTTAACTCGTTTTAGAATCAACCCCCTGCAAAACTTGTCCGTTTTGCCTTTTGTCTCTCTAAGTCTGTTTTTGAGACGGGTTTTTCTCGTTCTCGTCTTGGCCCAACTGCACCGTTCGAAATTCGTAACATCTTTTCATTACGTTTTCCCGAAAACGTGAAGGTTGTTATGGTCTCGATACGACCAAGGGACCAAAATCCGTCTTTTTCAGCGTTAGTGTTTTTCTTCCGTTTTGGTGCACGGGCAGCGAATTTCGCCGCCAGTGCATTTTTACCTTTGAAATGCAGGAGCAGCGATTTTCGCCGCCCCTGCATCTGAACCTGCATGGGCGGCAAATTCTGCCGCCCCTGCAAAAATTTCACATTTCACATGCAGGAGCGGCAAATTTTGCCACCCCTACATGTTCCTTCCCAATTTCCCAGTGCAAGGGCGGCGATTTTTGCCACCCCTGCACTGTCTCGGTTTTCGTGCACGGCATTTATTGTTGCACGCGCAGTGTTGTTGGAGTCGATTTTCACCCCATTTAATCCGATTTTAACCTCATTTCGATTCATTCCTCCTCCCCTCCTACCCTCTGCCTCTGGACGATCCAGCAAACGGGTGAGAGTGCGTTTTGGTGGATTTAAGCTTGCGGCGCGCGTGGTTTCCCAGGTAGGTCGTGTTTTTTGCATTTATTATTTTTTCCTCTTTCTAGTTTGTTTTCCAAGTTGTTGGGGCTTTTGTTCTCGCTTTTTTCCCCTAGGGCCGATCGGCCCGCTCCCGTTTCTTTCCCCCACCAAACTTTTCTCTCCCGTATCGGCCAGTGTCTCCCACGGTTTCTATAAATTTTCTCCCTTCCCTTCGCCGTGCTTTCCCATACCTGCATCGGCGGTGAATTCCGCCGCCGACGCGGGCCGAAAGTGCACGGGCGGCGAATTTCGCAGCCCGCGCTCGTTCTTTGCTGCTCTTACCTGCAAGGGCAGCGAATTTCGCCGCCCACGCAGGCCGGGCATGCATGGGTGGCGAATTTTGGAGAAATTTTTCTCTTTTTCGTTTTTTCACTTCCTCTCCTTTTCCCCTTGTTTTCCGACCCGGCCTTGTTAAGTGCCCTTCCTTGATCATGATCACCCAATGTGCGAATTTTTCAATTTGCCCACTGTTCCTTAATTACACGATCATGACTGCAGTACCCTCTGAAGATTCTTGCTCGTCAGCACTCGCTCAACCGAGGCCAGTTCCAATGTCTGAAACTTCTCCAAAAAAGTCAGGCCATGAAGTACCAGTACCAGGGCGTCTTCCCGATTACTTCGGTCACCTCTAATGTTGACGATATTAGAGATACAGAAATTGGCCACGTAGATATGGCCGAGTTCGTGACCAGAACCAAGGCAACGAACCCGGGCTCCGAAATGAAAAGAATCGTCGAAAGCAACATTCATTTGGTTGCCGCTTTTCTAGTAGCTGCACATCATACGGAATTCGTCCTCCAGTGCGCCCAGTTCTACAACAAAGAGACGAGATCAGTCTTAGATGCCAGCGGCAACATAATAATTTGGCTAGACCCCGAATTCGTTGACAAAGTCTTCATGTGCCCTCTTGCTACTGAAGTGCTGAGAATTGACTTCATAGAAGCACAGGAGTATGACAAGGACCCTGAGAGGGCAAAGAAGTTGCCGAAAAGACAGGCAAGATGAAGACGCTGAGGACAGATTTAGAAGACCTTGTCTCTCTTATCTCTCAGGGCATTGACAGTACGGAGAAATATCTCGGCAAGTGGAGGGAAATGAAAGATCTAAAGAAAAGCACCTTGATATCCATCGGCGTTATTTCCAACAAAAATTCCTATGTTGAAATTAAGGAATCACTGATATACAAGATTCAGGTACTCAAGGAGCTGATTGAAGATCTCGAGTCTTCCAAGGATGCTAGCGAGAAAAGTGACACAGGGCTATTAAATAGACTGGAAGAACTGCCTTGTGACCTCACCACCAGGGATAATCAATTTCTCTCAGTCGAGGAGATGATACAAGGATTCAAGGGTATGATTCAGAGAGATTTTGAAGAGAAAGTCTTCTCAATGACTTCTGTGGACAATATTTTAGATACTCAGTTAACTCTAGATAATCTGAGATCCAGGTTAACTAGTCATGCTAAGGCAATCACAGCGTTGAAGGATGTTGTAATCAGACCCAAGGTCATCTTCAAGAACAACGTTGCGCCAGACAGTATAGGAATTCAGGCATCCATTGTTATGTACGATGCTCATCTGAAAAAGTCTGGCGGCAAGAGCTGAATCTTTTTTCCCTTCTCTCTTCTTCTGTCATGTCCCCTTCCAGTTGACATCTCACAGAGTTGATGATTAGCCTATTATGCGACCCTCGTAGGCTGATAGGATGGATAGAGGGTCATGATGGAGCTTGGCTTGGCTTCGACTAGCAAAATTTTTTCAGTTGGCTTTTGTTCGAGCTCTTTCGGACACGTTTTCCTAAGCTCCTATTTTTTAGGGATTTTTGACACGCAGCGGAGCACCCCTATTTTGGTATGGTCATGTGCGGAATCACTCCCTTGTTCGCCAGCTTTAGACGGATCGAGAATCGGATATGTATCGAGGGAGATATTTATATTTAATTGATTTCATTAAATATTAATTATTTGGCGTAATTATGACTTAGGCGTTTTGGCCCAAGGGGGCGCTCATTATGAAAGGGGCCGTTTTAATTATATTTTATAATTAAAATTGTGTCTTAGATTGAAAAAAATTAAAAGAAAAGAAAACCCTAGTTTTTAATTGTGAAACCCTAATTAGGGTAAGCGCACTTTTTCAAGGATATAAAGGTTTCTCATTGGTAAGAGCGCCATTCATGTTGAAGACAAAAAAATTTGCTAAGTATTTTCAGAGAAGACAGCCAAGGGTTTTCAGTATTCTATTTGCATTGAAGAACGTGCAATCTTTAGTGTGTGCAATTCAGAGGTTGTGAGATATCAGCTGATCTATTGCCAGGTTGAGAGATAACTTCACACAGAGGTTATCACAAAAATTCACAGGTATTTATTTCATTGGGCTTTGATTCAGAAATTATCCAGAACAAGATTTCCAGTTGTGACGCCATTTTCTAGGGTTCTGGAGTACAGTCGTACCATGCCGTACTATTTTTACTGCCGCCGTACGAAATCCGTACGGTACTGTACCAGGCCGTACAGTTACAGCAAAGGGCGTATTTATGTTCTGGTGCAAAACGCCTTCTTTTTGGCAATTCTACTGATACCCTTTTGGGCCCCTATATTTCTATCATCATTCGGGGTCATCAGAAGCGCAGAGAAACGCTCATTTATTGCCACCGTACCCGCTGTACCAGATTTAGGGTTTGCAGAAAAATCAGGGTTTTAAGACAATATTTTATATTATTTTATGTGTGCAAGAGATCTTTTATTGTAATCCTCTGAAGTGAATAATAAGATCAGAGATTAGTTAGTTGAAAGAGTCCACTGCTATTTATTTATTTACTTGAATTTATTCGAATTTCTCTGGCAAAAACGCATTCTTCTTTATTTTATACAAAAACACAAAAAAAATCAAAATACACAAAAACAGTGAAAAAAATATTCAGTATCAGAATTCAGGGGAAACAGGGGTTTCTACATCTTCCTCTCGTGCACTTTTGTCATGTAAAAGTGCATGCAATTTTGTAATGTGTAATTACATGTAAAAAATGCGGAAAAATATCTCAAAAGTCAAAGATGACTCATCTTTGACTTAGATATTTTTATATTTTAATCTTTTTAATTTTGAAGGTTTCTCCCTATATATAGTGGAGACCTCTTTTGTAAATGGGTCTCTGATAATTGAGAGCAAAAACTCTGCTGAAATTGAGACACTTCTTAAGACTTTGTGCTCAACTTGTAAATCATATTTTGTTGAATGAATGAGAAGCAGGTTTATTTCAGACTTTGTGTTGAAGTTATCTGTGTTATTTAGGAAATAGTTCTTATGTCCTCTTTCCTGATAATCTCTTATTTGTTTGATTTAATAAGCAAAGTGTGTGTGTTGATATTATCTGAGGACGTTTCTAAAAGATAAAAGAGAGACTTTGAGCTACTTTTATCTGTGTGATCCTTTTATCCTTTGTAGTTTCAGGCAAAGACTTTGTGCTTCATTTCACTCTACAGTTACGCGTAATCCGAATCGGCGAAGGAGACAACGAAAGACTTTGTGCTTGCGTAGGTTTCTTTGTTAACTTTGTTACACTTCAAGAGATTTTCTACTCTTGGCTGAATACCATTCCTGAAAGAAGAAGAATGTTGTTGACCAACGACCAGGATTTCTCTCTTGTTCCTTGGACATCACCTCTGAAAAAAGAGAGGCGGATGTTGTTATACCACTCCAAGTATTATTTTCTGCTTACCTATATATATACATATAGCATATAAATATTCATAAGGAACCTCCCCTTGATGAGAGGAGAGATTTACTTCGTCCAGATCTGGTAAATCCACACTTTTCGTGGCGTAAATCTCCATGTGCTGTGGTTGATATACCCATTTTGTCATCAGTTAGTTGACGACAAAATATTCACCCAACAGGGACCAATCAACCAACTTAAGTAAACACATCAACCAAACCAGTTACATGTTTGCTACAATGAGATAAGCTTTCACTCTTTCATCACAGTAGAGAGAGACATTGTTTTATTTTCACATACCACACATGTGAACAAAGATTTTTTTTGTTCTTATTCTCACACACACACACTAGTAGATATATTCTTCATCACTAGAATGTGAAGAGTCTTCACCGCTAGTATGGGGAACATATTCTTCCCAATCACTCTCTTCAGCAAGTAAGGCTTTTTGTTTCAGTTTACCATCTAAGAGATCTTGTGATCTTTTCTTACAATGCATAACAAGATGTCCTCCCTGCTTACAATAATTACAAATAGGCTTTCTTCTTGAGGACTTTTTTTAATCATTTCTTTCCTGAAAGAGTGAACTAGCCTTTTATTTCTTGCCATCATCGCAGTTTCCTCTTCTATATTTTCAGTATTCATTCTCTTTTCTTCAACTAAGAAAGCTTAAATCATATCTTCCGGAGTTTAAGAAGACATCTATCCAAGAGTAAAAATGATATTGTTGTATTTAGAAGACAAACTAGTGAACATAATTGCTTTAGCATCCTCATCTTTTACTGTAACTTTGACTTCTGCTAGTTGTCTAATGAGAGATCTTAGATTGTTTGTGAGTTGACATAGAATCTCCGTCAGCGATCTTGAATCTAAATAACAGGGGCTTTAGCAAGAACTTTGCATTAATTGTTTTTGCTCCCAACAACTTATGCAAATTATACCAAATTTTTGTCGATGGTGTTTCCATGTCTACATAATGTAGCTCAAAATCTGAGAGAGTAAGACCAATAATGGCCTTGGCTTTATACCTCTGCTCTGCCATTCCAATAACTTATTTTGCTTTGTAGGTGGTTTTTCTTTCTTACTATTCCCCATAAGTTCTTATTCATCAACTGCATCTGAATTTTTACTTTCCAATTGTCAAAATTGAGACCAAAATACTTTTATAATGGGATGTCCATCTCAAACAAATACACAAGGCATTAGTTTCTACTGAAAATGCCTCCGTTTACAAAAAAATAGACTTCAACTTTTGACTTTTGATTTTAATTTAAAAATATTTTGACACATTATTAATAATAACATAGCAGCTCTGCTAGGGTTTCCTCCATGCAAACCATTGAGTCGGCCCTTGTTTTTATGTCTGCCCAGCCTTGTGTCATACCGTGGCCTTAGTTGCCTGCGAGACTTGCATTTATTACCATTTAGGGTTTCTCGCCTTCGAACGAGGCCTGCCTTTACAATGACTTCTCCCTATTCTATCCCGGTTGTTTTAGTTGTGGAGAAGAACGGCGGAGCGTCAAGCAATGACCCCCTGCAAGCGCCCAAGAAAGTTTGTCCCCAAGGTTTACCACGAGATAATGCTTTGGAACCTAATGTTATATTGCCTATTCCTGAATTTAATTCTACGTGTCAATGGTTAGAGCAATTTTGTTTAATAGGATATTTTGTTGGGAGAATTCCTTCTGAAAGTATACTACGGTCTTGGGTTCAAACTCACTGGGCAACTCACGACATTAAGTTGGAGAGCATCCAAAACATGACTAAGGGTTTTTTTCTTTTCCACTTTTTTGACCCCTCCCATGTAGGAGGTTCTCCATAAGTCTGTCACTTGGTATGTTAGGAACTCACTCATGGTTCTCCCCCCCTGGACACGAGACTTTGTGGTCTCAGAGCACACTGCTCTTAGAGTCCCGGTTTGGGTTGAATTTATAGGCCTCCCGCTCCCCTGTTGGCACTTTAATCCCTAGATAGCGTCCTCCATAGGCCGTGTGGTTTGTCATGAACAAAACCAGTTCTACTTTGCTAGACCGCAAAAAAGGGTCTGCGTAGAAGTAGACCTCTCCCGAGACCTCAAGGAGTTTGTGGAAATTTAAGATGGGGACATAAGGCACTCTCAGCGAGTCCTGTATATCAACTTTCCGAACACTTGCTTTCGCTGTCAAGCCACAGAGCATAAGATACGGGATTGTCCCCTTTAGTTGGCTCGCAATAACGTGTCCAACCACTCATCCTCTCCCCCCAAGCCCTCTCCAAAAGCTAGCAAAAAACCGAGGACAGATGGACTATGGTAAGAAGAACAACTGCTTCAAAGCCACAAACGTAGTTGTTGCTCCCAAAGGAGGTAAGCCATCTTCGAGCAATGGCCCGCAGGAGCTGCTGAGAAAGAGCCTCCTCAGGATGAAGCCCCGAAATTGGTAGAAAAGCTCCAGGTATTTAACACCCCTCTGGCTGCTAACGTTTTGTCCCATGGTTTTGAGGCCTCTGTGCCCAATTCTTCTAGATTTTCAGACTCACAGCCAGCCAGTCTTCCACTTCCTACTCGACGGGATACACCCAAACGCTCTCACATCCCTCGAAGGAGGAGTGACAAGGCAGAGGAAGGCGAATACCAAGTTGACCCTGTTGTGAGGAAGCAATTTGATGATTTTTTAAGTGCCAACGGTGGGCACTTTCTGCACAATCGATATGATGCCCTGGAGGGTCTAGACTCAAAGGATATGTCCTTCAACACCCGTCATCTATGAATTGTTTTTCATGGAATGTTCGGGGTCTCACAGACCCAAAACACATGTTTGTTGTGCGTGATTTCAAAAGGAAGTTTCTTGAGATGGACATTCTTTGTCTGCAAGAAGTCAAGGTGGTGGATTTTTTATTAATGGTTGTCAGTAATTCCATCTAGCACGACAGTATCATTCTTCATAGCAATCATGAAGCAGGACGTGGAGGGGTGATCACATTCATTTCTCCAAGGTGGCGGCCGCAATCTGGCATGGACCCAACCAACCGGTTAATATGGGCTTTTTTTAGCATTGAAAGCCACTCTTTTGGCTTTATTAATATTTATGCCTTGAATGATGCCTTGGAGCGTACCCATTTATGGCAGTGGATAGCAGATGATCTCCCCAATGCCCATTGGGTATTATGTGATGACTTTAATATGGTGGCGTCTCCCGAGGACAAAGTGGGCCACTTGCCTATGAGATGGGCAGTTGGCGAAAGGGAGACGTGGTTCTACATGTGCACTAAATGGGGCCTTTATGACCCCAATTTAACCCACCAGCCTGTAGATGGATTTTGGTACACCTGGAGTAATTTCAGGGAAGGCCCCGCTCAAGTTCTAAAGCGTCTAGATAGAGCATTGATGTCCACCCAACCGTACTTCTCCTTTGATAACGGTTTCTCCCCTCTGGTGTAGGCGTTGCCGGATTTTGGGTTTTCTGACCACTCCCCTATTCGGTTTAGAGTGACATGGTAGTTTATGAAACCCAAAGTCCACAAAATGCATTTCTTCCTAAACACCTCTTTGCTCAAACATGGGCCCATGGTGGCACACATTAGGAGAGTTTGGAATTTGGATCCACGTCCTTTCCAAGAATCTGGTTGGATTCTTTGGCGGGATGATGTCATTAGAAGGAACTCTCATTTTCTACAACTCTATGGCTGCCAGTTTGCTAAAATTCGGAGACACTTCTACTCTACTACTTCCTCAGAGCTGAGCTGCATAGCTTAGCCCTAGAAAAGGATCCCTTCAATGAGATCTTGCAAGTCAGAGTTGTCTCGTTGCAGCACCGCATTCATATTACAAATAACTACAATGCCTGGGGAGCCCAAGTCAAAGCCAGACTTCATTGGCTTAAGATAGGGGACAAAGCTTCAAAGGAGTCTTTTCAAATGTTGTGAGCCAAGAACTCAAAGTAGCAAATTCAAGTCATCTCTGAGGCTGGTAACAAACTTATAGAGACCCTACATATTATTCAAGCCTTTGTCCGCTATTATCAACAAGTGTTCAAAACTCAAGCATCCTTGACTAAGCATGAAATTGCCCTCTAGCAATGCCTCGCAGTGGTGCCATCCAAACTCACTCCCACCCAACGGGTGGCTTGTGATAGGCCCCTCACTGTGGACGATTTGCATGAGGCAGTGTCTCACATGGCTAATGACAAAGCTCCTGGCACTGATGGCTTTCCCTGAAAATTATATAAAACCCTTTGGGACCTTGTGGGCAATGACTTGCATGAGGTGTATCAAGAAGCGTTTCACTCACATTCGTTGGGTGAAAATATAAGTAAAGGAAACATTAAATTCATACCTAAGCAAGGAGATCCTGAGTTGATCTGCAACTAGTGGCCCATCACCCTCGTGAATGTCTCTTATAAAATCATTGCCAAGGCTCTGACGATCCGACTGCGCAATATGCTGCATCTCATCGTGCATCCAGAACAAACAGGTTTCATTCGAAGCCATTATATTTTGGATAACATCATTGTAGTCTGGGAAGGAATGGACTGGGCCAAACGGTCTAAACAACAAGCCATGTTCATTAAAATTGACTTTGAAAAAGCTTATGATCGCATTGAATGGTCATTCATTCTCGCCATGCTTCAAGCATTGGGCTTTGGGTGCATCTTCATTCAAACTGTCCAGATGCTTTTTGCAAATGCCTCAACCGTCCTCTCCATTAACGGAGTCACCTTTGAGTAGTTTGGTTTGTTCCGCTCCATTCGACAAGTGTGCCCGCTGGCTCCCGCCTTGTATGTGCTTGCAACTGAGGAATTTGGATATCTTCTTAGCAATACCAAAGCTAGGGGCCTTGTTAAAGGAATTTAACTCCCTCTAGAAGCCGTGAACCCACAAGAAGATATGCAATTGCTTAATGATCACTTTGCGGACGATTTCTTTCTTACTCTCATTGAGGATGAATCCAATGTGGGCAACACCTTGCAATGTCTCGACACCTTCTGCCTAGCCTCTGGCTCCAACATCCAATGGCAGAATACTCGTTTCTACAGAGAATCTTACCTCCCTCCACCGGCGTGGGCTGCTAAATTCGGTTGGAAGTGGATCCAACATGACGAAGTCTTTAAATTTCTTGGCATCCCCTTTGCGTTTGATGCTTCGCCACCTTTGTTGTGGAAATATGTTGTTGACAGTGTTGCTAAGAAGCTAGAATATTGGGTGACAAATCTCTTTCGTTAGCAGGAAATTTCAAATCTGCTCCAAAATTCTTGCGACCACCCATGTGTACTACTCGTCATGTTGGGTACCTTCTAAAAAATCCTACCAGAAGTTGGAGAAATTACTCAGATATTTCCTTTGGGCCACTTCCCCCCAAGGTAATGGATTTCATAGAGTGGCTTGGGAATATTGTTGTTGTTGACCATTTTTATCACAGGCCAAAATGGGTCAACCCCTTATAGTCAAAATCTTGTATAGGGGCTTTTTATAATGTCATAGGGTATGTTGTAGTTCATTTGACGTCATTTCATAAGTCATTCTAGCTTTGGTCCTAGTCTAGCTTAGTCCTTGTGCCATTTGGTGTCTTAGGGGTCATTTTAGAGTCATATATGCAAGTGGTAGGTTTTCATGGTGTCTAAATAGTCAGGATCATGGAGAGAGTTTGCATAGGCCTCAACAAGTTCATTCGAGCTTTCAAAGATCAAATAGTAGCTCAAGCACAATCATAAGTGAATCAGGGCGTCACCAAGACGTCATGAAAAACCAGACTGGACAACTTGCTTGTGCAATTTATAAATATGCTCAAAAAGCCTCGTGTAACCATCACACCACGCATGATCAATGTCCTTAGTGCCAAGATCATTCTCTGCAAATTTCATATCTCGATGAGTCTCTATCTTAAGATCTAAACCTTCAAAGTTCAGCTTGCCGAGTCTAAGGGGCCAAGCCGTCCAAGACGTCTTCCGAAAGTGAATGGACCAGCTCATTTGTGCATTTTTTATCTTCACTCAGAAAGCCTCGCGAGCCAAAATATTGCAATGCCATGGAGTTATTCATGCCATGAACATGCTCTGCAAGTTTTATGTCCGCGCTAGCTTTCTAGCTCAAGTTATGGAGCTTCAAAGTTGGACCTGCAGCATAAGACATTCGCACTAACATCAAGTTTGAGCTTCGTAAAATAGCCGTTTAGGTTCAAATGATCAGTGACAAGCGTGCAGATGTCATGCAAATCACACAGGTCAGCTCACTTGAACACTTTGTAAACACACTTGGAAAGTTCCCAGAACCAACGGATCAGTGGGCACAATCCTTTTAGTCTCAAGAACATCTACAAATTTGGTGCCTCCATGACCTTTTCGCTCCCAGATCCAAGCCTTCAAAGTTGGTCAAAAAATGGGAGACGTTTGCACAGATGTTGACTTTAAGCTATGACAAAAACCATTAGGGTCTTAAATTTGACGATCACGCAAACAACAAATGACGGTAGCGCAGACGTCAAATTTAGACCACGGTAAATAGCCGTTTGTTTTCAAATCCAGGCAAATCTGATAGTCCACGTTGCATCATACATCTTGATCCGACGATGTGAGATGAGTCAAAAGGTCAAGGAGCTCGAAAGGCCACCACGTGGCATAAGCGCATAAAGTAGCAGACTGACAACAGGATCTTGAGATCAACGCGTGATTGACAAGTGGCATGAGCACGTTCTCTGTGGCAGGAAATCAATGGACTGCATTTGTTCGTACCAAGGAGATCAACAATGCGCAGGAGGTCAAAAAGTCAAGATCTGACAACAGGGATCTGCGAGGCCAATGGGAATAAAGACAGGTTGGAACATTTTGATTGGCACGAGCATTTCTCGATGGACAAAATCGAAGCAAAGGGAAATTTTTCTACCAAAGCAAATAGATATTGCAGGGTCATCCCAATGCCATTGGAGCTTAGCTAAACGCCATTAAAGAGACACAGTGATGCAACCAAGGTGATCAAGAACATAAAGGGACTGCCATTAAAGCTTAATATGGACCTCTAGTTTGAGGGTTTGTGTCATGTAGGGTTCATTCTGTGATTGTTTTCGCCATTTTTAAAAGAAAGATCCGGGTATATGGTGAACTCTCGGTTCTCGCACAGACAAAATGGGTCTTTTTGAACCTAATATAGTTAAGAAAGGGAGCTATATAGTCTATAGGTCTACATTGACATAATGACTAGGTAAACCAATAGTCTGAGATTGGTTTTCCGTCTATAGTGGACCTATGAACATGGGGACGAGTTTGAGTATGATCCAGTTTGAACAAGAGCTAGCATTCCAAAGGATGCCACGAAGGCATACACGTAGACTCCAACGGCTTCATCGCCAGAACCAGCAACATGAAAGGGACCCTTCTCCACTGTTGCACGCCACGACAAACCAGTTAGGAGCATTTAACAAGACAAAATTCTAATAGATGGATCCGATTGTTGCAATTGCATTGATGCCGAAACTTAGCTCGAAACAACTTGATCCCGTCATTGCAACCGTCAAGGAGCATCAATGAAAGAATAATGTAACTGTGCAACAGACTGAAGTGACCTGGATCAATCAAGAAACTTGAATGAGCATAATTGCATAAGCAGTTGTAACTACGGTTCAAATGACGTTGAACTCATTTGATTCCCCTTCGGACTTCTCTTTTCCCACTTCTCTCTCAAATGCTATAAGTAGCTTCTATTTTGGTCTTTGTAATCTAATTCCACTCCATGTATGGCGAAGCCCTACCGAAATGATATCATATTTTGCCTATGAACATTAATGCAAATCTGATTTTGAGTTCTTGAACAATTGTCTAAGTATGCAAGTGATGTATGGTGATACAAAGTGATAATTCTCTATCTTTTCTTCCCTTATTCTTTCATGTTTGTGCAAAAGTTCATGTTCTAACAAGTCATATGAAGTGTTGTCAAGTGTATGAGCCTGTCTTTTAAGTGTACAATGAGCCTTAGTGTCTGCAACTAGCCTATGGTTCACTTACCTTAGATAGCTCTCATGCATCTCACCTCCATATTGAAATACTCATGTTAGAATCCATAGGGCTTGGAAGTTAGTTTGTGTGCCTTGTTTCTTAGTGCAAAATAGTATGATGGTCATATGCAAGACATCTTGGTGTATCACCCCCTTAGATTAGGTTCATTTCATGCAACTTCTAACTCTTTTCCCCATAAGCAACTACTTAAGTGGGTGTGAGCATTTCAAGATATATTCAGGGAGCTAGCCCTTAAATCTAGAGGCTCACTTCCATTATAGGTGCACCCACATACTTGGAAGTGTTCCCATGTTGCCCAAACCTAGAAGAGGCTTGAACACCCTCTTCTAGGGTGGAAGATTCGGTGACAATAATTTTGGCATGCCCAATGGGACCAAGGTCCAAGAGAGTGGAAAGATTGGTGTCTTTCCTCTAATCGGCCTTAGAAAGCAAACAACCTAGCACCAATGGCGACTCCAAATGATAACTTCTGGTTGTAAGCAGTCCAGGTATCTTTAGTTGAAGTTTTGATCAGTTTTTACATCTCATTTGATACATAAGGTTGACATGAACAGCTATCGTGAATATCCCTACCATGGACCTCCTCATCAGCCTTGCTATGAACCACAATATACTCCCCAATAGTTCTATCAAAATGGCTATCAATCCTATGAGCCATAGCAGCCCTATAATTCTCCATTCGCCCCCCCACCCTATATAGACACCATGTTATTGGAGAGCCCTATGAGGAAGGCTACCAAGATACCTATCAAGAAATGCCTCCTTATCAGTCCCAATATGAGCCCCATCAACCATACCATGAGGCCTATGAACCTCAAGAGTACTCCTATGAGTCTTGCCACGAGGAATCAAATGTTTACATGAATTGTACACAAAGGTATTACAAGGCAATGTGTAGATCCCTGCAGGCTAGAATGCAACAAAACGAAACTGGTCTTGATCCTCATCATTAACCTCCTCCATTTTTTTCATCTTATATCAAGTTCTTGTTGGCATCCATACCACAGTAACTAGTTAATGAAGATAAAATGATAACATGGGATGATGGGTACAATGTGCTCCCTAATCATGGAATGGAATGGTTGAGAGGTGCTTCCCAAAATTATATGCAGAAGTTGGAGACATTGGAAGAACTAGAAGGAACTCAATGGGAGGTCAAGGAACAAATGGACTTGGCAAAGACGTGCCTTCAATGTTCAATAGATAGACTGAGTATGTGGGAGGATAAAGAGCTAAAAAATGAACATGTTGTTGAAGCATTTCAAGAAAGCTATTGGCAAGATGCAACTCCTACTTATGTAGGTGTTCTTCCTTCTAATCAGCCCAAAAAATCACTTCCCGATGAGCTTACTGGTGCATTCCTCTTTCCAAAATCCACTCACAACCCTCTCCTACCCCTCACACTCCATCTCCAATTCATAAATGTTCCACTACATCTCATATTCCAGCTCCTTCACATGAGCCCACCTTGAGAGAAGCAAGTGAAGAGGAGCAAATCCAAGCCAAGGCTGACCAAGAGGATGTCATGAGTGACTATGAGGAAATCACCATAGGGACTCCCCTTGGTAACCACAAGTGTAATCCTGCCTTCTTAGATGAAAAGAAACATACTGAAGATCCTATTGCATCTGTCCATGAGGAATGTGTCCAAGACTTGCAAAGAAAGGTATTTGAAGAAGACTCCATGTCTAATCATAAAGTTGTGGATGACCATCTCAAGCATGAAATGGAGTGTACCATCAAGGAAGAAGGTCAAGTCACTCCTCAAGAAGTTGCAGTCCTAAGAGAGTCTCATGAGACCAAGATAGATGAAACGACTCTTGAAGATGACACTCATGAGGTGGATGAAAATGACTTGTGGCAAAAGTTTGATTTCATATGTCAAGAGTTTGATCAGCTCGGTAAGGTTACTCCTCCTCCCAAGAAGTCTACATCTGATTTGGATAATTCCTCTAACAAGCATGTTGATGATTGTCTCAATAAGCATGGAGAAAGGTCTCATGTTGTGAATGAAGAGGAACTATGGCAAAAGCTCAATGCCATATGCAAAGAGTTTGACAAGTTGGGTAAGTCTCTTTTTTCTCCAAGAGATTCTATGTCTAATGACAAGGTTGCTAATGATACCAACGATCATGTTGACAAGTATTCCATCAAGCATAAAGATGGTCATTCTGCTGATCAAGAATTTGTTGTCATAAAGCAATCCGATGATGCTAGTGTCCAAGATATTGTAGACATGGAAAGTGAGGGCAAGGCAGAAGTTATTGCACCTCAAGAACAGCCAAGAGACCCACCTGATATTGAGCCATATCCAAAGGTATTGGATCATGAAGAAGAAGAGCTTGATGCTTACAAACATGAAGTACAATCTGTCAAAGAGAAAAGCAACACTAAGAGGACTGTCGTATTTTCAAACTTTTACATTAAGGGCTAAGTACATGAGGTGGAGAAAAAGTTTTCCATAGAGGACAATGAACAAGATTGGGTGGACTATTCAGAGCGCCTTGATGAGCTTGAAGAATTTGCAGTTGAAGAGAAACACAATCTTATTGAGGACACTATGGAAACCAAAAAGGAAAACTTTGTTCAACAACCATTGGAGGTCATAGCTGAAGCACCATATGAGAAAGTTGAGGTTGTTTGGATACAAGAAGGGTTCATTTCCATAGCTAGCCTGTTTGGAGTTGCTTGGTTCTCATTGAACATCATGCCAATGAAGTTGGCAAACACCATGAAGATGGAGGCACCAATGCCAAGGATCAAAACACTACATGTCTCATTCAACCCTTCATGTCATAAAACAAGAGAGGTTTCAAACTTCCCATTTGATCATGGAGGAAGTTTTCATCTCAGATTAGTACTGAAGGTTAGTTTTGTAAATATTAGATTAGGTGTGTGTTTTCTTTTTTGTTGTGTTGTGTTCCATAAGTGCTCATGAAGCACATGTGTGTTTCTTGTCTTGTATGTTGCTTCTTGTTGGTTTTCTTGTGTTTTGTGTGTTGTTTTGTAATGTCCCCATTTTTCCCTCTTAAATAAACAGATATGAAGACCTTTAGTCTATCTCTCCATAGACTAAAGGAGCCCTTTTTTGGAGAATGTTATTTTATTGGTTATTTATTAATTGTCGAAATAGTGATTTTTATCACAAGGCAGTTATTAATTAATTAATTAATTAAATATTTTTAAAAAGTGATTTTCACCACTAAAGTGCTTAAGTGAATTAAATATTAATATATTTGCCTTAAATTTATTTTAATTAAGGCCAATATTTAATATATTATTCAAAAATGAGATTTTGGCACGGGAGCTAAAATGAAGATAAGGAAAGGTGTTTTATTCTTCCAAAGGGGTTCAAACCTTTTTGAAAGTTATAAATACATGGCGAAAGCTACAATGGAGGACATGTTGAAATTGATATTTTTGTTCATCCTGCGTGAAGAAGACTATTGGGATGCATGTCCAATAGAGGTTCTCTATTTTGGTGATTGATCAATCTTAAAAGGTGTCTTTTGACACCGCCTTGCAAAAAGAAAGCTTTTTTATGCCCTAAGGAGTGGGGCGAACTACTTGGAGGGTTTGGATGCTTGTTCTTGAAGATTTGGTGACATTCTACTTGCATTTTGGCTTTGCTAAATTATTATACTAATTTTGCTAGTGGAGCGAGCCACTTGGAAAGGTTGGTGCTAGGGTTTGAAGGCTCTATTTGGTCAAAATATTCACGAAATTATTATCTGAAATTATTCAATATTTTTTTTATTATTGTTGTGGAATTTTGGATGGTTTATGAAGGATTTTGAAGACGAATAATTAATAGATAATTTGCACGAAATTATTATCTGAAATTATTCAAATTTTTTTTATTATTGTTGTGGAATTTTGGATGGTTTATAAAGGATTTTGAAGACGAAAAATTAATAGATAATTTGCAGAATTATTATTAATTTTTTTAATAGGTTTTCGAATATTTTCTTGCTTGTGGAAGGCAAGAATGGTCCATCTATTTTTATGCTATTTTTCCAACCTTCTTGAGAGTGGGGTGATTGATCTAGGAGGGTCAAATTGGCAATTTTCATGCCAAAATAAGGCGCTGGTATTTTTCCTATAATTTTTGGAGGTTGGTGGCGATTTTTAGTAAGGGTTTGAAGATCTTTTTATTTTCGAACAGCAACAGAAAACTAGTTATTAAATCTGATTTTTTATTCATCTATTTTTGGCATGGAAGGTACAAAAGAAATGAGGAAAATGGTATTTATTTATGTGGATTTAAATCTAAAATTTTACTACATATTTTTAGATTATTTCAAAGCATTTTATTGGCAAAAATTCATCATAAAACCCTCTCTTTTTGGCGTCTAAGGTTTTTGGTATTAACTAAGGGTTTTAAAAATTAAATTCTCAATTTAGGACTCGCTGATTTTCATTTTAGATTTGGAGATTTTGGGGAAAACCCCTTTTGCCCTAATTCGTCTCATTTGAGCACACTATAGTGGTATCAGAGTACCGGTCTTGTATACCTGTATGTGGGTTGTTGGATGCAAACAGGTAAGGAATACATATTTTATTAGAAGAGGAAGAAAGAAATGAGCTACCAAGAGCAAGGGTTCTCTCTAGAACAATTTAAGCTTACGCATGGCTTAATCAAGCAAAGCCAAAAAGAACTACAGCAGAGTTTGAGTGTGCAAATCGCAATGATGTTGAAAGATGCTCTTCCAAAGAAAGATCACCTCTCCAATAGAAAACATTCGAATAATGATGAGAGGGTTTCTGTTAATCCCCCTCAAAAATTCTTTAATGTCACTTTTTTTCCAAAGGAACCAATGTTGGAGAAAAGAACACAAAGAGAAGATATTTTGGATACTCGCCAAGAGGAATATGCAGCCCTAAGCTTGGCCACACAATGATTGTTGACTTTTCGGGATTTTTGTGAGATGAAATAACCAAATCAAAGGCTCCTAGTATACAACGCCATAGATACTTGCAACAAAGGTTGGGTAAGATTTATCTTCCTATTTTTGATGGTTCTGGTAAGCTTCATGTGAGATCTTGGCTCCAAAAGCTAGAAACATATCTCACTTAACCCCATGTTTGAAGAGGAGGCTCTAAAATTCGTCACCCTACATTTGGAGGGAATTGCTCATGAGTGGTGGTTTCATGGCCTAATCACACAAGGCCACGGATCTATTACTACCATGGAAGAATTTGGCCAAGAAATCATGGAATGATTTGATAGAAAAAATCCGGATGGACATTTTCAGGAGTTAGCACAACTCAAACAAGAGCATGATGTTGAAAGGTATGTGGCTGATTTTCAGAAGGTTTCGGTAATGGTTTCTAACATTAGTAAAAAAATATTAATTGTTTTATTTGTTGAGGGCTTGATTGAACCCTTGAAAGGGTTGGTGAAGGCTTTTAACCCTCCCTCTTTGCAAGATGCCATCACTAAAGCATTAGATCTAGAATGTTCAGCTTACAGAGGTTATAAAAGGCCAAAAGGACAGCCAAGAACAGCCACCTATTCACTGTCAAAAGGAACAAATATAGGGCAGCCAAGGACTGATTTTAGTGGGCAGCAAAGAACACAAGGTGGGCAGTCCAAAGCACCACCAAATGAACCACTAAGGAAGCCTTTTTCACCATATGTGCCACCTTATAAATCGCTGCCCTACAGCAGCAATATGAGAGATGAAAGAGATGAGTTGAGAAGACAAAGCCTATGTTTCACTTGCAAAAATCCATGGACCAAGGGCCACCGTTGCATGGGCAAAGGGCATGTCTACTATATTGAGGTAATTGATAATGATTCAGATTTTAATGCTATTGATACTAATGATGGGCATGATGACAATGTAGTTAATGAGCATGTGCATGAAGATGAAACACAAGACATGGGCAGCACTCTTGCTACTCTTTTAGGAGCACCCAAATACTATCCTTTCAAAGTAGGAGGAACTATAAAAGAGCACAAGGTAATCATCTTAATTGATAGTGGTGCTACACATAATTTCATTGGCAAAAATTTGGTAGCTGTTGTCAACCTGGAGCTGCGCCCTGATTCGAAGACGTGCGTGAAACGGCCAGTCCTCTATCCGGCTGAAACAATGGGATCTTCTCACGAGGGTGGGTGCCTCAACGGTGAGAAGAACCTCCAGAGAAGGCCGGTTCCTGTATGATGTATCGATGAAGATCCCTACTCTACGTTGCGGACTACCATGGAAAAGGGAGAAAGAAACTTAAAGGGGAAATCCTACCTAAAAGTGGTGATACACCAAAAGTTCGATCCACTCAACTTGGAACCTTGAACACTAAACGAACAAGGGAGAAGGAAGACCTTAGACTTCAATTAATCACTTATGCATAAGTATTTCATGCAGAGGTTCGATCCAATAACTAAAACCTGAGGGAAAACGATGGAGAGAGGTCTAATAAAAGACACTTTGCGGCCATCTAACATCCACTTACAGTTTTAGCAAAAGACAATAAAGAACACTTTAACATGACCTGCACAAAGATAATATAGCAACTAGGTATGAAACAGAATTTGGAAAGGGAGAGAAATCTACCACTTATGCAAATTGCTGAAGAAATATACACTATGCCCATGCTTGAAATCTGAAAGTACAATCATTTTATTGATCGAAGAGGTTACACAACTCACCAATGGCAAAGTCTAGTCTAACCAAGAAAGATTGGATTATTTTTAATCAAGGCTGAAAGCCATTTTATAGAAAATTACAAGAGGCCAAAGATTTGCATTGAAAATTTGAAGAGAAGGATTCACTTCGGTTAACTCAAGGTTTTGCTTGGCCTTTCAATAAAATATATTTTCCTTTTTGTCCTTGCATGAAGCATCTTCGTTTGATGAAGTGAACTTGTCTTTTGTTATGAACAGCTCACCTCTTTTTGCATGTAAATCCACGCAAATGTTAATTTTAGAACTTCTTCGTGAGCTGCTTGATGCCGAGTTGTGGCATTTGAAAGCTGAGTTGGACGAAGAGATCAGCTGAGTTGACTGTTTGGCAGCTGAGTTGGTCGAAGAGATCATTCTCCTTTGCATGGAAAGCTCCTAGTGGATGCAGCATTTAACAATTAGTCAACTCTAAATCTGGAACAGTCAACTTGTTCAAATTTGGAACCCATGTTGAAGCTGAGTTAGCCTTCGGATGCATGCGTTGACTGGAGACGAACAGGGTTTTAATAATCAATCAACTGAAGTTTTGACCGATGTTCGAAAATAGCTCCTTGCTTGCATGTATTTTGTTCTATTATGGTCTTCCTGTTTGTGTCTATTTCTAGCAGGATTCCGTATTCAACTCTTTCGTCGGATTATCTATTTTCTATCCTCTTTTGCACAGTCAGCCTCCATTTATTTCGGATTTCTTGTCGTCTCCTTGGTTTCAACGATTACTTGCCGCGGTCAAAATTTGACGGCTTGCGAAACGTCACCGGAGTTTTCTTATTTCGGATTTCTCTGCTTAGCAATTTCCTTCGGGCTTATTTCCGCAGAATTCCTTCGAACTTCTCTCTCTTCGGATACCTTCCTTTTTTGCAGGCTTTTTCCAGCGGTCTTTTCTCCGAATTCCTTCGGACAAGTCCAAAGGAATTCCTTCGGACAAAAGTCCGAAGGATATCTTTTTGCTTCCTTGTTTTTCTGCGGCCTTTCTGCACGTCATTTTCCCGCAGACCCTCGGGCTTTTTGCCTTTGTATTTTGCCGTTGGATTTTCTTCGGGCTTTGCTTTGTGCAAGCCTTCCGAATTTCTTCGGACTTTTTCTCCGAAGGATATCTCTTCGCCTTTGCTCTTTGAAATGTGCCCTTCAGCACCGACCAAGTGTCCTTCGGCACCAAACAAGTGCCCTCCGCAAGGTCTAGTCGATCTCCCTCTGTGCCCTTCGGAGAAATTGGAGGGCACCAGGGCTTTTTGCAAAGGTCTCTGAATTTGGTCTTGTGCCTGTGCGAAGGGTAGGCGCCCTTTGGGAATATTGAAAGTGACCTTTCCAAAGGGTAGGTGCCCTTCGGAATTCTTGAAATGGACTCTTCCGAATTAATCCTTGACTTTTCCTTGCCTTTTGCAACTTTTCCGAAATTTCTTCAGACTTTGTCATCGGCTCTTTCTGTCTTTTCTGCCCTCCGCAAGCGCTGTTTGCCCTCTAAAATTGCCTTTCGGAAAAGTTGCAAAGGCCCTTTTGTCGCCTAAGTGTCGAGAGCGTCCGTAGAAATGACCTGCAGAGTCCGTAGAAATGGCCTGCAGAGTCCGTAGAAATCCTGCAGAGTCCGTAGAAATGGCCTGCAGAGTCCGTAGAAATCCTGCAGAGTCCATAGAAATGACCTATTTTGGTCAAGGAAAACCATGTATTCTTCCTTCCTTGGCTAAAGACGAGAACTTTCCAAGTGGCAAGAGAAAATCTGACTTGTGGAAGGTTTGTCAACAGTAGCTAAGCTTGATTTGGTTGTAGAAGATTTCAAGGGTTTCAAAGTAACCATAGCAGATGGGTGTTCTCTTCCTTGTACCAAGAGAGTCACCAAACTTCCTATTACCTTGGGGGAGTATAAGGTATGATGATTTCTATGTAATTGACATTGGAGAGATGGATCTTGTTCTTGGGGTCCAATGGTTGCATTCATTGAGGGGAATTACCCTCAATTATCAAAGCTTAATGCTCAAATTCAAGGTGGGTGATAAAGATGTAACACTTCAAGGTATGGTCAAAGGGTTACCTCAAATCACTTCTATATTTAATAAAGTTTTACAAAAAGATGCAAAAATGTATTCCAAGTCTTTTATAACAGAGGATTGGTAAGAATTAATTAACATGGAATATGCTAAAAATCAGTGAAATAATTGTTGATGACAAATTCAGAATTGTGGATGGCCTCATACTCCACAAAGAAAGAGTTTATTTGGTGCCCGAATCCAAGGTGAAGCAAATGATCTTAAGAGCTGCCCATGATACTCCTTTGATGGGCCATCAAGGGTATTTTAAGACCTACAAACTAGCAAAGGAAAGATTTTATTGGAAGGGTTTAAAGAAAGTTCTCAAATACATTCAAGAGTGTTCTGTATGCCAAAGGAATAAAAGTGAGCATGATTTTCCAGCAGGCCTCTTGCAGCCCCTTCCCATTCCATCACAAAAATAAGAAAGTATATGGATTTCATTAGGATTGCCCATGGTTCAAGGTAAAAATTGTCTTTATGTTGTGGTTGATAGACTTACGAAATTTGTATATTTTTATCCACTTTCAGCTAAGTACAATACTCCTATGGTTGCTAATGTATTTTTTAAGGAAATTTTTAAGTTAAATAGGCTCCCCAAAAATATTGTGAGTGATAGAGACAGCAGATTCATAAGTATATTTTGTCAAGAACTCTTTAGATTAACAGGTACGGAGCTCACTCCTAGCACCAGCTATCATCCACAAACCGATGGGCAAACAAAAAACGTGAATAAATGGTTCGAAGGATACTTGAGGAACTACATTGTAGGACATTAGTCAACATGGGTAAAATGGTTGCATATCGCTGAACATTATTGTTGGCCATTTTTTGGCCTACATATCAAAATTTTGCCTAAGTGTGAGAGGGTGGGCATTCAAACAAGACTTCGGGTTTTACACAGCAGAAGACTTCGGGTTTTTGAAAGGAGAAGTCTTTGGGTTTTACAAGAGCCACAACTTATTTCACTTTACGAGTAATCCGCAGTAGAAACCCCTCAACAAAAGTAATCCGGGTTGGAAAACCCGAATTACTCTAGGCAGTGCAAATCGGGTTTTGAGAAGTGCTTTGCTTATGAAACTTTTATCAGCAGAAGTAATTCGAGTTGGAAAACCCGAATTACTCTTCACAGTGCAAATCGGGTTTTGAGAAGTGCTTTGCTTATGAAATTTTTATCAGTAGAAGTAATTTGGGTTTAGAAACACAAATTACTCAAGATAGTGCATTTCAGGTTTCTCAGGGTGAATTACTTCTCTTTATATAAGTAACAAGCAATGAAAAATCCAAAGTTGCAGACATTGAAAAACAAACAAATAGACTCGGACAAAAAGCTTGAAGGAATTCCATCGAAAAAGTTCAAAGGACAAATTAAAAAATCCGAAGGGCAATGTACCCTTCGCAAAGGATGTTTCTAAAAACCTTGGGTGCCCTCCAAAAATCCCGGGTGCCCTCCAAAAAGCCCGGTGCCTTAAGATAAAAGTCCGAAGGAAATTAAAAGACAAAACCCGAAGAAAATATAAGCAAAGGCAAAAGGAAGTTTGTGGAAGGACATCCTTCGAAAAATTTGCAAACATAATAATCCGAGGGGCTTGACAAGAAATCCACAGAAAAGGAAATGACAAAGCCATGGGAGATAACATAAAATTCCAAAGGGTAGGAAATGAAAATTCTGAAAGAAATAGGAACAAAACAAAGGTAAAGACAAAAAGTCAGAGGAAATGAGACAGCAAAGAATCCCGAAAGAAATAGTGGGTGAACATAAAGTCAACAAGAAAAAGAGAAGTCAGCAGGAAAAAGATGAGTCAACAGGGGATAGTCTGAAGGAAATCCAAAGAGAGGTCATCAAGATTTCTGAAGGAAATGCAGCCAAGGTAAACCCAGGGAATAAAGTCCGCAGGAAAGGAAAAAATACAAAAGAGAAGCCAACAGAATTCCAAAAGGAAATAATAAAAAAAACAAAGGCAAGACAGAATTCCGAAGGAATAATTGGACTTGGACAGAAAATAGAAGTCCACAGAAAATAGACACAAACAGACAAACCAAAATAAAACGAAAATCCATGTAAGCAAAGGCTATTTTTGGTTGACTGGTCAAAGCTTCAATTGACTGGTTGTTGAAGTCAAGCTCATCTCCGGATCAACTCGTGCTTTCAAATGTTCCAACTCAGCGTCCAACGTTTCAATTGGAGTTCTAATTTTAGCATGGCATGGATTTCATGCATGCTCTTGTATATCTCATGCTTTCAAACAATCAAACAGCGCAAGAAGTCTATATTTGGAGGTCGGCGTAGCATTTTTGCATGATAAAAATTTGACTTCCCAAAATTAGCCACCGTCCTTTTCAACGCAAGGAATTTTCATGCAAGACAAAATAGGCTTTTGTAAAGGCTGAGTTAGTTTGAGTTTACTCTCTCTATTTTTAAATGCCACCTCTTGGTTTTTGTAATTTTTCTATATTAATGGCTTTTCAACCTTGTAAAAATGATCCCTCTTTTGGCAAGAAAACTTCTGCCAAAGTTTGTGCTGTAATCTTTTTCAAAATCAATAAGAGAACTGTGTTTTTTCAATTTTCAGCAGCTGGTATAGTGTACTTTTGTTATAGATTTGCTTAAGTGAGATTTTCCTTCTTCCTTGTCAAATCTGGATTCATACCTAGTTACTCGCGATCATTTATGCAGGTCACGTTCTGTGTTTGAACGTCTTTTGTTAAATTTATAATGGATATTAGTGGCTATTTAGTGCCTTTCATCAAGCCTATTTTTCCATTTCCCTCAAGCTTAGATCATTAGATTAAACTTTTTCTTGAAATACTTGTGTATTGATCAATTGGAGTTGAAGCTCTGCCTCTTCCTTGTCTGAATCAGTGTTCTCAAAAGCTCGATTTGAGTGGATCAAGCAACTTAGATGTATCACCATTTTAGCTAAGATTTTCTTTCAAATTCTCTCCCTTTTCCCCAGGCAGTTTGTACCGTAGAAGTTGAAATCCTCATAGATGTGTCTTACAGGAATCAGTCTTCTCTGGAGGTTATTCTCATCATTGAGACACCAACCCTCATGAAAAGATCCCATTGTTTCAACTGGAGCGAGGATTAGTCATTTCAGTACGTCTTCGATTCAAAGTGCAACTCCACGACAACATTTTTTCGCACATCCGATGGGACCTATTGGCACTGGTCTTGATGAGATTGCAGTTGCAACAATGTTCTTAAAGAAGTATTTGGTGATTCCAAGCTCAAGCAATTGCTTCTAATAGTTCAGGCATATTTTTCATGTAAATCTATTTTTATTGCATTATCATGAATGAATTTTGATGGTTGTGTATGAAGAGAATTCATATGCTATGTTTCCTTATCAGCCCAATGATGGATCATACCACCCTTGTCATGATACCTATGAGCCTAATCAACCTTATCAAGAGTATTATCAAAGCTATGTTGATCTTTATCAAGTTTCTCATGATCCTTATTATCAAGAGCATGAGTCTTACCTTCCTTGTGAGCCATATTAGTCTCAGGACCAGATTTCATCTTTTCCATATGGCTACGATGTTGCATATGAGCAACCTTGCCTTCAAGAAAGAATGAACGAAATAGAGCTCAGAATACTAGCATATGCATGAAAGGTTTGCTCTAACTCTCGGTATGAGGAAGTGAATGGTCTATTTCAAAATGTGTCCAATGATCCAGAAGAGATAAATGGGCTGTGTATTCTTCTATTGGAAAAGATGAAGGTTTGAGAGAGGCAGAAAATCGAGTTAAACCAATTGTCTATAAAGGGTTCTTGTGCTTCTTATTCTCATGAAGTTCTTAATCATGCCCAGTGTGTGACAAGGGAGCTTCATAATTGTATTCAAGAGCTTATTCATGAGACTAAACCTTCCTATAGTCCCCTTTCCTCACCAATCATCTCTCAAGTTCAAGTTGTCCAAGAAGACAAGCAGGTTTCAGACTTTGATGAGGTAATGGCCAAGTGGAAGGAACAGAATACAGGTCTTTAAGAGTTTTTCTTTCCCTCCTCTCCAAAACTCCCTAGATAATTCCATTGCCCTCAAGATTCCAAAATCTGATCATGATCAACCTCCCATGCTTCATTTTTCCTCTCAAACAAATGAATTTCATCACCGTCCCACCATCTCCCTTCCTCAGGAGGAACCTGTTCTTTGGAGGATTGAGAAAGAGGTTGCAGCTACAGGTCAAGTTCTTGCAGAGTGTGTAGAGGATGCTTCAAGTGTGTTTGAGGAAGAATTTCCTATTGATACTTCATTTGAGCTTGTAGTTGAGCATCCAATTATTGTTGAGAGTGAGAAGAATGATTTTGATGTAGAGGAGTTGGTACAAATTGAAGTCATACGTGAGTTACAGGGATCTCCTATTGAGAAGGATCCAGATAGCTTTCACGTTGATTCTATAGATCAAAATGAGAAACAAAAAGATGATTGGCAGCTGTACCTTGAATCTCTTCAAGGGATTGAAGAACTTTGTATGGATATGTTGTCTATTAAAGGACACGTTTACAAAAAAATTGATCAAGAATCACCTATTCAAGGTCACAGTACAGATTGAGTTGCCTACTCAAAGCTCCTTGAAGAGTTGGATGAACTTGCAGCAATCGATAAGAAGGATGTGGTCACTCAAGAACCATGCATAGATGAGGTATCACTTGACAAGGTGGTAGATGACAAGCAATATGAAAAAGATCAGGAGGTACTTGATGAGTTTGTCTTTGTTGGTGACTGATTTGTTGTTGATAACTCATTTGACAAGATGTTAATACAGTTGGTGGACAAGAAAAATGTCTCATCAAAAGTTACGATTAATAAACATCCTACTTTGCAACTTGTATCATCTCTTGGAAGGAGTGAGTTCAAGAATTTCCCATTTGATCCAGGCGGATCATGTTTTATCATGGTTAGCTAGGTTCCTTATTTGTTTTGCTTTCCTCCAAGTGTTGTTCAAGCACAATTGTTCCATTTAGTTTTGTTCCAATAAGTGCTTGTTTGCACATTTGCTTCTTAGTTAGTTTTCCTGCTTTCGTGTGTTTCCTTTCTTATTTTGAAGGAGAAAGGTTACTTCAGCGATGATCAGTGGAGATTTTCAGTTAGAAACCAGGTCTATCATTGTTTTGGGAGTTCAAATAGCATCTATATGGTCTGAGTTCTCAAGCATAGTGGGCATGCTTCCCTGTGAGTTGCCAAAAATGTTGGCCATTTTTTGGCCTACATACCAAAATTTTGCCTAAGTGTGAGAGGGTGGGCATTCAAGCAAGACTTCGGGTTTTACACAGCAAAAGACTTTGGGTTTTTGGAAGGAGAAGTCTTCGGGTTTTACAAGAGAACTTATTTCACTTTTTGAGTAATCAACAGTTGAAACCCCTCAGCAGAAGTAATCTGGGTTGGAAAACCCGAATTACTCTTGACAGTGCAAATCAGGTTTTGAGAAGTTCTTTGCTTATGAAAGTTTTATCAGCAAAAGTAATCTGGGTTGGAAAACCCGAATTACTCTTCACAGTGCAAATTGGGTTTTGAGAAGTGCTTTGCTTATGAAAGTTTTATTAGTAAAAGTAATTCGGGTTTAGAAAACCAAATTACTCAGGATAGTGCATTTCGAGTTTCTCAGGGTGAATTACTTATCTCTTTTTATAAGTAACATGCAGTGAAGAATCCGAAGTTGCAGACATTGAAGAACAAATAAATAGACTCGGACAAAAAGCCCGAAGGAATTCCTTTGGAAAAGTTCAAAGGACAAATTAAAAAATCCGAAGGGCAATGTACCCTTCAGAAAGGACGTTTCCAAAAACCCTGGGTGCCTTAAGATAAAAGTCTGAAGGAAATTAAAAGACATAAAACCCGAAGAAAATATAAGCAAAGGCAAAAGGAAGTTTGTGGAAGGACATCCTTCAGAAAATTTGCAAACATAATAATCCGAGGGGCTTGACAAGAAATCCACAGAAAAGGAAATGACAAAGCCATGGGAGATAACATAAAATTCCAAAGGGTAGGAAATGAAAACTCTGAAAGAAATAGGAACAAAACAAAGGTAAAGACAAAAAGTCAGAGGAAATGAGACAGCAAAGAATCCCGAAAGAATAGTGGGTGAACATAAAGTCAACAGGAAAAAGAGAAGTCAGCAGGAAAAAGATGAGTCAACAGGGGATAGTCGGAAGGAAATCCAAAGAGAGGTCATCAAGAATTCTGAAGGAAATGCAGCCAAGGTAAACCCAGGGAATAAAGTCCGCAGGAAAAGAAAAAATACAAAAGAAAAGCCAACAGAATTCCAAAAGGAAATAATAAAAAAAACAAAGGCAAGACAGAATTTCGAAGGAATAATTGGACTTGGACAGAAAATAGAAGTCCACAGAAAATAGACACGAACAGACAAACCAAAATAAAACGAAAATCCATGTAAGCAAAGGCTATTTTTGGTTGACTGGTCAAAGCTTCAATTGACTGGTTGTTGAAGTCAAGCTCATCTCCGGATCAACTCGTGCTTTCAAATGTTCCAACTCAGCTTCCAACGTTTCAATTGGACTTCTAATTTTAGCATGGCGTGGATTTCATGCATGCTCTTGTTTATCTCATGCTTTCAAACGATCAAACAGCGCAAGAAGAAGTCCATATTTGGACATGGGCGTAGCATTTTTGCATGATAAGAGTTTGACTTCCCAAAATTAGCCACCGTCCTTTTCAACGCAAGGAATTTTCATGCAAGACAAAATAGACTTTTGTAAAGGCTGAGTTGGTTTGAATTTACTCGCTCTTTATTTTCAAACGCCACCTCTTGGCTTTTGTAAATTTTCTATATTAATGGTTTTTTAGCCTTGTAAAAATGATCCCTCTTTTGGCAAGAAAACTTCTGCCAAAGTTTGTGATGTAACCTTTTTCAGAATCAATAAAAAGAGGACTGTGTTTTTTCAATTTCTAGCAGTTGGTATAGTGTACTTTTGTTATAGATTTGCCTAAGTGAGATTTTCCTTTTTCCTTGTCAAATCTGAATTCGTACCTAGTTATTAACTGGTCATTTATGCAGGTCACGTTCTGTGTTTAAACGTCTTTTACTTAGTTTATAGTGGATATTAGTGGTTGTTTAGTGCCTTTCATCAAGCCTATTTTTCCATTTCCCTCAAGCTTAGATCATTAGATTAAAAAATTTCGTGAAATACTTGTGTATTGATCAATTGGAGTTGAAGTTATGCATCTTCCTTGTCTGAATCAATGTTCTTCAGAAGCTCGATTTGAGGGGATCAAGCAAATTAGGTGTATCACCATTTTAGCTAGGATTTTCTTTCAAGTTCTTTCTCCCCTTTTCTCCAGGCAGTTTGTAGCATAGAAGTTGAGATCCTCATAAATACATCTTACAGGAACCAACTTTATCTGGAGGTTTTTCTCATCATTGAGGCACCCACCCTCGTGAGAAGATTTCATTGTTTCAACTGAAGCAAGGATTAGCCATTTCAACACGTCTTCGATTCAGGGTGCAACTCCAAGTTAACAATTATTACAATACAACCTTTCATATGTCCATAGGTATGACTCCTTTTAAGGCACTTTATGGTTATGATGCTCATTCTTTCATTGATTTGATTATGACTGATAGTAGAGTCCCTAGGGCAAAGGACTTGGTACAACAAAGTTATGACATCATAAGAGCACTAAAAGAGAACTTGCAAAATGCCCAAAAACAACAAAAATTATATGCAAATCAACCTAGGGTTGAAAGGCCATTTGAAATTGGAGATTGGGTCTTTTTAAGGTTGCAACCCTATAGGCAATCTTCACTCAAACAACATGGTGTGGAAAAACTAAAACCGCAAATTTACGGACCATACAAGGTAAAAAGCAAAGTGGAAGAAGTGGCATATGAACTAGAGCTTCTAGAAAAAGGTAAGATCCATAATGTGTTCCATGTTTCTTGCCTTAAAAAGGTTCTTGGGCAGCATACTATCACTTCTTTAGAGCTGCCCCCATTGGATGAGGAAGGAAAAATTATATTAATTTCAAAAACTATCATGGAGGTTCGTGAGAAAAGGTTAAGAAACCGAAGTCTTAATGAGTACTTAATCAAATGGAAGGATTTACCACTTGAGGATCCTACTTGAGAGGAAGAAGAAATTTTAATGCATCCAAATTTGCAATTGCTTGAGGGCAAGCAATTTTTGGAGGGGAGGACTGTAATGTCCTCATTTTTACCTCTTAAATAAATAGATATGCAAACCTTTAGTCTATCACTCCATAAACTAAAGGAGCTCTTTTTGAGGGAATGCCATTTTATTGGTTATTTATTAATTGTCGACATAATGATTTTTATCACAAGACAATTATTAATTAATTAATTAAATATTTTAAAAGAAGTGATTTTAACCACTAAAGTGTTTAAGTGAATTAAATATTAATATATTTGCCTTAAAGTAATTTTAATTACTATTTTAATTAAGGCCAATATTTAATATATTATTCAAAAAGGAGATTTTGGCATGGGAGCTAAAGTGAAGATAAAGAAAGGTGTTTTATCCTTCCAAAGGGGTTGAAACCCTTTTGAAAGTTATAAATACATGGTGAAGGCTACAATAGAGGACATGCTGAAATTGATATTCTTGTTCTTCCTGTATGAAGAAGACTATTGGGATGCATGCTCAATAGAGGTTCTCTACTTTGGTGATTGATCAATTTTAAAAGATGTTTTTTGACACCGCCTTGTGAAAGGAAAGCTTATTTATGCCCTAAGGAGTGGGGCGAACTACTTGGAGGGTTTGGATGCTTGTTCTTGAGGGTTTGGTGACATTTTACTTGCATTTTGGCTTTGTTAAATTATTATACTAATTTTGCTAGTGGAGCAAAACACTTAGAAAGGTTGGCAATAGGGTTTGAAGGCTCTATTTGGTCAAAATATTCACGAAATAATTATCTACTTTGGTGATTGATCAATTTTAAAAGGTGTTTTTTGACACTGCCTTGTGAAAGGAAAGCTTATTTATGCCCTAAGGAGTGGGGCGAACTACTTGGAGGGTTTGGATGCTTGTTCTTGAGGGTTTGGTGACATTTTACTTGCGTTTTGGCTTTGTTAAATTATTATACTAATTTTGCTAGTGGAGCAAAACACTTAGAAAGGTTGGCAATAGGGTTTGAAGGCTCTATTTGGTCAAAATATTCACGAAATAATTATCTGAAATTATTTAACATTTTTTTTATTATTGTTGTGGAATTTTGGACGGTTTATGAAAGATTTTGAAGAAGACAAAAAATTAATAGATAATTTGCAGAATTATTATTAATTTTTCTAACAGGATTTTCAAATATTTTCTTGATTGTGGGAGGCAAGAATAGTCCCTCTATTTTTCTGCTATTTTTCCAGGGTTCTTGAGAGGGGTGGTTGACCTAGGAGTGTCAAATTAGCAATTTTCATGCCAAAATAAGACAATATTTTTCCTATAATTTTCGAAGGTTGGCAGCGATTTTCAGCAAGGGTTTGAAAATCTTTTTATTTCCAAACAGCAGCAGAAAATTAGATATTAAATATGATTTTTCATTCATCTATTTTTGACGTGGAAGGTACAAAAGGAGGAAAAAGGTATTTATTTATGTGGATTTAAATCTGAAATTTTACTACATATTTTTAGATTATTTCAAGGTATTTTATTGGCAAAAATTCATCATAAAACCCTCTTTTTGGTGCCTAGGGTTTTTGGTATTAAATAAAGGTTTTGAAAATTAAATTCTCAATTTAGGGCTTGCTGATTTTCATTTCATATTTAGGGATTTTGGGGAAAACCCATTTTGCCCTAATTTGTCCCATTTGGAGACACTACATGTTCAAGGCATTTTATATGTCAAACATGCTGTACATGTGACTCCATAGCCCAATGGATAGGATTAGACAACTGGTCATGGCATAACAAGCATGCTACCCTTGAAAAATCGCCAAAGATGTTGACCATTTTTGTCACAAACCAAAATAGGTCAACCCCCTATAGTCAAGATCTTGTATAGGGGCTTTTTATAATGTCATAGGGTATGTTGTAGTTCATTTGATGTCATTTCATATGTCATTCTAGCTTTGGTCATAGTCTAGCTTAGTCCTCGTGCCATTTGATGTCTTCGAGGTCATTTTAGAGTCGTATATGCAAGTGGCAAGTTTTCATGGTATCCAAACAGTCAAGATCATGGAAAGAGTTGGCACAGGGCTCAAGAAGTTCATTCGTGCTTTCAAAGATCAAGCAATAGCTCAAGCACAAGCCTAAGTGAATCAGGGCGTCACCAGGGGTCATGAAGAACTAGACTGGACAGCTTGCTTGTGCAATTTATATATATGCTCAGAAAGCCTCATGTTTCCGTCAAACCACACACGATCAATGTCCTTAGTGCCAAGATCATTCTCTACAAATTTCATATCTCGATGAGTCTTCTATCTCAAGATCTAAGCCTTCAAAGTTCAACTTGCTAAGTCTAAGTAGCCAGGCCATCCAAGATGTCTTCCAGAAGTGAATGCACCAGCTCATTTGTGCATTTTCTATCTTCACTCAGAAAGCTTCGCGAGCCAAAATATTGCAGCGCCATGGAGTTCTTCATGCCATGAACATTCTCTGCAAGTTTCATGTCCGCGCGAGCTTTCTAGCTCAAGTTATGGAGCTTCAAAGTTGGACCTGCAGCATAAGACGTCCATGCTAACGTCAAGTTTGAGCTCCGTAAAATAGTCGTTTAGGTTCAAATGATTAGTGACAGGCACACGGACATCATGCAAATCACATAGGTCAACTCACTTGAACACTTTGTAAACACACTTGAAAAGCTTCCGGAACTAGCAGATCAAGTGGGCACAATCCTTTTAGTATCAAGAACATCCCCTGCAAATTTGGTGCCTCCATGACCTTTTCGCTCCCAGATCCAAGCCTTCAAAGTTGGTCAAAAAATGCGAGACGTTCGCGCAGACGTCGACTTTAAGCTATAGCAAAAACCATTAGGGTTTTAAATTTGATGGTCACGCGAACGTCAATGACGATCGTGCAGACGTCAAATGTAGACCACGGTAAATAGTTGTTTTTTTTCAAATTCGACAGTCCACATTGCATCGTACATCTTTATCCGACGTTGTGAGATGAGTCAAAAGGTTAAGGAGCTTGAGAGGCCACCATGTGGCGTAAGCGCGTAAAGAAGCAGATTGACAACAGGAACCTGAGATCAACACGCGATTGACAAGTGGCATGAGCACGTTCTCTGTGGCAGAAATTCAATGGATTGCGTTTGTTCGTACCAAGGAGATCAACAGTGCACAGGAGGTCAAAAAGTCAAGATCTGACAGCGAGGATCTGCAAGGCCAATGGGAATAAAGACAAGTTGAAGCATTTTGATTGGCTTGAGCATTTCTCAACGGACAAAGTCAAACCAAAGGGCAGTTTTTCGACCAAAGCAAATAGGTATTGCAGGTTTATCCTGTCAATATTGGAGCTCGGCTAAACGCCATTAAAGAGATACAATGATGCAGCCAAGGTGATCAAGAACATAAAGGGACTACCATTAAAGCTTAATACGGACCTCTAGCTCGAGGGTTTGTCATGTAGGGTTCATTCTTTGATTGTGTTCGCCATTTTTATAAGAAAGATCCAAGCATATGGTGAACTCTCGATTCCTGCAAAGACAGAATGGGTCTTTTTGAACCTAATATAATTAAGAAAGGGGGCTATATAGTCTATAGGTCTGTATCAACACAATGACTATAGGAAAACCAATAGTCTGAGATTGGTTTTCCATCTATAGTGGACCTATAAACATGGGGACGAGTTTGAGCATGATGTAGTTTGAACAAGAGCTAGCATTCCAAAGGATGCCACGAAGGCATACACATAGACTCCAACGGTTTCATTGCCAGAACCAACGGCATGAAAGAGACCCCTCTCTCCACTGTTGCATGCCACGACAAACCAGTTAGGAGCAGTTAACAAGACAAAATTCTAATAGATAGATCTGATTGTTGTAATTGCATTGATGCTGGAACTTAGCTCAAAACAACTTGATCCCGCCATTGCAACCATCAGGAAGCATCAATGAAGGAATAATGAAACTGTGCAATGGACTGAAGTGGCCTAGATGAATCAAGAAGCTTGAATGAGCATAATTGCAGAAGCAGTTGTAACTACGGTTCAAATGAAGTTGAACTCATTTGATTTCCCTTTGGACTTCTCTTTTCCCACTTCTCTCTCAAATGCTTTAAGTAGCTTCCATTTTGGCCTTTGTAATCTAGTTCCACTCCATGTATGACGAAGCCCTGCTGGAATGATGTCATATTTTGCCTTTGAACATTAATGCAAATCAGATTTTGAGTTCTTGAACAATTGTCTAAATATGCAAGTGATGTATGGTGATACAAAGTGATAATTATCTATCATTTCTTCCCTTATCCTTTCATGTTTGTGCAATAATTCTTGTTCTAACAAGTCATATGAAGTGTTGTCAGGTGTATGAGCCTGTCTTTTAAGTGTACAATGAGCCTTAGTGTCTGCAACTAGCCTATGGTTCACTTAACTTACATAGCTCTCATGCATCTCATCTCCATATTGAAATACTCATGTTAGAATCCATAGGACTTGGAAGTTAATTTGTGTGCCTTGTTTCTTAGTGCAGAAAAGTATGGTCATATGGAAGACATCTTGGTGTATCACCACCTTAGATTAGGTTCATTTCATGCAAGTTCTAACTCTTTTCCCCATAGGCAACTAGTTAAGTGGTTGTGAGCATTTCAAGATACATTCAAGGAGCTAGCCCTTAAATTTAGCGGCTCACTTCCATTATAGGTACACCCACATACCTGGAAGTGTTCCCATCTTGCCCAAATCTAAAAGAGGCTTGAACACTCTCTTCTAGGGTGCAAGATTTGGTGACAACAGCTGCCTCACGCGTGATGTTAGAGGGATGGGGCTTATTGACATAGCCCGGCAAATAACTGCCTTATGTGCCAAATGGATTGTGCGGACCATTGAAGGCCAAGAAGCTTGGAAGGTGTTGTTTTGACACTATATCGCCTCAGGCTTGCCTAAGGGCAAAAAACCCTAGAAAGGGCTCGGCTTCCCCAATTTGCTTTTCATTCAGTCTCTCGTCCAAATCAAAGGATCCTTTGTGGCTAAAAGCATCTGGAAGGCATGGGAAAAAATTAAGCTATCGCTTCTCTGGAATGGTTTTGGATTTCGTAATGGGCTACCAGCTAACACCCACTCTCTCTGGTGGTCTCCCATTTTTAATCTCAATAATGAGCCCCTGGCAAAAGTCCCTTGGATCAACGCTCTCAAGTTTTTTTGAAGGGGAATTCATATTGTCAGGGTATCTATTGCAGGCTAACCCGTT
Organism: Torreya grandis; assembly: GCA_037957365.1. NCBI lineage: Eukaryota > Viridiplantae > Streptophyta > Pinopsida > Cupressales > Taxaceae > Torreya > Torreya grandis. Next base: position 439,064 of record JARHVA010006271.1, read on the forward strand.
GTTGGCCATCCTGGGAGGAGAAGAAAGCCAAATTTCGGTTAGCCAATGCGGACCAGGAATCCTACCAGGAGATACTCAACGCCATGCCGCCCTCCATGCTCCACAAAATCCCAGTCCACTCCACCCGGCCATGGTGGAAGGACTGGAAGTGGTATGTGTAGACCCCTTTTCGCAATTACACTCCTCGGCTTGGCTATGGATGGCTCACCCCCCATTTGCCCATGGTGGACAAGCTTAATGCCCATTGGGCGCTACACTCGTCTGTTTTTGCATGGAGCTTTCGCTTCAACACTGTGTGGGGGGCTTGTGTAGAGCCCAAGCTTGCTCATTTTGAATGGTGTATAATATACCAAGGCTTACCCATTGGCAAAAGACTCATCCAGCTAGGAGTCCACCTGCCTATTTTCCCTTTCTGTGGCCACCTTGAGTGCTTCCTCATCTTTTATGGTATTGTTCCAAAGCTCAAAGGGTTTGGGCTTGGATCCATGATCTCTCCAGGGCTTTCCAACCCGAATTCTGCCTTTGGCAGCACATCCTCCTTGGAGATAAACCCTCGATGCCCTTCAAATACACACAAGTATGGCATACTTTCAGAGTGGAGATTCTCTTCTGGCTTTGGAAAGAAAGAAATAATTCTATTTTTAATAATGCTTCTACTGATTGTAATGTTTCTACTTTAAACAAATCCTCTATCATCTCCAATGTTCTTTTGCAGATTCAAGTTCAAGCCAATAAAGTGGCTATGGAGCTTGGGCACCTTCAGGGTCTCCTCTCCCACTAGGGAGATGCTCCTTGTGCAATGGCTCGGGTTCCGCCATCTCTGCCCAGAGATCCTAGACTAGAGGATAGAGTGGCTTTGCCGCCTCATGGTGGGCATCGTCGCAATCGTTCCTGGTGCCGCTCTCACATCGGCACCCCGTACCAGCGCATTACCCCTCTTAGGCAGTAACGAGGGTGGCAGTCACTGCCTCCTTCCCCTGCTAGGCAAGATCGTTGGGACGCTCCTCTACGCTCGGATGCTTGGGAGGTGCCACCTGGAGGCCGATCGAACATGCTGGACAAGATCCCCAAGTTTTCTTTGGCCATTTCGCCTACTCGGACACAGGAAGAAAATGATGACAGAGACACCGCTCAAGCTACTAGTTGGGAGCCTATTCCAGATGGCAATGACTTGCCAAGCTCGGGCTGGGGTCTGGATGATACGGATCTGCCACCTTTTGGCCATGCTCTTGTTGCTTAAAGTTCTCTTTTTTTATGTGACTTGTTCGTAGTTGTTTGTGATACTTTTGTTTTTGGCTCCTAGGCTTTGCCTAGTGTGACTACGTGGCATGCTCTCATACCGCCTATATTTTTTTGTGAATTATTTGTATATTTTTGTTAAGTTAATATATGATATATTTCATAAAATTATATATATATATATAGACCCTACATTTCCATTGACATAGAGTACTATATTAACAGCTTAAGACCATGAAAAAAGTATCTTTGACTAAGTCTCATACATCGACATTTATTTATTTACTAACTCCCTATAGACGTAGCTGGTAGACTCTAGTAATTGATATTTTGACTAGATCTTGAGATTATAAATAAACAATGACTTGACACTTTTATTGAAAAACCACGGACTTTGACATTCTTAATCAATAATCTAGACTTTAAAAAAAATTGAATGAATTTGACCTGTTTGAACTGTGTTTGCCCTTTGATAGATCTTTTTTTTTAATGGCACTTGGCATGGACTGCATATTGGGAGGAGTAAACAAATTCACGCGCCTATTGAATGTTGATGCCACATATAGGTTTGAATCCTGGGTGGATCTGCAGCTACCAAATACACTCAGATCTGCACACAAATGGGTGGATGTTGACAGATTTGAACATTCGGGGAAACCAGGGGATACAGAGCTGGGAATGAATACAACAACGCATGAGTCACACGGCAAACACCAAAACACATGCTTGGAGATCAGATGCACGAGAGGCAGAGATTTAAAACCACAAAGCCGTCAAAGGACTGTGAAACAGAAATATAAGATCAGAAGGGATGCACAGCTTCTAATGAGACTGCACGTGTTTAGCAGACTATAGTAGACAAGTGATCTTTTCCATGCCATCATTCAACATGTAATTCCAAATCCGTGCAGTGAATTTACAGCCCTTGACATCACCTGCCATGAGATTTGCTTCATGTGCTTCTAGTCTTCCTTTACTTGTGAGCTACTATAAAAACTCTTCCCAATAAACGTCTCATCAACCAGGGGCAATCCAAGAGATGGGTGCCCCTTCATGCTTATTAATCCATCACAGGTTTAGACCAAATCGCGTCGATACCAAATGAAATATTGGGATCAGTTTGAGACAAACAAAACACACGATTGATTCTCATTAAAATCATATGAAATAACATACAAATAAATAGGAATAGGATCTCCTATAAACAAGGAGTCCTATTCCATCTCCTACGCTTTAAGTTAGTCAGTTGAACAACCGACTCACCACACAGAATATCTAATAAGATCTTGTTTTGTTACAAAGGATTAAAACATGAGATTGTTTTTTGAGAATGCATCTTATATTAATTCGTCTTGAAAGGAACTAAAACATGATTAATTTCAACTTTCTTTTGAGAATGCATCTTACATTACTTCAAAAAACAAATGCTTACATCAATCTACCAACACGAATACCCGACAGGTCTCTTCCTTAAAAAACCAAACAAGCTAACATATGAGCCTATGCAACAAAAAGAAAAGGATGCAACATCTTTACAGAAATAATTATATTTTACATTAACAAGTATAGATAACTCCTCTTTTAACTATTTCAGCTCTCCTACATGTAAAGTAGCCTTACACCTTGAATTCCACAGGAATTCAACAGCAGCTAATTGCTCAGTAGTCGTTCTTGGTACTGGTATGGGTATACGTACAGGGTTCGAGTATGCCATTACGCCGATTGTTTTGCCTCGCGTACAGCTTTAGGTATGCCCGTACATAAAAATATATCCAAATAAACAAAATTACCCACGTAATATGAATAGAGTAAACAAAATAAGTTAAATAACCACATAACAGGTGAAAACACTCTTGATAATTCAATGCCAAATGTCATGATATAAATCCGAATATATTAATAGACTAATAATTAGTGGACAAACTTAGAATTACAGTAAATATTGCAAATGTATCATCCAAAATCAAAATAAATCAACACATTGCTCTTCATTGAGAGCATTAAAATAATTATGTAGTTCATTAAAACCACAACCAATAGCAATGCCACTCCCACTAGTTGCGTTATGCACGGCCTATGAAGAAATTTCTAGCTTCATGTGGAGTAATGAAAGGCAGGCAATGGATAAATCCAAGTCAAGATACTCTGGTTGTACATCCCAACCACTCTTTGGCCCTTGCTTCTACTTGGCTGCTAGTGTGATACAAGACAAGGTTGGAATGCACATAGACCAACTCCACCATTTTCACTGCTAACTTGTTGCACTTAACTAAGCGGATTAAAATGTATGTACTCCAATTCCAATAGAGAAACTTGCAACCTATTGAAGCAAAGTCAATGCAAAATTAAATTCATAAAAGTAATAAGTTAAAACTAAAATTAAATATTAAATAACAAAAACTTAAAACAAATAGAAAGTCGGTGTTAAAAAAATTGCTTGTGAAAGAATTTTTATTGCAAGAAGTTGGAGACGCCTGGATCATTTCCCATGTAGGTACCACCACATACGAGCATCCTTCTTGTTCGTGTCTCCCAGTGCTCTAAGGGCGTGACCCATGGAGGCTACAAAATTTTCAAACTTACCCATACCTATGTCTTCTACTTCCAAATAGGGGAAGATTCTAGTGAATGTCATCTTATATCCATCACTAACCTCAACATCCCTGTATGGTGGGACAAAGAAAGGATCTCAGTGTTGTTGTACTTTGAAGTTAAGGCAAAGGCAAGGAGATGAAGTGTGGTGGTCATTTTGTTCCACTGATCAATGAGATGTGAGTGCACTTGCTTGAAAAAGGTTTTTGTAAGATCTTACACTCTGGGATTTATGACAAACTTAATATTCTCAATCCTTGATTCGATTCCATCATAAATCTTGCCCAAACATAGATGATCCATATCAGAAAATCTGATCATACTCATTATGGGCTCAATAAAATTAAAAAAGTAATGCACATGAGCCCACCTGATGTAGTGGCGGTTTGGGGTCTCAATTAATAGATGCCTTGGACCACACAACCCTCAGAACACATAGAATATGCAATAAAATGCATCAACATAACTCAAATCTTTATTATATTTTAGCAAAAGGAAATACAACATGCACAACATCCACAATGACACCACAATTCCACAACAAAATGCGTTACAACATAGATACATAGATCTCTACTTGCTAACTCACAGTCTTTGTAAGTGTAGCCTAACTCTCAAAACAATAACTCAAAATTAACCTTAATCTCCAATACTTTGCCAACATCCCTTGCACAAGTGTACAGCCATGTTTATAAAGGTGCATGACCCACCTTCTTACATTAAGTGCTCAATCACCCACCAACAACACTAACACACCTTAGTGCGCCACAAATATTAAATATCTATCACAATTCCAAGGTACCAACATGTTACAGCATAACGCATCATGACTTACTACATCACAAGAATCATTAAATACATCCATATCAGCTTCCCATGACTTTCAGAATTAAATTCTAAACAACCAGCAACAACACCTTTCAAAACATATCACAAGGATATATGCACCCAAACCAAGTGCGCATGAAATAATTCGCACGAAGTTGCAAGACTTCACAACCAACGAATGCATTGAAAACCCTTGTGTTGGTATCCTCATGTCTACTTAGGACCATTATTGCACATTACTGCATGTGCCCCAAATGACTAGCAAATCATCGCACGACTTGTGCATTGAAGAACAATCTCCTCCAAGAAAACTCATCAACTTTGTTGCTTTTGCAATGAAGAACCAAACTCTACAAGGACCCAAATGAATCCTCTACCGCTCAATAAGATATCAAAAACTTATGAAATCACTCCACAAATTACAGCAAGATTGTGCTTGCACAATAGGTTAACATGATTTATTGTGCAAAGCTTTGCAAGCTTATTTACACAAAGAACAGATGCAACTACGTGTGCAAAAAGATGAGCAAAACATTATTGATGTATGTGTGCTCATAGGCTGCGCAAAACTACACAAAACAAGCACGCACTCAAAGGTGACACCAAACAACACAACAAGATTTGCACACAATACAAGATTGTGCAATTTTACAAACAAACACATAAACGCAATAAGAAACTTGCTCAAAACAACACTTAGACAAATTTCCTAAACTAATATATTTTGGTGGATGCAAGATTACAAGTGAATCCGGATGCTCCTACATCATACACTCTAGGTACAACATGAGCTCCTGCTCATACGCCTTCTAAGATCTATGCTAATGTTATTCCTTTTTTTGCAACTTTTGATGCGCTTATCCATGTCGCATTTTTTATTCCTCAACCTTTCCACTTTACCAGATGCTCTATATATTCCTTTTTGCACATAGTCTTTCCAACTCGCATGTCAATCACCTGTTCCACTTCAATTCACTCTTTTTCTAGCATCTGAAATCTCCAGTACGTTTCTTCAAAATCTATGTTTGCACTTTCACTATTGTCCATAATATGGATACAAATCAGCCATATTGAAAATGGGCAATATATCAATCCCTCCAGGGAATTCTATCTCATATGCATTCTTCGCAAACTTTTGCAACACTTTCCACAGACCAATCTTTTTCTATTTCAACTTATTATATGTGCCTTTTGGAAATCTTTATTTCCTCAATTGTGCTAAGACTAAGTATCCAACCTGATATTCTACTTCTCTTCTCTTCACATCTACTCATTCTTTGTATTGAGCACTACTTTACTTCAACTGTTCTCACACTTTCTTATGCACCTATTGCATATGCTCCACAAAATCCTCTGCTTTAGCACTTTTTATTTGCTACATTTCATGTCGCAAAAGTCTGCAATTCCTCTTGGACTTGACCCATAAACAATTTAAAATGGTGTTTGCCCTATTATCCTACTCAATGAATTATTATGTGCAAACTCAGCTTGAGCCAGAATATTATCCATATTCCTGGCTTTCCTTCAATTAAACATATGAATAGATTACCCAAACTCGTTTACTAATTTTGTGTGTCTATCTGTCTAAGGATGGTACACGGAACTGAACTATGATTGTGTGTTCAACCACCTCCACAATGTTCTCTAGAAATGTCCAAAATCCACATCTATGTCTGATACTATATTGCACAACAAACCATGCAGCCTTACAATTTCCTTTAAAAACAAGTTAGCATTGTTTGTCACATCAGTAGTCTTCCTACATGCCACAAAATGTGTCATCTTCGAAAATCTATCCACAATTACAAATATGGAATCATTTCCTCTCTATGTTCTAGGAAAACCTAAAACAAAGGCCATACTTATATCCTCCCATGGTTTCTCTTAAATAAGCAATGGTTGATATAACCCTGCAGTTTGACTTCTCTTTCGCTAGTTGGCAAACTCTGCACTCATGAACATGTTTGCACACATCCACACTCGTTTGCGGCCAAAAATAATTCTCCATTACTTGCGCTAATATTTTGTCATTACCAAAATACCCTGCCAAACCTTCACCATGTTTTTCCTTGATCGAATTCTCATGCATTGAACCTCTCAATATACACAATTGCACTCCTTGGAACAACAATCTATCTTAAATAAAATAATCTAACTGTGGTGTTCTATTGCTACTCACTGATTCTGCACATGCTTTCCATGTTTCTCTAAAATCTTCATCATTGTCATACTTTTCCGTCATAAAATCAAATCCTGACTTCCACTCTCAATGCATTCAACAAAAGAACTCTACAATTAGTACATTTGCAACTCTATCTGATTTTCCACTCCTATGCTTTAACAAAAATGAATAACTCTATATGGATTCAACCAACTTCATATATCTCTGATTTAACTTATTTCGACTATTAATGAATTGTAGTGCTTAATGGTTTGTATATAGTACAAACTCCTTAGGCAACAAATAATGTCCCCACTTCTTTAGCATCTGCACAATTGCATAAAACTCTTCATCATACACTGAATATTTGTGTTTTGCATCATTTAACTTCTCACTGAAATATGCGATACATCTTCCTTTTTGACTCAATACCACTCCTATTGCGCCACTCGCATCGCAATCTACTTGAAATACCTTATTGAAATATTTGGCAATGCCAACACTAGCTCCTCAATTATCTTATTCTTCAACTATTGGAAACTATATTTTGCTTCTGCTGTCCACAAAAAATTCTTTCTATCTTTGTGCGTTACATAAGTGATCGTTGCGCACATCCCACTGAAATTCCCAATGAGCTTCCTATAAAAACTCGCCAATCCATGAAACTATGTGCTTCAAATGTATCATGTGGTGACAACCAATCCAGTATAGCTCACACCTTCTCTAGATCTATTTTCAAACCTTCTTGAGAGATCACAAATCCCAAGTATACCAATTCTTTCTACATGAAAATGCATTTCAAATTTACGAGCAACTTTTCATCTCACAACTTCCCTAGCACTTTGCACAAATGTCACAAGTGTTCTTCGTTTGTTCTACTTAAAATCAATATGTCATCAAGATAGACTGACAAACTTACCCAATAATGGCTTGAGAACTTTATTAATCTCATGAATGTATTTGGTGCATTGGTTAACCCAAATGGTATAGCTAACCACTCATATAACCCTCCTTGTGTCTTGACCATTGTTTTCCATTCATCACCTTCCCTTATGCGAATTTGTTGATATCCACTCTTCAAATCTATTTTTTTGAAGTAACTCGGTCCACTTACACAATTTGAAACCTATCAAATCATCCATGCATGACAATGGAAATCTATATTTAATTTTATCTTGTTAATGGCTCTAAAATCAATGCACATTCTCCACTTTCCACTCTCCATTCTTCTTAGATGATAATGTAGTTGATACTACACATGGGCTCAAGCTTTCTCTAATCAACCCTTTATCGAACAGTGTTTGTACTTGTCTTTGCACCTTTGCATTCTCCTTTGGAGTCAACCTATGTGCCGCTTTGTTCAGTATACTCGAACCTAGTATTAAATTCATGGGATGACTTATGCTTCTCATTGGCAGCAATCCATCTAGTAGATCAATGGACAAAATCTCTTCAAACTCAATATCTCTTTTACTTCGCGTGGAACTACTTATGCTGTTGCGTCCACGTTCACTTCTTGGGCTAGTTTTGAGATGAATGCCTAACATGTGCTTTGTTCTTTCACCTCTTTCGGGAACTCCTTTCCCAAAATCATCAAAATCTCTGGACTCTTGTCCACTTCTTCACACTTGTCCTTCAAGGGATTTAGTGTATGTGTCACTCCATCTTTCTATAATGTGTATGTATTTGCACGACCATCATGTTGTGCCTTGCATTCAAACTACCAAGGCCTTCTAAGTAAAATATAACAAACATCCATGGGCATTGTGTCACATAAAACTTCATCTTTATATGTCCCAATATGAAAACTTACCAAAACATTGTTCATTCACCAGAACTTGATGTTTCTTCAGCAACATAAAACTTCATCTTTATATGTACCAATATGAAAACTTAACAGACATTGTTCATTCACCAGAACCTGATGTCTCTTCAACAACCATGAAACCTTATATGGGTTCGGATGCAAAATTTGCTTCAAACCAAGTTGATCTACCTTTCTTGTGAAATAATATTGTCAATACTTCCACTATCAACAATCAATTTGCAACACTTACCTCCAGACTTACAAACGGTTCTAAACACATTCTTTCTTTGCGCAGGATTATTCTCCTCTCTCGCAAGTCTCAACAATACCCTCTTCATCATGAGAGCTTCTCCTCTAGTTTCTAGTTCATCTATGTTATGAATGGATGCAACACTTTCTTCATTTGTTTGTGCAATATGCGCACTCACATAAATTCTCCTACCACCTTCATGAAGAGCATGCGGACACTCAGATGCTCAGTGGCCGGTCTCACCACATCTGAAACATGTACCAAGGAATCCACAACCTCTACCTCGTCCATAGGATCCTCTTACTCTGAAATTTCCTCTACCTCTATGGGTATTAGCATCATTGCATTGCGAAATACTCGCCACATATTCTTGCGCTTGCACAAAATAACCTTTGTCACATCCTCCTGGTCCACGTCCATGCATTAATTTTCCTTTTCCTCATGTCGCTCCTTGCCACTTGCACGATAACTTCTCCTTAGCCTTTAGTGCACACTGATAGGCTTCTTCAACAGATCACAATCTGATCATACCAAACTCGTATTGAATAGCTATGTGCAATCCATTTACATACCTTGAGATCTTCTCAACATCATCTTCAACATAACCCACTCTGATGGTAATCCTATAATACTCTTCAGTGTAATCTTTCACAATCATTTCCCTTTGTTGCAAGTTTTGAAGCTTCTTAAACAAACTCATGTTATAATCCACAGGAATTAATTTAGCCTTCAACTTCGTGATATATTTATTCCAAGTCCTAATCTTATCCTTGCCTTTCTGCAATCTTTTAGTTTGAACATGCTCCCACAATAAGGATGTGTAAACATTTAAACTTTGCGTCGACAAACTTAATCTGCTTGGGATCTTCCATATTTTCATACTCAGTATTTTTCTAACTCGGTGATCCAGTCAATGAGCTTTTCAAGACTCAAACTTCTAGGATAAATTTTGGGGTCCAACTATGGATTACTATTCTCGCAACAACTCACAATAATCTATCTTCAGGTTCATCAACCTCTTGTGCATCTTGATATTCGGGCGCTTATTCTATGACCTTAATATCTCTTTCATCATCCACTATCAGAACACCCTGGCATTGCGTTGTCTCCATAGCTTCCAATCCGGCATGTATATTTCTCATCAATCCACCCAGATCTGCAAGTCTTGGTGCTCCAGCCACTCTTGCCCTTCTACCACTTAAGCCTCCTCTGTGTGCCATTTCCTTAGAAATCTAGAGATCAACAACTTCACACCTTCTACCCAACAATCTCACTGGAAGATGTCTACAGTTACTTTCTAACCACACTCACAAACGCGGAAAGCAGCAATCAGTAACAAGGACTACAACCTTGCTCTGATACCAAATGATGCAGCCGCGGTTAGGGGTCTCAACTAAGAGATGCCTTAGACCGCACTGCACTCCGAATGCAAAGTAGAATATGCAATAAAATGCATCAACACAGCTCAAATCTTTATTAGATTTCAGCAGAAGGAAATACAAAAGGCACAACATCCATAATGACACCGCAATCTCACAACAGGATGCATTACAATATTAGATCTGCATATCTCTACTTGCTAACTCACATTTTTTGCAAGTGTAGCCTAACTCTCATAACAATCACTCAAAACTAACCTTAAGCTCCAATAATCTGGACAAAGTCCCTTGCACAAGTGTAGGGGCATGCTTATTAAGACGCAAGACCCACCTACTTACATTTAGTGCTCGACCACCCACTTACAATATTAACACACCTTAGTGTGCCACAAATATTAAAATATCTCTCACAATTCTAAGGTACCAACATGTTACAACTTAACCCATCACAACTTACTACATCACAAGAAACATTAAATAAATCCATATTAGCTTCCCATGACTTTCAGAATTAAATGCCAAACAATTGGCAACGACTCCATAACATATAACAAGGATATATGCGCCCAAACCAAATGTGCATGAATAAATTCACACAAAATCACAAGACTTCGCAACCAATAAATGCACTAGAAACCCTTGCGTTGTTATCATGTTTACTTTGGAATGTTGCCACACATTACAGCACGAACCCCAAATGACTATCAAATCATCGCACAACTTATGTAGTGATGAACAATCTCCTCCAAGAAATCTCATCAACTCTATTGTTTCTGCGGTGAAGAACCAAACTCTGCAAGGACTTGAATGAATACTCTGATACTCAATAAGATATCACATACTTTTGAAATTGCTCCGCAAATTACTGCAAGATTGTGCTTATGAAATAGGTTAACATTATTTCTTGCACAAAGCTTTGCAAAGCTTATTTTGACAACAACAAATACAACTATGCACGCAAACAGACATGCAGAACATTTTAGACATATGCATGCTCTTAGGATGCGCAAAACTACACAAGGCAGGGGTGCACTCAAAGGTAGCACAAAACAACACAACAAGATTTGCGCACAACACAAGATTGTGCAAACTTACAAACAAACACATAGGCGCAATAAGAAACTTGCGCAAGACAACACTTGGACAAATTTCCTAAACTAATATATTTTTGGTTGATGCAACATATTTTTGGTTTGAAGCAAGATTGCATGTGACCCTGGACGCTCATGCATTACCATCATTCATCATCTAGGGGATCAGCGCTTTCACTTTTGTGGCCCTCTTTGAGTTTGACTGCCTCCATACAGTCTAAAAGTTGTTGATGACCATGTTGCTCAATGCCCCACACCCCCACAAATCGTCTCAAGATGATGTGTGCAACACAAATCGAGTCTCAACAAACTAATAAGAAATTTTAAAAAAAAAAATTAAAAAAAAAATACAAGTTAGAAACTTACAATATAAAATTAAAATTATACAAGTTATCTTTAACAACTACAACTTCGAGAAGGTCATGAAGATGCCTTGGAACATGTGATAGTTGGTGATAAACATTAGGATCTCACTCACCTCGTCATACACTTGTTTGATCTGGTCAATTTGTTTTCCCAGCATTTGTAGCATTAGGTTGAGGGAATGAATGACAAGGAATCCAAAATATATGCCCATACCTCACCTCAACCTACATCCCTGCAACTTTGTAATTTTTTGCGTTCTGTGTTATAATTTGGAAAATGTTGAGGCCCCATCGCCTCAATATACTCTTATAGGGATGTTGTCGATGAATTGTGCATCCTTCACTACCCCTCATAATCAACATCCCTCAAAAAAATTGTCCCTGTAGGGCAGACTACAACCACAGTAATTAATGGCCTATTAGCTAGATCTTTCCATCCATCAAAAATGATAGACACCCTTGTTTTGATCCATGAATCCCTAATGGGTTGTAATGAATTATCAACATGTTTTCTTTCATTCGCCAATAAGGTGGCATGCACATTTTCATACCATGGGCTGGTGTACCCTTTAGGGGCTTCACTAATACCTCTCACCATATCTCGCTAGTATGGTGATCTAACAACCTTAAATACCAACTCACATGCATACATACAATGCCTGATTGTTATATCACTAGATTCATTCTGAAATAACTTTTCCAATGGACCTACACCTTTTGTTCTCTTAAGAGTAAGAAGTCAATCCTATTCCTCTACATAGGATGCAGACAAAAATGGATGCGATACAGCCATGACGGGGGTACGAGATGGAGCAGCAAATGGCTTGCTAGATCTAAATCCTTTCTTTGCCAAAGTCTGCTTCAATTTTGGGGTAATTGTTGCATCTACTTCTTTCTATTTGATGTATCCAACTATCTTTGGTGTTGGAAACCCCTTTCCTTTTGGCCCAAAACAAGCTTTGATTCCTTGGCCAGGAATTGCACACAAATGGGCTTTCACCTAGTTGTATGAGTTATTATATTTGACACTACACTCTATGCAATGCCAAATATAACTCCCTCCACCTAGAATCTATTCTAACATTGTGACATACTTCCAAAGGGGTGAGAGAGGATCAGTTTTGAAGGTGGTTGTTGCCCCTTGGCCCATGGAGTTAACGCTTGCAGCCATTCTAGCAAATTACTTGTAGCTACTTCATAAATAAACATTATATTATTATTAAGGGGGGAAATACCTATTTGTTGAAAGAATGTTTTAATAAATAACAGAAAAAATAAAACCAACCACCTTATATGAAGATTGAAATTTGAAAGAAAAAAATTAAAAACCACAAAAAGCATACCTTCAATCAACAATCCTTATTGCAAGCTCCTAAACTCCTTGCCAGCAAATCAGCACTTGTCATGGCGTAGGATTAGTAAAAGAATGGAGTTTCAGACCTAAGCAATTAACAAAATGAAAGTGAGAGCAAATGTGCAATGAAAGGGTAAGTATGTTGTTTGCTTTTGACAAAATAAAAGTAAGAATGCCTTTTAGGGTTTCCCCATACTTTTTAGTTGTGTTTTAAAGTCCATGTTGACTTTTTTTACTTAAAATTTTAAAAAAATTGTTTTGTGCACTTTAGATTGTGAGTTTTGCTCAGGACCTTCCCAGGTGCCTCCCGACCGAGTCGAGGGGGAAGATCCGGGCATACATAAGCTGAGCCAGAGGACATATTAAACCAAGACCGGTACCCAATATGTGTCACAATGAGACTGGTTCCCTATAGTGAAGGACTTAGTATCATAGGTTAATTGTAATGTGTAACATAAAAAAATTGCAAATGTCCCTGATCATCCAAGTGTCCTCAATGAGAGAGTCTATCCAAGGAAGGAAGCACTAAATAAATAGTTGGATTCAACTAGGAACCAAGACCAAAACATCCTTTTTGAACAACATATCCAACAGAAGTGATCAATGGATTTTTCTGCACCATAGATATTGCTTAGAAAATTTGTAGCCCAGATGTTTTGAAGTCTTGTTTTGGATACCCAACTGTGGTGGATTGTTTATCATTTTCAAACTATATTTGAAAAAAGATTGTGATTTCTAGATTGAACAGCAACTCCTTTGCCAACGCACTTAATATCCACCATCCCCGAACTCTTGTTCAATGTGGAGCAAGATGAAGTGTGTCCTGTTGAGTTGCAAAGATCTTTTGCCACAAATTGTAAAAGGCATTCCCTTTACTCCATTTCCAATCTCTCCAAAATGATCCTAGCCCTTGGGGGCCACATTTTTTTTTTTTAAAGTTCAGAAACCATTCTACAAAGATCTTGATAAGTAAGGTTTGTCCACTCGATTTATCTTTGGGCTCAATATCAATTGATCCAAATTTTCTATTCATGAAGCTTGTGATTCCACAAACTGAAGAAAAAAACCAAATCTGGCAAATCTTTTTCCAACAAATGTGGACAAAAAAAACATATGACAAGATGGAGTGAACGTTCAAATAGGTCTAGCTAGATCCCAAGTATCATGTGGCCCCTTAAATTGCCAATGAAGAAAGGTAGAGTCCGGACACAATCTGCCAAGCAACCCATTCTCTTTTAAATCATTTATGTATTGATATATCTCAATTTAATCTGCTTTCGGATTTAATGACTGTTATATGAGGGAAGTAGGATAATGAGTCAATTTCTTGTGGCATATGGATGATATTCCAAAAATATATTGGTAATGAAATCAAGTATGCATAACCACATGGCATTCCAAAACGACAATTAAGTAATCGTCATTTTCCACATTTATCCTTCAAGATGCATTAAGACATGATCCTTGATTTCTAGGTGCCTTAGCAACAATATTCCATCAAAATATTCTCATCCTAACCTACATTCTTGAGGGCATTGTAGTGTTCGAAGACACTCCTTTGAATAAAGTAGGCTTTATTATTGTAATGTTCTAAGGTAATGCTTTACATAGATAATCGTAGCCCATGGGCTTAATTTTGTAAAGGCCTTGGCCTTATAAATATCAAAGCAATATATTTAATGCTCATTTGTCATCAATTTGAGCAAAGCTCAATCTAACAGCGATTGGACTCCCGACGAACAAAGAATGACTAAATCTAGGTCATCGCCCCTACACCATTGGATCAAAAGTTGAGCTAGAAAGATTGACGTGAATCAGAGCTTGAGGACTAATAAATCCCTAACAACATCAAGATGTTCCCTCCGTTGTTGATATGCTTTGATCGCATGGCGTGGATATAAGACCAAGTCCAACCTTTTATTAAAATAATCTGTGGAAGCAAATTGTAAATGCAAAGGCAAAGCACTATATCATGAAGGCTTTTGTGTCGCCGGATCAAGATCTGAGGTGGCAAGATAAACGAAAAGGCGGAAAAGAATCGACAAACAACGGCCTAAAACCATGAGATCTTCCCCTCGCCGTTGATTTATTGTGAATCAATGGCCCGGAACAAGTCGAGTGTATGCCACATTAAAATAATAAGGCAACAACTTTCTAAGCACAGTCTTGTGGGGGCATGGCCTTTTGAAAAGTAAGCGCAAGCATGGCATACAACATGGACCACTCACGAGCTTCTAGGAGCATGTTAGAATAAATCAGGTCCCAAAGCCCCTTCACCATTGATCTTGCCATATGGTATAATATAGCAGCCAAAAGCCTCTTAGTGTGTAAATAGAAACAAGGCATGCAATTGGTTATCAAAACCACGACAAGAAATGATCAAAGAATATTCCTATGGGAGAACCTACAAGATATGGATCAACTGAAAGCATTGATGTATTCACCATATGATCCACAATGACTAGGAACGTCACAGTACAGTCTTGGTAGTGACCAAAATCATAGTAGTACCGTTCCAATCATATTTTGACAATTTTCAATTTACTCAATCATTTATGGGTTATGTTTGCCTTGGTTCATGACCCTGTTTCCAATTGATTTCAGCCTCCAACAGTCTATAGATTTTCTTTGAACATTTCAACATTTTTCTCAAAACCCTAACTTTACACATTTCAATTATTCTAGATATATTCTTTAAGCAATAAGATCCGAATTTTACTGTTATATTAGGGTAAATCTGATTATATCAGAATTGTAACATTATTTATGGGTAGGTGTGGTGCATGTTGATATAAAACCACTATCCCATATGCAATTTTGGTGAACCAAACTGCCTTGCATGCTTTATTGCCTTCTAGAGTTGGAACTTCTATGTTGTTGTGATAAATCTGATTTTTCTAGGGCTTATTCTAAAGGGTACACTTAGTAGCTCCTCAAGGGTAGGTAATTTATAGATGCCACGTTGTTGGAATTGCTCGAAGCCCCAAGGGTTGATTTCATCTTGGACCTTGTGTATGTCTCCTTCGTAGAGAATTTTGACACATTGACAAGCAGAGGAAACTATGGCCCTCATTCGAAGAGTCCAAGGGTGCCCAAGCAGGATATTATAGAAAAGAGGAAAATTGAAGATAATCACATTCACTCACTGTTCTAGGAGGTGCCATGATAGGAAGTCAAATGCATCCCATGGGAAACATTTCTTTTTTGTCATATACTTGACACATGCTATGATTGAACTTTAGGTTGATTGTTGAATAACTGAAAGATATAATAAAGTCTAGAGATGCAACACAACTATCAAAACCTTGATCGATGAGGGCTCACTTGACTTGGACATCACCAATTTGGACATTAATATAGAGTGGGGTGTAATGTCCCCAAATGGGACGATTCAACCAAAAAAAGGGTTTCCCCTGAAATCCACAATTTTTGAATTGTGAATTTAGAAAAATCAGCAAACCCTAGTTGCTGTAATTGCACCTCCAAACTGAAAATTAACTCCAATTCACTTTGAAATAAATGACAAATAAATACCTTGTGAATTTGACCACCAATGGCTCTTTCCGCAAAAAAAAAAAACTTGAAATGAATGTTTCAGTCCTCCAAACCCTAGTGCCACACTAGCTGAAATGATGTCCTTTCCCACTCTAATCCCTGCTCAAGCTTTCACAAACTGTAGACAAAATCATGCAAAAATCACAGCAATCATATCATCCATGAATCATCCACGAAACCCTTGCAAATCTGCCCTCAACAAATATTATTTTCTACGAACAGCTAAAAACTTCAAAAATTCATAACTCCCTCAATATTAGGAATTATGATGCAAATAAGAGCTCACGCTGATCACAAAAATAATGACTATTAAATAAAAATAATTTCAGAATTTTCTTTCCATGGGAAGGTCACCAAAACTTGCCCTAAAATTCTAAAAACCCTAGTTTTCAAAATTTACCTCTTCAAACATCAAACCCTCAATCCCAAACAAGTCACCACACTTGGGAAAATTAATGCAAATAATAATCAGATCCATTATGCTCAAGTTGGACCTCAAATAGTCCACCAAACCCTCTCAATAACCTCTCAAAGCAAATTGCCCCACTCTAAGGCAACTAACGAAACCTCCTTTAGCAAAGGTGGCATCAAAAACACCTTTTGTAGAATAATCAGCTTCAAATCTGCGAACACCTATTGGACATACACCCCAAAGATCTTTTTCAAGCATGAAGAAACAATATCAAATTCAACATGTCTTCAATTGTGATCTTCACTTTGTATTTGTACCTTCCAAAGGGGGGCGAACCACCTTGGAGAGGTAAAATACCTCACAACCCTCTATTGCTAACTTTTACGATATCTTTTCCTTTTCTTTATTTTAGCTCCCAAGCCGACATTCCCTTTAATTTCACTTTAGGCCTTTTTGAATTAATTAAATAACTTGTCTTAATAAATTAGTAATTAAAATTACTTTTTGGCAAATTAAATAATTATTTTATATTATGTCCTTGCTTAAATAATTAATTAAATTGCTCTAATAATTAAAGTGATAAAAATTATTTTTCAAGCAATTTATTAATTATAAAGCCCCTTAAAATAATCATTAAAATTACCTTAATTTTTCAAATGGTTAAAACCACTTTTCCGGTAATTCGAATAATTATCCAAGATAATTCTATTTTAATAATTAATTAAATTGCATTGTATTTTTTAATGATTAAAAACACTATTCGGGCAATTTTATTAATTATTAAAATTATATGAAAAGGGGACATTACATGGGGAATTATAAGCATGAAACAGAATTGTGTCAAGAATCATTGATTGCATTAAAAATTTGAGTGATGGAACTTGAGTGGTAGTTTAGTTGATTTGGATGGATAACTCTTATAATCCTTGCATGATACTCTTTATCGGAAACATGCAATGGGGCTTCTTGCCCTAAAGTGGGAGGTTGAGGAATATTCATGTCGAAGAGTGTTTGCATTAATTCATTACGATGTTTAGGTAAAGTACAAATGAGCTCAAAGAAAGGGATATTACTTGGAAGATTAGAGATTTCTGCAATAGGATCCTATTCCTCAAAGTTGGGTTGCTCAGATGTGGACTGTAATTGAGGAACTGTTATCACCCGAAGCTTGCACCCTTAAGTAATTCGTGGCGCGGAAGTACTTAGAACTCGGCGCGAGTGCTTGGTGTGGGGCACGGAAGTACTAGGTGCGAATGGGCACTGCGCTTGAACGGGCACTGGGCTCGTTCAGGCATTGGGCGTGTTCAAGACTCTCGCACGCCTAAATAGTTCGATGCTTCGGGGCAACAATGGAATCATCCCCCAAGGTGTGGGACTCTTGCGCTCCTTGGGAGGAAACTCCGAATACTCCCTTCTAATCTAAGTTCATCTAGTTTATGACCAACACGCAGACCTACAAAGAGCAGAAAGAAAATCTACTGCTAATGCTAAACCTAAACTCGACAAAGGAACAAGGGAGAGAGAGGGAGAGGTGTTTGCTGAAAGGAAAAGTGGTGATGCACCAAGAAAAGAGCAAGCACCCCTATGACCTTAAAGAACACAAAGCAACTGCAAAAAATGAGAAACTATTACACAGTCCCCAAAATGGACACTACTTGCATAAGTATTTCGCATGGAGGCGCAAGAACACAATGCAACACTATGGGGATGACAAACAATCCACAAATAGGATGTCCATAGACCCAGGTGCGCATAGTGTATGACCTACAAGAGAGAGCCAAGTTCTACACAGGTGCGAATGGATGGACAACAATGTGAGGAAAAATATGTCCACAAACAAAGATCAACAACCATTAAAATACACACATAATGCATGAATCATGGAGAGAGGTAAACTTAGACTTTTCATTAGTCACTGGGTTCAGGCAACAAAGGGCTCATGGAGGACAAAGCAACATTTATGTGCCTAAAAAATGTTCACCCTTATACAATGAAAGACCTAGCTTTTATAGATACGGGAAGCCCATGGGTCATTAATTACATTGGAGAAATACAAATGAGAGGATTAAATAGAAGTTAGAGCCCATGCTTATTGAATTTCGATTGCAATCTGAATGTGAAGGTAGTTGAGGGATTCCTTGGGATCTATTAGACGTCATGTCCCGCCATTTGCTGCAAGTCCCCATGCTCACGCAACTTACGGAATTGAATGCTCATATCAGAGGGTGGCTGAGATCCACATTAGGATTTGTTCCTCAGCTATGATATTTTGTCTTATTAGTCGTCGATTCAATCATTATGTCAGTCGGAGCTTATCACTTTTGATTATGCGAATCAAATCGGATTTGTCCTTTTGGGCAGGTTCTGACACTTGACAGTTACTGCTTAATCGCCCATCTAGGTGGCTTTCATCGTTGGGCATTGAGCATGAATGGGCATTGGGCACAAACAAGCACTAGGCTCGAACGAGCACTGGGCCACATTTACTGAGTACGGGTGCGGCAATCCCAAATCCATTTTGGATGCACGCACTCCCTCATGCCCTTGTCTTTAAGCATTTGTCCTTGGGCATGGATTCTTGCGGAGGCCAAAACCTTAGCAAATCGTAGAATCTTGATTCCTTTTAATCTAGCGTCCTCGCGAACTCCCTATGACCCTTGAGGAGTTGTGCTCCATGAAGTACTAAGCTAAGCCCGGGGTGGTCTTTCTCCTTGCGTGCGCACCCATCGTCTTAAAGGAGTTCAAGGTCATGGTGACTTGAAAGGTCAACATTTTGGCAACTTCTGCGGGTCGCTTGCTTGCTAAGCAAGGACTAGTAGTCTGTCAAGCAATCCATTAGGCACGGAATCATTGAAGCCTGGGAGATCCGCCTAGTCTAAAAGTGTAAATCCCGTACACACTAGTCTGATAAACCCCTAGCCCATCGTTGAATAATCTAAGGAACCGAGACCTTCCCAAAACAAAACAAGAAAGCAAGGAACAACAACAATGTGCGAAAGCACTTAGGGAATGAAAAACCACTAACTACTGTGCAGAAGCACTTAGAGGAAAGAAATGCAGCTAATCTACTATATACAAAGCTCCGGGGAACTTTCAGGAGCCGTGCTTGAGATGGATCCCATTGATTGGGATATGCAGCTCCTCTTTGTTTAGCCTTGAGAGCTGAAAGGCAAAGCCCTGTTTGCAACCAGTTCTGACATAAAGACCACTCCATATGGCATCAAAATTTGTGTGCCTCCCAACCTTTGTTTTGTCTTCATCCCACTTGAACACTAGGTCCCCTTCCTTGAAACTCATGTCAGTAGCCTTCTTATCGAACGTCTTCTTCATTTGTGCCTACTGAAGCTCCAAAGTGTGCATTGCTTGATTCCTAGTCTCTTCCAATGCCATTAATTCCACTAGCCTTACTGACATAGGATTGTTCTCAATCAGCTCTAGTTGGTGGGCAAGCTCCAATAATGGCAACTCAAGTGACATGGGCAGCCTTGCTTCTCTCCCATAAACCAACATGAAAGGAGAGTTGCCTATTGCTTTTTTTGGCATTATCCTATCTGCCCATAAGGCTGTTTTGAGCTTAGTGTGCCACGTCCTTTGATTATCCTCCAAGGTTCACTTGATGATACGGATTAGGTTCTTGTTGGTGGACTCGGCCAAACCATTACCTTGAGGGTAATAGTTTGAGGTCCTTAAATAGATGCCATACTTGATGGCCCATTCATTGATTCTGGTCCCAACAAAGGCCATAGCGTTATCTGAGATAATTGTGGCTAGAACACCAAATTTAGTGACTATACCTTCATAGAAGTCCAGTATAGATGTTTCATTTGTCTCCTTGAGCACCATTGCCTCTGTCCCATCTCGTGAAATAGTCTGTGGCTGTGAGGACCCATTTGTGTCCAGCGCTTGAGGGAGGGTTGATCATG
Source organism: Torreya grandis (assembly GCA_037957365.1). NCBI lineage: Eukaryota > Viridiplantae > Streptophyta > Pinopsida > Cupressales > Taxaceae > Torreya > Torreya grandis. Next base: position 460,020 of record JARHVA010006271.1, read on the forward strand.
CCAATGAAGTCCAAGCTCCATTGGGCGAAGGGTTGATCAGCTTCTGTTGGGCGCAAGGGAAGGGCGCTAACCTCTGCTTGCCTGTAAAGAAGGCGCATTCTTGCAGTTCCTTACCCACCTATGGCGAGTAGTGACCTCCTAATAGTCCATGATGGAACCCTTGAAGGACCCTGTCAATCTGATCTTGCTCTATACATCTCAAGAGGACTCCATTGATGTCCTTTCTGAATAACACATCATTAACAAGTACATAAGGAATGGCTTGCAACCCGAAGTGCCTCCTTAGTGCCTTGTCGAGCCCCTGTGGATATGCGCTTGTTTGGAGGAAAGCCTTCATGTTTTGGGTCCAACTAGGGGAATCATGATTAGTTGGTTGGTCCTCTTGAAGCACATGGACTGCCCTGTTGTCAATGCCTAAGTCTGTTGCCATTTGCTCGCATAGACCTTTACCCCTTACAAGCTTGGTGATTTTGATGTCAATGTCATACTCCACCACTTTAGTGATCCAACCAGCTCTTTTCTCGCTCATGTCCCTGCTCAACAGGAACTCCTTCATGCCTAGGTGTGAGACCATTAGCTGAATTTTTTTGTTAGAGAGCATGTGTTTGAACTTCTTAAGGGATCTTATGACTACAAGGACTTGTTTTTCCACAAAAGCATACCTCAGCTCATAATCCTTGAGCGCTTGGCTGAAAAAGGCGATGGGGTGTTCCATTTGATCATCATTTTGTTGTACTAGGACAGCCGAGATGCCTTCATCTCTTCCAAAAGTATAGAGGATGAAGTCCCTATCATAGCGCCGATTTACAAGGGTAGGAGCTTGAGAGATGGCTCTCTTAATTTCTTCAAAGCTATCATTGCCTTCTCTTGACCAACTAAAAATTGTGTTCTTCTTAAGCATAGAGGTAAGTGGCTTGACCAGTGTGGAAGTCCGGTATAAACCTTCTTACGAAATTTATCCTCCCTAAGAAGCTATGTAGGTTCTTGTGGTGCGGAAGGGAAAGCAACAAGATAGCTTCCACCATGTAATGTCACCAATTTGGGACGAAGATGAAAAAAGAGGGTTTTCCAACAAACCCTTAGCAAATCCAATCCAAACTGAAATCTGAAATCTTAAAACCAGCCGAACCCTAACTGGAAAATTTTATGATGTCCAAGCAAAATAATATCCAAATAATTCCACAAATAGCTGAAATTTACTTAGAGAATAAAGTACCTTTTTTGGATCAATTAATTTGACGAAGTCGCTGAAAATACCTCCCGTGAATAATCTGATTTTACTTGAAAGTACAACTGCGTTTTTCACCCCTTAAACACCAAAATTGCTGGAATTAATACTAGAAAATCCACAAATAATTATAGTAGCATTTGCCCGATTGTTTAGGGTCTAAAAGCACCCTAAACCCCTACAAATCTTCCTCAACGCAATTTTCCCCACTTGGGAAAATATTATAAATAATCTCTAAATATTCTAGGGCATTGAATAACCCTAAAACACCTGCAAAACCACTACAACACAAATCACCTAGCTAGAATAAATTACGAAAAATATCTCCAAACCCTAGAATAATGTTTCCAAGCAAATTAGCCAAGGGACGATTTTCAATCAACCCACAAATTTGCCACCCTAGGAATGGCTCCAAACCACACAAACAATCTCCAAAAGCAAGTCATTTCACTACGGAAAATTATACAAATAATTTTTTGAATTAATTCATTTATTTTCAGCTCTCAATAATTTATTGTTTGCCTTAATCAGTTGAAACTTCAAAAATTCGTATCTTCCGGAATATGAGGAATTTCAATGCAAATGTTAGCTCAAAATGATCAAAAAATAGTAGCTTTCACACAAAATTAGAATCAAAATTTTCTCTCCGCGGGAAGTCCCTCAAAAGTAATTCCTAAGTTACAAAAATCTGAGTTACAACCCTAGATTCTTCCAAAATCAACCAAAACTCTTTAAACCAAGTTCGTCCACCTCTTTGACCTGCAAATCATGAATTTCCAACTCTTCGAAGGGTTTACAATAATTCATTGATAAAGGTGGTGTCCAAAGACACCTTTGTAGATCCTCTTGTATATAATTATACACAATTATGACGCAATTATAGTCCTTGAATAGAACTGCCCTGGTAGAAGAATGGAGGTTTTCGTCCTCAAACCCCTTGATGCACTTGAAGGTTTTCGTCCTCAAGTCACTTGTTCAAGCTTGACATACTTGCACAAGATTTCCAATATCAAAATTCCAATTCCATAACCCTTCAAATGAATCATTACTTGCCTTTATATACCACTCCTCCAAGTGTGGCACCCAAAAATTGCAGGGGAGAGTTACCTTTCTTTTTAAAATATTAAAGATCCTCTTAATTTCCCTTTAGGCCTTAAGTGCCCAAGACCTATAAACCCCACCACCTAAGTGAGAGAGAAACATAAGGTATTTTTCATAACTCAACTCAAAATTAGAAATATAAAGTACCATTTCCATTATTAACTCCTCACAAGTGGCCCACAATGCTCCCTTTCATTCCTCTACCCTTAACCATCGGAAACAAGAATGGGCTAAGGGTCCCACGAAGGTCTAGATCAAAAATGGGGACATTACACACCCGTTATGGATCAATGGCGAGCCCTTCTTTGGAAACAATGTGCTCCAATAACTGGCCCTCATGAACAATGAACACGCACTTGCTTGAGTTTAAGGATACCCCAAACTCCCTACACTTGTCGAAGTCCTGCTTCAAATGGCTCAAATGATCGACCGCATGCTAGGAGAAGACAGTGATATCATCAAGGTAAACCAAGATCATATTGTTGATGAGACCCTTGAAGGCCATATCCATAGATCTTTGGAAGGTCGTGCCAACGTTGGTCAACCCGAATGGCATCTTCCTATATGCATAGGTGCCCCACTTGGTAATGAATGCAGTGTTGAACTGATCCGACTCTTGTATAAATATTTGATTGTAGCCCGAATAGCCGTCAAGAAGTGAGAACCTCTCAACACCTTCTACTATTTGAAGGATCTGCTCCATGGGTGGAAGAGGATAGTGGTCTTTGAGGAACGAACTATTTAAGTCCCTGAAGTCCACACATAGCCTAATTTCCCCGTTTTTCTTTCTAACTGGAACCAAGTTAGCTACCCAAGAGGAGTGCTTGATCGAAAATATGATATTGACCTCTATAAGTTTGGCTTGATAGAGTTAAGAAGGCTCTTCAACCAAGATTCTCCATGAATCCATTATCACAACCATGAAATTAATGCATTGCACACAAAATAAACTATATATTCCACTCTATGTCAAATAGTTTACAATAGAGATATACAAATAAGTAGAAGATAGGAGAATCTTAACCATCTCATGCATGTGGGACTAACTTCCCCAATATAAGTGGAAGAAAGGCATAAACCCATCATCCTCATGAATGTGGAATAAACATCTCCAATGAAATAACATCTAAGTAAGCAAAAGAGTAGAAAAGTAATATCCTACACCAACACCCCCCTTAAGCGTAGCTTAAATGTGTACAATAAAGGATGCAGTGTGAATCCACCTATGCTTATGAATGTCAATCCATCTTGTCGGAGTACATGGATGTCGAGTCACTGTAACCGTCAAGTGAAATTAGGAATGATGTTGAATACGAGGATCACTAAATATAAATACTGCACTTCAGAATATTGGGTAGAATTATGAACCCAAAGAAGCATTGCTTGAACACCCTCCAACAAAATGGTGAGAAATGAGTACAAAGACTGATGGGGCTATCACACTAGTGTCACTAGTGGAGATTCCACATTGGTGTCACTATAACAATCACCAAGAAGGCCATGGAAACAAATAAAAAATCCTCGTATGGGTTCCAGCAAACAAAGTTCCTGAATAAGATACCTATGTACAAAGGAGGAATCCAGAAAACACTCAAAAAAGTGCAACATATACATATAACTCTCATAAAGTGGAGAAAAGCAAAAAACCCGTAGGAAAACTCTGCCCCAAAAGACAGAAAAAGAAGAGAGATAGAAAACCTCCAAAGATGATGTTGAAGTAGTCTGCACTCCAAGTACTCGAAAGTTACAAAAGAACTCAATCTGCACAAGTGGTCTGAATCCACTACTCGATCACAAAAACAACTGACACTGGGTTTCACCATAATAGCTTCAATCAAAAAGACTATTCGTGGTGACAAAAGTGCAAAAGAGTACTGCATGTGGAAGGAACGCTCAACACCTAAGAAGCAGAGTCTACACTACACACCCCCTATACTGTTGACTAGGTGGAGTAACGACAAAAAAGCTATATGTATACCCCCCATAATGCTAAATGGGTGGAGTGAATAAAAAGGTCTGTACGAGTGGTTTGAATCTACTACTCAAACATTGAACAACTTGACACTGTAAGCATCAAAATAGCTCCATATGTTGTGGGAGACTATCAATTGTCAAAAAGTGGTGTCGAAAATACAGATATAATCTCTCAAAAAGGATGGCTTTGGCGGTGATGGAAGAGACAAGCAATTGAAGTGAAAAGGTGCCCAGAATAGAGCACACAATCGCATGAAGGTAAACAAAGTTGAATCAACAAACCCCTCCATGGAACTTTATAAATTAGTGCGAGAACAATATATCCCATATACAAAAAAAATACCAAATGGAAACAAAGAAGACAGCTTCAACAGAATAGCTCCAAACAAGGAGACTGTCGACCTGTCGAAAAAGTCATCTAGTATCATGAGAGATGCTCTAAAAAACAATGTAGCAAAAAAATGTCTCCATAGAAGAAAGCAAGGCGTTAAGAAAGGGGTCTTGATGGAGACATGACACAAATTACAAGTGTGTTAAAGTCCCAATCGCAAACTAGGATAGAGCATATCGTGGGCTAATGAAAAAAGGTGGCAAATAGCAAAAAAAGTCATCATGTATGCAAAAACACAACTGAAATGATCAACTAACAAACACGACAACCTATAAAGCACATGCAACGGACGTCGGACTCAGTCGAAAATGCGTTCGAGATAATGCAAAGTGCAAGAGTGGCATAAACAATACAATGTGGGCCAAGAAAGAGTCATGTGGACCAAAGCTCATGCAAATAGGACGTTGGTCACAGCCGAAAATGCATCCAAAATTGCAATGAGAGAGCAAATCTCCCATGGTTATTGTATAGACCCCCCTCAGATTTAACACTTTACAATTTAGTGCATTTTTACAAAATAAATGACACCAATAGATCGGGTATTAAAAAACACACTTTTGAAAAAATAGCACTTGATTTCAAGCTACTGATCAAAAGATATAGTTTTTACAAGGTTATCTCATCATAAATGGGTCAAAAATAAAACATTGCACCAAAAAATATTAAATGCTTGGAGAAAATTAAATTCTTTCCACCAGATCTAGAAAAAGTGGATTTAAAAGAAATTTGCAGCAAAGAAAAAGAAGAATCTTCCACATAGATCAATCTTCCATGCTGATTTTTCATTTTAAATACAAGATCTGATTTTTTTTCTTGATCGCGCAGAAAAACAAAATTGTCATATCCCCTTGGAAATTGATCATAATCTTTATTATGCCCACTCTCTGGGAACATCTCGAAGTCCTCTTTCCAACAGTGAAAGAATTTTCTAAATCAGACACCTATGCAAAGAAAAAACTAATCTACAAAATAGTCATGATTTTCTATAAAAAAAATTATAATTTTTTCAAAAAAAATGTATAGCCAGCACAACGGATCTAAGCATACTCAAAACTAGAAACTCTCCACAATAGAGTTGTTTTGAATATGAATAAAAAAACTTAGATCTGAAAAAAGAACCATACAACTTATCTAAGGAGTAGACAAACAATACGAAAAATGGCAATTGGAAAAATGGCAGTTAGAGATCGCTTTGACACCATGATAGAGTTAAGGCTCTTCAACCAAAATCTCTCCATGAATCCATTATCACAGCCATGAAACTAATGCATTGCACACAAATAATAAACTATCTATTATCCACTCTGTATCAAATAGTTTACTATAGAGTTGTACAAATAGGTAGAAAATGGGAGAATCCTAACCATCCCATGCATGTGGGACTAACTTCCCCAATATAGGTGGAAGAAAGGCATAAACCCATCATCCTCATGAATGTGGGATAAACATCTCCAATGAAATAACACCTAAGTTAAAAAGTAGGAAAGTAATATCCTACACCAACATGGCTAGCTCCTCCTTCATCAAGGGCTCGAGCTTGGGATTTATAGGCCTTTGTTTATGTCTAACTGGTTTGGCATCGAGGTCTAGCTCAATTGTGTGTTGAGCCAAGGCCGAGTCGAAACCTTTGAGGTCCTAGTAACTCCAGGCGAATATGTCATCATAGTTTCTACAAAGGTGGGTAAACTCTTCCTTTTCAGGCTGAGTACATACCTTTCCAGTCTTTAAGAGCTTGCCATTAGAGATGACCACCTGCTCACAATCCTCTTTGAGTGTTATGTTCCTCTTCTCGCCCTTGAGTTGATCGTCAGCATTGAAGATGTTCTCCAAGGCGACCAGTCCCTTGGGCAGCTTGTTGCTTTTCAACTGAATGTTTTGATTTTCATATTGGGCTTGTAACTGTGACTAGTTCCTCACGGAGAACTTTGCCTCATCTTGCAAGAAATTGATGATTTGCTCATCACTATCGAACACTTGCCAATTGCATGCATTGTCTAGGATTGTTGGTCTTACTACGAGCTTGACAAAGCTGTCTTGATCCTTTCATAACCACCTGAGGCAAATTGTATTGGGAGCCCACCATTGCAAGTTTATCAGCATCAACATTCTCCCCCCTTGGGATGGTTTGGATATTGAAAGCACTAACATCCTCAATTAGATCTCAGACCCTGTGTTTGTATGCTTTTAACAAGGGATTCTTGGAGACATTTTGGGCTCTAACTCGGTTCACAATCAGCTCGCTGTCCCTAAACACTTGCAACATCTTAATCCCCTTCTTTTGCACCAATATGAGGCCTTGGGTCAACGCCTCATATTCGGCCACATTGTTGGTGCAGCTGAATTGCAACCTTTATGCGTGAAAGTGCTTTTCCTTTTGAGGGGAGTTCAGTACAATGCCTACTCCAGCACCATTCCTGCTCCTAGAGCCATCAAAATATAATTGCCACATTCCTTCAAGGTCCTCTTAACCCTTCATGAGGTTTAGCAAAATAGGGTTCTCATGGACACAGTACGTACCCAGCCCCGTTTCTTCCATACAATCATATGGATCAAACCCATAATGCTCATTAGCCCACTAGTCCAGTGCTACATAAGGAACCTCCTCTAAAGGCGTGGTAGATTTGTGCAAGACTGCACTATCCTCTAGGATATGAATTGTACAATTAATGTCAATGGAATTAGGTATGGCTCTATATGATCCCTACAAATAGGCTCAGCTTTGATGGTTACCTTGGTCCCATATATGGTCCTCAACAACATGTGTGACCAATGAGATGACAAGTACCCACCCATTTTTGTACCAAAGTCCCTTGAGAGACAAATGGCAAAATAAGGAGGAAGGTCTATAACAAAGATGTCATGGGTGATGGAGAGGCTAGGACATGCATGTAGAGTAAGGCTCAAGTCCTTAATGATCCCAACTGTTTCAACAGTTGTGCCATCTAACCGGACAACACCTTTTGTGATCGGGGTGTATTCTATGCCTAACATGTCAACAATCTTCTTAGGCATTACTAAGCTACTTGCACCCGAATCAATCATATAGTTATGGACAAAGTGTTGGTCGATGATCAAGGAGATATAAAATGGTGTTGGCTTGCATCTTTTGCTAGACTCTCCTCCTTTCGGTTGGCACAAACATGTAAAAACAGCTAAAGCGCCCTTTGCTGGCTCGTGCAGGTGAAAGAGGCCTTCAATGCTTCTAGCAACAAATCCCTTTGAGAAGGGATGGAAAGAGCCTCTCACATAGTTACATTGAGGTTCGCTTTCTTTGTATGAACTACTATGTTAAAAGGGATCTGCGCCCCTTTTGGTTGAGACTTTGAGGCGGCAACATCTTCCTTTGGGATTTGACTGGTTTGAGGCTAACTCCCCTTTTGAGCAGCTAGACTTGCTTGCGCTTGGGCTGTCCCAGTGTTTATCTTTCCTCTAGTAGCTTCAATTGGAGCTTGGGAAGTAGAAGGCCAACTAGCTAAAGGAGATGGTTTTGCTTTTGTCGCCTTCCTTTTGAATCTTGTGTAATATGCCATCAGATAATTGATTGTCGGTAATTGGTGCTAATTTATGGCGCAGAAGTCATTCTCGTGCCAGTTCACCAAAGTGGCTTCACCTTGTATTTGCACCTATAAATGTACCCCCTCTCCTTGTGAGTTTGGCTCCTTTGCTGGCTCGTGGGGATATGACGTGCTTTGTACCATCAAGGCTTGGTTCAGCAATCCATTTGTGCAAGTAGTTTGGTTGTCGTTGAGTGCAAGGAAAGCACAACTCGTGGTCTTGCACCAAGTTATTTTGCATGGGCACGAGAACTTTAGAAGCGTTGGCGGTGCTGGCACTTTGTGTGTAGGGTGGCCTAACATATAGGAGCTGACTTTGGATTTGAGCATTGCCTTGATAGGGTTGCCTAACATGTTGGCTGATAGAAAGATTGATAAGGCCTAAAATGTTGGGCTTGTTGGCTCTTCGGAGTCACTAGCTCATTCCCAAAACTGTGCAGCAACGCCTTGACTTCATATAATTCACTAAGGGTAGCAGGTGGGGTTGGTGGGCTGATTGATATAGGGATGGGCGCTCGAGTAGGCTAATTGGGTGGTGTCTCTGGAAAGAGAGGCATTGCAGGTTTGGGAGCAATCTTTATAGCTTGTATTGAACAATTCTCAACCCTTACAACACTGTCGTAAGCATTAGGAAGTACAATGCCTCCCATGAATTGGACCATTATAGCTATATCACTATTTAGAGCCCTTAAATAATATAAGAATGCAGTATTTGGAGATTGTTTCAACAAAGGTGGTATTGTTGACAATACTTCCACAGGTCAAGGTTGTCTCTTGCCATTCGGAAAATTCACGCCTCTAGCCAAAGAAGAAATAATACATTGGGTGAGAGGTAGACCAATTGAAATAACTCATTTGCAAAGGACTTAAGTCCGCGGGAAATTAGACAAGGATAAAGGACCAAGGAGGAGCCATAAAATCAAAAGGGCAGGCTTAGAAATGCACAAGGAAATGAAGACAAAGGAAAGAGTCTCCAGCAAAGGAAGTAATTCCTTCGGACTTTTTGTTTGAAGGAATACTTCGAAGAATTCAAAAGAGAAAAGTCCGCCCAAAAGTCCAAAGAAAGCCGAAGGAAATCAAAGGCAAAAGTCCAAAGAAATCCAAAGGAATAAGTCTTTGGAAGGCAAAAAGGGGCAAAACAAGAAACCCGAAGGGCAAGGTACCCTTCAAAAGGGTCATTTTCAACAATCTCGAAGGGCACCTACCCTTCGGGAAGGTACACGTCGAATTCGGGACCCGTGCAAAAACCTGGTGCCCTACAAATTTTCCGAAAAGGGCACAGATGAAGGACAGAAGCCCTTGCGGAGGGCACTTGGTCGGCGACAAGACCATTGCAATTTTTCCGAAGGGCATTTTGAACATGCAGTCAAAGACCAAAGACTGGAGAAAATACCTTCGGGCTTTTTGTCCGAAGGAATTCCTTCGAACAAAAAATTTGTAGAAATTCGAAGAGGCCCGTGCAAAAAGGCCGACAGAGCAAAGTCCGAAAGGCATTTTCAGCAGAGTTCAAAAAAGACAAGGATTAATTCCTTCAGACTTCTTGTCCAAAAGAATTCCTTCAGATAAAAAGTCCGAAGAAATTCGGATTTCTGAGCCAAAGAAAAACTCAACAGAATAAAAGCCAACATAAAAGGAATGACAAAGGAAGATATCCTTCAGAAAAAAGTCCGAAGGAATTCCTTCGGACTTTTTGTCCGAAGGAATACTTCGGAGGATAAAGCCGAGGGCAATAAAGCCGGGGAGAAAACATAGAAGTCCGAAGGAAATTGCAAGCAGAAAATTTCGAAGGAAATATGAAGCCATAGGGCAAAACAAAGTCCGCAGGAACAAATTCGGGAAAATTGGCAAGCATAAAGTCCCAAGGAGATCCAAAGAAAGAAATAGCCAAGAAATCCAAGGAAATATAGACTACTGTAGACAAAATACATCCAAATATAGAATCCCGCCAGAAATAGACATGAACAGGCAGACCAGAATAGGATAAAATACATGCAAGCAAGGGCTATTTTCGATCGACCAGTCAAAGCTTCAGTTGACTGGTTGTTGCAGCCCTGCTCATCTCCGGATCAACTCAGGCATCTCTTCGTCCAACTCAGTGTCAACCAGAGTTCCAAATTCGAACATCGATTTGACTGTTCTAGATTTAGAGTATTGTTAAACGCCACATCTACCAAGAGTTTCCCATGCAAAGTAGAATGATCTCTTCGTCCAACTCAACGTATCAAACGACCAACTCAGCGTTTCAAACGTTCCAACTCGGCATCAAGCAGCTCACATAGAGTTCTAAAAATGACATTGGCGTGGATTTCCATGCAAAGAGAGGTGGGTGGTTCAATAAACAAAAGACAAGTTCACTTCCTCAAGGGCAAGGAGCTTCATGCAAAGACAAAGGGAAAACATATTTTATTGAAAGGCCAAGTCTGCCTTGAGTTAATCTAAGTTAATCCTTCTCTTCAATTTTTCAACGCCAATCTTTGGCTTTTGTAATTCTCTATAAAATGGCTTTTTAGCCTTAGAAAAAAAAATCCCTCTCTTGGCTAGACCAGACTCTGTCATTGGTGAGTTGTGTAACCTCTTCAATCAATAGGACTGTACTTTCAGATTTCAAGTGTTGGCATAGTGTATATTCATTCAGCAACTTGCATATGTGGTAGATTTCTCTCCCTTCTCAAATTCTGATTCGTACCTAGTTGCCAGCTTATCGTATTATGCAGGTCATGTTAAGTGTTTTTTATGTCTTTTGCTAAAGCTGTAAGTGGATGTTAGGTCCCTGCAAAGTGTCTTGTTTCAGACCTCTCTCCATCGTTTTCCCTCATGTTTTGGTCATTGGATCGAACCTTCTCACGAAATACTTATGCATAGTGGTCGATTAAAATCAAAGGTCTTCATTTTCCCTTGTTTGTTCAGTGTTCAAGGTTCCAAGTTGAGTGGATCAATCTTCTGGTGTATCACCTTTATTAGGTAGGATTTCCCCTTAAAGTTTTCTTCTCCCTTTTCCATGGTAGTCCGCAGCATAGAGTAGAGATCCTCATTGATACTTCTTACAGGAACCAACCTTCTCTGGAAGTTCTTCTCACCATTGAGGCACCCACCCTCATGAGAAGATCCCATTGTTTCAACTGGCTAGAGGATTGGCCATTTCATGCACGTCTTCGATTCAGGGCGCAGCTCCAGGTTGACAACAGTTTTTGGCACGCTCGGTGGGACCTATTTTAGCTGGTTTTAATGAAATTGCAGTTGTAGCAGTGTTCTTCAAGAAGTATTTGGTGATTTCAAGCTCAAGCAATTGCTTCTAATAGTTCAGGGACAGCTTCCATGTAAGTCTATTTTTATTGCATTATCGTGAATGAATTTTGATCGCTGTGTATGAAGAGAATTCCTATGCTATATTTCCTTATCAGCCCAATGATGGATCATACCAACCTGGTCATGATACCTATGAGCCCCTTTGTGAGCCTAATCAACCTTATCAAGAGTACTATCAAAGCTATGTGGAGCCTTATCAAGTTTCTCATAATCCGTCTTATCAAGAGCATGAATCTTACCTTCTTGGTAAGCCATATCAGTCTCGAGACCGGATTTCATCTTTCCCATATGGCTACTATGTTGCATATGAGCAGTATTGCCTTCAAGAAAGAATGAATGAAGTAGAGCTCAGAATACTAGCATATGCAAGAAAGGTTTGTTCTAACTCTCAGTATGAGTAAGTGAATGGTCTATTTCGAAATGTGTCCAATGATCCAGAAGAGATAAATGGACTATGTATTCTTATATTGGAAAAGATGGAGGCTTGGGAAAGGCAGAAAATCGAGTTAAACCAATTGTCTACAAAGGGCTATTGTGCTTCTTATTCTCATGAAGTTTTTAACCATGCCCAATGTGTGCCAAGGGAGCTTCCTAGTTGGAGTCAAGAGCCTATTTAAGAGCATATTCAAGAGCCTAGTCAAGAGCCTATTCAAGAGCCTGTTCAAATGACTATTCATGAGACTAAACCTTCCTATAGTCCCCTTTCCTCACCAATCATCCCTCAAGCTCAGGTTGTCCAGGAAGACAAGCAGGTTTCAGACTTTGATGAGGTAATGGCCAAGTGGAAGGAGCAAAATATAAACGTCTTTAAGAGTTTCTCTTTCCCTCCTCTCCAAAACTCCCTAGATAATTCTTTTTCCCTCAAGATTCCAAAATCTGATCATGATCGCCCTCCCATGCTTCATTTTCCCTCTCAAACAAATGAATTTTATCACCCTCCCGCCATCCCCCTTCCTCAGGAGGATCCTATTCTTTGGAGTATTGAGAAAGAGGTTGCAGCTACAGGACAAGTTCTTGCAGTGTGTAGAGGATGCTTCAGGCGTGTTTGAGGTAGAATTTCCTATTGATACTTCACTTGAGGTTGTAATTGAACATCCAATTATCGCTGACAGTGGGAACACTAATCTTGATGTAGAGGAACTTCAAGAGGAGCTAATACAGATTGAAGTTATATATGAGTTACAATTATCTCTTATTGAGAAGGATCCAGATAGCCTTACAGCTGATTCACTTCAAATAAATCAAAATGAGGAACAAAAAGATGATTGGCAGCTGTACCTTGAATCTCTACAAGAGATTGAAGAGCTTTATATGGATATGATGGCTATTGAAGAGCATGTTTATGAGAAATTTGATCAAGAATCACCTATTCAAGGTCACAGTACAGATTGGGTTGCCTACTCAAAGCTCCTTGAAGAGCTGGATGAACTTGCAGCAGTCAATAAGAAGGATGTGGTCACCAAAAAACCATGCATAGATGAGCTATCACTTGACAAGGTGGTAGATGACAAGCAATCTGAAAAAGATCAAGAGGTACTTGATGAGTTTGTCTTTGTTGTTGTTGATGACTCATTTGAGATGTTAATACAGTTCGTAGACAAAGAAAATACCTCATCGAAGGTTATGATTAAAAAACAACCTGCTTTGCAACTTGTACCACCTCTTGAAAGGAGTGAGTTCAAGAATTTTCCATTTGATTCAGGCGGATCATGTTTTATCATGGTTAGCTAGGTTCTTTATTTGTTTTGCTTTCCTCCAAGTGTTGTTCAAGCACAGTAGTTTGCTTCAGTTTTGTTCCAATAAGTGCTTGTTTGCACATTTGTTTCTTAGTTAGTTTTCTGTTTTCGTGTGTTTCTCTTCTTATTTTGAAGGAGGTTACTTCAGCCATGATCAGAGGAGATTTTCAGTCAGAAATCAGGTTCACCATTTGGGAATTCAAATAGCGTCTATATATGGTATGAGTTCTCAAGCATCGCAGGCACGCTGGGCCAGCTGAGTTGCTAGAAATGTTGACAATTCTTCTACAGGTCAGGGTTGTCTCTTGCCATTCGGAAAATTCACGCCTCTAGCCAAAGAAGAAATAATACATTGGGTAAGAGGTAGACCAATTGAAATAACTCATTTGCAAAGGACTTAAGTCTGCGGGAAATTAGACAAGGATAAAGGACCAAGGAGGAGCCATAAAATCAAAAGGGCAGGCTTAGAAATGCACAAGGAAATGAAGACAAAGGAAAGAGTCTCCAGCAAAGGAAGTAATTCCTTTGGACTTTGTGTCCGAAGGAATACTTCGGAGAATTCAAAAGAGAAAAGTCCGCCCAAAAGTCCAAAGAAAGCTGAAGGAAATCAAAGGCAAAAGTCCAAAGAAATCCGAAGGAATAAGTCTTTGGAAGGCAGAAAGGGGCAAAACAAGAAACCCAAAGGGCAAGGTACCCTTCGGAAGGGTCATTTTCAACAATCCCGAAGGGCACCTACCCTTCGGGAAGGTATATGTCGAATTCGGGACCCCTGCAAAAACCCGGGTGCCCTACAATTTTTCCGAAAAGGGAACAAACGAAGGACAGAGGCCCTTGCGGAGGGCACTTGGTCGGTGACAAGACCATTGCAATTTTTTCGAAGGGCATTTTGAAGATGCAGTCAAAGACAAAAGACAAGAGAAAACACCTTCAGGCTTTTTGTCCGAAGGAATTCCTTCAGACAAAAAGTCCGAAGAAATTCGGAGATACCTATGCAAAAAAGCCGACAGAGCAAAGTCCGAAAGCCATTCTCAGCAGAGTTCAAAAAAGACAAGGATTAATTCCTTCGGACAAAAAGTCCGAAGAAATTCCTTCGGACAAAAAGTCCGAATAAATTCGGATTTCTGAACCAAAGAAAAACCCGACAAAATAAAAGCCAACATAAAAGGAATGACAAAGGAAGATATCCTTCGGAAAAAAGTCCGAAGGAATTCCTTCGGACTTTTTGTCCGAAGGAATACTTCGAAGGATAAAGCCGAGGGAAATAAAGCCGGGGAGAAAACATAGAAGTCCGAAGGAAATTGCAAGCAAAAAATTCCGAAGGAAATATGAAGCCATAGGGCAAAACAAAGTCCGCAGGAACAAATTTGGGAAAATTGGCAAGCATAAAGTCCCAAGGAGATCCAAAGGCTAAAGAAATAGCCAAGAAATCCAAGGAAATATAGACTCCTATAGACAAAATACATCCAAATATAGAATCCCGCTAGAAATAGACATGAACAGGCAGACCAGAATAGGATAAAATACATGCAAGCAAGGGTTATTTTCGATCGACCGGTCAAAGCTTCAATTGACTGTTTGTTGAAGTCCTGCTCATCTCCGGATCAACTCATGCATCTCTTCGTCCAACTCAGCTTCAACCGGAGTTCTAAATTCGAACGTCGAGTTGACTGTTCAAGATTTAGAGTTGACTAATTGTTAAACGCCACATCTACCAGGAGTTTCCCATGCAAAAGAGAATGATCTCTTCGTCCAACTCAACTTATCAAACGGTCAACTCAGCATTTCAAACGTTCCAACTCGGCATCAAGCAGCTCACGTAGAGTTCTAAAAATGACATTGGCGTGGATTTCCATGCAAAGAGAGGTGGGCGGTTCAATAAACAAAAGACAAGTTCACTTCCTCAAGGGCAAGGAGCTTCATGCAAAGACAAAGGGAAAACATATTTTATTGAAAGGCCAAGTCTGCCTTGAGTTAATCTAAGTTAATCCTTCTCTTCAATTTTTCAACGCCAATCTTTGGCTTTTGTAATTCTCTATAAAATGGCTTTTTAGCGTTAGAAAAAAATCATCCCTCTCTTGGTTAGACCAGACTCTGCGATTGGTGAGTTGTGTAACCTCTTCAATCAATAGAAGGATTGTACTTTCAGATTTCAAGTGTTGGCATAGTGTATATTCATTCAGCGTTTTGAGTATGTGGTAGATTTCTCTCCTTTCCCAAATATGATTCATACCTAGTTGCTAGCTTACCGTATTATGCAGATTATGTTAAGTGTTTTTTATGTCTTTTGCTAAAGTTGTAAGTGGATGTTAGGTGGCTGTAAAGTGTCTTGTATCAGACCTCTCTCCATCGTTTTCCCTCATGTTTTGGTCATTGGATCAAACCTTCTCATGAAATACTTATGCATAGTGGTCGATTGTAATCAAAGGTCTTCCTTTTCCCTTGTTTGTTCAGTGTTCAAGGTTCCAAGTTGAGTGGATCAATCTTTTGGTGTATCACCTTTATTAGGTAGGATTTCCCCTTAAAGTTTCCTTCTCCCTTTTCCATGGTAGTCCGCAGCATAGAGTAGAGATCCTCATTGATACATCTTACAGGAACCAGCCTTCTTTGGAGGTTCTTCTCACTATTGAGGCACCCACCCTCGTGAGAAGATCCCATTGTTTCAACCGGATAGAGGATTGGCCATTTCATGCACGTCTTCGATTTAGGGCATAGCTCCAAGTTGACAATAGGTATTTTGTCCTAGACTTTCTGGAATCTGAAATTAAAGTCAACCATCAACTCATGCGGGGCTCTCTTGATGGTGGTGTGTTGCTCTATCAAGGATAAGTGATCACTTTTGTCAGTGATCACTTTTGTCTTCAAACTGGTTGCATAACTGCTCTCCCAGCTCGTCCTAGTTGTGAATGGAATTAGGCCTCAGACTCTTGTACCATTGGAGAGCCTTTCCTTTCAAGGAAGTGGCATAGAGCCTAACCACTATGTTGTCTTCAGTGATATGGTGCACCAAACATATGTTAACAATATCTTGGATGTGATATATGGGGGTAGGTGCATTCTCACCAATGAAGTATGATAAGCTCTTAAGAGTTGCAACTGGGATATCATCATACTGGGTTAGAACCAAAGGACTCCTACCATTAAAGGTCACAAAGGCTCTTGGGACAGCCATGAAGGGAATGGGAAATAGACTTGCTCTTGGTTGAAGGAATCTACCAAAAGGCGGAGCAGACTGAGCTCTTGGAGATGATTGTCTTGAATTGATAGTTCTCTTAATAGGAGATAAGGATGCTTTAACCCTTCTTTTTCTGGGCACGGAAGGTAGTTTAATAAACTGGAAGACGGTATCTCTTGAAGATCCCGTCTGTCTTGGCATAAAACGAAGAACTAGTCTCTTGAGAACCAGGAATACTTGGAGTCGCCAAGTGCTTGAAGGGTGTCTTTAGGACTACAAATTTGCTAAGGGTCACACCAAGCACTTAGCTGAACTGTATATAGTGGTCCCACCAGGCACTTAGACTGAGCTCTTGGAGATGATTGTCTTGAATTGATAGTTCTCTTAATAGGAGATAAGGATGCTTTAACCCTTCTTTTTCTGGGCACGGAGGGTAGTTCAATAAACTAGAAGTCAGTAGCTCTTGAAGATCTCGTTTGTCTTGGCATAAAATGAAGAACTAGTCTCTTGAGAACCAGGAATACTTGGAGTTGCCAAGTGCTTGAAGGGTGTCTTTAGGACTACAAATTTGCTAAGGGTCACACCAAGCACTTAGCTGAACTGTATATGGTGGTCCCACCAGGGATGCCAGAAACTGTTATCACTCGAAGCTTGCACCCTTGAGTAATTCATGGCACAAAAATACTTATAGCTTGGTGCGAGTGCTTGGCATGGGGCATGGAAGTACTAGGCGCAAACGGGCACTAGGCTTGAACAGGCACTGGACATGTTTGAGACCTCCTACTTAAGCGAATAGTGCGACGCTTCGGTGCAACAATGGTGTCGTCCCCCAAGGTGTGGGACTCTTGCGCTCCTTGGGACGAACCTCCGAAGAAGGTCGGCTTCCTTCTAATCTAAGTGCATCTAGTTTAGAACCAGCACGCAGAACTACAAAGAGCAAAAAGGAAATCTACTGCTAATGCTAAACTTAAACTCAACAAAGGAACAAGGGAGAGAGAGAGGGTGAGGGGTTTGCTGAAAGGAAAAGTGGTGAGCACCAAGAAAAGAGCAAGCACCCGTACGGCCTTAAAGAACACGAAGCAACTACAGAAAATGAAAAACTATTACATAGTCCCCAAAATAGACACTACTTGCATAAGTATTTTGCATGGAGACGTGGGGACACAATGCAACACTATGGGGATGACAAACGGTCCACAAATAGGGTGCGCATAGACTCGGGTGCGCACAATATATGACCTGCAAGAGAGAGCCAAGTTCTACACAGGTGTGAATGGATGGACAACAATGCAAGGGAAAATACGTCCACAAACAAAGATCAACAACCATTAAAATACACACAGAGTGCACGAATCATGGAGAGAGGTAAGCTTAGTTTTTTCATTAGTCATTGGGTTCAGGCAGCAAAGGGCTCATGGAGGACAAATCTTAGCAACATTTTTGTGCCTAAAAATGTTCACCCTTAAACAATGAAAAACCCAGCTTTAATAGATATGGGAATCCCATGGGTCATTAATTACATTGGAGAAATACAGATGAGAGGCTTAAATAGAAGTTAGAGCCCATGCTTATTGAATTCCGATTGCAATCTGGATGTGAAGGTAGTTGGAGGGATTCCTTGGGTTTTGTTGGATATCATATCCTGTCATTTGCTGCATGTCCCCATGCTCACGCAACTAACGAAATTGAATGCTCGTATCAAATGGTGGTTGAGATCTACATTGGGATTCGTTCCTCAGTCATGCTCTTTTGTCTTATTAGCCATCGATTCAATCATTATGTCGGAGCTTATCGCTTTTGATTCTGCGAATCAGATCGGAGTTGTCCTTTTGGGTAGGGTTTGACACTTGACAGTTAATGCTTAATCACCCATCCAGGGGGTTTCACCACTGAGCATTGAGCATTGAGCCTGAACGAGCACTAGGCTCGAATGAGCACTAGGCCGCATTTACTAAGTACCGACGCGACAGTCCCAAATACATTTTGGATGCTCGCGTTCCCTCGTGCCCTTGTCTTTGAGCATTCGTCCTTGGGCATGGATCCTTGCGAAGGCCAAAACCTTAGCAAAGTGCGGAATCTTGATTCCTTTTAATCTAGCCTCCTTGCGAAATCCCTGTGAACCTTGAAGAACCATGCTCCATGAAGCACTGAGCTGAGTCCAGGGGTGGTCTTTCTCCTTGTGTGTGTGCCACTGTGTTAGAGGAGTTCAAGATCATGGTAACTTGAAAGGTCAACAGAAACATAAGTTTGAAAGATTCCAGATTTAGCCTTAGGAGAGACTGAATCTGGGTTTTTATTTTTTTTGCTTATGCTTGATCCAATGATGTAGGTGATGACGTTAGAAACAGTCAAAATTTCCAACATCATAGGCCTGGCTGATGATGTTGGAATAGAATAGTCGAAATTTGCAAGCCGATGATGTTAGAAATTGGCAAACCTTTTGATTTATGTATTTACAAGGGTTGCAAGAAATGTCTTACATGTAGGATAGGCCTGAACAATTTTGTAGGTCTTATAAGTGGTTGTAGGAATAGGTTGAGTGTTGTATTGTGAGTCTACGCATGTGATAGTGTGCTTCATGCCATTTATGTGAACTAGGTTTTCCTCATTGGAAAAGGAATTGGGATTAACCATAATTTTTATGACATTAGCGGATGGAGTAGGGTTTTGAGGGTTTTAAGGATTTTTTGGATTTGTGATATTTTGAGATGCTTGATTGTTACTCTTAAGAGTGATCCGGTATAGAATTGGTATAGATACCCAAATGGGCATTGGCTTGGTGAATGGCTTTACACTTGGTGTAATTTTCATGATGTTTGGAAGCATTGAGGAAATCTTGGTATCATTTGCATGCCATAGCATCATGGTCAAAGTTAGTGCCAAGAAGAAAGTTTTATGCCATTGTGCGAAGGGAGCAACAATTTTCATCTGAGTAACCCAAATCAGCATGAAACCAAAAAACTTTTCTGTGTATCATACCAATGAAGTGTCAGTCCTGTAAGATCTAATTCCTAAGGTTGAGGTCTAGAAAGTCTCTTTCTAAGATCTTTGGAACTTAGAAGTTGGTGAGTGTACCTATCAAATTGAGGATGTGGTTGAAAACGACTTCCCGAAACTGATTCGGAATGGGAAAGTTTTTAGGACCACCGGGCATGATTGCATGAATTGTTATTTTAGATTCAAAAATATGGTCATAAGAATCATAGACATTGTCATCAATACCATGCCTATTTTTGGTAGGTCTAAAGAGCATTTGAGTGATTTATTTGGTTTGAGGAATCTCAATTTGTCTCATGGGATGGCCATGTCTTCTACCTTCTTCGAAGGCTTCCTCCAATGTCTTAGGAGAGTACCTAACCTTGTATTGTAATTTGGGCTCTAAAGCAATTTCGAAGAGTTTACAGAGATTTCCTCGGTCATGTTATGATTGGCTTTATGGACCAAGCCATCACTTAATGAAATCATGGGTCGGCTAATTGTCCGATTGTTTGCAATTGATGAAGTTACCCAAGTAATCCTCGGGTAACTCGTGATATTGGAATTCTTATACCAATGCATTAACTAAGCCTTCTAATTTGCCAATAGAGTTAGGTTTGGGTTGATTGTACCATTCTAAAACATCACCGGTGAGGGTTTTTGCTAGTAGCTTGGTAGCTACATAGTTGTTAGATTTGAGCCAATCTTTGTGAACGTTACCAAAGGCCTTATGATGCAAATCGGGGTCATCGGGGTCAGTAGACCCCTCTTAAGTGATGGTTGGGTGATTCTCCTGAATCCATGGCTGCAATGTAAGGTATTAAGGGTTCATTTGTCAAATTTTGAAGAACTTTGTTTTGAATGGATGGTTGCATAATTGGGTTCTTGAGATGATTCTTAAAGGGGGAAGGCATAGGGGCATTGACTTGGCATTCCCCAGTGAGGCTGTTGTGGTTGATTTGACGTTCGCAAGAGTTGACTTTACATTTGCATGAATTTATTTGCACTGGATGTTTGCAAGTGGGCCATTTGGTCCAAGACTTGCATGATCATCTAAGTGGGATTCCTGTTAGAATTTTGCATTGATTGATTTTCTTAAGTAGCATTGATGGTTTTATTAACTTGAGGGGGACTAGTGGTCGCACATTGGGGATTGTGGAAGAAGGGATAGAGCAAGTCATGGCTTGACTTGCCTCAATGCCTGAGGCAAAACCAAACCTAGGAGAAGTTTCGAAGAAATCAAGAACCATTAGAGCTTGAGTTTATTCGTGTGACTTCACTACATGTTCACAATTGTTAGCTAAAAAATTTTACGTGTCAGGAGTAAAGTCATCTTTCTCTCCCTCTAATTTTTATTCTTCACGAGGTAACAATCACTTTTGTTATTTCTGTTGAGTGGCTCTAGATCTTATGTTGACCATTGAATTGTTGGGAATAGGGTTGCTTTTCTTGATATTGGTAAAAGCCATGTTGCAATCGTTGTAGAGGGGCAAAGAGAAACCTTGAGTGGTATCTTCATGGGTATACCGTGTTGTTGACAAATTCCATTGTAATAAAGATAAAATAACCTTTAGAATAACTAAAGAAGAAAATAAATTTGTTAAGCATGATATGCTTGACAAACCGATAGTGCTAAAAGACTTATAAAAGAAAGCGTGAAGATGACCCAACACAACAGTGGAGTGAAATTCACGTTGGGTTCACCACAATGTATGTAAGCATAGAATGATCAACAATATAAAGATCCTCTAAAATAGGTAAAGGTAGAAGAAAATACTAGACCCAACAAACATACAAGACACCAATCCACAAATCCGAGGCTATAGACAAGGGCTGTGAACAAGGAGGTTGTAAGGGATTTGAAAGGGGAATCTACACAAACAATAGTAAGCATAAAACCTAACTAGATCCAAAATATCATTAGACGTTGAAGAATGAGCTATAGAGGTAATCAAAGAAAGCACAATTCCATTAGGCAATAACCACGAGATATCTAATCTAATGGTTGTATAAGTGTAATTAGACAGTAACCCTGAGGTGTAAATAAAAAGCATGTCAAGATTATAACGTACTAACAAACATGTACTAATCTAAACATTGATAGACATAAAATGAACTATCTAATAGACCAACTAAAGTACAAAAGAAAGAGTGTAAGGTTATAGATACTTGCTTTCGGTTGACTTGTCAACGCAATAATCTCCCCATTGGCTTGTAGCACTTTATGGGAGATGGTTGTAAGTGAAGTCAAGGTGGAGAAAAGAAAACCTAAGGAGGCCCAAGGTAGGGACTCCAAAGGCTAGGTGTACCTCGCTGACTCAGCTTCTCTCCTTGATATCTTCAAGTCCTTATACTAGCTTGTCTTCCCTCAGTGTAAGCTCCTTAGCTCTAATTTATCTTCTTCTTCCTAAGGTGAGTTTGTGTGCACAAGCAAAGCAGATTGGATGTCTATCTTTCGAGAAATGACAATTAGGAATCCCTATAAATGTAGATCCAAACCCAAAAATTCAAAACTCAAACCAAGCTGACATCATCGACCTATCGGATGGCATACAAAAGTATCAAACAGAAACAATGTGTCGTCATCCCAACCAATGATATCAACCAAGTTAAGGGCACAACAAGACGTCATCGGTCGAGCCAATGACATTGGGCAAAGGCATGCAAAGGGGAAAAGGAGAGGCAGAAGGGAGAGTGGGAGCCTTGTGGGACAAGCAAAGCAAATGTCATGGTGAAATGAAGGTGGTAATAAAGCAAGATAAACATGATTAAATCTCTCACAAAGTGCCACAAGTCAGCGCAACTCCAATTCGTGTACTCCTTAGGACTTACACTCAAGGAGATTAATGCACTGACAAGTCCTACCAAAGAAAGTGTCATAAAGCAAAATAAGGTGTATGTGGAAAGTATTTTATTAGGCTGGAATTATTTAGGAGGTGGTCCCCTTCGAAGTGGCATTCTCATATTAATAAAACTTGTGGATTATTTATTTTGTTGCCCTACCATAAGGGTAATTATTCTAGTTTTAGTATATTGCATATTAGGGCATCTTGGCCAATAAACATGTTTTGTGTTGTGGAAGCTCTATCTTATTATGCATATTTTTGTTATTATGTGCAAATCTTACCATTTCTAAGATTAAAAACACTTTTATTGCCATTTTTAATCAAAAGAAGACGGTCGAATAAATAAAATTAAATAAGTGTGTGGATGAAGACGATTGTACAAACACTGTTTAAAAACTTTGCATATCAATTTCTTTTGTATTGTTTAAAACAATGTCGCCCTCCCATTGGTCCATTTTACAAAACATTGCTTTTAATATAAACCATGGACTCATCATTTTTTTCTGCGTTGCCAATATGGATACGAGTACGAGAATTGAATACGTGGATACAATAAATTTTTTTTGGGGGTTTGGATACGGTCGTACAAAAATATATATATGTATAATTAAAAATATAAAAATATAGCCATATAAGCAAAATTAACCACACAATATGCATAGAGGAAACAAAATAAGTTAAATGCCCACAAAACATACTCATAATTAATTGCCAAATATCATAATATTCAACGGTCGAACTGAGATTAGTTTTATGATAGGTACATAGTGAAAAATTGCAAATGTTACAATGTATGGACAAAAATAAAGACCAATCAACATATTCATGATGCATTGTATTCATTTTCCTCTTCGACTGTGATCTCTTCATCATCATGTGGTTCATTAGAACCGCAAGTAACAACAATGCCACTCCCACTAGCTCCACCATGCATGTCATGTGAAGCACCATCTAGCTCTATGTCAAGCAATGAAAGGAAGGCAACAGAGGCATGCAAGCCAGTAGTCTCTGGTCCACATCCTAACACTTTGTTGCCTCTGCCTTGTACTCAAGTTGTTTGTGTGAGAGAAGACGCAAGTTGGAATGCACATAGACCAAGTCCTCCATCTTTTTTGCTGTCAACTTGTTGCGCTTAACTGAGTGGATAAAGCTGTAGGTACCCTAGTTCCGCTCAACTAAGGAGGAACTTGCAACCTATTGAAACAAGCCACAAAATCAATTAGAATTTATAAAAGTTAAAACAAAACTGAGAAAAGTTCAAAAAAAGGGTAGAGAGAAAAAAAATTAAAATCTTACTTGCGATAAATAATTTATAACAAGTGGTTGGAGGTGGGTGGATGCTTGCCCATGGAGGTACCACCAAAAGTGAGCATCCATCTTGTACTTGTCATGAATAGCGCCAAGGGAGTGACCCATGGAAGATATGAAATGCACAAACTCTTTTCCCTAACTTAGTCTTCTACTTCTACATTGGAAAAAAGTCTAAAGAATGTTACCTTATATCCCTCGGCAACTTCAACATCCCTATATGGTGCGATCCTACTAGGCAAAGAAAGGATCTTTGCACTGTAGTATTTGGGCATCAAGGCAAAAGCAATAAGATGCAATGGAGTGGTCATTTTGTTCCACCTTTCAATGAGATGCAACTATGCTTCCTTGAAGCACCTCTCCATAGGATCCTGTTTTTTTGCATTTATGATGGATCTAATGTTCTCAATCATTGAGTCGATTCCATCATAAAGCTCACCCAAACATGGATGATTCATATCCACATATCTTAACATGCTGACAATGGGCTCGGTAAAACTAAGCAAATAATCCATACATTCCCACCACATGTCATCGAGAATCCACCCTTTCATCTTTGTGGCCTTCTCACTATTTACCTGCCTCCATACACTCCAAAGGTTGTTGATAATCATACTACTCAATGCCTCATGCACCTTGACAAATCATTTCAAGATGAATGTGTGTGAGGCAAACCAAGGCTCGCCAACCTTATACAAAATTAAAACAAAAAACAATTAAAAAAAATGTTCAAAAATAAAAACACTACAAATTACAAACTTACAAAATTAAATTCAAAATATACTTGATTCATGAAAGATAAAATTAAGAGTTACCTTCAACAACTGCGACTTTATAAAGGCCCCGAAGATGCCTTGGGACATGTGATGGTTGGTCATGAACAGTTGGATCTCGCTCACTTCCTCGCAAACTTGGTGGATCCAGTGAATTTTTGTCCCCAATTTTTGCAACATAAGGTTGAGGGAATGAACGACACAAGGTGTCCAAAATATATGCTCATACCTTCCCTCAACCAACATGCTCACAGCGTTGCAATTTTTAGCGCTTACAACTTGGACAATGTTTTGAAGCCCCATCGCCTCAATGGACTCTATCAAGATGTTGGCTATGAATTGTGCATCCTCGACTTTCCCCTCAAATCAACAACCTTCAAAAACATTGCCCCTTTAGGGCTCACTGCGACCACATTAGTCAATGACCTATTTGTCGTATCTTTTCGTCAATTGAAAATAATGGACACCCGTATTTCGATCCACGAATCCCTGACGGGATTCAATGTATCTTCAACTTGTTTTCTTTCTTTTGTCCACAAGGTGGTGCGCACATTTTCATAACCTTGGACGATGAACCCTTTAGGGGCAGCATTGATAGATCTCACAATATCCTATCAGTATATTGATCTAACAACATTAAATGGCAGCCCACATGCGTAAAGACATGTGATGCTCTGCTCCACTATGTCCCTGGATTCATTATGGAATGCACTGTCCAATGGGCCCGCATATCTTGTTCTCATGCGACCAAGAGATGAATCCTCTTCCTCTATGGCCACAACGGGTGTAGCAAGAAGTGGGTGTGATGGGGTCACCACATTAGCACAAGATAGATCAACAGGTGGTGATCCTTTCTTTCTCAAAGGATGCTTTGATCTTTGCCCAATAATGGTATCTGCGTCTTCTTGCTCCTTGGCGTATGCAAGGATTTTTCCCTGTGGCAAGCCCTTTCCTGGGTTTCCATTTATCCTTGGCCCACCACAAGCTTTGATTCCAATGCCAAGAATCGTACACAAATGGGCTTTCACCTGACTATACGAGTTCTTGTATTTATAGTTACACTGAGAAAAGCCAAATAATATACCCTCCACCAGGTATTTGTTCTAATATTGTCACATACTTTCAAATAGGCGTTCATGGATCAAATAAAGGTTGTAAAGTAAAAGTTGGTAGTATAGATTGTTGGGGTTTATTTTCTTCTGTATTTGGTTTGGATATGTTGGGTCCATTCCAATATGTCAATTAAAATATCCAAGATTTGTATTCAATGACCAATACTAGCCACCCTGCTATTATTGAAAATCTTTCTTATGACCACAGACTTAGTGGTACAGTCCAATTGCAGAAGGGTCTTATAAATTCAATCCATGTACCTATAGATTGGAAACTTGACTTGTTAAAATATGTTATGCCTAGAGACAAACACCAGTCAAAAATTGTTCATCATATAGATGGAAATAAGGTCCATATATTATCCAGAAGCCTCTGTCATAAAATCTCCTCTAAACACAAGTCTCCTAGGACCAGTTTTTCTAGTCAATCCAGCCGGAGTTCTAGGAAAGAAAAATTGTTTGTTGGACTTGAAGATGAACTGAACAATCGAAGAGAAGAGAAATTTTCTCCTTTGTCTATGTTTGCTTTACCCAGAGATAGAACTCTCGAGTTTTATAAGGAAGATGATCTTACACTTTATAGAGGTGGAAGATGGCCTACTATGAAAGGTTATCATAAGTCAGAAGAAGGAAAAGTTTATTACTTTTATTATGCTTTCCAACCAATTAAGCCATAAGACAATGAGCCATCCAATCAATTCAAGCATAGAAACCTTGTTGCTAGATCAAATTCTCATTTTCAAGAGAATTTTGATGATGTGTCAGGATGTTCAGCAAATTAGAACATCCATGGGAAATGTACATTATGTGATCAATAGGAATCCAAGAGGGGAGATTAGTATGGTGTTAGTATGAAAAATCAAACAAAATACACTAATAAAAGCTTACACCTCTAACCTAGACACTCAAAGAGCTAGTGAACTATACAAGTAACTATCGAATGAAATCAAAACAAAAGATTTACCTTCCATGAGAGCAAGTGTTGTATGTTGGCAATGAATTGATGTTCCCAATTGTGTTATCAAGAATTATTTGGCAATGGAGCTCCTTACACCACCTCTCCTTGTCACCTTTGTAATGTTGAGTTTGGCTTTGGCTTGGCTTAGCAAATGGGCATGGTAACACTACAACAATGGAAACTTTGCATGTATTTTTGCATGATAACTTTACATCAAAAGTACTTATTGAACAATGGGTGAGGCCTTGTATTTATAGCCTTTCAAACTAACTTTTAACTCAAGTGTGGTTAGGTTTAGTTTAACCATGGTTAGGTTTGGGAGGGGACAAGCCATTAATATTTTCAATTAATAGCCATGGATCACAAATCTAGATATTTGTTTGATATTTTGTGAGTGCTTGACAACTGACAAAAGATGATGTCATCATTTTAGATATTTGTGTGATGTCATGATGATGTCATTAATTCGGATTTATGAATTTTTAAAAATAGAAATTTGATAATTAATTAGCCATAAGCTTTTCATCTATGCATTTAATTGGATTTAACCAATTAAACAATCTTGATCAAGTTAATTGACATTTCTGAATTTTGACAAATTGTCCCTCATACATGGTTGAAAAAGTCAATTTGCTAGGTCACAACTTGACCGGAGATGAATTAGAGGAAGGTGATGATTGCGTACAGTGCATTGCCTCAATTAGGGATACATTGATGCGGATTAGAAGATGCACATGATGTGCACCGATGAATCAAAGCATTCCAATGATTTCTAGGCTTAACTTGTATTGTTTGCAAAAAGTTGCTCCAGTGTCTGTTTAGACACGAAAGTGGCCAAAAAGGAGTGTCTACAATTTGCCCCTGTTTGAAAAGGCGTTGCGAGACAAACATAGTAACGTCTTTTCAAAGAATGAAAAGGCCGTTTAAGACAAAAATGAAGAAAATGATTGAGGAATGATGCTCCAAACAAAGTTTAGGAAGCCTATGATGCCCCCTCGAGGGAGTAATCAACGCAAACGATTGATGGATGGTCCCTCAAAAAAAAGCAAGAAAAAGAATGAAATTAACCCATGGGTGAGATTAATCCAATTGAGATAATGCTTACAAGCATTGATTTAAAAAATATTGATTTGTCCAAAGGTGGTTATAATCAGTAACAAAGGTTAAGACATTGATTTGCCTATAGGAGGTTATAATTAGTGGCACATGCATATGCCCTAGCAGAACGGATGAGTCGAAATAATGATTTGCCCAAAGGCAGTCATAATCATTTGAACGACCTAGAGTTAATGATGATTTTGCCCCATTAGGGCAAATTTGATCGTCATAAATTGGTTGTGCCTCAGTAGGACGGATTGGCAAGCATAACTCAAGGATATAACATGTTACACAGATTAAAAATAAGCGGGTGCAAACGTAGGTGCAATGGTCTACTGACTGAAGAATCCACAAAGCAGGCACACGAAGATGCACAAAGTGATGAAAGAGATGATTGGAAGAAAAAAGGTGACCAAGTTGACCCGAGATACATCATGTATCTAAGCGTTGCCTACATTGTCTAAATAGACCTCAGTGCAATGTATTTCACCCAAAAGCGGGAGAAAATGGAATGAGGAATAGAATAGAATAATAAGCATTGATCAAGGTGAATAATTCAATTGTACCTACCAATGCGGAGATGCTCATCCTTACTAGCATTGATACAACCAGAATGGTCAATGGGTTGATTTGATCAAGGAGGGTGGGAGGATTTGCCAAGATGAACAAGGAGAAGTTTTTGCGGCACCATTGCTTGTGATATCTACGAAATTGATTTTTCTTATAGCCTGTGACGATATACACTATGATATAAAACACCATGATGACCTAGTCGTAATGTGCACAAGAACTGACTCCCGATCCAATCAACAATTGAAAATAATGCACCAATGATAAAAACCATGATGACAATGTTGACGTATGAATATGGATAGACTCGAGAACAATGTGCAAGGAATCACCCAATGAATGCATATACACTGAGTTGAGGCACAACAATGAAAGCAAACAAACAAACAAACACACAAAAAACTTGAAAGTAAAAGCAACATAAAGCATATTGTCATTAACCAAGTTAATACATACATGTGAAGGCTTAATGGAATGATAAACAGATGGTGCCCCCAAGCAAGGCTATTTACAAAGGAACAACATGCAGGGATGAGATATCCCAGTATAAATTGCATGCTTTGGGTTTGCCCCAACAAGGCGAAAGCTACGAGCTTGGCCTAAAAGGTGTGAATTGGACATTGTCCCCAAGCAAGGATACGTGCAAAGGGAAGGTCACACCCCCAATGGCTGTGGAATGGATTGGAACGATCAATGGATTCGCCCCAATAGGGCAGATCGAGGATGGTTGACTTGGTTTAGACTAGACAAATATTTTTAGATTTTGGGGCTTTATATCTCTCTAGGAGATTGTAAGTCGATTTTCTAATTTTTAGGATTTTGAAATGTTTTGAATGTTTTTGGAATTTTTAGGGTATCTTAACTCATTAGAGATTGACAAGATACCACTCTCAAATTGGCAAGAGCGTTGGCTTAGGTTGCTAGCAAAACGACAAAAGCATTCACTGAAATTGCTCGCAAAACGGCGAGAACGTTGAAAAAGGGTGACCGAGCTGACCTCAATGTAAACTGAGCATTGCCTACATAACCCAAATGGACCTCAAGTCACTGTAGTTCAAATGTATGGAAAAGGTACGAAAGGATGGTAAGGTGAGGCAAAGGGCTAGGCTAGGCACATGGAAAGGTACGAAATAACGGCAAGGCAAATGGCTAGGCAAGGTAAATGGCAAGGTAAGGCAAATGGTTCTATTGTTCCTATTGATGTGGAGATGCTCGTCCTAATCATCATATGATACAACCAGAATAGTCAATTATGTAAATTGCTAGACGACACCTCTTCTGAATAGCTGCTCTATCAAGAACCTGCTGCTGATTTGGACCACAATAATGTTGTGATCTTCGTTGGTTGTTGATTATATTTCCTCCAAACTTCGAGACAAGATGTCTTCATAGCCTCTGTAAAGAAAAGTGCAGCCAAGGATGGTAAATAGAGATAAATAGTGGATAAAAGGTCTGATTTGGCACTATAGTATAGGTCTTAAATGAATAAATGGATTATAATGGAATTTATAATGGTTGGGCAACAAATGAAGATTGAAATTTTCAGGCACACAATGTTGTTGATTCCGGATTCTACATAATTTTGGTTGTGGTGAGGCCAAAGACTTCTGAATATGCTCTCAATAGAACCACCAAATTTTTATATTGTTTGAGCCTAAAAATAGCTGCCATCTGATTATGTTGTAGAATGAAAGTTGTGATTTTATCTTTGATAATGTCTTCATCAAGCATTGAAGAATTGTTGTGCTCAGCGACTAGCACCTCGAAGAGGTTTTCACCAATAAAGTTGTTTTGATTGTCTCATAGCGCCTCCAAGAAAGTTTCACTAAGGAATGTTGACATTTGACTTTGATTGTCTTCTAGCACCTCAAAAAAGGTTTCACTAGAAAATGTTGAGTTTGGACTTTGATTGCCCCCTAACGCCTCCAAAAAGATTTCACTAAGATTTTGTTCTTTTTCAGCATGAATGTGGTCTTGGTCCCCTCGAAATTCTGCAACTGATATGTCGCCATGGACGCAGTTTAACAAGGTGTAATTCTGTCGGTCCCAATCGACACTTGTGGGAGGTGGAATGTCAATATAATGGTTATGTTGGGTGGTGTTAATGGCATGTTGAACGGTAATGGAATGGGAAGAGGCAGCACAATCCTCGTAGAAGATACTAGAATTTGTGTCGATGTTGAAGTAATCATCCTCAAAAACCGTGGAAGGATCACAAATGTATTCAAATTGATCTACAAGGCATGTGTAACCAATGTTGTAATAGTCATGAATGTATTTTGATTCTAAAGTTGAGTCAAACTCAAAGGACTCTGAATCCGATGTTAAGACTGAAGTTAATTCTGCTTCTGATGCTAAATCTAATATCGGTTCAAAAATAGAACTTAACTTTAATGTTGATTCTTCATCTGGTGTTGTGGCAAAGATGTTATGTTGAATGTTTGGTATTGGACGAGTAATGCCCTGGGGTTGAACAATGGGATCTTCAAAAATAGGCTCAACTAAGGACTCCACAGAGACTGGCTCATCAAAGTGAAGCTTTTCAACAAAAATAAAATGGTCAACAAGCAACTCCACAGAGAATGGCTCGTCAAAGTGAGGCTTCTTAAAAACAGGGCAATGGTCGAGATAATGATTTGCCCAAAGGCAGTTATAATCATTAGGGGGCGACTCAAAAAAGACTGGCTTGTCAAAGTGAGACTCTTCAACCAAAGGGAAAGGATCAATAGGCAACTCCACAAAGCCTGGCTTGTCAAAATGAGGCTCCTTAAAAATAGAGCAATGGTCAAAAGGTGATTCAACACAGGTTAACTCGTCACAAATAGGTGTTTCAACAAAAACATCGTGGATTGGTTGGTTCATTTGGCCTTGGTTTACACTTGGTTGCAAAATATCAGATCTGGACACATCTTGGTTTTTGAATGATGACTCTTGAAGAGATAATGATAGGCTTTGTTGTAATTCGAACGTCGACTTAGATTTTATAAAGTGGGGGAAGGTTGGCAATGGATGAAGAACATGTGGTTCAATAATGAGCTCTTCATAAATAGGCTCATCTATGAGCTCAACAAAAGTTGGTTGCGGGTCTAGAATGGTAACTATGATCCATGTAGTCACACTTATGCAACCTTGTTGGGATAACGAGCTACCATATTTTGAAGGACCTAGAATGGTAATGAATGGGCATTGTGAAGCTTGGTTTCTAATGCAAGCTAAAGGATGAGGGCCCGGAATGGTAATGAATAGTCGTTGTGAAGCTTGGTTGCTAACACAAGCCGAAGGATGACGGCCTGGAATAGTAATGAATGGGCGTTGCGAAGATTGTTAACACAGGCTAAAGGAGGAAAGCCTGGAATGGTAATCCTTGGGCGCTGCAGAGCTTGTTTGCTACCGCAAGCCAAAGGAAGATGGCTTGGAATGGTGATCCTTGGGCGCTGCAGAACTTGGTGGCTCGCGCAGGCCAAACGAGGGGGGCCTGGAATGGTAATGAATGGGTGTTGCGAAGCTTGATTGCTAGAGCAGACCAAAAAAGGGTTATTGGCATAGGTAGGGGATCGGGTATCGTTATCATTGAAAGGGCAAACTTGGTACTTTAATTGGCCCAAAGAAAGGCGATCGCGGCATATGTTAATTGGCATAGCTAGATTTGGCAATTAGCCCAAAGAGGGCAATATTGGTCTGTGAAAATGTTTTGGGTCTAGGTCTAGGTTTGAAAGCGGCATTGGTCTAGGAATAGGTACTCGATCTATTGTTGAAAGTGGTTTAAGCTTGACCAAGAATGGAGCTCTTCTCCAAAATCATTATTGGTAAGTTGGGTCTCAAATATCTCCAAGGTCGAATGTCTTGCACACAAATGGTCAATTTTGAAAGATAAGTTTTAAATCCTAGTTTTTGGCAAAGTGTTTCAAACAACTCTAGTCTATGTCTAAAAACAAAAATGTTGCTAGGTCTTTGGGAACAATGCACAAAGCTAGGCTCAAAAGGTACAAACGAAATCTAAAAACTAAGGCAAATGCTAGGTCTTTGGAAACAAGGCACAAAGCTAGACTTGAAAAGGTATGAACAAAATCTAAAAACTAAGGCAAATGCTAGGTCTTTGGAAACAAGGCACAAAGCTAGACTTGAAACAAACTTGGAGTAAAAATGGCAAGGCAATTAATCTAACGATATGAAAAACTAGGACTCAAACTAGGCACAAGGATTTAAACACAAACTTGACCATTGGAAAAAGACAATGGACCTTAGGCATATGTCTAAAACTAATTAGGAAAATTCAATTACAGGTAAGCAAAAATAAGCATGATGAGTAAAGCATTCAAGCCCAAGTGATAAGCAAGACTCAAATGTAAACCAACCATGCTTAAGGTTGTACTTAAAAAGAGAGTTTCAACCTTAGTTCTAAGCAACAAAATAGATGCGAGGCACATGGAAAAGAGACCACTTCCTAAATTTAGGCAAAAAGATCTTCCAAACAAGCAAGGAATTAGTCCAAGTTGCACAATTCAAAAGTAAGAGGTAAACATGTTGGAATATTGTCATTAATGTCAAATGGAAAAGTAACAGAATTGTCAGAAACTAACAAAAAAAATTTGTACAAAGAATGGTATTTTCGGAAATCAATACCAAAGGATGGAAGGACAAATTGCCCTTGTTTGGGCGCCCAAGTATGAAAGGGACCAGCAATACTAAACAAAGACCAACAATAAAAAATGTATTTAATTTATTGCAACATTAATTAAGAACGCCAATCAGCTTAGAGGAGTTTTGTTGAGTGCTAAAAGAAAGTTTTTATGTTTTTGTTTATAGCTTAATCGCCCCACCAAACACACGAAACAATGATTATCAAATAAGGGCCGACCCACTTGATATATGGTAGCCTTGGAAAAATCATCCCACTTGGATTAATTAATTAAAATTAAATTAAACACACACCTTTTGATGAAAGGGTGTCTTTTAATTGGGACGCCTCCATTGGAAAAAGCCTTTGAAGGCTATATAAGATGAAAGGACATTGGAGAAATAAAACAAGAAACAATTCTTTCAATCATTTAAGCATAAACAGTTTTTCGAAGAGAAGAAAAAGAGGAAGTCGAATTTGCCATCATCTGTTGATAAAGCAACAGTAAAAAGGTGGAAAGATTATTTCGATAAGAGGTCGGTGCTTCAAAGAAAGAAATTGGTGTCTCTCGCTAAGTTGGTGCTTAGCAATAGAAAATTGGTGTCTCCAGTAGGTTGGTGCCTACGAATTTTATAAAAAGATTATTATTATACGGCTGGATTGGACAATAATTCCAAGCAGCTATTCATTTGTGGTTTTTCCCCGAAAGGGTTTCCACGTAAATATGGTGTTAATCTGTGTCATTTTTATGTGAATGCTTTATTTGTGGATATTAAGTTTCATTTTGTAAAAAGATAAGATTATACTGATTCACCCCCCCCCCTCTCAGTATAAGCGTGTGCTTAACAATTGGTATCAAAGCGGTTCCTTCAAAAATAGCCTAACTGCTAGAAGGTAGATTTCAGAAGCGCACATGGCCGAACAAGAAGGTTTCTCCACAAACAAGGCTTCGTTGTTTGATGGAACAAATTATGTTTTTTGGAGTATAAGAATGAGAGGCTTTAGGGTTTGATATCTGGGAAGCAGTAGTAAATGGTTATACTGCTCCATCATCTCCACCAACAGAACAAGCTGAAAAGAAGGCCAGTGAGAACAATGCAAAAGCTATGAATGCAATCTTGTGTGGTCTATCAAAATCGGAGTTTGTCAAGGTGATGCATTGTAAATCGGCAAAGGAAATATGGGACAAACTACAAAACATCTACGAAGGTGATAATAAGGTGAAGGCCAAGCTTCAAACACATAGAAGACAGTTTGAAAGTTTGAAAATGAAGGATGAAGAAAACATTGCAGCCTATCTACTTCGCGTGGATGAAATCAACACTATCAAAGGTCTTGGAGAAAAGATTGAAGATACAATGATTGTGCAGAAAGTATTAAGGTCTCTCCCCTTAAGATTTGATGCGAAAGTCTCCACCGTCAAAGAAATGAGAGATCTAGATATGTTAACAATGTATGAATTGCATGGGATTCTCACGGCGTATGAAATGAGAACTGAAACGGAAAAGCCATCTAAGAAGGAAAACATTGCAGCCTATCTACTTTGCGTGGATGAAATCATCAACACTATCAGAAGTCTTGGAGAAAAGATTGAAGATCCAATGATTGTCCAGAAAGTATTAAGGTCTCTCCCCTTAAGATTTGATGCGAAAGTCTCCACCGTCAAAGAAATGAGAGATCTAGATATGCTAACAATGGATGAATTGCATGGGATTCTCACGACGTATGAAATGAGAACTGAAAAGGAAAAGCCATCTAAGAAGGAAGCAACTTTTAAAGCTTCAAAGAAAGCGAAGAATAATGAACCTGAATCAAGAGATGACACCAGTGATGACCAAGATGAAAAGGAGGCCCTTTTTGTAAGAAATCTTAAAAAGGGATCCGGCCAATACAAAGGTAAGCTACCTTTCAAGTATTTCAGTTGTGGTAAAATAGGACATTTTGTTGTTAAATGTCCACATAAGGATGATAGCGATGATGAACAAAATCATAATGAGGAAAGGAATAAGAAGAAAAGCAAACCTCAATACAAGAAAAGCTTCAAACAAAACGAAAATAAGAAAAAGTTTGGTAAGCACAAGAAAAGTTTTTATTCTAAAAAGGATAGCAGCTCAGTTGAGGAGAGTGATGAGAGAATTTTTGGTAGTGACAGAGAATAAACTATGTTCATGGCTATAACGAATGATGCCTCTACAAGTGAAGACACCTTGAAAGAGGAGGAAGATGTCAAGGATAAAGAAGAAGTAAATATTGAAGAAGAACTCATCTGTGCTTTAGGTGAGATAGAAGTTCTTAAGAAGAATCTGAAACAAAGATTACATATCCAAAAATATGAAGAAAATCATGACCTAAAAACAGAAATGTCTCATAACCTTGAAAAGTTAAAAAAGGTCATCATTAATCTAAAGACTGAAATAGAAGAAGCCAAGAAGACAGAGGAGGAAGTAAGAGTCCAGCATAAGGCAAAAGAAGACCACATTGCCAAGCTAGAATCAGAAGTTGATTTCTTAAAAAAGGAATTGGAGAAGCCCTGTGCTAAATTGAAAAAGCAATTTAAAGTTTTAAAAAAGCACCAAAGTACTGGATGGGATTCTCAATTGTCAAAGGTCATCATGCATCAAGATTGGTCTTGGTTATGAAGAAAACCAGAAGAGCACTAAAGAAGGGCAGAGTGCAAAAACTATAGACCGACTTAAGAGGATGAATACAAAGAAGCCCAAGAGCTACGCGGATGCACTCAAGGGATCCATAAAAGATGAAAGCGATAAGGAGCACGTTAAGAAAGGGCATGTTACTCATCCCAACGTCAAATAAAGTAAGAACGTACCCATACAAAGTTTTAGAAGAATCTTCCCTCCAAGACAGTATAATGCGATCAAGTACACAAATTCCCCCTATGGTTATTGTTATTCATGCAATCATTTTGGGCATAGAGCAATGGAGTATAGGACACATGTAAGAAATAGGTATGCATGGAACAATGGCAGAAGTACTTATGGAGTTCCAAGTAGAAACTATAACTCATTTGCATCATTATTGAATTACAAAGGAAGTGACATTGTATGCTATTAATTATAATAATTTTGGTCATATAGCAGGATTTTGTAGAATTGTTGATGTAGAACCTCCTAGACAAAGCAAGAAAGTGATTGCTTCAGTCGTAAAGAAAAGAGAACCTACAAAAATTTGGAAGCAAAAGCAAGAGAAAGAAAATCAAAACAAGGAGGAATCCATGCTTGTGCGAATATCGTTTCATGCACAAGATGAAGGACAACAGTGGTATATTGACAGTGGATGCTCAAGTCACATGGCTGGTGATAAAAACAAATTTCTCAGCATGAAGAAAATAAGTGGAGGCACAGTGAAATTTGGAGATAATGCCACGACACGGATTGTTGGAAAAGGTGCCCTGAGCCTTGATAATGGAAGAACTAAAACGATTAATTTGTATTGTATGTTGAAGGTTTGAAACATAACCTTCTAAGTGTCAGCGAAATGTGTGGTCAAGGACACACATTTTATGCTCAAGGTTGTGAGGTCAGGAAAACAGACACAGGAAAGTTGGTTGCATATGCAAACAGAACAACTAACAATATGTACATACTCAACAACTAACAATATGTACGTACTCAATGAAGTTAAGGGAGAGAAGTGCTACATGAGTTTGATTGATGAAAGTTGGCTATAGCATAGAAGGATGGGCCACATGAACTTAGATAATCTAATGAAAATCAGCACTAGGCAAGTTGTAAGAGATATGCCAAAGATAACAAAACCGTCAAACATCCTTTGCAAGTAGTGTCAGCATGGAAAACAAACAAGAGCAAGTTTCAGATCAAAGGAGTACTCAACCACCCAGCGATTGCAACTAATTCATACAGATCTTTGTGGGCCCACAAGAACACAAAGCATCCAAGGTGAGAGCTATTTCATGTTGCTCATTGATGATTATTCCCGAATGACATGGGTTGCTTTTCTGAAATAAAAATCTGAAGCATTCGAGAAGTTTAAAGTTTTTTGGTTGAAAACCTAACGAATCTAAAAATCAAGTGCTTAAGATCAAATCGAGGAGGTGAGTTCATCTCAAACAAATTCAATGACTATTGTGAGCAGCATGAAATAAAAAGGCAGTTCTCAACTATAAGGACTCTACAACAAAATGGAGTTGTAAAAAGAAAGAACCGAATTGTTCGAGAAATGGCTAAAACCATGTTAAATGAATCTAAGGTTTTTGAGAGAAGCAGTTAATACCGCAGTCTACATTTTGAATAGAGGACAAATTAGAGTGAATAATAGCAAAAACCCGTATGAGTTATGGAAGGGTAGACCAGCATCGGTTAAATATTTCAATGTGTTCGGGTGCAAATGTTTCATCAAGGGAGATGAAGAAGACTTGGGAAAATTCGACTCGAGCGTTGATGAAGGTATTTTTCTTGGATATCTTTCAAAAAGTAAAGCCTATGGATGTTATAATAAAAGGCTGTAAACAATTGTAGAAAGTGCCAGTGTAAAGATGGATGAAACACGGCCTCAGAAAGTTAATGCACAAGAAAATGATCATTCAAAAGAACCAGAATAAAAGGAGGAAGAAGAAGAAAGACCCTTACACAAGCAAGAAGAGGAACGTGAAGATACAAAGGGACCATCCAGGTTTGTCCAAAAACATCACTTAGAAAGCCAAGTTATTGGTGATATGGAGAAAGCCAAGTTATTGGTTATATGGATGTTGGAGTGCAAACCAGAAGAAGATTTGTGAGCACATCTGAACATGTGAACTTCTCATTGTTATCAAAAATAGAACCTAAGAACTTTGCAAAAGCTAGCAGTGATAAACATTGGATTAATGCTATGGAAGAAGACTTGAGTCAAATTGATAAAAAAGAGAGATGGGAGCTTGTTCCTTTACCAAAAGAGAAAAATATAATTGGTACCAAATGGGCTTTTAGGAACAAATTGAATGAAGATGGTCAAGTAACAAGAAACAAAGCAAGATTGGTTTTCAAAGGGTATGCTCAAGTTGAAGGTATTGATTTTGAATAAATCTTTGCCCCTGTTGCAAGATTAGAGGCCATTAGAATGTTTTTGGTATATGTTGTTTTCAAGAATTTCAAAGTTTATCAAATGGATGTCAAATCCGCTTTTCTAAATGGCAAATTAGAGGAAAAAGTGTATATTGAACAACTAGAAGGTTTCCTTCTATCAGAAAACAAGAACCATGTGTACCGAATGAAGAAGGTACTATATGGGCTAAAGCAAGCCCCTAGAGCTTGGTACTCAAAGCTTGATAAATATCTACAAGAACAAGGTTTTAAAAAGGGAGTCGCTGATAGCAACCTCTATATCAACACTGAAGGTGAGAATCAGTTAATTGTTGTGGTATATGTGGATGATATCATTTTTGGAGGAGATGACGAACGAATTTCCCAAGAATTTGCAAAAGACATGCAAACGGAATTTAAAATGTCCATGTTGGGTGAGTTGTCATTCTTCCTTAGCTTGCAAATTTCTCAATCCAACAAAGGAATATTCATCTCCCAAACCAAGTATTTAAAGGAGATGTTGAAGAAGTTCAGAATGGAAGATTGCACCCTTGTTAGCAAACCCATGGTTACAGGATGCAAGTTGAGTAAAAATGATGAATCTCCTGGAGCAAATTAGACACTTTATAGATCCATGATTGGCAGCTTGTTATACACCACGGCATCAAGGCCAAACATTATGCAAGTTGTAGGTTTGGTAGCACATTTTCAAGCAGCCCCAAAAGAAACGCATGTACAAGCAGACAAATGAATATTTAAATATCTGAAAGGCACGTTGGATTCTGGCCTATGGTATCCAAGAGGTGAAGATTTCACACTAACAGCATACACAAATGCAGATTGGACAGGAAGCATGGATGACAAAAATATCACAAGTGGAGGAGCATTCTTTCTAGGCACAAATCTAGTGTCATGCTAAGTAAAAAACAGCGTTTTGTCTCATTATCCATGGCTGAAGCAGAATACATCACAGCGGTGTCTTGTTGTACACAAGTCCTATGGATGAAGCAGACGTTGAAAGATTTTAAGATGGAGTATGAACAACCAATCTCCATACTTTGTGATAACACAAGTGCAATTAATATGTCACAGAATCCAGTTATGCACTCAAGGACAAAACACATTCCAATCAAGTATCACTACTTGAGAGAACAGGGTGCAGATCAACAGGTAAAGTTGGAGTATGTTGCTACAAAGGAACAGATAGCAGATATTTTCACAAAGCCCCTCCCAAAAGAAACTTTTGGGTTTCTAAGGCAAAAATTGGGAGTGCTTCATTCTTCATCCAGTCATTAAACTCGTCAAGAGAAGCATGGGTTAAGGAGGATCTAATCATTGTATTATTCAGCTCTGTTGATGTGTTGATAAGATCCATTGTGTTGTACATCCCTTTGCCATTGATGTCAAAGGAGGAGAATTGAAGTAAGGAGGAACAAAGGAAGAGAACTGCAGCAAGGAGGAGTTCATGCACTATTTTGTTACAGGATTTCCATCAATAACAAAAGGGGAGATTGTTGGAATATTTTCATTGATGTCAAATGGAAAAGTACGAAATTGTCAGAAAGTAACGGAAATGTCAGAAGGTAACGGAATTGTCTATCAGAATTTTCCCGTACAACGAATGATATTTTCGGAAATCAATACCAAAGGATGGAAGGACAAATTGCCTTGGTTTGGGCGCCCAAATATGAAAGGGACCGGCAATAGTAATCAAAGACCAACAATAAAAAATGTATTTAATTTATTGCAGCATTAATTAAGGAAGGCCAATCAACTTAGAAGAGTTTTGTTGAGCGCTAAAGGAAAGTTTTTATGTTTTTGTTTATGGCTTAATCGCCCCCACCAAACACATGAAACAATGATTATCAAATAAGGGCCGACCCACTTGATATATGGCAGCCTTGGGAAAATCGTCCCACTTGAGTTAATTAAATTAAATTAAATTAAACACACACCTTTTGATGAAAGGGTGTCTTTTGATTGGGATGCCTCCATTGGTAAAAGCCTTTGAAAGCTATATAAGATGAAAGGGCATTGAAGAAATAAAACAAGAAACAATTCTTTCAAACATTTATGCATAAGCAGTTTTTCGAGGAGAAAAAAAGAGGAAGTTGAATTTGCCATCATCCATTGATAAAGCAACAGTAAAAAGGTGGAAAGATTGTTAAGGTAAGAGGTCAGTGCCTCGGAGAACGAGATCGGTGTCTCTCACTAAGTTGGTGCTTAGCAATAGGAGATTGGTGACTCCAATAAGTTGGTGCCTACGAATTTTGTAAAAAGATTATTATACGGCTGAAATTGGACAATAGTTCCAAGCAGCTATTCATTTGTGCTTTTTCCCCAAAAGGGTTTCCACATCAATCTAGTGTCAATCTGTGTCATTTTTATGTGAATGCTTTAATTGTGGATATTAAGTTTCATTAAGTAAAAGATAAGATTATATTGATTCACCCCCCCCTCTCAGTACAAGCGTGTGCTTAACAAAACACCTAAGCTAAAATTAAGCGAGGCATAGGCATAAACCACTCAATGTTTGAATCTGAACTTCACAAGACAAATTTCAAACTTGGGTTAGAAGACTTGGTTTCTCAAATAGACAACATTCTAGACCCAAATGGACAGCATAATGATACCAATTGTAGACCAAAGGCATACATGGTTTCGAACTCAATTTGAAACAATAAGAGCAGCATAACAACGTTATCTCGTTCAAAAGGTTTGACAATGGTTTTGTTTCAAAACTCCAAGGCAAAAACTTGGATGAAATGGGCAACATAATGACACCCCTTTCAAACAAGTGACACACACACAAATGTTTTGAAAATGCCTAAGGCAAATTGTGGTATCAAATGCGTAGAAAAAGACCTCTTTAGACTAAAAGTGGTGTACAAACATGTAATTGACTCATGACTTGTTTTGACGTGTTTTTGACAAACAAAACAGTTTTGGATTCAAAATAATGCAAGTAAAAGAAATAGACACCAAAACACCTAAGTGTATCGTCCTATCCCTAAAAACTGACAAGGTTGCTTCATATTGTCAAATTTTGTCGATATACTCCTTTGAGAGGAAATAACTTGTTAATCTAATAAATTTAGATGCACATAAAAAGTAGGGTTTTTTTAGACCCCCTCTTCTCCCAAAAATTTGTACAGTGACATAGAACATTGGGCTACTCGCCCTGCATTGACAATATTTCCGCAACAAGGGGGGTTTGTCTAAAAACTATAAGTTTTGCGCGTTCTAGATGGTCCCATGAGTGGTTAACACTAAAGATGCAATCACGTCATTTAGATCCAAACTAATTGACTTGTTGTAAAAAGGTCTTGTTCTTTTTACAACCACTATATCCATTAGATTGCTCAGTGTAATGCGATGTCTGAATTAGGCAATTGTTCCGAGGCAGATATCACTAACAAAGTTTAACCGCTCAAACTAGCATCCTAACGAGTCACGCTCAATTTATATACCCCACCATGGAGTGGAGTTGGAATGATGCCGGGAGATAAAATCCAGAGTCAACAATCCCCTAAAGAACTCGTCGGGAAGCGATAAACTCCCGCTCACAAGCCAAGTGCATAAAAGAAATAAATAAAACTAGGACTTTAAAGGTCATTTTTTAAATCACCCAAGTTATTTGAACTTGGGGAGAGCATAGACAATGTTCCTTCTAAGCTCGGACTAAGCAACAAGACAATGAACGAAGCACTTTTGGTCACCCAAGTTCCCTAAAGGGAACAAGGGGAGAGCATACGCGCAAAATCCGGTTTGCAAGAAAACAAAACAAACAAAAACAAAAGCTCTTAAGAGCACTTAGTCTAGGATTTGTGTTCTTTTTAAAAGCACTAAGCGAAATGAGAAGTGAAATTTGGCCCTTTCGCTTTGTTGTTGATTTTTGCAAATGTTGAAAAACAAAAACCAGAGTTGTTAGATTTTGGCTTTGTTCATTCACACTTACATTTGGTTGTGCAAATCTAGCAATGCAAAATCGCATTTCCGCAGTGCAAAACCACACTTCTCAGTGCAATACCGCACTTGCAATACCACATTTTCGCAGTGCAATATCGCATCTCACAGGTGCAAAACCACATATCTCTGTGTCTCAACCGAAAGCTTCATTTCTTCACTTTTTTGGTCGTGAATAAAAAATTTAGCATGAACAATGTTAGCAAAAGGTTATAAAAGACCATATGAAGAACTTTGTGGGCTGCGAGTCCTACTAGGCGTGCCATTATGTGATCAATAGGAATCCAAGAGGGGAGATTAGCATGGTGTTAGTATGAATAAAATCAAACAAAACACACTAATAAAAGCTTACACCTCTAGCCTAGACACTCAAAGAGCTAGTGAACTATACAAGTAATGATCAAATGAAAGCAAAACAAAATATTTTTACCTTCCATGAGAGCAAATGTTGTATGCTGACAATGAATTGATGTGCTCGGTTGTGTGATCAAGAATTCTTTGGCAATGGAGCTCCTTGCACCACCTCTCCTTGTCACCTTGGTAATGTTGAGTTTGGCTTTGGCTTTGGCTTGGCTTGGCTTGGCTTGGCAAATGGGCATGGTAACACTACAACAATGGAAGCTTTGCATGTATTTTTGCATGATAACTTTACACCAAGAGAGCTTATTGAACAATGGGTGAAGACTTATATTTATAGCCTTCCAAAGTAACTCTAACTCAAGTGTGGTTAGCTTTGACAATTCTTCCACAGGTCAAACTATCTCTTGCCATTCAGAAAGTTCGTGTCTTTGGCCAAGGAAGAAAGACTACAAAGGAAAGAATACATTGGGTTTGTATAGACTAATTGTAAATACTCATTTGCAAAGACCTTGGCTACAACAGGATTTCCTTCGGACAATTTGTCTAAAGGAATGGTTCATCAAAGAAGAGGTTTTCACATAGCGTCAGGAGATTGAAAGCAATAAGTCTATCAAAGAGAGGACAAATCAAAAAAAACCCGAAGGTCAAGGTACCCCTGAATCTCATGATCCTTAAGAGCTTTTACAAAAGCCCGAAGGGCATGTGCCCTTCGGGAAGGAAGTTTTCAAAATTCCCGAAGGGTACCCTTCGGGAAGGTTACAGGTGCCTTCGGAAAAGGAATGGTTCAAAAAGAAGGTGGTGCCCGTGGAAGATATCCTTTGGAAGAATTGGCAAACATAAAATCCGAAAAACAAAAGTCCGCAAAATTGAAAAAGACTCGAACATTTTTTCCGAAAAATAAAAAATCCACAGGAAAGGAGCCTCGGACATTTTTTCCAAAAGGAGAAGCCAAAATACCCGAAGGAAATTAGCCAAGGGAGAGGACAACAAATCCGAAGGAATAAAGACCAAAGGTAAAACAAAAAAGCCGAAGGAAATTAGCCAAAACAGAATATCCGAAAAAATCCGAGACCAAACGACAATTCCCACGAACTTTTTGTTCGTGGGAAGTTGAAAGCAAAAAGCTCAGACAGAACAAAGTCTATAGGAAAGAAAAAAGAATAAAGTCCGCAGAAAAATGCCGAAGAAAATAAGATGTCTGAAAAGACAAGCCAAGGCAAATAAAATTAGAAAAGACACATGCAGACCAAAATATATGAAAATACATGCAAGCGACCAAAAGTGACTGGCAGAAATAGATGCAACTTCAGACGATCAAGCAGGATCATGCAAAGTAACCGTCATTTTGTTCCTAGATTAGCAAAGTGAAGTCTCTAATTTTAGACATGGCTTAGCTAAACATGCACAAACAAAGTCAACCGTATGAATTCACCGTCTAATTCTAGCGCCAAGGAGCTTTCATGCAAAGAGGAAGAAGACAAAATAGATGTTTTTTGGAAGGCTTAGCTATCTCCTTGAACCAAAAATAGACTCACGTGAAGTGATAGTTGATCTTTCTCTTCTAATTTCAGCGCCACCTCTTATTTTGGTGTATTCTTTTTATATTAATGGATTTTCAGCCTTGTAAAAATCATCCCTCTTTTGGCAAGACGATTTTCTGTCAAACGTTGAGTGTAACATTTTTCATATTAATAAGAAGAGGACTGTTTTCAATTTTCAGCAAGCTGGTATAGTGTATTTTGTCATTGATTTGCACAAGTGATAGAGTTTTCTTCCTTGCCAAGTCTTGATCCTTACCTAGTTACTAGCTGGTCATGTTATGCAAGTCATGTTCTGTGTTTGAACGTCTTTTGGTTGAGTCT
Organism: Torreya grandis; assembly: GCA_037957365.1. NCBI lineage: Eukaryota > Viridiplantae > Streptophyta > Pinopsida > Cupressales > Taxaceae > Torreya > Torreya grandis. The sequence continues at coordinate 503,968 of JARHVA010006271.1, forward strand.
ACAGTGGATGTTAGTGGTTGTTAGTGCCTTCAATCAGGGCTATTTTACCATTTCCCTCAAGCTTAGATCACAAGATAGAACCTTTTTTTGAAATACTTATGCATATTGATCAATTGGAGTTCAAAGTTTAGCCCTTCTTGTCTTGATCCGTGTTTTTAAAGAGCTCAAATTGAATGGATCAATCTACATTCAGATGTATCACCATCATTAGGTAGGATTTTCTTTCAAGTTTTCTTTCTCTTTTCCAGGGAGTTTGTAGCAGAGATCCTGATTGATACATCAAAGGGAGCTAGCCCTTACAATCTAGAGACTCAATCCATTGATTAGGTCACCCACAGCCTACGATTGTTTCCATGTTTCAACAGACTGTGAAGGCCTACAATTACCTTCACAGAGGTGCAAGTCTGATTGGCAACAGTTTTTGGCACACTCGGTGGGACCACGAAGAAGTTTTTTGCATATCTAAAAAAAATTTGCAGCAGAAGAAGCTATCATCCAGTTGCAGAGCTCATATCATCATTTAGGCAATTCATTCATGCCAAAGGTCACTAAAAGGTCAGTGACTAAAGGTACTCCTTTTGAATTTTTATCATATAAGAGACAAAGGTTTAAAAGGGCAAAGCCATATCCTCAAAAGCAATATTTGCCTCCTGGTCAGCCTATTGTTCTAAGCACTACAATCCTCACTATCCAAATGGCTATTAGAAATCAAGTGTTTGCTCCATTCAATAGAGGAAGCCCACTGAATTTAACCCAGTTTGATGATATTTCGGTGTCTGCCTTCAAGAGCATTCCATTCTTCTCAGGAGAAAATCAAACAACTCCTATTAAGTATATCCAAGATGTTGTTAATCTCTGTTCAGTCCATAATGTTGTTGAAAATAATGTTGTTATTAGATTGTTGGTTGCCTCCTTCAAAGGAAAAGCGTTGCAATGGTATAGAAATCTGCCGCTTAATTCCATTGCCACCTGGGACAAATTGGGTGCAACGTTGGTCAAGCAATTTGAGGACAAATCTGATCATCTCTCTTTGGTTGAACAATTGACTACCATAACAAGGGCTCCTCATGAGTTCATGTCCAATTTTAACCTCAGATTCCAAAAAACATGGAATAGGATACCTGCGTTGATTAGGCCATCCTCTCAATATGCATTTTTGTACTATTTAAAAGCTCTTAATTCTGACATTAGTGTGATGATACAGTCAATAGGTGGTACTACTTTGTCGGATGCTTATGAGGTTGCAATTAAGGTTGAAAATAGTTTGATACAAGCTAGTAAGCTTTCTCCAAGACTTCCAATGCCCATATTTCCATAAATAAGTTATATACCAGCCCCTCAAGTTTCTCAAATTCCATTCTTGGCTCCAATTCTAGCACCTCAAGTTCAAATTGCAGCCCCTACTAGTCAAGCTAATGAGATAGGAGAGTTGAAAAGTTTGCTACAGTCTTTTGTAAATGAAATAGTGCAGCTCAAAAGGTAGCAATTTTAGTCAAATAGGCCCTATCAACGCAAAATCAGAACGCCTATCAGTCCTTCAAAGATCAAAGACCTCCTTATCAGGGTTTCAAATAAAATAGACCACCTTATCAAGCACAAAGAGCCATAACTCCAGCTAAACAATATGATGCTCTTGATCCGAATGCTCCTTCCACTTCAAAAGTCATTGTTCCAACCCCACCTCAAAATAATTTGGTGCAACATTCAGGTTGGCATCCCTCAAATCTTAATGATGCTCAAAACCAAGCCTTGGTATCACAGAACATCACCATGCCACAAATGACACAAGCAGAGTTTTCTTTTCAAGGAGGTCAGTATCAAGATACAGATTTGACATCACAAGGAGAGACTCATCAAGTTCAAGGACAACCTGATGCTATTAAAGTAAATTGACAAGTAGATGATTGTGTTGTTTTTACTCAAGACGTTAAAACTAACGATACAAGTGGTTAAGTTGCAGCTATAACCTATCAAAGAGCTAAAAGAAGAGCTATTGATGAGGCTCAAGTGGTAACAAATACTTCAAGTACTTCTAGTATTGTTGCTAAGAGTACAAAAGAGCAACTTGTTGCCCCTACAACTCAGAAAAATCAGAGTATAGAGGTTAGTAAGGTTCATCAACTACCTCTAGTTCGTGAACAGCCAGTGCTCCAAAAAGTACAATCAAAGGTTAGTGGATCTCATTTCAATATAGTAGATCAGATGAAGAAGTCTAACATCAACTTTAGCATGTGGGATTCTCTTTTAATTATAAGACAAAAACATAAGCTTATCCAATAGTTTTCAGCTCTTGAATTGTCTCCAAAACCGATTGAGAAAGAAGGGGTTGTCTTAGCTAATTCAGATCAGCCAACTAAGCAACAAGTACAGCAAGCAAATAAGATGGCAAAGGTTGACAAAACTGAGGTAAAATCAAAGAAAACTCCTTTCTACCTTTCTTTGATAGTAGGAGATACTTTGGTTCATAATTGTATGGTAGATAGTGGAGCTAGTAGTACAGTCATGCCTAAACAGATTGCAGATAAGCTTGAACTCGTTTATGAGCCAAATACTAAAGGAGTATTGCAATTGGATGGGTCGCCAACAAAGACGGTAGGCATCATAAAGGATTTGAAATTGGCATTACATGCATGCCCTCATGTTACTATTCAGCAGGATGTTGTTGTAGTGTACTTGCCTCTCTACTTTGTTATGTGCCTCTCAAGGGATTTCACTTCAAAGATTGGGGGATATTTATCAGCTGATTGGACCTATTTGTTGTTCAGAACCAGGTATGATAAACAAATAACAATTCATTCAAAGCCTATTGCACGTTTTCACATGGAGCCATATACGCCAAGTGTTGTCAATGCTAATTGTATAATCACAAATGAGGTAACAAAAAGTAGTGAAGTGGAAAAGGAATCACCTCTGGATGGAGTTCCAAATTTATTTCTTGATGAGTGGGCTTCTGCCTTGCATGAACATGATCCTTATAAGCTGATTGAAGAAGAGGGTCTTGGTGTGTATTGCCTTCACGCTGATAGGTTGGCTGCTGTTGGGGCACAATTTAGTATCCCAGCTGATGTAAAAATGAAAAAATTCAATCACATAAAAGTGGTTGTAAGGCCTTCTGTTCTGAATAATCATGAGAATTGGTAGGTGTTTGAAGATGACAATCAAATTGTGAGATTTTTGCAAAAAAAGGCTGAGTTTTCTTCAAGGAATCGGTCAAAACACTTACATCAGTATGGTGATCAGATTGTGCAACTGAAAACGAATAGGTTGCCCAAAGGATTGGTCACTCTTGAGAATATTTTCAGTGGAGATGAGCTAAGGAAAGAGAAGTCATCCTTGTCAACAAAGGAAGAACACTATGCCAATGTAGAGATTGCAGCTGGTAAGATTTTGAAATTGGGCAAGGTATGCACTCCTTCACAAAATTGAGTTATGCACAAGTTTTGCTGATATATTTGCATGGCAGTATAGTGATCTCAAAGGTTTTGATCCAAGTTTGGCTCAACACACCATTGAGTTAGAGGAGGAAACTACACCAATGAGACAAAGACAAAGGCCAATCAATCCAAAGCTTGAGCCTTTGATGAGAGCTAAGCTTCACAAGCTCATAGAATCAGCTATTATATTTTCAATCAAGCACTCAACTTGGGTGGCAAATCTTGTTCCGATACGGAAGAAAAATGGTGAGATTCGTTTGTGTGTTGACTTCCGTGATTTGAACAGGTCTTCACTTAAGGATCACTATCCATTGCCATCAATGGAACAAATTTTACAGCATGTTGCAGGTTCAGAGAGGTTTTTTTTGTTGGATGGATATAGTGGTTACAATCAGATTTTAGTTAAAAAGGAGGACCAATTTAAGACAGCCTTCACAACCAAGTGGGGAACCTTTGCATACAAAAAGATGTTCATTTTATCTAATGCTGGAGCGACTTTTCAAAGAGCCATGGATATGGCATTCCAAGGCCTTCTGAATAAATTCGTACTTGTTTATTTAGATGATATAACTGTGTTCTCAAAAAATGCAGATGATCCCATAGCTCATCTCAGGCAAGTGTTCAAAAGGTGTAGACAATTCGGGATATCTCTAAATCCAAAAAAGTGCGTCTTCTCGGGTCATGAAGGTAAGCTTCTTGGACATGTTGTTTCAAAGCATGGTTTAAACATTGATCCTGAAAGAGTAGATTCTATCCTTGCACTCTCTTTGCCTAAGCACAAAAAGGCTATGCAAAGCTTCTTTGAAAAAATCAACTTCATAAGGAGATACATTTCAGATTTTGCTACTGTAGCTAAACCACTTACAGCGATGCAAAAGAAAAATCAAAACTTCAGCTAGTCCAAAGAGGGAGTAAAAGGGTTTGAAGATGTTAAGAAAGCCATAGCAAGTGCTCATACGCTTTTAAATCCAGATTTACGAAAGATTTCATTCTGTATACATATGCTAACATGGACACCATTTTAGAGATTCTTATGCAACAGAATCATAAAAATTTAGAGCAGCCAATAGCTTTCTACAGCCAAGGCTTGGAAGAGTATGAAACAAGGTATTCTTTTGTTGAAAAACATGTCCTTTCAGTTATAAGATCTCTTAAGAAGTTTAGACACTTGTTATCTAATAATAAGATACATCTAATGGTTCCCCATCCAAGCATCAAAGAAGTTCTTTTGAACAAGGATATATTGGATAACCAAGGTAATAGAATATGACGTGGAAATTAAGATTACAAAGCTGATTAGAGGCAAAGGACTTTGTGAGCATCTAGCTCAAGACTTCCAAGAAACTGATGAAGCTGTTTTAGTGTCAAATGATGAAGAGATTGTTGTTCATACCTCACCTTCCAACTGGTTTCGTGATTTCGTAAGCTATCTCCAAGATGGTATTTATCCTTCTCATCTAAGTGCTTCAAAAAGAAGGTATTTCAAATTGCAATCAATTTAATTCTTGCTCGTTGATGGTGTTTTGTTCAAAAAGGATATTAATGGAATGTTATTAAGGTGTGTAGAACCAAGCAAAACTCAAAGATTACTTGAAGAATTCCATGATGGACATGGTGGACATTTTTCCACAAGAACTACAGCATTTAAAATCATGAGGTGGGTACTATTGGCCTACTATATTTGGTGATTGCCATACATGGGTTAAGAAGTGCAAACAACGTGTTATGTTTGTAGGAAAAGTTAAACTTGCAGCCTTGCCTCTTCAGCCAATTGCAGTGGATCAACCTTTTGTCCAATGGGGATTGGACTTTATTGGTCTCATAAATCCTCCTTCAAGTTCAGGACATAAATGGATTTTAACAGCAACAGATTAATTCACACGTTGGACAGAGACAATAGCATTGAAAGAAGCAAACGAAACTAATGTTTTGGATTTCTATGAAAGTTTGCTTACTAGGTTTGGAGTTCCTTCAACTATTATTTCTAATAATGCAATGGTTTTTGTGGGATCCAAAATCAGTCAATGGGTTGTCCAGCATCGAGTTTACCTCAGAACTTCATCAAACTACTATCCACAAGGCAATGGCCTTGCTGAATCTACAAATAAGAACCTCTTAAGGATCATACAAAGGACTATTGAAGACAATCAAAGATCATGGCATTTCAAATTAAAGTCAGCTCTATGGGCTGATAAGATCACCTACAAGAGGTCAATAGCCAACTCTCCATACAAACTGGTATATGGTAAAGAAGCACGATTACCCATTTCTCTTGAATTTTTAGCTTTAGAACTGATGCATCAGCTTGAATTGTTGGAGAATGAGCCTATGGAAATCAGGTATGCCGAGCTTATGGAGCTGGAAGAGACAAGAAATTAGTGCATGCTAGCCATGGAGATTCATCAAGCACAGGGAAAGAGAACCTTTGACAAAGGAGCTTCCTCACGAAACTTCAAAGAAGGAGATTTGGTCTTCAAGTGGGATGAGGATCGAGCCAAACCAGAAAGGCACACAAAGTTTGATTCCCTTTGGAGTGGCCCATACACGATCTCTAGCTACAAATCCCATAATGCCTTCCAACTTGCAAATATGGATGGCCAGGAGCTTCCAATCCCAGTCAATGGGATACATCTGAAACATTGCTATTAAAAAGCAAAGCTCCATGTACATAGTTTGTTTTGCTTTCCTCCAAGTGTTGTTCGAGCACAGTAGTTTGATTCGGTTTTGTTCCAATAAGTGCTTGTTTGCACATTTGCTTTTTAGTTAGTTTTCCTACTTTCGTGTGTTTCCTTTCTTATTTTGAAGGAGGAAGGTTACTTCAGCAATGATCAAAGAAGATTTGCAGTCATGGGCTAGGTTTACCATTGTTTTATGAGTTCGAATATCATGTTTGTGGTCTAATTCTCAAGCATAGCAGGCATACTTCCTAGCAAAGTCACCAGAAATGTTGGCAATTCTTCCACAGGTCAAATTGTCTCTTGCCATTCGAAAAGTTCATGTCTTTAGCCAAGGAAGAAAGACTACAAAGGAAAGAATACATTGGGTTTGTATAGACTAATTGTAAATACTCATTTGCAAAGACCTTGGCTACAACAGGATTTCCTTCGGACAATTTGTCCGAATGAATGGTTCATCAAAGAAGGGGTTTTCACATAGCTTCGAGAGGTTGAAAGCAATAAGTCTATCAAAGATAGGACAAATCAAAAAAAACCCGAAGGGCAAGGTACCCTTCGAAAGGGTCATTGACAAAAACCCAAAAGGTAGGTACCCTTCGGAAAGGTGCACTTCAATTTCGAAAAAGTCATTTGCAAGAAACCCGAAGGGCATGTGCCCTTCGGGAAGATCTATCTCATGATCCTTAAGAGCTTTTACAAAAGTCCGAAGGGCATGTGCCCTTCGAAAAGGACATTTTCAAAATTCCCTAAGGGTACCCTTCGGGAAGGTTACAAGTTGCCTTCAAAAAAGGAATGGTTCAAAAAGAAGGTGGTGCCTGTGGAAGATATCCTTCGTAAAAAAAGTCCGAAGGAGGTGGTGCCCGTGGAAGATATCCTTTGTACAAAAAGTCCGAAGGAATTCCTTCGGACTTTTTGTCCAAAGGATTCCTTCGGAAGAATTGGCAAAAATAAAATCCAAAAAACAAAAGTCCGTAGAATTTAAAAAGAATCAGACATTTTTTTCGAAAAGCAAAAAATCCGCAGGAAAGGAGCCTCGGACATTTTTTCCAAAAGGAGAAGCCAAAATACCCGAAGGAAATTAGCCAAGGGAGATGACAACAAATCCGAAAGAATAAAGACCAAGGGTAAAACAAAAAAGTCGAAGGAAATTAGCCAAAACAGAATATCCGAAAAATCCGAGACCAAGGGACAATTCCCGCGGACTTTTTGTCTGCGGGAAGTTGAAAGCAAAAAGCCCAGACAGAACAAAGTCCGCAGTAAAGAAAAAAGAATAAAGTCCGCAGAAAAATGCCGAAGAAAATAAGATGTTTGGAAAGACAAGCCAAGTCAAATAAAAATAGAAAAGACACAGGCAAACCAAAATATAAGAAAATACATGCAAGCGACCAAAAGTGACTACCAGAAATAGATGCACCTTTAGACGATCAAGCGGGATCATGCAAAGTAAACGTCATTTCGTTCCTAGATTAGCAAAGTGAAGTCTCTAGTTTTAAACATGGCTTAGCTGAACATGCACAAACAAAGTCAACCATATGAATTCACAATCTAATTCTAACGCCAAGGAGCTTTCATGCAAAGAGGAAGAAGACAAAATAGATGTTTTTTGAAAGGCTTAGCTATCTCCTTGAACCAAAAATAGACTCACGTTTAGTGATAGTTGATCTTCCTCTTCTAATTTCAGCGCCACCTCTTATTTTGGCATATTATTTATATATTAATGGCTTTTCAGCCTTGTAAAAATCATCCCTCTTTTGGCAAGACGATCTTCTGCCAAAGACTGAGTGTAACCTTTTTCAGATTAATAAGAAGAGGATTGTTTTCAATTTTCAGCAAGTTGGTATAGTGTATTTTGTCATTGATTTGCACAAGTGATAGAGTTTTCTTCCTTGCCAAGTCTTGATCCTTACCTAGTTACTAGTTGGTCATGTTATGCAAGTCATGTTTTGTGTTTGAACGTCTTTTTACTGAGTCTACAATGGATGTTAATGGCTGTTAGTGCCTTCAATCAGGGCTATTTTACTATTTTCCTCAAGCTTAGATCACAAGATAGAACCTTTTCGTGAAATACTTATGCATATTGATCAATTGGAGTTGAAAATTTAGCCCTTCTTGTCTGGATCAATGTTTTTAAAGAGCTCAAATTGAGTGGATCAATCTACATTCAGGTGTATCACCATCATTAGGTAGGATTTTCTTTCAGGTTTTCTTTCTCTCTATTCCAAGCAGTTTGTAGCAGAGATCCTAATTGATACATCAAAGGGAGCTAGCCCTTACAATCTAGAGACTCAATCCATTGATTAAGTCACCCACAGCCTAGGATTGTTTCCATGTTTCAGCAGACTGTGAAGCCCTGAAACTACCTTCATAGGGATGCAAGTATGATTGGCAATAGTTAGGTTTAGTTTAACCATGGTTAAGTTTGGGAGAGGTCAAGCCATTAATATTTTCAATTAATAGGCATGTCTCACAAATTAAGATATTTGTTTTATATTTTGAGTGTTTGACAACTCACAAAAGATGATATCATGATGATGTAATCATTTTAGATATTTGTGTGATGTCATCAATCCGGATTTATGAATTTCTAAAAATAGAAATTCAATAATTAATTAGCCATGGGATTTTCATCTATGCATTTAATTAGGTTTAACCAATTATGCAATCATGATCAAGTTAATTGACATTTTTGGATTTTGACAAATTGTCCCTCACGCATGGTCGAAAAGGTCAATTTGTTAGGTCGCAACTTGATTGGAAATGAATTAGAAGAAGGTGATGATTGCGTACAGTGCATTGCCCCAGTTAGGGATACGTTGACGCGGATTAGAAAATGCACATGTGCACTAATGAATTAGAGCATTCCAGGGATTTCTAGGCTTAACTTGCATTGTTTACAAGAAGTCGCTCCAATGTCTGTTTAGACACGAAAGTGGCCAAAAAAGAGAGTCTACACATTATATGAGTGATTCTTTAACCTTTGTTAGAAACTCTGTTGAAACATTCCATGAACATATGGATAAATATTTAAATATTGTTCATGCATCTGCCGATAAGATTGACAACGTTTAGAGTTGTGTACATACTATGGATAGAACTGTACATAATATAGATGATAAGTTTGACCTGCTTGTTTAAAGTGTCTCATGGCTTGAACAAGAAGAAACAAGATGAACTATTGGCTTTACCTTCAACCTATAATCAAGGCCTCCAAAAATTAAACTTTGCCCCAAGGCTAACTACAAATCTTGTTGAAAAACATAAAGATAATCCTAGTAAATCCTCTGAAAAATCAAAATCTATGATGCAGAGAGGTTTTATGCCCATCCAACCATGGTACTTAAATATGGATAATATCTTAGATCCTTACCATGAGATAACTAGTTCGTGTAATTGTTTTGAATCCATAGCTATTGCTGGAGGAATGGATGAAGCCATTGTTGTTGGATTAGCTACCAAGTATTTTTGGGGCATTGTTGGATCTTGGTGGGATAATCTCACTGAACCAAAACAAAATGCACAGGTCTTTAGTCAACCTGAACCTATGAAATCCCTTTATACTTTGCTTATCCAAGAATTTGTGCCGCCAATGTAGCCAAAATATAATGAAGAAGCTAAATGGCTTATGCGTATGAAGCTATGTGATCTTTCCCAGTTTGAAGATTTTGCTAAACAATTTAGAAAACTAGCTTATTATGCTAAATGCCATCATTTTGATGATGTTAAAATGCATTTTCCTAATGCTTTACCTTATAATTTAGCAGATCGATTTTTTGCTTATCTACAGCTTAACGGATTGTCAATTGATTATTGTGCACTAGTTGATATCATTGATTTTGCCCGCCATCAAGTCCTTACTCTTATTTCTGATACAAAAGCAATTACTAAACTTGGCAAACATCAAACTAGTCGTATTGCACCTAAATTCCCTGAGATAACTCCTTATGGCTGTAAGCAGTATGTTCATAAACCTAAGAGTCTATTCAAGTGTAAGCGTCTTGCATTCTGCAAATGCTATTTCCCACACCGTCGCACTCTTGCTCCTAAGCATACTTTCCTACGTCGCTGCAAGTTCCCTCATCCTCAATCTAAACAAATCATTTGTTATACTTGCCATCAACCAAGCCATAAAGCTCCTGATTGTAAATGTAAATATCTTACTGTCAAAGTCGTATATTCTTCTCACACAGTAGCGTGGTGGGATGTTGTCGATGAAAATGAAGATTTATATCGCCATGATGAAATCCATGAACCTGTTATCGAAGAAGTTGAGGATGATGAGGAATACCAAATGAATATAATCTAGATGAGTTAGATGCTCTCGCTGATGATTTGGAAGAAGAAACACCTACCTTTGTGTAGAGACCATGGACGCCTTCTAGGAAAGGAAGCTCCAAAATTACCAGAGGAAGAGGAAAATGTTCATCAAGACCCCATTTCCAAGAACAGAAAGGAGGAAGAAGCAAATATCTAGGAAGAGGTCACTAGCCTCCATATTACAGTAAACCTCCTATTGTCAAGCCTCCAAGCCCGTTACCATTAGCCTTTCCAAAAAGTTTTAAAGCTAGGATAGATGGGTTAAAGATAAGTTTGGTTTTTTACTCCCCCGATGAAGCAGTTACAGTCAGATCTGCACCAATATGGGATGAAGACCCATACACAGATGATGTTTGTGAAGAAGAAATTTATGATGTAGAAATAGAAGCCTCTGAATTGGAATCTCCTCAATACAAAATGAGATGGGGAGAAAAATCTGATTGGAAAGAAGGAATTCATCCTTCCAGACAAAGACCAAAATGTTCAGGACTTGCCAAATGCAGATTGGTATGTTAAGCCACTCCAGTTCCTACAGACCCAAAGCCTGCATATATTGCTCAACTTATAAATGGCAGGTAGGCTCAGTTTGTTTTAATTCAAATTAATAATAAGCAGATAGATGCTCAAGTAGACATTGGTGCATCTCTTTCTTTCTATAAGACAACTGTATTAGATGATTGAGAAGAGCTAGATGAACAACACAATTATGAGTCCCTAAATATTCAAAGGAATGGATTTACTTGTACTAAATATAAACATCAAGAATCCATGATAATCCAAGATAGAACTTTTTACTGTGATTTCTTTGCTCATGATGAGTTTCTTGTAGACTACCTACTAGAAGGAGCCTTTATTGATCAATATTTTCCACATGGAAATACTCCTAAAAGTGTTTTGTTCACCATTAATGGAGAAAGAATTAGAACTCGTAGGCTAGTATATGCCACTGAACAATATCCTAGTAGTATAGCTCTTATCTAGAAACCAAACAACCCTGTCTTTGAGGAAATTGAAGCAATAGAACAAAAAATAAAAGATGTTTGTTCCAACGATTGGCATAAATTTTGGAACAAATATATGCCTACCATGGAAATCAACCTGGTAGAAGAGAAGCAGATGAAAATTGGAAAGAAGATTCCAATCCCAGCACATGATTATCAGGATATAGAAAGGGCCATAAAAAAATTATTGGATATTGGTTTTATAGAAACCAGTGCATCTCCTTATTGTTGTTAAGCTTTTATGGTTAATAAACATTCTGAGCAAAAAAGAGGGAAGAAGAGGCTGGTCATCAATTATAAACCATTAATTGCCATTACTCTCCCATTACCATACCCTATTCCTAATAAGTCATATTTACTTCAAAAAGTCAGAAGCTGTAAATATTTTTCTTGGTCTGACTATAAATCAGGATTATCAAATCAGAGTTAAAGAAGATCAGCCAAAGACAACATTTAGTTTTCTATTTCGACATTTCCAGTAGAAAGTCATGCCATTTGGTCTTATGAATGCTCGTGCTTACTTCCAGTTCACAAGTATGTCAGATTTCCTCTATGTATATATTGATGACATTTAAATTTTCAGTCAGACACTTGAAGATCATTTGCAACACTTTAAAAAGTTTTATGACACTATTGTAAATGCTGGAATAGTCTTATCAGAAACTAAAATACAGTTTTGTCAAACTCTCTGCAAGTTCATTGCAATGGGAGTCAAGAATAGTAAGTTAAAAGTCCAAGGACATATCAAGGATAAAATTCTTGAATTCCCAGACAAATTAGAAAAGAAACAACTTAAAGCTTTCTTGGGAATTCTCAATTATGTGAATAGTTTTTATGCTAACAGTGGTATTGACATATTTGTTTACAAGAATTGCTTAAGAAAAATCGTATGTATAGACTGATGAACATAGTAGAACAGTCCAAATTATTAAGAATAAGGTTGCTAATCTCCCTGAACTCCATGTACCTAAAACAAAAAAAATTGTATTGTTACTGACGCTTTTGATATTGCTTGGGGAAGAGTTCTTTGTTGCATAGAAGACAGTAAGGAATATGTATGTGTATATGCTAGTGGAGTATTTTTTGAAGATGTTAAGAAATTGATTTTTTCTGATAAGGAAATCTATGTTGTAAAAAGTGTCTAATATTCCATTCTTAATTACTTACTTGAATCTTAACATGCTAAATCTTATATAAAGTAGATATCAAATGACCTATATTGTTTGTTCCCTAAGTGCCTTGCCTAAAAACAAACTTAGACATAGAATTATGAAGCTATATAAGTGCTAGAAACAATGACAGCAGTTGTATAATGCTAAACCAAACAAGTAAATCACTGAAAACAATCACAAAAAGAGAGATAAACACGAGATTTCCCTTGGACAAAGCCAATGTGAGAAAATTCAAGCAACTTGGGGTTGTGCCTCCTTATCTCGCCCAAAATCATCAAGACTTACAACTCAATTGCTCTCATAGAGCCTCCAAGACACTGAACTTTTAAGCACTTCTACAATGCTCTCACAAACTTGCCTTGCTCCAAAACTCACTCAAGACAACTTAATTCCTATAATCAGTTGTACAAGCATTCTACAACTCTAGACAATTTTACATAATCCCAATGTACATATTTATACTTCTACATGATCAGCCAAAAGCACAGAAGACTCGAAACACCTTGTCACCTCGACAGTCAGAAGATGGTGAGAAAGGCGCCCAAATGGCCTCAAAGGCATGGGGACTTCAAGGCATCCCCCATGACAGCAAACATCTCATGCCACATACTCAGCATCACAAGTACAACAGAAGACAACATTCACATCCCAGAGACACGGGAGACAACGGGTACACCTTTCCCACCCCAAGAGATGTAGCCAAAGGTAACACTGATGGGACCTGAATCAGTCCAACTGCATTTGGGTTCACAGTATTTCCTTTCAGTAGATATGTGCTAACGCTCTTGTTCTTCCAATAAAGTTAGTAATTTTGGACATGTTCACAATCTGATGTAATGCTAGCTTGTTATTCTCTGAGCCTAGATTCTGGTGTATTGAAGAGCTAACCATGGATTTTTTGTATCATATGTATATAGAATAAAAATACCAGTTTTCTGCACTTGCACTTGTCCTACAGGTTAAGAAGAAGTGCTTTAAAAAATTTAGTTGTCAAAGAAAATAACACCTTCATAGGTGATAGAACTAGGATCATTACACCTAAAATGCTGATATGAAATTTGAAATGCTTAAAAAACATCCATAACAACCTTAGCCCTCTCAAACAAAAACAAATCAACAACTTAAAATTATATGTCTTACTGTAGGAGTCATACGCATGTCGAGCGGCCCATCATATAGCATGCTAAAGCCTCTTTCTGCATTGTCTAACTGTGAAATTATATCACAAGGAAGCAACGACCCAGTTAATGTTGAAGATCTTCTACAATTGGCTTTTCCACTCAAACTAATGAATCAGAAGATAAAAATCCAAAACAAAGTGCATTGTTCCTAAAAGTTTAAAAGTGTCAATTTATTATGCAAGCACATCTATTATTTCACAAATAAATCAAAATGCAATGAAATGGAGACAGTTGGATCTTTGCTTTTTTTTGATAATGTATGCGATCAATGTTGAGAGGTTTATCCAAATGTTGTTTGAATCTATACCACATTGATGCCCAGAACAAGTAGTTTAAGAAGATACCTGCATTGATGACATGCCCAAGTCCATCACGATCCCATCAACTCCATCCACTAGTAGGTTTTTATCCACTTGTCCTAAAAGATGTTTGATCTCTCTGAAGTTACTGCATAGCATATTAAGTTTCAAATTTGAAGGTGTTATGCCTTGATTTTCATCAAGGATTGCTTGTAATTTAGGCATTGACTTCTCATGTGCTGCGGGATCTACATCAAGCCCAATGAATATTTGTAGCTCGGGATGTGCTTTAATTATCTGCACATTAGTGTCATTGTTAAGTATGTTAAAGTATAGTTCATTAACAAAGTGCAATGCAACCAAAAATACTAAAACACAAAGCAAAGTTTAAAGATTAGAGGGCAATGTCTATATCATATGGGAAGTAGTTCAACTCAGAAATAAGAAGTTAAAATACAGAAAAATCAATGCAAGATAGTTCGATTTTCCAGGCGTACAATCAAATTTCATATTGTTGTTTGCCAATTTTGATAGAAAGTTTTGATGAAGGTGGTTCTAACAGATCAGCCTTGAAAAGCAGTACACATGAAGGAACATAACAATAACATCATCATGATTAGATGCATAGAATGGCTCCACTACAAGAAATATCATATCTGTGCAACAAGGAGCAATACTAACTTAGAGAATATATGGCCTCTAATGGTAATTTCTAAGAATACTAGAACTCTGGTAGGCTGAGTAAAGACATTATTATGAACTTAAACTAATTTCTGCTATTAAACAGACTGAACATAGTGGTTATAATTTGAAAACAACAGAGACAATGAAATCTGAGCTAAAAACGGAAAACTTACAACTCAAACTTACAGGTATAACTAATATATACAAAAACATTTGCCTAGTATATGTTCATAAAAAATAGAAACTTACAGCTGAAACTTTAAATGTGAAAAATCTGAATCCGACACTTGGAACTAACATTTAAGAAGTAATAAGAAAACCTAGACTAAATATAAAGCATCCTACTGATAAAGCATGCTCAAGACAGAACATAAGACTAGCAATTTCCTAAGAGAGCTTGATCACCAACTCCGAGAGCAGTATGACTGCTGCACTTGGTTGAAGATTCAATCTTCCAGACCACCAAAGAGAAAAGAGTACAAATTGCATAATCTGACATAGCATTAGACAGAACAAGTCTCTTTTTATAGACTTTACCATGACACTAACTACTCATTTCATCATTACCAAATCTAACCAAACAGCAAAACATACATTAAATCTGAACATGTTTACTAAAAAAGATTAGGTGGACAGACCCATTTTCTACAAAGGTAGGTTGGCACACCAACCTCAAAAGTAGTGTTCTTAGCTACAAAAAAATGAAAATGACATTATTAATCAATAGTGTCATTATTATTGGCATCCCCACAGTCTCCCCCACCCAACTGGAAATGCTTTGTCCCAAAGACTGCAATGTTTGGTACTAAAGAATTTTCGGGGCCTCTCCTGTAGCTTCCTCTGCTCACAAGTCCTTCCATAGAATAAGGTACTTGGACAATATTTCATTTCTCCAATTTTTTCTCTGGTGGCTAGAATGTCTTTAGGCGGCACGCCCCTCATTGTCTAAAGATGGAAGGATGTTTAAGATTTGGAACCCGTGGCCTACTAATTTCTTTGAACATGAAATGTATTACACACATCAGCACTTACTGCCAGTTCAAGAGTGTATGCAACTTGTCCAATTCTTTCTAGTACTTTATAAGGCCCATAGCACTACTTTATAAGGCCCATAGCACCTTTGTCAAAGTTTCCATACTCATTTGCCTCTTAAGGGATTTCGCCTATACAGCTGCAGCTTTATGAAAATCCACAACCAACTTGGTACTTTCTGAGCCTCCATCCTGTCTTGAGCCACACTAAGATGCTCTTTCAGCTGCTTCAATGTCTGCCGATTTCCTACAAGGAAGCCTCATATTGCTGGTGCATGAGTCTTTTCGATGGCCAAATGAAATTATGAATCCACAAGGGACGACCATAGTTGTAAAGGGCCTTAAATGGTGACATTCCATGGAAATGTAGTAGGTCGTGTGGTACTAATAATCTACCAACTGCAATGATGAGACATAGTCGCATGGGCTATTTTATTAGTCACATGAGCTATTTTATTAGTCACATGAACTATTGTATTCTATTGTATCTTCCTATGCTTATCTTATTTGATGTACTTATCTCTCTTTAGAAGCTTCCTCTTTCCTAGAAGCTTCCGCTTTCTCTGGAGGCTTCCTTTGTCTTTCTTCTTTTAGAAGCTTCATTTTGTCTAGAAGCTTCCTTGTAATCTATTACAACATAATACAATAGAGTGCACAACATATGTACACTTGTGGAAATCTCATGTTTTGTCTCCTTATTCTTGCAATGGTGCTCATACTAATTGGTATTACAGCAAAGAGCATCCACTGAGGTACTGTACCCAATGATTTAAAAAAAATAACTCTAGGAAAGTAGTTTCGAAAATGTCCTTCTCAATGCAAAAAACAGTGCTCAATTTGCTTACCCGGATTGCAAGATATGAAAATTTTCATCCTTTTCTGATTTGAGTCACAATTGGAAACAAGTCAAAACAACAGTTCTAGAAGGCAAAATTCTCAAGGTCATACATGATGCCTTAATACTGCTCGAAATTTATACTATGACCACTTTCCATAAAGCTATCAAAGAATACTTTCAGATCATACAAGAATTGTTCTGAGCAGACACTTCTGCTAGAATAAATCCGCACTGCTCAATGAGGCATTTTTCTGAAAACAATTTCAGCAAAATGACTAGAACACCAGCACTGAAGTAACTCCCCAAATCTGAAGGTTGTTGAAGAGAGTAGATCTAATTGATTCTAAGTGCATATCTGAAGGTTCTGAGCACATATCTGAGGATTTTGAGCACAGATTGAAGGTTCTGAGTACAAATCTGAAGGTTTGGACCACAGACTTGAGGATCTGAGTGTAGGTATAAAGGTTTGAAACACAGATCAAATTTGACCATGAAGTTTGTTAGTTTGAAACATGATTTCATCACTTTAGACATTTATTAAGAATATTTGTTCTTCCATCGGTCTGAGGATGATAAAGATGCTCAAGGCTAAGGTTTTACTTACAAGTTTAAATAGCCCTTGTTATAAATTACTCATAAATTTCAAATCTTTATGCTAACAATATCTTTGGAAGCTGATGTGATCCATATACATGTAGCATGAAACTCAGAAAATTGTGAAACATTGTCAGTGAAATCAGTAGCAATAAAGCAAGCATATTTAGTCAATCGATCAACATCAACAAATATGAAGCTTTTTCCCAACTGCTCTAGATAACGTTGTAATAAAGTCCACGCTGATAGATTTTCACGTTTGTTCAAGAAGGGGTATACGTATAAGGAGTACAAAAAAATTCACTGTCTTTGTATTGTTTCTTTGGCAAGTCCCATACGATACAACAAAGATTTTAGCATCATATTAATGGCCCTTCCAAAATAATTTGCTTCTGATGTTGTTATAGATTTTAAAAAGACATGTGTCACCAGCAGTGGGGGAGGAATGACATTTATATGAAGCGTTTTAATTGAATCTAGAATTGGCACCAGAGATAAACAAATTTTATGCAAAATTATGTCACTTAAAATGAATACTTGTTTTCTTTTATGGAAAATTATGTCGCTTAAAATGAATACTTGTTTTCTTTTGTGGAAAATTATGTCGCTTAAAATGAATACTTGTTTTCCTTTTCAAATGTTTTTCTTGGCCCAATGCATAGTAGCAACTTTCTCATCCTTGCATATTCACTCCCATATATCTCCCTACCATAGGGTTTCAACTATAAAAAGCGTTTGTGTCTCTCAAATTCAAGATAAGGAAACTACATTATTCATGCCCTTGTTAGCATGTATTTTGAAGTCAAGTTCTTGTCGCTTGCTTACCCATTTTGCTTGTTGCTCTGTCAAAGTCTGTTAGGATAAGAAACACAGAAATACTTCAAGTTTTGGTGCCAGGTCCAAAGGATAATGTATTGTCCCAATAGACATTGCTTATATTTACCCACAGCATGCATAAGGGACAGCATTTCTTTGAAATTTCTGCTCTCAAAAGCAATTCTTCATTGATTGTGCATGAGAACAACCACTATACTTGTGCCTTATGAATCACATTCTACTACAAATGGCTGTGAGAAATTTGGAAGTGCAAGTAGAGGGAAAATGTCACTACTTTCTTTATGAGTTGGAATGCAACTCTGTTTCTTCGTCCTTTTGAATCGGTCCCTCTTGGTCAGATCAATGAGTGGTGCCATCAATCCTCTGAAACCTTTAATAAAATCCCTATACTAGTTACATAGGCCGTTAAACCCATAAAATGAATCACACTCTTTGGAGTGGACCAATCATGGATGGATTATATCTTTGCTGGATCAACTTTTAGTCCCTCCTTACCAATGATGTGCCATAGGTATACAACCACACATTTTTCAAAGTCATACTTCGACCCTTTTCCAATTAGAGAAGTTAGTGTTGTCATGTGGATCTTGCACCGGTTTGATCAATCAGATGATCCAGTGCAACAATGGGAACATCCCCAAGGTATGGGACCTTGGCTCCTTGGAATGAACCTCCGGAGAAGGCCGGCTTCCTTCCGAAACTAAGTGTACCTGATGTAAGATCGGCTGCAACCCTAAAAAAACTACTAAAAAAGACTTATATATAGCTATAACTATGATTTCACCATTGGAAAGGGAGTAGAAGTAACTGAAATTCACAAAATGGTGATGCACCAAGTTTAGAGAGCTCCTCAACTTATTAAAACTGCACAAGAAAACCTCTAAAAGACTGATTTTTAGCTGCAAAACTCTCACAAACATGCTAGAACAGAGGTATGATGAAGAAATCAGTTTGCATCAGAACTGTAATATCTACAATCTTCTGCAAAGTGAGTCAAAAAAGACTTAAATGCATCTACAATTGATCCCAAATGAGTTAAAAGAGACTGAAATCCACAAGATGCAACTGGAACTCAGAACACACAGTGAGACAGCAAGAGGAGAGAGGGCAAATTCAATCTTTTATTGAAAATTCAAGGCATAAGTCAGTATTACAATCCTCAAAAGAACAGAGTTTTGTACACCAAAGAAGAGGGCTCCACAGAGAGTCTTTTTTTCAGTCATATTTATAGAATACAAGGAGTGATAGAGAAGAAGACAGCAATAGTTTCCCCAACTACCTTTATTAATTCAGGCATGTGTGAGGAAGAGACCAAGTAGTTGGAAAACATTAAGCCTCCACTACCTCATTAATGCTTTTGACTTGTTCATGTGGACCTTTCTGGATGCTTGGCATAGTGGAGAGTAAGCCACCCTATCTCCACTCTAGTTGTCTCCTTGATGATGTGGATTTGGTCAAAATCTCATCACATGCTGCTATGTCCATTAAAAAAAACCCGGTCCATTTGTCTTAAAAGGCCTCCCAACTCGCCACTTTATCTTGGACATAGAAATAAGGTGATTGATTTGACTTATTCTTGATTTTTGGCATGATTAGATCCTCTACTAGGACTGTTGTACCAAAAGGTCTTTGATTCTGACCTAAACAGACCTTGAAGTGACCTAACTTGCCCCATTTAGAGCCTTGCACATGTTTGTCATAAATGTCAATCACTTAAAGAAAGATGACAATCACTTTAAGAAAGATGCCACCCCACTAAGCCTTGCACATGCTCTCATTAATGACAATCACTAAAAGAGATTGCACTTTTCTAAGGGAATGTTTCCAGTTGTATTCCATGCTTTGAGATGCTTGACCAGCCTCTTTGAACATGTCTACATTTATTATATCCTTGGTACTGCATAGTCTTCATCGTGGTTTTATGATGGATCCATCATTGGACTGTGGATTGTGAAAAGAATCATCTTGAACTGACATCCTACCATCTGCAACTTCCTGCTAATGACCTATGATCTTCTTCATGGAGTGTTAGATCCTAGTTTGCAGGCCTGTTAGTGAGGTCTTTGAGCTTGAAACTCTCTTTAATGGTTTGAAAATTGCTCTAAAACCTGTCAAAAAACCTTACAGTCCTCCATTAGATCATTGTAACTAGTTATATTTGAAATTTCTTAACCCTGTCCACCTTTGGAAACACTGCAATCTTATCAGACCTGCAACTTCTGCATTACAGACCTGTACTTTTTTGTGTTTTCTTGCTTGATAGAAGTCATAAAACCTTGAAAAATAGGGTGCAGGCCTGCAAATGAAGATCTAAAGAGTTTTAATCATGCTTTGGTTTCTTAAGACTCCTTATAATTGTCACAAAAAACAGCACTGTAGACCTGCAACTCGGGTTTCTTTACCATGCTTGAACCTCTCTTGGAAACATGTTATAAGGTCATTCAAGAAGCTTGTGAAGGAATAGTGCCTGCTGCAGACCTGTAGATTGGTCTTGAGACCCATGGAAACCCTGTCCTGCAACCTTCTTAGACCTGTAACTTTGCATTGCAGACCTGTATGAAGGTTTAGACATCATAGAGATCTTGCTACCTGTCTCCTGCAGACCTATAACATACCTCATGAAACCTTTGAAACATATTTAAAAACCTGTAGCCTTGTTTTGCTCTGTACCATTGTGAAGACCTCTGTCTATCTCATTAGCAATGTTTCCTAAACCTTGGAACTTAGGTGCAGACCTTCATGCTTCTTTGGGACCTTGAAACTCGTTTCAGATCAACTAAGAACCTTGGAGATCATAACATAGACCTGTGCGCTAGGTTTGTTGGAAGCCTCTCTATCTCCTCATTTATGATCTGTAGGTGCTTCAAAACCATCAATAGATTCTTGAACTCTACTACACCTATTGGAAACATGTTTATACCTAATTTTGATCTGAACTACTCAACATGAAGGCATAACTAGCCAATGCTCCGCTGATTTGGCTCAGAAGGTCTTGTTTCTATCAGGGGAGATCAAGGTGACGTGAAAAGTCAACAGTTAGCAGCAACAGTTCTAAAACAACCTTCTAGTGATGCAAATGCTCTTTTATAAGCTTCTTGTAAATTAGACTGTCATCCAAAAGAAGAAGAAAATTCTTTAAATAAGGCTGGATAATTCAATTCTTTGCACCTTGAAAAGTATCTAGAACATTAATGAAACCAAAAGGCATCACTCAAAACTCATAGCGGCCTTGATTAGTACAAAAATCTATCTTGAATTGGTCAAATTCCCCCACCCTTATCTGGTTAGAGCCAGACCTTAGATAAATCTTGTTGAATATATATGGCCTATGTAATTTTGAGAGTAGCTCATGTATGCATGGAATAGGATACTTGTTCTTAATAATCCTTTTCTTCATCCCCACTAACCAATACACATACAAAAGAAAGCATCCTTCTTCCTTATAAATGCCTCAGGGATGCAAAAGGAATCTTTGACTTGGTGCCATATACTTCAATTACAATAACTCATCAACCACCACCTCTATTTCATCCTTAAATACCTTGGGGTACCAATATGTTGGAATAACAACCAGCTTAGATTCTGGTTCCAGCTCAATGATGTGTTTGTGTTCCCTATTTGGTGGGATCCCATGAGGCAGCTTCTTAAAAACACATGCAAACTTTTCAATCACACATTGCACTTGCTTTTGTCTTCTTGATTGTTGCACTTTGACATTGAAATCCAATTCCTTCATGGAATTACTTTCAAACATAAGACCCAACTCTTTTTTACAAAGTTGTTTGGCCATCTTGTATGCTAAGCTGAATTTGCTGCATACCTCTAACAGTTATCATTTGCTACTCTTTCTCAAATTTCATGTACAAATCAGTATGGTGCATATGAAGATCGGTCAAGGTCAATTCATTTCAACCCCATGATTACAATCTCTTCAAATAATTTATTAAAACATAAAACCCAACCCTATTTCCCAAGTTGTTTGGTCATCTTATGTGTTGAGATCAATTTGCTTGCACCTAGGAGTAGACCTCTAACGGTTAGCACTTGCTAGTCCTTCCCAAATTTCATATACAACTCATTATAGTGCATACCAAGTTCACCCAAGGTCTTAGGCCATTTCACCTCCATGATTGCATAAACCCAACCACATGAAAGCAGAATTGTGCCCATAGCTATCCAACTGTAATTTAAGTCCCGTTACCATCCCTTTAAATTAGGGTTTGAAACCTGAAAACTGTTTAGCGGTTTCCCTTGTAGGCCTACAAATCTCACTAACTTTGCATCAATAAATTTATATCTGTCGACAACATCAATTAATGCCATGGTTATTATTTCCTTGACCTTTCGTCTTACACTCAAGATATTGAGTTATACCTGTTATGGCAATAACTAAACATTAGGAACTTCATATTAGTGTTAGCTTTCTTCACTCATAATGTCCTCCTCCACAAGTTTTGACTTCTCTAGATCACTGCCGATGGGTCAGGTTGTGATTCTACAATCTTAATCATGTGAATCTTTCTGAAATATTTGCATTTGTGTCCCTTATACCAAATTTCTTTGCAAAGGTAGCAGATCCCCTTTCAACACAAATCAGCAAGGACGATAAGGTACAAGACTCTAACTTTAGATGGACTGGTATTTGAAACTAAAGAAGATCTGGGTTTTTCATTACCATTGGGTTTGACCTTTTCTACAACAGAGAATTTGGAAGCTAAACTGGTTGCAAATTGACTCCTAACAAGCTATGAATATGCCTTTTCCTATTGAATGGCCTCCTCCAAGGTACTAAGCTACAAAGCCTTCACATAACCCTTGATGGTCTCCAGAGTCCAACCCATCAATATACATAGCAACCACCCTGAGGCTAGATCCTTTCAACCAACAAACATGCTTTACAAAACACTTCAAATTAATATACCACTATGCCCCCATGCTCCATAACTTTTAGGACCAAGCAATAGCATTCATGGGTATAGGCTTCCATCTTGCATTCAACCATTTGCCACCGATCAAACGTTGGTCCCTCAAGGTGTAACATGGAAACTAGATTTTCTAAATATCTCCCATTAGGTTTAGTCTATTGAAAATTCACCTTTCCAATCGAACCTTGGGCTTGATACTTTCATTGACAGCATCAGTGTTTGGAATTTAGAGATTGTTCATCAACCTTTGACTTGTGTGATTCCTCTTTTGATCTTATCACATGCATCTATTAAGTTCCCCTCTCCTATTTCTTGCAAAAGAAATCTACCATTGCTCATATCATCCAACCTCTCTTCTTCGGTTTCAAGGTGCACAACAATCTTCTTCATCCTCACGCCTACGTTGCAAGGGTATGCCCTCCCCCCCGGTGCCTCTTGTTTGGAGACGCCTCTTGCACGAGGACGTCCCGGGTACTCCCGAAGGCATCCGTGGATGTACCGGAAACGTCCGACACGGCCACGGACACCTCCAGGAGTACCCGGAACGTCTCCGAGTGTGCCCGAGGGATTCTGGCAGAAAAATGGCGAATTTTTATTAAAAAAAAAACTCAGAAAATCCTTAAAAAAAGGACCCTAAAAACTAAGCAACCCTAAATGTAAATCCAGTCCGAACCCAATAGTATATAAATAAAATAAACATTTAAGTATAAGTTTACATTTACTAAACTTATACTTTAAGTTATATTTTATTTATATACTTTCAGGGTGTTTGAGAGGGGTTTCGGACTGCTAGGAGCTATAATGCAAATTCTAGGTTTTGGAGGATCCTATCATATTTCAGAGTTAGTCAGATTCCAAGGTTTCAGGGTTTCAAACTTAGCCATATTTCAGGGTTTCAAGATTTCAAGGAGACATCATAGGAGGTATGAACGCTGCATGAAGGGATGTATGAGTGATAGAATAGTATGAGAATATCTCTCACAAAGTGCCACAAGCCGATCCCATCCCATTCCCTGTGCACCCCTTAAGGCATGCACTCGTGAGATTCAATGCACCGATGAGCCCTTGTGAAAGAAAGTGTCAGTAAATGACAAAGTTGAAAAATAATGGGAGTGGCATTCATGATTTTGTGGACAATCGAGATGATTTATTCTAGATTTGAATGTACATCTTGTCTTTGAAGTAATGAATGAATGAATATTATATATTTTTAAGTGTTTTATCATTTATAGACAAATATTTTCACACTATGTAGTTTCAAGTGTTTTACTAAAAAAATGAGTAATATACAATATATATATATATACACACACACACACAGACGTACCCACGACGTATCCAAATCAAGGTTTTTGAAAAATGACGTACCCGCGTACCCGAGACGTCCCCGTATCCGTACCCGTACCTGTACCCAAACAACATAGCCTCATGCCTATCTACTTTTTCTATATTTTCCAAGGATTGAAAAAAAAAATTTAGGGCCGTATTCATGGCCATGATACCATTGTTCATCTAGTTCATGGTCTGTCGCAAAACATCCATTGGAACATCAATGGCTTCCTTCAAGAGAATGCTACTTCTATTTTCTAGTTTTTCATATCTTGCATGTGAGCATTAGTACTCCCACAAGGCCAGGAATATGATTCTGATATTGCTGTTATGAACCTAACTGATAACTGTTATTATACTGAGTGAAAAGAGCGATTTTAACTGAGAATAACAGAAAGATTGATACTTGAAACTAATATTTAGAACATACAACTATAACTTACAACTGAAAATACTACATATGAAAATGTTGGACTAATATTGTGTTCAGAAAAAATGGACACTTGTAGCTCAGATTTTAAATATGAAAACTATAAAATGGAGATCTGGGTCTAACAGACCTGTAGTAAACAAAAAACCTGGACTGAACATACAGTATCCTATTGATGAAAAACAAAACATGGGACCACCAATTTTGTGAGGGTTTGATCGCCAAATCAGGCCAACTTCAAGAGCAGTATGGGTGCTTCATTTGACAAGAAACTAGAGTCTACCGAAAATGAGGAAAGACTATAGAAGACATTATCTAACACTGCATTAGAAGGAACAACCCTTTTTTATAGATTTTACCATGAGATGACTTATTTATTTCATCCTTACGAAATCCTACCAAACAGATTGCCTAAAAGATGAGTTGACCACTAACCCTAAATTGTGTGCCCACTTATCAAAATGTTGGCCTGGGCCCACTTCCCAATAATGCCATTTGTGTTGGAATTCTACTAGTCATCCCTAATAAGCTTATGGCATAAGATTCAAAATTATGCACAAAATAACTTTGAAGTTTTAAATTAACATGTAATGTCCCCGTTTTGAAATTAAAATAATATTGTTACTAAAATAAAAAGTATTCTTAAATCCTTAAAATAAAGTAATAATAATCTAATTTGCTTTTCAGTTAAGTTGGGACCTTTTGAGGGTCATAGGCACTTAAGGCCTAAAAGTGAATTTTATAAGGAAGCTTTATATATTATCTTTTTAAACGAAAAAGGTAAACTCTCCCTCCTTATTTTATGCGCTACACTTGTAGGAAGGATATAAAAGGTAAGGAAATGCTCATTTTGAAAGATTATGCTTATTCAGATATTGACTCTTTTGCTCAAGTATGTCAAGCTTGAGCAAGTGACTTGAGAACGAAACCCTTCAAGTGCACAAAAGAGTTTGGGGATGAAAACCTCCATTCTTCCACATAGAGCAGCTCTATTCAAGAGTTATAATTGCGCTTCAGATTTGCATGATTGAATGCAATTGATTCTCCAAAGGTGTTTTATAACACCACCTTGATTCAAAAGATTGGTGAATACCTTGGAGAGTTGTTTGCATTGATTTCTCATTGTTTGATTGCGTAATTGAGCTCCATTTTTAGAGTTGAAGGAACATAGAACTGTAACTAGGGTTTTTAATTTTTCGGGACAATTTTTGAAGAACTTCCCATGGAAGAAAAATTATGATTCTAATTTTGTTTGATAGCTACTATTTTTATAATCATTTTGAGCTAATTTTTGCATTGAAATCCCAAGTATTCCGAAAGATACGAATTTTTGACGTTTCAGTTGATTAAAGCAAATAATAAATTATTGAGGGCTGAAAATAAGGTAATTAATTCGGAAAATTATTTGCATAATTTTCTTTAGTGGAGAAATTCACTTGAGCAGGATTTTTTGAGTGTTTTTGGGCTCTATTTTTTAAGGAAATAATTTAGTTTATATTTTGAAAATTATTTGAATATTTTTCCAAGTGGGGTGAAGTGAATTGGGGGAACTTCGAGACTTTGTTGAAGGAATAAAACAGGTTTGAATTTCAGATTTATTCTCCTCTTTTTTCTAAGTGTGACGACTTGTTGGAGGGGTTAATTTGACCATTGGCAACCCTAATTTGTTTCTTGGAAGCCATAATAAATTATAGGGATTTTTGGCATATTTTTCGTGAGTTTTTGCAAGGGATTCAACGTTGATTGGAAGTGAAAACACAGCTATAACAAGATCTTAAAATTCAAAATTATTACAAAAAGTTTTCAGCCACATCGCCATTCCATATTGCCACAAAAAAAGGTATTTTATTGCATTTGCATATTTAGTAATTATTGGAGTTATTGTGGAGTGTTATTGCTTGGAGATTGGGACATCTATTGCTACTAATGTTTATTGATTTTTAGGGCAGCATTCATATTATTTTCAATTTGGCATAAGGGTTTGTTGGAAAACCCCAAATTGTCTTAATTATCCCATTTGAGGATATTACAGTGGTATCAGAGCCATATCTTGGCTATATGTAGGATTCAAGGTTTATATCAAACAGTGACATGGACAAGGGAAGG
Source organism: Torreya grandis (assembly GCA_037957365.1). Classification (NCBI taxonomy): domain Eukaryota; kingdom Viridiplantae; phylum Streptophyta; class Pinopsida; order Cupressales; family Taxaceae; genus Torreya; species Torreya grandis. The sequence goes on from JARHVA010006271.1 coordinate 530,818, forward strand.
ATTGAGAGTCTTAAGGAGGGATCATGTTAATCAGCCCCTCAAAGTGAAGGACAAGCCTTTGATTCGTTGGGATTTAATGGAAGATTATGATGAGTACTTGACACTTGCACCACAATATAGAAAGGGAAGGAGCTTCAAGTATTGACTAGGTTTGAGACATGGCAAAGGGCACCATGGGCACATAGCTACACATGACGACTTGGGGAAGATATTTCTTCCAACTATTGATGGTGATCCAGATATTCCAGTAAGAGATTGGGTGGACAAGGTGAGTGAGTACCTTGATTTGAGGCCTAAGAGTAGAAAGGAAGCCCTAATTTTTGTCATCCAACATTTGGATGGGTCTGCCCATGAATGGTGGCGTTGTGGATGGGAAACATAAGGGCATAACATCATTGGGACATATGAGGAGTTTTTTTAGAGAATCATTGATGAGTTTGGTAAGAAGGTGGAGCCATCAAAACCAAGATCACTAAGGGCACCAAGCAAGGACTTCCAATTGGATAAAAGACAGCCCTTAAAACAATTAACCGAGCCTAGTTTCCAACTATACAAGGGGTAACCACTCCATAAGCTTGTTGGACACCAAAATTCAGTCAATTATGGGCATCTTGTGATGGGCAATCAACTGGAATTAAAATCAGAAAATTTAGAAAAATTGAAGGCATGTAAAACTGAAGTTGAAGGGCAGCCACCAAGGGAAGGACATTCAAAAAATTCGGAGCAAAAATCAGAAGCTTTGAAGCGGCTAAGATCTAAGTTTCAGCTTGGTAAAGTGCAGCCAATGATTGAAATTTTTTAACCACAAGAACTAGAAATTCAAGAGCAGCGAAGTAAGGAGTTACAACAAACTATGGAGCAACCAATGGGGTTACAAACAGTTGACACTAATGGGAAAGTAACAGAAAAATCAAAATTTTCAAGAGTGAAGCAAAGAGAAGTTGTTCAACAACTTCATGAGCCAACAAAGTGTCAAGAAGGAAGCATGAACAAAGACATCATAATAGATAGTTATGCCAAGAAAGAAAGTTTTTGTATTGCTCCTTTTCATGCATCATTTTCTTTGTCTAAATTCAGATTGTAAAAAGAAGCTTGGAGAAAACACTTGTTATGTGTTGTTAAGGAAGCACATGTCCTAACAAGAAGGGACATAGTAAAGAAGTCCATTGAGGGAGTGATACCAAGAAGGAAAGAAGAAAGATGCACCTTGCATATAAAGGAAGGAGAATCAGAGTTCTTGATGAGGAAACAATTGAGTTGTCAACTTGGTAAGCATTCAATGTTTTTTCTTCGTGATTGGTTCTCTCATTACCTTGGTTGCAAAGCTTATGTTATGATTGAGGTGGAGGTAGGGGACACTCAAGGAGAAGAAAAAGTCTTCCAAGCAAGTTCAAGGAAAGAACATGACAAATACCCCTCATGGATATGGGATCCAGGTGAGCTCTATCAACATAGTGTTGCTAGCATGTATAGGGCTAACATAAAAAAGGGAGTAGGCAAGGGTAATCATGGTCCCGAGATCATAGTGATTGTTGTCTATTGCATTTTTAAGTTTGTTTCCATTGAGAAATTTTGTTTACATGGTGTGCATGGTTCCTACGAAATTGTGCTCCTCGCATCCCAACACTATGGGAATGATTCAAGTGTGCAGTAGCAAATTTCCAACCACTAGAAGGAGAAATTGGGAGGAAAAAAAGGCATACTACAGCCAGGATAAGATTAAGCTAAAACATAAAAAGGAGGCCCATATCATGCTCATGAAGCATGGTGACATAATTATAAAAGTGTTGCTAAACACTAATGTTTTTTCTACATATTTGTTTCATGCATAGGTTCATTAATGACATCACTTGTCATGACCAAGAGCAACATAAGGGGTGAAGTTGATTGCATGAAGGAGGGCATGAGACCCCTCACGGATTGGGCAAAGGCCCAAGTTATGAGCAACCGGTTACAAGATATAATCTAGAAAGATTTTTTGTCCTCTCACTTTCCGGAAGAGTCTGAAATTTATTTGAAACATTCATGGCCATTAATCCATGCCAAGGGGAAAATTGGTTGCATAATACAATCAACAAAGAGGTCTGAAATTTTTGATAAGAGGTCTGAATATTTTGTCATAAAAAATTCTGAGTTGAGCGTTTTGCTACAGCCGGCTATCATGAGCAAAAAGATTGATTTTGGGGGCATTGTATCGCTCATACCAAGTGGAAATGTTGCACTATTTAATTCTGTAATAACCACCCCTATTTTTCCAATGAAAGAAACTTGCGAGCTACTATGTCATATCAATTAAATTGCTTAATGATCAACATGGCATTTTGTCAAACACTTGACAAACATACAACTATACATGCAAACCCTGAAACTCCTTATTTGTTGTTAAACACTAATTTGCAATATAAATGTGCACATACAATTGCCTTATGGGCTGCAACAAATATTCAAATTTGTATTCAAAAATTACAATGCTTAGATATGAAAATTTGATAGAAGAAGCCTGGAAATTAGTGTTGTAGTGAACCACAGAGGAAATGGCAGCATGCCAGACCTCTAATCAACGAAAATAAACAAGTAAACTTGATGCAAACACTGTTCACACACTATAGCAGCACTATTCACAGTACTGTAGCAATTTTACTATTCATGGGTTATTGTAGCAAAAACACTATTTACGCACACTGTAGCAAAACACTATTCACAGCTCTTGTAGCAAATCATTATTCTGCCCTTCTTGTTGTAAATCCAATAAGCCCAATGTGTTTCCTGAATGAAAACACCATCAATCCTCCTAACTGTGTCTTTCAACAGCGAAGAGAATGTTAGCAAAGAGGGATTTCGTCCTCCAAGCTCAAAAATCAGATTTCCAGGAAATCCAGCAGCATAACATTAATCTCATCCAAAAACCCCCTAAATGGAAGCTCTTCTATTTCTTTTATAGAGTTCTCACAAGAGTCCATTCCTTCGTTTTGTCAATGTGAAATAAAACATAACTCCCTTTATGTAAGTTATGTATCCAATGAATTATAAAATAAAGGGGATTCTTTTATTTAAATAATTCCCACAAACTATAGAATATGCATTAATAAAGTTAAATATTTAAATTTAACTTTATAAAATAACTTCATTAATGCCCAATAAATCATATCAATGATAAATAAATCTTCCTGTCGATTTTAAACAATTACCATCGACATGTCACTGCACCTAGAAGTCCAGCCATGTCCATTCAGGACTTACTATAAATAGTAAGTATGCCCAAAACTGCCTCAAACCCCTCAAAAAGATATGCAACTAAAACTGTCTAGGCCAAAAGGCCTCTAAGTCCCTTTAATGTCCTAGTTAGCCTACGGGACCATGGGGAAATAGGCTAACAACAACATCATGCTATGAATGTTAGAAAGGGGACATTACAAATTCTGACTTTTTTTCAATTACAAAATCCAGTTTTCGTGACATTTTTACAGCCCCTTCAGATGGGCAATATGACTGTTTTTGTTACATACTGTCAACTGCTCATAAATTCTTAAAATGTCATTATTGGGGGGCACGATTTGCATGAGAAAAAGGTGAAATTTGAGGGCACGGAACTGCACTACATCTTAGTGAGTTTTCAGCATTTGTTTGACTACTACTTGACTTCATGCTTGCTCATGAGCAATAAGAAGGGACAGCCATGGATGGGATACACCATGCACATGATGAGGGGACCCCAAAGGGGATTGCAAAGTGGAAAAAATTATTCCCAGGCTATGTTGCTCAAAGCATTTGATTTGGTCAATTGTTTGCAAGTTGAAAAAGATTTGCCATGGCATGTAGAGGCTACCAAAGAGTTATTGAAGGGTGGCCACCCTAGTATGCACATAAGGGACGAAGATCAAATAGATCTTTCCATTTGGGGCACCAAGGTATCACTTTTCAAAAAAAATCATTTTGGCAACTCTAGCTTTCTTTTCGTGTTGTTGGAGTTCATATTGGCATCCTTGAAGAATATGGACATGGAGGGCAGATGGGAGGTCAACGTGGTAATGAATTGGTTTACTTGTGGAATTAATGGCATGTTTGTACGTCACATAAACAGCCCACATATCAGCATGTACATTATTTTTGGTGAGATGATTTCTTCCTAGATGAAGGGACAAGTGTCCATGGCTTCACCGTGGAAGATTCCAACTCTTGACAGACCCGTTTTCAAGAGTTTGGGGCAGGAATTGAAACATATTGACAGCTGTTTTGAGTTGTGTGGGGCAACATGTGTTTGGGGCAGCCATTGGCTTGAGAAAGGAATGAACCCAAGAATTGATTGGGGGCTTAATAGTGGATGTCATGACACTTTCTACACTTGGGGGCAGCCTCCGAAACACAAGTACAGCAAAGTACAAGTTCAGTTTGAAGCTTCTTGCCATGGGAAGAAGTTACAATTAGACATTGCATAATAAGGTATGTTGGGACACCTCCATGGATATTGCAATTGCTTGAGGGCAAGCAATTTTGGGCAGAAAGGAATATAATGTCCCCATTTTTAAATTAAAATAATATTATTACTAAAATAAAAAGTATTCCTAGATATTTAAAATTAAGTCATAATAGTGTAATTTGCTTTTCACTTAAGTTGGGACCTTTTGAGGGTCACGGGCACTTACGACCTAAAAATGAATTTTATAAGGAAGCTTTATATATTATCTTTTTAAAAGAAAAAGATAAACTCTCTCCTTATTTTGGGCGCTGCATTTGGAGGAAGGATATAAAAGGTAAGGAGAGGCTCATTTGGAAAGGTTATGCTTATTTGGATATTGAATCTTATGCTCAAGTATGTCAAGCTTGAACAAGTGACTTGAAGACGAAACCCTTCAAGTGCACAAAGGAGTTTGGGGATAAAAATCTCCATTCTTCCACATAAAGCAGCTCTATTCAAGCGTTGTAATTGCGCTTCAGATTTGCATGATTGAATGCAATTGATTCTACAAAGGTGTTTTATAACACCTCTTTGATTCGGAAGATTGGTGAATACCTCGGAGAGCTATTTGCATTGATTTTTCATTGTTTGGTTGCATAATTGATCTCCATTTTCAGGTTTGAACAAACTTAGGGCTGTAACTAGGGGTTTTGGAACTTCGGGACAACTTTTGAGGTACTTTTCATGAAGGAAAATTTTTTATTCTAATTTTGTTTGATACTACTATTTTTGTGATCATTTTGAGCTAACTTTTGCATTGAATTTCCAAGTATTCCGGAAGATACGAATTTTTGAAGTTTCAACTGATTAAGGCAAATAATAAATTATTGAGCGCTGAAAATAAGGTAATTAATTCAGAAAATTATTTGCATAATTTTTTCTAGTGGAGCGATTCACTTGGGCAGATTTTTGGAGTGTTTATGGGCTCTATTTTTTAAGGAAATAATTTAGTTTATATTCTAAAAATTATTTGAATATTTTTCCAAGTGGGGCGAAGTGAATTGGAAAACTTGGAGATCTTGTTAAGGGAATAAAACAAGGGTTTGAATTTCATATTTATTCTCCTATTTTTTCAGAGTGTAGCGACTTGTTTGGAGGGGTTAATTTGACCATAAGCAGCCCAAATTGGTTCCTTGGAAGCCCTAATAAATTGCAAGGATTTTTGACATATTTTTCATGAGTTTGTGCAAGGGATTCAAGGTTGATTGGAAGGGAAAACTCAGCTGTAACAAGATACTAAAATTCAGAACTATTGTAAAGAGTTTCCACACACATCGTCATTCCATATTGCCACAAAAAGAGGTATTTAATTGTATTTGCATATTCAGTAATTATTGGAGTTAATGTGGAGTGTTATTGCTTGGACATTGGGACATCTATTGTTGTTAGGGTTTGTTGGTTTTTAGGGCAGCATTCATATTATTTTCAGTTTGGCATAAGGGTTTGTTGGGAAACCCCAAATTGTCTTAATTATCCCATTTGGGGACATTACAGAACAACAAAGACGATAATTCACATTAAAATGATTGTTTTGAGTTATAAGTGCAGGTTTGCAAATACTCGGGCGCAACAATTAGACTAACAATAAATTGGTCAATGACTCAATCCATTTGTATGGCACGGAAATTTTCTACAAATATAATTGAGTCATGACCCCATGATGTACCCTTGTCTAGTGTATTTAGTGAGATGCATTTTGGACTTTATACTAGCAAAGATCTATCTTAATATGGATCATACGTGCCTAGAGGTATCCAAAAGAATCGAGGTGCCAATCCTACCACCACATAAGTGTAAGAACATAGGGATTGGCCAACGTAGTTAGATCCTCCTCTGCAAGTCCTTGAATCTTGATACGAGACGTATCAGATCCAAATCCCTACAGGATATGCCCTGAATACATCCAAGGTCCTGCAAGGAATCGGCAGATACATCCAGGGTCCTAAATGGGACCTGTGGATACGTCCCAGGGCTATCCGAGTGTATCCACAAGTCCCTTGCAAGAACTTGGACATATCCAGGGCATAATCTGCAGGTAGGACGTCTTTTTTTAATTTATTTTTTCAATTTCACTTTATGAAAAGTCAAGTATGGACTTCAAAAAACAATTAAAAAAAAATATAGGGGCAACCCTAAAATCAACTTTCAATATCCGTACCAGTATCAGGATTGGATACGGCGATATCTTGATGCCAACAACTTTGTAATACAACACAACCCTAAGGTCCTTTAAGGGTCTACTTTTGAGGTAATTGCATGCAGCCAATTCAATACTCATACAAGAACTGTTTGAAGGGTTGTACATCCTCCCTTTGGCAAACCCCTTCATAGAAATCTTGGACTTGATCTGACCCTGTCCTGTCAGCTTGCATTCCCTGTATAGATCTATGACTAGTCTTTAGGAATACAAGGTGATATACGCCCAAAGATGGTCCCTAAGATTCAGATTATCAAACAGTCCCTAGAATCACTATTATTCGACAGCTATAAAAATAAAGATCCAAGGTGCATCAAAACGGTATAGCTCAATTCCAACAAATCAACTTTTACAATAGATACCCTGTTATCATATCAACCAATGCCAGGAAAAAGCCCAGTTGATATGGAGAGGTATGCCTCAGCATGCTCTTAAGTATGCGTAGGCTTTAAGATGGGTCTAACACCTTAGTTCCAGCCATGCAGGTCACTGATAGGAGTTAACATTTCCAAACAGATTTCAACAGGCAAAGGTTCATTCATGGAAAAGCCATGAGGACAAAACCCAAAACAATTTCACCGTAGGATCAATGTCAAGAGAAGGATTGTACATCCACTATTGGAAGTCTTTAAAAAGTTATCATGCAACCTAAAGCATAAGACACAAGACAAGGAGATGCATATTGTCTTTAAAAAGTTATCATGCAACCTAAAGCATAAGACACAAGACACAAGGAGATGTATATTATGTGGTTAAATTTGCTTATATGGCCATATTTTTAATTTTTTATATATATTTTTGTATGGCCATATCCAGGCCCAAAAAGAAAATCACCGTATCCACGTATCCGAATACCATATCCGTATCTATACCAGTATTAGGATCGGCTACTTAGGGATTGGCATCTCAAGTCTTACAGATGCCTCTCAAGACATATCAAATCCATATTAAGATGGTTATATGCTAGTTGATATAAATATATAGATAACTAATTAATTAAAAAAACTTTCAGAATACGCACACATGTAGCTGACATTATAAATCGAACATTTCATAAACTTTTTAATGTGCTGTCTTTTGGGAAAGTTTGATTCAAAATTTGCCTCTTTTTTATTTATTTATTATTATTACGGGTTACATATCTATAAAAAAGTCAGCCGTCAATATTCCTCATGCATCCGTCCGTCCACCTATCCACACCAAAATTCCAAGTTGAACTGGGGTGTAGGATGTGCCCCTTGGCACAAATTAATAATAATTTAGACTAGCATGTTATCTATATTAAATATTTACAATAATAAATCATGAGTACACTATTCTTAGGTAAAATCGGATGTTTTAAATTTAAATATATTTTAATAATAAATATTATAATTATTTTGGTATAGCCAGAAACAGTCTGGTGATAAGATAAAGAGACTGACATGATAATAACTTAATTCGAAGCCTTCCGACAACCTTTGTGTTAATGAAACCGTGATAATGTGTGTCACGCCACATGAAACAGTTTAGTGATACAATAAAACGATTGCCACGATGATAAGTTGGCTCGAAACCTTGTTGGACATGTTCCGTGTCAATGTAACTGTGATATTATGTGCCATGCCAAATAAGACGTGGTATAAGTTCCCAGAGATAAATGTAGTTTACACCTAAGGAATAAATACAAGGACAAAAGCTAGCTGAATTAAAAATATAGATATAAGTTCTGATAAGATGCATCTTTCCCATCGAAAGAAATTTAAAAATTGTGTATATTATAGTATGGATAAAGTTTCTGTCAGCAATCGTCTCCATATTGAACAGTGAAAATCTAGGACTTTAGAACCGTGAGTACTGTTCTACATTAAGAAAAGTACAACATAGTTTATTTAGATATGGATTTCTTCTTCAGCCTTATTTTCATGCACCATCAAGCCACAAGTTCAGATTGTAGTTTGACTTAGAAGCCAAGCCCAAATTCATTGGAGCTTGAACCCGGTCGGCATGGCAATTGCTCCACCTTGCCACTAAACCATGGCCAGCTGCACTTTAGAAGTACAATATCTAGGCTATCTTATCGATTTATACTATATCATATTTAAGTTCTTATTAACATGAGAAATGTTTTGAATTTTAGCCAATGATCCATATAATTTAGAAAACTAAAAGAGTTGGTAATCCGCATTGCATTTAAATTAGCTCCATATTATATTATTACTGAAGAACATATGTATTGAATTCCAGTAAATTTGAGTCAAACAGAAAAAAGGGTTAAAAAACTTAAAAACAATAAACAGTGTTCAAGAAAAAATCTCACGGCGGAAGAATGGCCGGCGGCTCCAAGAGTACAATCTACAAAAGAGCGCAGCGGACGGCCGTCAAAGACCTTCAAAACCTCGTTCAGCAGTACAGGAGAATGCGCCTCGCCGTAGTTCTCTCTCTTCGACCCTTCAAAATCCTCCTCATCGTCTGCCAAACTGGTTTTTCTATGCTTTCCGCTCCAACAAGTTATTGTAGAGCGCTTAGCATTTGGGAGAGAGAACATCTTGCGATTATTGCGAGTCAAAACATGAAATTTGCAGGCGCTTAAAGAGATGGGCAGCAAACGCATTGGAGCTCGTGTAAGGTAAGAAAGACTTTCCATGCTGTGCTGGTGGGGAGCTTCAAATTCCCAGTCAGGTTTTAAGAATTATCCCTTCTTTTGTTTAATCTTCTTTTAGTATTTTTAAATGTTTTGATTTAATATTCAAATACTTTAATTCCATCTTAATCTAATTATATTTCACAACTGCATTTCATCTTTTTCAAAGCGTGGGGTTTTATAGAAAAAAATCCGTAAAAGAACTCAAATTTTCCCCCTCCAAGAGCACTCCTAGTTCTTAGGGCATGAGAGTTGTATATAAGTCTGGGCTATACTTTCATGTGTATTTACAAACATGCTAGATATTTAAGTTATATTTTATATTTTTGAAATTAGCTTTGAGTTATGTCGGTGATTGTGTTTTTTATATGAAATTTAATTTTATTGGGTCAAAATAGTGTTGTTTTGAATCTATATAGGGTAAGATTGATAGGATGTTCAATCTGTGTCACATAATTTTATTGAATTTGTATTTTATTATTGAATTTATTTTCTGCTCGATTTTGAGTTCTATAATGTTTTGAGTCAGTGCGTTGTCAAATGTCAAACATGAGTAGACATTAAATCTGAATTATATAGCACCTCAATCTTGTTCACTTGGAAAATACTTATTATGGTTGTAACTTTCAGTTATAAGACCTTCCCACTATCGAAAAGCTCGTGTTTACTATCTCTTTGTACTAAATTGATTATCTCTTACTCTAATCACTGTTATTCTGATGACCAATTATTTTATACTATGCAAAATGCTATAAACCTAATAATTATCCTTCCCTACCAGTTTTGGACCTATACCTATTTTCTAACTTCCTAGACGTTTACGTCCCAACTAGATACCTACGTTGATGCTAGTGTTCATTTTCAAACTAAGTGTCAAGTGCCCAAAAGTCATCCAATTTATAAATGAAACGTATCATAATGGCAACCTAAGTGCTTTAGTGCAAGATATTTTTCAAAGGGATTAATATATATATACAAGATCAATCATTATTCTTTACCTAGAAATCACATACAACTCACAATGTAACTTATCAAAAGCACTCAATCAAGCATTTAAGGGAGCAAATTTGTCATAGTTGTCCCTATTTTCATATCAATCATAGGACTAATATTTCCATACGTCTGAAGCATTCAAAGAGTATTCCATGAACCGTATTTGTCAAGTTACAAGCTAGGTCAGTATATGTATTTGCATATCACATATTGCATCCTTACAAATATATAATCCAACACATAAGGGAGAACTACATAAGTTTGAGGCCCTCTCTGAAGTATTGGCTCTATAGACAACACCCATTGATAGAGAGGTCCTTGGAGTAGCTCAACATCGTGTGCCCACTAACCCATTTTTTCACATTTACTCCAAGGGTGAAGAAGCTAGAGTTTGATCATTTGACAAATAGCGATTGTATGTGTGTATAATCTGAACACACTAAAAGAAAGACAACAAAAAACTCATAAGGATTTAGGTGGTCGCATCTAGATCTAGTCACTATTGTATGTTGGACACCTACATCTAACTCAAACACTAGTTTTAAATGCAACCATCTAAATTCAATGCAAGTATTTGAGGCCACATAATGTAAAATTCTAGAATATGATGACTTTCAGAATCCTAATCCAATCCACTTTCAGCATGTTTCAGCCTAGAGTTACGTGTGCATATTAAACTAGCTAAGTACTTTTGTTTCTAATTTATTGCAATATCAAGTAATAGTTATACTTTCTATTTTTAGCATATTCAATATTTAAATTTAGAATATTGTTTATTTGAGTTTACAAATTAATTGGTCTACTATTTGTGCTTATTCATTTATATATTATTAACTCTATGGGTAGCTTCCGTACCTACTTAAATTTAGGGTTAAACAACAGGCTCGTATGATCATTGTACATAATTAATGAGAAATTTGCACTAAATTGTCTATCTTTCACTCCTTGACCTAGCCCTCAAAAGTAGCAATAAAATAAGTATGTGCAAGGTTAATTGACTCGAGCTACCCCTTGAGGAGTTTCGGCTACATATCCCACAAGCTCAGAATCAGAGTAATTGTAGTTCTCTTGTATATGTAAGTGAAGTGTAATTGAGAGAAATTTTTTGCCTTTTCTCCCTAAAAAAACCAATGCAACTACATGAACATTTGCTTAAACCCTATTTTAGTACAAGTTTATGATGTCACATGGCTTGAAAATGATGAAAAATCAACGTTGACTCAATAAACAAGCTTGTTGATATTTTTTATAATAAATAGAAAGAATATGCAGCTTAATAACTTAGTATAGACACTCAAATTTAATCACTAAATGTGTGAGGATGTTTAAACTTGTCATCTTTACCCTGTTTGGCCAATTCACCATTCCATTAACTTACAATTTGCATGGGAGCGTTCACTATTTTACAAACTATCTCACAACCACTCATAACATCATTCAGACATCCTTATTTTGCTTACAAGTTTCTATTAAATTAGTTCTATCACTCCTTGTCATTTTGGGACAATACCTCACTAGGTTGGATAAGGCCACATTGTAGCCTTGTTCGTTGGTGCAACGTTATTCCCCACGCTCCAATGGTAATTTTTTAAATTCAAGATGTTGAATTTTACCCCTCCCACATTTTTAGTAAGGTTGGTTAATGGAAACATTCAAAAAAATTCTCTATATAAGTACATCAAGGCCTCTCAAAGCATATCTAACAATCACTTGGTAATTTCGTTGCACATTAAACAAAAAAACTTTATTTTTTCTAATTCCAATTCAAAAGTAGTATAATATTCATAAACCAATTTTAAATATTTGTTATGACCTTAACATATAATACATCTCGGGATATGTGTGGCCGATTTGTGGCTTATATATCTTCGTATTATCTTATTGCATTTATCGATGTTTTTGGTATGGTTGGCCTATGGAATAACCATGGCTAAGTAGAGTATAGATATGAGATAGTGGTTAATCTTTTATCATCATATCATGAATTTTGTTCTTATTACATTATCGTGGAAGTTGTCCCATCAAAGTGGCTCAATCATAATATTCAAGTATTATGCTCTTTCATCAATTATTGTTATGGATTTGCTTATTATGTTCTTAATTTTATGATATATCATCACATTATTGTGAATCATCTAAATAATTTTATTACAAGTGGTATCAAAGCTTCAATTTGGGTAAGTTTCTACGACATAGTTTTTCTAAGTCCGGCATCCTAAGCACTAGAAGGTCGAAAAAAATAACTTGTGATTCGGGAAGAATTGAATTTTTTTTGTCATCACAGTTTTATTCATGGATATGTGTGTGTGTGTGTGATTTGTTTTAACCTTATGCAAATTAGTAGTCATTACATATATATATATATATATATATATATATATATATATATATATATATATATATATATATATATATATATATGATTTGTTTTAACCTTGTGCAAATTAGTAGTCATTAGATTTGTCTATGTGAGATGATTTCAATGGTATACTCTATTGGAACACTTTTTTGGGATGAAAATTTTCACCCTTATGCACATTAGCAGTCGTTAGATTCATCTTAGTGAGGTGATCGTAATAGTCTCATTTTCCACTACACTTTAAGGTTGAAACCCTCCCAAGGTTTATGCATGGTTGGTCTTAACACTCAAAGATGAGGGAAAGGACAAGAAACTCTCTCTCTCTCTCTTTCTCTCTCTCTCTCTCTCTCTCTCTCTCTCTCTCTCTCTCTATATATATATATATATATATATATATATATATATATATATATATATATATATGATTTGTTTTAACCTTGTGCAAATTAGTAGTCATTAGATTTGTCTATGTGAGATGATTTCAATGGTATACTCTATTGGGACACTTTTTTGGGATGAAAATTTTCACCCTTATGCACATTAGCAGTCGTTAGATTCATCTTAGTGAGGTGATCGTAATAGTCTCATTTTCCACTACACTTTAAGGTTGAAACCCTCCCAAGGTTTATGCATGGTTGGTCTTAACACTCAAAGATGAGGGAAAGGACAAGAAACTCTTAAAACTCTTCACAAGGATGACATAGAGTTTGGAACTTATGATCCATGTATTTTAAAGGCGGTTCAACAACTTATGTCAAAGTTGCATGGCAAAGTGCAAAAAAATGATCTTAATGTGATTAAAATGGACATCGCAAGGCTTAGAGTACTTGTGGCATCAATTACAACAAATAACTAGGCAATTGGCTAACTTTGTAGTTCAACCATTGTAAAATAACCCTCCACACTCCGGTTTGGTTCTCCTACTCCAAATAATCACAACACCAATCTTAGTCAAAAGTTAGTGCTACCAAAAGTGGACCTACACAAGTTTTATGGTAACGATCCACTCACATGGATCACTCAAATAAAATTGATTTGATCTACATCATACTCTATGCTCGTAAAAGGTGGTCATTGCCTTTCTGTATTTGGAACTTGAGCAGTTCATTTGGTATCATTGGTTATGTGCTTAAAATAAAAAAAGGGTATTCCAATTTCATGGTCAATATTTTTTAAGGAGTTACAACTCCATTATCACAATAATATCTCCAAAAACTACTTCAACCAACTAACCAAGTTGTGTCAAACTAAGACTATAAAGGATTACATTCATCAATTTTAGAATCTCTCCTTACATGTGGCAGACATCACTGAGGAAAATTTGACTGGCCTATTTTTTATAACATCCAATTGGAGGTTTGCATGTTTCAACCCAGTAATGTATCTAAATCCATACCAAGGGCACACATGGCTAAGGAAAAAGAGATGATCAAATGAAGACCTTTCGCTAATGTTTATGAACGCACTTTCCCAACACCATCATTTTTATAGCCTACTAGATTAACCCCTAAGCAAATTGAAGAAAAGTGTGCAAAAATATTTGTGTTTTGGATATGATATAAAATGGAGCAAAGGATATCGATGTGCTAAAAATAACTTGTTTTACATTGAAGGTGCCAATGAGGAGGAATAAGATGATGAGGCTTCAGGGGTAGGTTTAGAAGAACCCAAGGATGAATCTGAAGATTATCAACTCACTATTTCATGTCATGACTTTCAAGTATTGGTACTCCTCAAACTCTTAAGGTAGTGGGTTTCCTGAAGAAATAGAAGGTGATTGTGTTAATTGACTCTAGGAGTACACATAACTTCATTAATAATTAGATAACTACTCATTTGAATTGTTTCATTTACCCAGCTCTAGAATTTTAGGTCATAATTGTAGATGGTGGTATAGTTAACTATTCTCAAAAATTTCATAGCATTAAGCTTGTTATGGGAGACTAATTATTATATTCCCATATGTTTTATATTCCTATTGGAGGAGCTGACATTATTTTGGGAGTGCAGTGGCTCACCACTTTGGGCACTATTAAGATGATTTTTTAGGAACTATTCATGAGATTCCATTAATAAGTTAGGACCTTTGATCTGTGTGGATTACAGGCTAAATCTCTATAACTGGTTAGTTCCTATCAGATAACAAAATTTCTCAAAAAAGATGTTGAGGGATTTGTGGTAGCTTATTCTCCATATAGATTCAACCAAACAAAGAGTCTACATATCTTGATTTGTAAAGGGTGTTGGATGATCATTCTATTATTTTTGGTGACATACCAAAGGGACTTCCTCAAATTTTCACACATGATCATGCCATCAGGCTCATTCCAAAAAGTATACCACCCAACATCATACCCTATAGGTATCCCTACGCCCATAAGAGTGAAATTAAAAATATGGTATAGGAGATGTTGGAGGTAGGAATCATTCAACAAGATCAAAGTGAATATTCCTCCCATGGGGTCATGTGTGAAAGAAGGATGACACTTGAAGGATGTGCCCAAACTAAAAATAAATCAATAATTACACCATCAAAAATAAGTTTTCTATCCCAATACTTGATGATTTTATAGATGAATTGTTTTTTTTACCAAGTTATACCTTCCTTCTGGGAATCATTAGATTCAAATTCGCGATGAGGACATACCTAAAACTACTTTCATAACTCATGAAGTCTATTATGAATTTATGGTCATGCCTTTTGGTCTCACAAATGCACCATGTACATTTCAAAGTTTGATGAATATTGTTTTTATGCCATTTTTGAGAAAGTTTGTATTGGTGTTTTTTGATGACATCCTCATCTACAACAAAAATTAGGAAGACCATTTAAAGTATGTCAAACATGTACTTTCAGTTCTGGAACAACATCAACTTTATGTCAAACCTTATAAATGTGCTTTTGGTATCCAAGAGATGGAATACTTGGATCATATTTTTTCACATGAAGAAGTGAAATTTGATCTTAAAAAAATCTAAGCAATGATGGCATGGCAGGTTCTTAAAAACCTTGAGAACCTCTAAGGATTTTTGGGGATAACTGATTACTATTGTAGATTTGTCAAAAATTATAGTAGTATTGCAACCCCACTCACCTCTTTATTGAGTAAATACTCCTTTTATTAGACTAATTTAACTATTAAGGTGTTTGAAAAGTTAAAAATGGCTATGTGCAAAACTCTAATTTTGGTTACTCTTGATTTTTCTAAAACTTTTGTTGTGGAATATGATGTATTAGGATATGACATGGGGGTTGTACTTATGCAAGAAGGTGGACCACTTGCATTTAAGATTCACCAACTGAAGCGAAAAACTAGGCTCAATTCAATCTATGAGAAAGAGAAGATGGTTATTTTACATGTATTCAAGCAATGAAGACATTATTTGATGAGTTGTCACTTTCAGGCAAAGATTGATCATGATAGCCTTAAATATTTTATGGAATAATGATTGTCTTATGGAAAACAACAAAAACGGGTGATTATAATGTTAGGCAATTATTTTTAAATAGTCTATAAGAAAGGAAAAGAGAATGTGGTGTCAGATTCACTATCTCAACTCGATGAATCAATTGAGGCATTGTTATGCGTAATGACTATTTAGTAGGCAACTTGGCTAGAGGAAGCAAGATCAAAATGAGAAAATGATAATGCTATGCATGATTTGATTCAAAATATTCAACAAGATTCAGGGGGATTGAAAAAAATTACATGGAAGGGGAACATACAATGGTATAAAGATATATTATACCTCTATAAACATTCTCTCCTCAAACATAAAATCCTTCAAGAACTTCATGAATATCCATTGGGAGATCACTCAAGATTTTTGAAAACATATCATAGAATCAAGAAAGATTTATTTTGGGAATGACTCAAGGGGGATGTCTAAAAATATGTGGTTGAATGCATGGTATGTCAATAGAACAAAGGTGAAATCATTAAGACCCCAAATCTTTTACAACCTTTATCCATCACTAGCCAGTGTTGGGAGAAGATTTCCATGGATTTCATTACCAATTTACCATGATCTGAGGGTAAAAATGTTATCATGGTAATTATGGATTGACTCACCAAGTATGCTCATTTTTTCCCCTTATCTCAGCCATTTGTTACCAGTATAGTAGTTTCTATTTTTCTCGATACAATTTAGAAATTGCATGGTACTCTAAAGATAGTTGTAAGTGATCGAGATCCCATATTTACTAGTAATTTTTATATTTAATTATTTGCATGTTTGGGAACATAATTGGCTCATAGATCATCCTATCATCCTCAATCTGATGGACAAATAAATATAGTCAACACATGTTTATAAGGGTATCTTCATTATTTTATTTTTGACAAAAAGGATAAACGGGTTCATTGGTTGCCATTTGTCAAATGGTGGTATAACACTTCTTTTCACACGTCTTACAAAATGTCTTCATTTGTGGCATTGTATGGGTATCACCCCCCATCCATCACTTTAGCCTTGATGGTGCATCCCAAGGCTCAAGCTATTGAGAAACACATACACCATCAACAAGATGTACTAGTTAGTTTGTGATAAAATTTAGCAAGGACATAAAATAGAAAGAAGAAACAAACAAATCAACACCATAGTAAGTGGAATTTTAACATAGGTGATTGCGTCTTTGTGAGTTTATAACCATATAATCAAATGTATCTGAAGCAACAGAAAAAGGATAACAAGTTGTCCCCTAAGTATTATGGTCCTTATCAGATCTTACAAAAACTTGGTAGTATGGCCTACAAGCTGAAATTACCCCCATCCACTCACATACATCTAGTATTCTATGTATTTTCCCTGAAGAAGGTAATTGTACATGATTTTTTCACTCATACTAAGTTACCTAAATTGGATGAAGACATTTTGGAGCCTAAAGAGATCCTTCACATGCGCACTAAACAATTGTGTACCAGAGTGATTAATGAGCATTTGATCAAATAAAAGAATCTACATACTAAAGATGCAACATGGAAGGATGAAGTGTTCTTGCAACAACATCCTAATTTGATTCAAAATTGAGGACAACATTGTTCTAAAGGGGAGGGGCATGCTACACCCTTAACCTATAGTATATTTAGGGATGTGTGGCCAACTTGTGACTTACATACCTTCATATTATCTTATTGCATTTTTTGATGTTTTTAATATGGTTGACCTGTGGAATAACCATGGCTAAGTAGAGTATAAATAAGAGGTAGTGGTTAGTCTTTTATCATCATATTGAGAATTATGTTCTTATTACACTATTGTGGAGGTTGCTCCTCAAAGTGGTTCAGTCATAATATTCAAGTATTATGCTCTTTCACCAATTATTATTGTGGATTTATTTATTATGTTATTAATTATATGATTTATAATTATATTGTTACAAATCATCTAAGTAATTTCATTACAATTTTTTTTATTATAGGTCAAGGGCACTCATTGTCAAGCAATTAAATCAATCAATTTAGTTGCATTATATAGAAAAGTCAAAATTCACACACTCGCTCTATGTGGGAGAGCTACATCAGCCTAAGGCCCTTATGGGCTATGCAAGAATCACTAAGATAACATAAGGTTTTATGAGGGTACCTCAACTTTTCCCTTAACCTTATTTTTCTCTTTTAAAATTTGATCTATATTTGGTCTATGTGCAAAAGCTAGGGTTTTATATTTTGCAGGTCTTCTGCATAGTAAATTGGGACACATAATTAGATAATAAACCCTCATAAATAGTTACACACATCTAGATCAAAAAATCAATCATGTGATCAACCAAGATGTGATTGCATTTAATAGATAGAGTTGTAGTGTGTCCATGTCCCTTTAGTTTGGCCTTGTCCTAACAAAGTTTAAATTTTTGCTTTTGGTTATGACACAGTTCACAAGTTTATCCATCATTTCATTAAATCTCATCATATGCCCCTCAATTTAGACTTATAATACCATCATTTTTGGTCTTGTAATTGATGAAATTAGATTCTAGTATTGTTATTATTGGTTTTTAACTAGTGTGATATTGGATACCAATATTATTATTATTGGTTTTGAATCGGTATGATATCAAAGTTTAATATCTCTATTATTGGTTCTAAGCAATGTAATATAGGATTCCAATGTTTCTATTATTGGATCACATAATGCCCCATAGTTGTCCTAGTACTACCTAATAATTATCATAATGATGCTCCCATTTAGAAAAGTAACTCAATATAAAAGCATAAGGTGCACAACTTAATAAAGTTTAAGTCAATTTAAAAACACTTTAATAAAAGTAACTTACTTTTCCCTCCAAAATTGGAGGAAGAAATCTCCACCCTTAGATTAGATTTTATTACAACCATAAGATTTGGAAAACACTAAAAGTTTCCCTTATCAATAAGGATGCATCACACAAAAGTGAACCTAAGATTTGTAGGCTCATTTGCATCATGAACAGGGATGGGGGGATGGCTAGAGGCATCATAGTTTTAGTGTAGGTCTATTTTAAAAGCATGTATTGTTTGTTTTGTTTATTTTAATATTGTTTTTCAAGGTCATACACCATGTACAGTGAGAAGAAAATCTTTATGGCGATAAAATCTAACAACAAGAAATTAATCTACCATGCTCTAGGCCTACAATTTTTTTCTTTAATATTTTTTATAGTATTTTGTAAGTTACGTAAAAAAACTCAAAACATTGTTAACAACAATTATATTTCATCCTATGTATCCCCAATGTATGTGAAAAATAAAACATTTATGGGATGTATGTGATTGTTGCTCAATAACTCATGAATTATTCAATATTTTTTGGATAAAACTATGGTTTCCATGTTGAACTTTTCCCCTTTCCCCTTGCACCACGTTTTTAAAAAAAAGGCAATAATAAATTATTAAAAGCTTCCGAACCAGACTGAACAAGTTCAGTCAGCTTAAGGTTCAAACCGAACTGAACCTAGTCCACATTCGGTTGAACCTGATAACTATGGAATAAAGTGACTTAAATCTTATGAGACTCCATGAACTTAAGATAGTGAAAATAATAAGAAATGTATTAATGAAAAATAATTTGATGAAATAAATATTAATCTTCCATTCGTATTAAATATTGGTAAATTGATTGTAAGGTCTTATTGGAGCATGCCTTGTAATAAACCCACATCTAAAGCCAAGATGATAACACATATTAATTTACGATCTTCAATACCAAGTAACTTAACATTCATTACCTTGTTCTAATAGTTCAAGGTATAATTTGATTGCCTCATGTCCTTTATCAGGTATCTTGATCAATCTTCCTTTCCATGTTTTGTTTGGTGTCCATGCCCAAATGATTCTATCCACATCAATCTCTTTTTTAATTTCATCTGATTTGATTCATGTTTTATTTGGATTTAAGTAATAGTAAATATCTCCATCTGCCATTCAAATCCATATCTTTTAATTTTCATTTATTGTTTGTACTAGAAGCATATATCTGACATACACATCTATCAATGTATTGAATGATTCTTTAAGTCTTTCACAAACAGGCCCAACATAAATATCATTATTACTTGGGATATTTTGATTAATATAGTCTTCCCTATGAAAAATTATAGCTTTGGTTAATATTTGGTCATATACCTCTTTGTTGTGGATTGTTTATGGCCAAAAACAAACATTTGACATCCTTCTATGATTTACAAATGGTCTATCCAAATCACATAAAACATTTTCCTGATACGTTATCTTTGGAAGCCAATATTCTCTACCTCTTCTTGATGCATTTTTTTCCCAATGTTCAATATATGATTTTAGTCCCTTCTTCAGATCCTCCATCTCTTTGAGTTCTCTTAAAGGTGTCAGAGGAGGTTGCCCTTCCGATAAATCTGGCTCACCATTATCATTTGTATGCCAAATTAGGATTGGATGAGACCATTCAGATCGTTTATTTTTGTTTTATAATCAATCACTGGTATGCCATCAATGACATGGAACATAAACATCTTAGGTTTGTTAATACCCACTACCTTATGGTTTTCATCTAACTAATGTGTTCCCACAAAGGCCTTGAAGTCATACAATTCCTTAATAAGGTAAGGAGTGAACATATTTGATCCCTCTTGCCATGCTTAACAGGTGTCAATGATTAATGACAAAGAAAATTTGTCTAATTTGTATAATGATGTTGCTAATCTACCAAAAGTCCCATCTATATCATCAGGAGT
Organism: Torreya grandis; assembly: GCA_037957365.1. Classification (NCBI taxonomy): domain Eukaryota; kingdom Viridiplantae; phylum Streptophyta; class Pinopsida; order Cupressales; family Taxaceae; genus Torreya; species Torreya grandis. Next base: position 551,634 of record JARHVA010006271.1, read on the forward strand.
GTGTCCACCACTAAAAGGAAGCTTATGTACATAATGTTGAATACCCTTCTTCTTGTCAACAGTAATGTAAATGAAAAGAGGGTATGATTTTTTTGTCACTCAAAACATTATATAGTTATAAGTAGAGGATTAGTAGCTATTTTTTGAATGAAATATGTTTACTAGCAACACTAATTATTTCATAATGGACAAATTTATCTATGTACCTTTTGCATTTTTCATGCATTTCATTTTGTAATAGTCCATCATGAAATGGATGTTTTGAAGATCCACTACTATTATACAATAAATCCCCATAGTCATTAGTGATGGGTTCTTTGAGGTTCCTGAGACACAAATCCAGTGATGTGATTGTGTCATTTACTCCATGTTCAACAAATGGTAGGCCAAAGTGGCCAAAACCCCTGGTCATGTGTCCATGTGTGAGCATACCAGTCAAAGTAACTAGGAGGTTCATAACATTGCTTATTGAATTATATTTATTTCCCATCTTTGGTATGGAACTTTTCATTTTTTTGTCATGCAAAATGCTTAAGAATCCTTGAGGTTGTTCCTGTTAACTACTAGACTTGCACCCTTGTGAAGGTAGTTTCAAGCCTTCACAATATGAAGTAGCATGGAGACAATCCTAGGCTATGGGTGGCTTAATAGATCGATTGAATCTCTATATTATAAGGGCTAGCATCCTTTGATGTATCAGTTAGGATTTCTAAACTACACTACCAGCTTACAAAGAAAAAGAAAAGAAGGTAAACTGAAAGGAAAACGTATCTAACTATGGTGATACACCAAAATGTTTCCTTCACTTGTCTAATATGCATGAATAAGGCTAAATAAGAACATGTACTTGATTTCAATTCTCAAATGAGAGTCTCCAAACATCAATATTTAACATAGACGCTTGGCTTGATGCATGATCTAAGGCAACTAATCAATTGATCTCTCAAAGACACTAAGGAAATATTACACTTACCATACATACAAGATGGTTTAAGCACATTATGAAACCTTTAAGGATGAAATAACACCTTTAAATAGATAAAGAAGAGAGGAAAAAATAAAAGGAAGCATAAATTATCACTGTCATTCATCAACTAACCATGAAAATACACTAGTCACAAGCTTTGAGGAGGCATGAATTCAGTCTTATTCATTCAAAAGTGGCAAGTACAAGTTTTTTTTGAGTATGGCCTTGCCACAACTCAGGTTAAGGATTATTTTCAAAATTAAAACATAGGCTTACATATAGATAATTGAGAAAGAGGAGAGAGAGAAAGACAAAGCCAAGAAACTAGGAAATATGACATTTACTTAGTCTTCTTCAAATCTTACGTAGAAATCCCTTGATTATCTCTTTTATTTTTTCAAAAAAGTGTTGTATAGGTTGAATTAAACTTTTTTGGAAGCTTGAAGGAGTATTTAGGCATTTATGTCTAATGTTTGACCAACTAAAGTACCTACATCTTTGCTTGCACACTCTATATTCTTGGTTGCTTGTCTTCCTTGATGAACAAGTCTTATTGAATGTGTTGTTCCCAAAATTTGTCACTCATTTTTGGGACAACACATGAACTATTTTGGTCCTACAAGCCAATATTCTCTCTTCCCTTCTCAAAAATTGTTCTGGGCATTCAAATTCTCCATTTTTCAAGCTTTTTCATTTCTACGGACTCTACAGGCTCATTTCTATGGACTCTGCAGGCTCAATTCTACAGACTCTGCAAAGTTGAATTCTACAGACTGGTTTCTACAAACTAGTTTCTATGGACTTTACAGACTTGGTTCTATGGACATATTTCTACGGACTTTGCAGGTTGGTTTCTATAGATTCTGCAGGAAAGAAACAAGTTCTCAACACTTAGGCAATTTCAATCGAAAAGTTCAAAGGAAGGTCTTCAAAGAGCCCGAAGGACATGTGCCCTTGCGGAGGGAACTTGGGAGCCAAAAGGACCTTTGTAACTTTTCTGAAAGGCAATTCTAGAGATCAAACAACCCTTGTGGATGGCAGAGTTCTCTTTCAGGAAAAGGACAAGGCAAAGATAGAAGAAAAAGCTAAGGTTAAATTTCTTCAGACAAAATGTCTGAAAGAATTCTTTCAAACATTTTGTTCGAAGAAATCCTTTCAGAAGAAAACCTAGCGGGAAAGAAATGTAAGGCAATTCCTTCGGACAAAAAGTCTGAAGGAATTCACCCAAATAAGAAAGCCTGATCGAAGGGAAAGCCAACCGAAAGCAAGTAGGAAGATTTCCTTTAAACAAAATGTCTGAAGGAATTCCTTCGGACATTTTGTCCAAAGGAATTGAAGCCGAAGGGCCCCGAAGACCGCTCGAAGGCCACCCAAAGAACCCCGAAGGGTAGGTACCCTTACGGGGGGCTCTCCCCGACTAGAAAATGGGCCTTTCTCAAGACCTCGAAGGGATTCCTCCCCTTCGAGAAGGATCAAACAAGAAAGTTGAAGGAATTGCCAAGGAGGGTGACGGGCCCAAAGTCGTCAAGATTAAGCACCATGAACTAGCTATTAGGATCCAGATGTCCAGTGACATCCCCATAGCCATCAAATTTAGGGCAATAAACTAGTAGTTGGCTTTCAAGTTGCGACGGGTACGTGAATGTCAACTTTATGGCAATGAAATAGCCATTGATCTTTAAAGGCTTGAGCATGGACCCAAATGCATTCAAAGGCCTTGAGACCAAAAGGAAGAACCATTGAGAGAAGAATGCAAAGAGCCAACAAAGCTAGGAATTTAGCCCTGAGAGCTCAAATTCCAGGAAAAGACAAAACTAGGAAGAGACAAAGCTGGAAAAAGCCAAAAGTTAAAAATGAACTCAGCGACCAGATAAAGAGGGAGCCGAAAGAGCCAGCCAAAAAGGGAAAAGATAGTCTAGAATCTCAAATCATAACAAGAAAGAGGGAAACCAGAAATATCTGCATAGAAGTTATTTTTGGTAGGTGGAACCGTCGACTAAGTAGATATTTGAGCTTGCAAACGTTAAAAGCGTGGCCTATTTTTCTCCTTTGGAGTAAAGGCGAAGTGGACAGTTGTGCAGACAACAAGAAAAGGCCCAGATGACCCAGGCCCAAGAGAAGACATTTGAGATGAATCAACACGCCATAGTTAAGGTAGATGCCCTATTCTAGCATGGCCTCTTTGACTGAACTGAAAATGCATTCAAGGCATTGATGCAACATGGGCCGTTCCATGAGAAAATCTTGGCTACTATATATTGTAAATCTCTTCTTTTCACCAGGAGATCTTTTTGGTTATAGAAGCAAAACTCTACCAAAATTGAAAGGTGATTACTAAGACTTTGAGCTCAGATTATTGATCATATTTCTTTGTTTGAATGAGAAAGCAAGTTACTTTCAAACTTTGTGCTGTTATAGCTTGTGTCATTTAGGGGATTGTTCTTATGTCTATTTTTTGAATGTGTTCTTGTCCATTTTAATGAAATAAGTAGAACCAGTGGAAGTAATCAGAAAGGTGTCCTGACACAAACTGTGGGAGACTTTATGCTACTACAATTGCCTTTAGTGTGTTTGTTTATTTTTGTTTTTGTGTAAAGGATATTGGGATGACTTTGTGCCCTCATTATCCTTCGTATTTCACTCTTGGGCAGTCGAGGTGGGGACTTTGTGCTACATCTCAGTCTGCTGGTTACTACGCCCCCTGTTACCAGTTACTTGTTACCTATCAAAAAGAACTCTAGCTGTTTGCTGTAAGACCACTTTTGAAAGAAGAGAAGTGCCTTCAGTGTTTCCAGCCTAGATTTCTCCTTTGTCTGTGAACATCATCTCTGAAAAAAGAGATATGGATGGTGTTGTCCTACCCCTGAGTGTTATTTTTTGCACATATATATAGTATATATCTCCTCATATTTACAGGGAACCTCCCCTTGATGAGAGGAGAGATTTGTCCCCTTTTGATGTGGTAAACCTGCACACTTGGCCGACCAACCTCCCTTTGTTGTGGTTGAAGAGACCTATTTTGCCCATTAGTTAGCTGGTGACAAAATATTTACCCAATAGTTTTTTGGTGACTTTGCTGGGGATCGAATGAGCATTTCTAGTCCTTTTGCAGTCTATTCAAATTGAAGCATTTCATATTGTTGGGGAACGACGCGAAGTAAGAAAGAACATTGCCAGCTTCATGCCAACAATTTTTTGGCAACTCCGCTAGGGAAAGAGCACACAGTTTGAAGCCTCAAGCTTCAAGCTAAAGCAAGGCCAGTTCTTTTCCATTTTTATTCTGCAATTTGGCAACTCCATGCTATATAAGAAGCCAGAGAACCCAATGTGTTGTTGACCCTATTTTTGAGTTGGTGTAGCAAGGAAATTTTGATTTGTTTCCTCCACAACTTCAAGTTCAACGAACTAGGAGTCTTTCTCCTACCAATACCAAGTCACCACTACAAGGCAAAGCTTATTTTTCTACTGTTAACAGAGCTTTGCCTATACATACTCCACCCAAATTTGTTATCCCCATTTTTCATAATCAAATCATGGCGATTCAAGGCCCTTGGGGTAACTCTTTTAGCCCACTCAATCTTACTCCACCTCTACATGAGCTACCACACAGTTCAAGGAAGAATTTCCCCAAATTCTTTAGTGATGGGAGAGTTCTTCTTGATGAACATGTTGCTGCCTTTAGCATATCCTATGGTGTGATAGGCGTAGAATTTGAGGACGTTGTAGTCTGGCTGTTTGTGGAAATGCTACAAGGTGCTACTGCATACTGGTTCTACCATCTGCAGGCTCGGTCAGTGACTGACTAGGACACTCTCAAAGCTAAATTTGAAGCTAGGTTCAAGTCTGTAGAAGATGCACATGCCTTGCTGGCCCAGCTCGCACAGATGAAGAAGGAACTTCATGAACCTATGAGGGACTTCATTCCCAAGTTTAACAAGTTAAGGAACATAATTCCTACAATTGCTCAACCAACACCTGAGAACCTTAAATACTTCTTCATCAACTCACAGCTGCCTGAAGTGAGTTTTCTATTAAGACGTGCTGGGCACATAGACCTTGCTACCGCTTAGGATATGGCTACTGAGGTGGAAGATGACCTTATCTTGACAGGAAAGATAAGGAGATATCTAAACAGAGGTAAATCCTCTTCATCTTCTGAATATCCATCTATAGGCACCACTGATCCAATGGTGCAGAAGTTGGCAAATGAGCTGCTAGCTCTCAAAAAGCAAATGGCATAAGCGATGTCATCTGCTCCTTCATACAGAGATATACCAAGGAGGACATTCCCCAATCAGTCATACCAAGGCAATGCTGCCAGGAATCAAGGGCAAATAAATCATCTTCTTCCCCCACGGGGGAACCTTGTCATTGAAGCACCTCCAACCAATTCAATAGTTGGATATCTTGAAGCAAAATCAAATTTATCCTTCCAACCTGAGTTGAACCCAGAAGATGATGTTAATCTCTTGATAGAGGGAGAAGAAGAATTAGTTGGCGACTCCAACATTAGTTTCCTAAATTACCAGGATGAACCCAAAAGTGAAGGTAAAGCATATGAGGGATCATATGCTGTGTTCACCCGGTCCAAGAACTAGTCAGCCCAACAAGCTGATAAAAAAATAGATGAGTGACCTCAACTAGTAATTTTAATTGCTAAGTGGGGAACCACTTTGCCTTTTCAGCCAAAAAACTCAGTGATTGCAAGAAAGGTAAGTACATCAAACATCCCTACACCTACTTCAAATTCACAGACTAGTCCTCCCCCTCCCAAAATCCAAAAGGATGAATTTCCATCCTTTGTTCTTAGTTCATTTCAGATATTTGACATAATTGACCATATAAAGAAAACCAAAATTCAAATGTTTAAATTTGAATTCTTGCAATCCAACCCTGAGCAGTTAGATAAGTTGGTTAAATGTGTAAAGAACCAAGCCGTCTTTGTAGGACAAAATTTTTTGAAGGTAACTTATGATTCCCCTAAGAACACATCCACTAGGAATAACCTTGTCATTACTCCTCCTGCCGCTCCGAAGAAGACTGAACCATTTTATGTCTTCCTGTTGATAAATGGACACCAGCTGAACAATTACATCATAGATTCTGGTGCATCTAACAATGTCATGCCTACCAAAGTGGTAGAATCCCTTGGTCTCACATTGACCAAGACATTTGAGAGATGTTTATCCATGGAGAACAAATAAGTGCCACTACTGGGACAAATCAAGGATGCCTAATTTGCATTTGCAGCATTCCCAGACAAGAGAATCAAGATGACTTTCTTGGTGGCTGACGTCCCAACATCATACGACATCCTTCTTGGGTGAAATTTCTAGAAGGATGTTGGTGGAAAATTAATCATAGACCTATTTAAGGTGAGGATCCCATTCAAAGACATTATGCAGAGATTGCTCCCTGAGAAGGAAGAAAAATATGTGGTCACTCAAACATCAGTGCCTGAAGCTCAAATTCTGTTTGAGTCTTCAGGCATGGGTAATTAATTTTTATCCACAGAGGAAGTTCATAAGGCATCTGATGAAATTCTTGAATGTGTCAACCTAAAAATTGTTTCAGATGGAACAACAAAAGGATTGGTGGAGCGCAGTGCAAGTGTAGAAGAATCTCCTCCTCTAAATGAAGAAGAATCTAAGGAAAAATCAGTGTCTGATGAGGTATGGATTCTGGAATTCGATGGCAGCTACTCCTCTACCGATTTAGGAGCCGAGATTGTGTTGATATCTCCTCAAAGAGATATTTTTTCTTCTTCATACAAGTTGCAGTTTAGCAACACCAACAACACAACTGAGTATGAATCTCTATTGCTTGAATTGAAAGCTGCTTGAGACAAAGGCATCAAACTCTTTCATGCCAAAGGAGATGCTGAACTAGTGGTTTGTTAGATAAGGAACCTGTATCAAACCAACAATGAGAGATTGCGCCACTACTACAATCTAGTCTGGGATCAAATTGAAAGCTTTAATGCTTTCAACATCTCTGACATACCCAGGGAATTCAATGATCGGGTTGATGCTTTGTCTATTTCAGTAACTCTCTTAGTACCTCACCCTAATTTTAAAGGAGACATGTAGACTAATGAACTGATCTTTTGACCAAGTGTCCTTGATAATGCCAATCATTGGCAAGTGTTCCATGATGACAACCAAATCATTGCCTTCTTGGAGCAAAAAGATAATTTTAAACAGCTTCACTTCGAAGGCAGTGAGCCCCAAAAGCTTGAACCAGCCCTTGAATCAAGCTCAGACGTAGGTGAAGAATTCTTACAACTTAAAGGGAATAAAATCCCAAAAGGCCTGGTTTCCCTTGAAAAGTTGTTTGACAAGCATGATAGATTCATCAAATAATAACAAATGGATTCAAGCTCCTCTCAAGAGTTTGATCAGTTTAATTTAGGTACCAAGGAAGATCCCAAGATGGTGAACATTGGGAGGTGCTGCACTCAAAAAGAAAAGTTCAAGTTCACAACTCTGCTTTATCAGTACATGGATGTCCTAACGTACTCCTATGATGATCTGAAGTTGCTCAGGCTTGAAGAAGTTCACCATGAAATTCCTCTCAAGAGTGATTCAACACCTTACAAGCAGAAATATAGGTAGTACAATTCAAAGATATCAAGTACTATTCTATCTAAAATATAGAAAATATTGAATTCCAGAATAATTTTCCCAATCCATCATTCTACATGGATTGCCAACATCGTACCTGTGAGAAAAAAAAATGGCAAAATTTTCTTCTATGTGGACTTTAGAAATTTAAATCAGTCATCCTTAAAGGATAACTATCCTCTGTCCATCATGGATCAAGTCATTCAGACAGTGACCAGTTCAGAGATGTTATCAATGATAGACGGCTTCTCAGGATACAATCAAGTTGAAGTTGGTGAAGCAGACCAACATAAGACTACCTTCACCACACCTTGGGGCACCTTTGCATATGGAAGAATGCCATTTGGCCTGATATATGCTGGCACCACTTTCTAGAGAGCAATGGACCTTGATTTCAAAGATGAAATGGGTAAGTTCATTATTGGATACCTTGATGACTTGATCATATTTTCCAAGCATCGCCCTGACCATATGCGTCATTTACAACAAGCGCTGGAACGTTGCTGCCATAATGGCATTTCTTTAAATCCCAAGAAGTTTGTCTTTAGAGTAATAGAAGGGAAGCTTCTCAAACACATTGTATCATGAGAAGGCATAAAGATTGACTCAGAAAGAGTTAAATCCATTTAGGAGCTTACTCTGTCCATGAGTAAGACTGCAGTTCACTCTTTCTTTAGAAAAGTGAATTTCTTATGAAGATTCATCCTTGAGTTCACTGAGAAGACTCACCATATTGTAAACATGATGAAGGGAAAGACCACCTTCAGATGAACTTAAGAAGGCAAATTGGCATTCTAGGATATCAAGATAGCTGTTGCCCATGCCCTAATTCTGGTTTGTCCATATTATACCAAGGATTTCACAGTGTATAGTTATGCTTCTGAGCACACACTTTCAATAATTCTGGTTCAACAGAATGAAAAAGGTGTGGAATCTCCCATATCCTTCATGAGCTGTCCTCTCAAAGCTCATGAACTGAAGTATTCAAACATGGAGAAGCATGCTTATGCAGTGGTAAGGCCAGTAAAGCACCTCTATTTTTACATCCTCAATTCACACACTACTGCCTTAGTTCTTGATACCATAGTTAAATCCATATTAACTCACCAGGAGTTTGGAACCAAAAGAGGCAATTAGATTGCTAAAATCTAGGAGTTTGATCTGGTCATCAAACCAACGAAGCTAGTGTGGGGAAGAGGTCTCTACCAATTGATTTCTAACAACAGACCCGAAGAAGCCGAGCATAAAGAAAAAAAGTGGAAGACACACCAATAGTCCTCTTTGTCTCCACCACAAATGAATGGTATTCAAGTATTGCTCATTTCTTTACTTATGGTGAGTGTCCCACTCACCTATCTCATAAAGTAAGGAGGACTGTTAAATTGAAAGCTACCAATTTTGTCCTCTGGGACAATGGCTTGTACAAGAGGAGCCTTGATGGAGTGTTCCTTTGTTGCATAGATAAAGAGCAACAAAACCAACTTTTGAGGTCCTTCCATAATCTAGTCTATGGAGGACATTTATCTGCTCCTGTGACTGCCCATAAGATTCTACGAGCCAGGTATTATTGGCCTGCTTTGTTTCAAGATGCATACAAATGGGTACGAAGGTGTGAGCTATGCCAGCAGTTTGTTGGAAGACCCAAGTTAGTTGCTCTGCCTCTCAAGCCAGTGGTGATAGAAGAGCCATTTCAGCAATGGGGAATCAATTTCATTGGTGATGTAAACCCATCTTCAAGTGTTGGACATGATTATGTCCTCAAAACCATACATTACTTCACCAAGTGGGTGGAAACTATTCCAACCAAGCATGCTACTTCAGAAGTAGTGTGCAATTTCCTCAAGGAGAACATCATTTCTATGTTTTAGGTCCCAACCAAGATTGTCATAGACAACGCAGCTTGTTTCTCGTCCCAAGAAATTAGTCAGTTCTATTTATACTATGGGATTACCCTCTCCCACTCCTCTGATTATTTTCCACAAGGAAATGGCCAAGCTGAATCAAGCAACAAGAACCTGGTGACCATCATCAGGAAGTTGGTGGATGACAACTAACAAACATGGCATAAAGCATTAGTTGATGCTTTATGGGCAGACATAATTACACCCAAGATGGCAATTGGTATGTCACCTTTCTAACTTCTTTATGGTCTCAATGCTGAGATACCAATCACCTTAGAATTGCCAGCATTGAATTGGCAAAGGCAGTCGAAGATTAGACATATGAAAGTTCCATCGATAAGAGGATCATGTGCTTAACTGAGCTAAATGAACAACGAACTATGGTGATAGACTGAATCATTATGCATCAAAATTTGGTGAAGAATATCTTTGACTAGAAAGCAAAAAATTGTGATTTCCAGATTGGAGATCAAGTTCTGTTATGGGACAAAAGGAGAGAACCAAAGGGAATGCATGAAAAGTTTGATTCCCTATGGAGAGGCCTGTTTACTATCTATGAGCTCAATGTTGAAAATAGTTTCTTGTTGAAGTATCAAGATGACACGCCCTTTTCTCTGCCTCACAATGGGCAGCATCTGAAGCACTTCAATTCTTGAAGTATCAGATAAGATCATCTGTACATATGTATATTTGTATAGTCTTTAGTTCTATTTTGTGCTTTTTATTTTCATTTTCATTTTTGGCATCTTTTTTTTTGGGTAGCATGACTCCATAGCCCAATGATATACTTGAAGGCACTGAAGATTCTAGTTTTTACTCCCCTTAGCTATTTCAAAATTCCAATTGAAAGAAGTTCCCCAACTGGAGCTAGTTGTTGTTCCCAAAATCTGTCACTTATTTTTGGGACAACACATGAACTATTTTGGTCCTACAGGCCAAAATTCTCTCTTTCCTTCTCAAAAAATGTTTTGGGCATTAAAATTCTCTATTTTTTAAGCTTTTTCAGTTAATGAACTCTGCAGGTTCATTTCTACGGACTCTGCAGGCTCATTTTTACGGACTCTGCAGGCTCATTTCTATGGACTCTACAGGCTCATTTCTATGGACTCTGGAGGCTCAATTCTATGGACTCTGCAAAGCCTAATTCTATGAACTGGTTTCTATGGACTCTATAGACTTGGTTCTATGGACATATTTCTATGGACTCTGCAGGTTGGTTTCTACGGACTCTTCAAGAAAGAAACAAGTTCTCAACACTTAGGCAATTTCAATCAAAAAGTTTAAAGGAAGGTCTTCCAAGAGCCTAAAAGACAAGTGCCCTCGCGGAGGGCATTTGGGAGCCAAAATGACCTTTGTATCTTTTTCGAAAGGCAATTCTGGAGATCAAACAGCCCTTGCGGAGGGCAGAGTTCTCTTTCGGGAAAAGGACAAGGCAAAGATAGAAGAAAAGGCTAAAGTTGAATTTCTTTGGACAAAATGTCTGAAGGAATTCCTTCAGACATTTTGTCTAAAGAAATCCTTTCAAAAGAAAAACCAATGGGAAAGAAATGTAAGGCAATTCCTTTAGACAAAAAGTTTGAAGGAATTCCTTTGGATTTTTGTACGAAGGAATCCGCTCAAATAAGAAAGCTTGACCAAAGGGAAAGCCGACCGAAAGCAAGTGGGAAGATTTCCTTCAGAAAAAATGTCTGAAGGAATTCCTTCAGACATTTTGTCTGAAGGAATTGAAGCTAAAGGGTCCTGAAGACTGCCTGAAGGCCACCCGAAGAACCTCGGAGGGTAGGTACCCTTGCAGGGGGCTTTCATCAACCAGAAAATGGGCCTTTCTCAAGACCCCAAAGGGATTCCTCCCCTTCGAGAAGGATCAAACAAGAAATCTAAAGGAATTTCCAAGGAGGGTGACAGGCCTGAATACGTCAAGATTAAACACCATGAACTAGTCTTTGGGATCTAGACGTTCGGTGATGTCCCTGCAGCCATCAAATTCAGGGCAATAAACTAGCCATTGGCTTTCAAGTGGCGACAGGTGCGTGAACGTCAACTTTACAGAAATGAAATAGTCGTTGATCTTTAAAGGCTTGAGCATGGACCTAAAAAGTGTGGACTTGAATGCATTTAAAGGCCTTAAGACCAAAAGAAAAAATTATTAAGAGAAGAACACAAGGAACTAGCAAAGCTGGGAATTCAGCTTCGAGAGCCCAAATTTCAGGAAAAGATAAAACTAGGAAGAGACAAAGCTGGAAAAAGATAAAAGTTAAAAATAAACTTAGTGACTAGCTAAAGAGGGAGCCGAAAGAGCCAGACAGAAAGGGAAAAGATAGCTCAAGAGCTCAAATCACAATAAGAAAGAGGGAAAGACCAGAAATGTCTGCATAGAAGTTATTTTTGGTAGGTGGAATCGTCGACCAAGTAGATATTTGAGCTTTTAAACATTAAAAGTGCAGCTTGTTTTTCTCCTTTGGAGTAAAGGTGAAGTAGATAGCTACGTAGACAATAGGAAAAGGACCAAATGACCTAGGCATAGGAGAGGACATTTGAGATGAATTGGCATGCCATAGTTAAGTCAGACGCCCTGTTCCATCATGGCCTCTTTGACTGAATTGAAAATGCATTCAAGGCATTGAATGCAACATGGGTTGTTCTATGAGAAAAGTGCCAAGCCTTATTGGCTACTATATATTGTAAATCTCTTCTTTTCACCAGGAGATCTTTTTGGTTATAGAAGCAAAACTCTGCCAAAATTGAAAGGCAATTACTGAGACTTTGAGCTTAGATTGTTGATCATATTTCTTTGTTTGAATGAGAAAGTAGGTTACTTTCAAACTTTGTGCTATTATAGCTTGTGTCATTTAGGGATTGTTCTTATGTCTATTTTTTTAATGTGTTCTTTTCCATTTTAATTAAATAAGTAGAACCAGTGGAAGTAATCAGAAAGGTGTCCTGAAGCAAACTGTGGGAGACTTTGTGCTGCTACAATTGCCTTTAGTGTGTTTGTCTATTTTTGTTTCTATGTAAAAGATCTTGGAATGACTTTGTACCCTCATTATCCTTCGTATTTCACTCTTGGGAAGTTGAGGTGGGGACTTTGTGCTACATCTCAGTCTGTTGGTTACTACGTATTAGTGTAGGTTTTTATTTTTCCCTATTTTTTAATTAGGGAAATTGTATTTCTTGTGTATAGATGGAGTTTTCCTACATTTGTGGGATAGGATAGCTTATGTAGAGGTGTGTGTCATAGATGTCATAAGTATGTCATAAGTAACTCCCTTGATGGGAGTTACTTCTCTATTCTTAGCACCTTGTCACCACCTTTCACGGAGGCGTTACAGTCTATTCTTGGGGTGCCTTGTCCACCTTTTGTGGAGGAGTTACCTATTTACTCTCTTATATGTATTCCTCACTTTGGCCATCTCATGTTAATTATATTTTGGTCTTCTCTATTTTGTCTTGTGCAATTTAGCTTCTTGTATAATTTCAAATTGCTTTAGCATCTATGTGGTGTGCACTTGCTTCATCTCATGTGATCACGTCTCCATTGCATTCACATTATCTAGATTTTGGAAACAACTTTGATATGGTATCAGAGCTCTTCTTGGGGTGCGGTCCACATCTATAGTAGCATCATCTTTAGGGGGGGCCACTAGCCTCTTCTTTATTTTATGTCTCTCTTTTGGGAGGGAGTTTTTTCCTATGGGTTGTCTCCTTTTCTATCTTATGGGAGATTGCATTTGTTCATGGGTACCTCATCAGGGCTAGTTGTCGAGACCCATTTTTTATTTTCACACTGCCCACCTAAGCTGCGCTTATGGGGGGTATTAGTGTAGGTTTTTGTTTTTTCCTAATTGGGATGTGCATCAGATGGATGTGAAGAGTGCCTTTCTTCATGGAGACCTAGAGGAGGAGATCTACATGGAGAAACTGCCAAGATTTGTTTAAGATTCTTCCTTGATATGTAGACTTAGGAAATCTATCTATGGCCTCAAACAGGCCCCTCGAGCTTGGTATGCCAAGATGGATTCCTTCCTTCTCATAGCGGGTTTCACTAGGTGCCATTCTGATCCTAATGTCTACTTCTTATGGTAGGATGATTCGCTCCTAATTTTGGTTTTATATGTTGATGACCTTTTGATCACCGGGAGTTCTTCATCAGTTATTGCAATGATGAAGGCATCTCTCTAGGATAGATTTGACATGATAGACTTGGGTTTGTTGCACTACTTCCTTGGCATTGAGATCTCACAGTCAGATTCATGGATTTCTCTTGCACAGCCTAAGTATGCTCTTGACTTATTGGCTCAGTTTCACATGGCTGATTGCAAGCCATCTCCAACTCCCTTTTTATCAGGAGTCAAGCTTGAGGTTGATTGTTCTTCACCATTGGTTGATGCCACTCGGTATCGACAACTTGTTGGTAGTCTCATCTACTTGACTCACACCAGGCCTGACATTTCATATACAGTGGGACTTGTCTCCAAATTTATGTAGGAACCTCATGAGCTGCATTGGAAAGTAGCTAAGAGGATCTTGCATTATATACAGGGTTCACATAGATATGGGATTTATTATAGATTTGGCATAGAGGTTGACTTGGTTGGATATACAGATTCAGACTAGGATGGCAATTTGTAGACTCACAAGTCCACTTTTGGTTACAGTTTCTCTCTAGGTTATGGTCCTATCAGTTGGTCTAGCAAGAAGTAGAATGCTATTGCTATATCATCCATAGAGGCAGAGTACAAGGGAGTTGTTAATACAACTACTGAGGCTATTTGGCTTTAGGGGATTCTTTCTGAGTTTGGCATTCCTATCAGGTAGCCCACCATCATTTATTGTGACAACCAGAGTACCATTCAAATTTATAGGAATCCAGTTTAACACCAATGGACCAAGCACATAGAGATTCACATGCATTTCATTCGAGAGCTTATTCATAGTTAGGTCATTGACTTGATATTTTGCCAATCTTCAGAGAAGATTGTAGACATCTTCACCAAACCTTTCATTGAGAGCAAGTTCATTCATTTACGAGCTCTTCTTGGGGTGCGGTCCACATCTGCAGTAGCATCATCTTTGCGGGGGGCACTAGCCTCTTCTTTCTTTTATGTCTCTCTTTTGGGAGGGATTTTTTTCCTACGGGTTTTCTCCTTTTCTCTATCTTATGGGAGATTGCATTTGTACATGGGTACCTCATCAGGCCTAGTTGCTGGGACCCATTTTTTATTTCCACACTGCCCACCTAAGTTGCGCTTATGGGGGGGGGTATTAGTGTAGATTTTTATTTTTCCCTATTTTTTAATTAGGGAAATTGTATTTCTTGTGTATACATGGAGTTTTCCTACATTTGTGGGATAGGCTAGCTTATGTGGAGGTGTGTGTCATAGATGTGTCATAGGTGTCATAAATAACTCTCTTAATGGGAGTTACTTCTCTATTCTTAGCATGTTGTCACCACCTTTCATGGAGGAGTTACAGTCTATTCTTGGGGTGCCTTGTCCACCTTTTGTGGAGGAGTTACTTACATACTCTCCTATATGTATTCCTCACTTTGGCCATCTCATGTTAATTAGATTTTGGTTTTCTCCATTTTGTCTTGTGCAATTTAGCTTCTTGTATAATTTCAAATTGCTTTAGCATCTATGTGGCGTGCACTTGCTTCATCTTGTGTGATCACGTCTCCATTGCATTCGCGTTATCCAGATTCTTGCAACAACTTTGATACTACACCCCCTGTTATTAGTTACTTATTACCTATCAAAAATAAATCTAGTTGTTTGTTGCAAGACCACTTTTGAAAGAAGAGAAGTGCCTTTAGTGTTTCCAGCCTAGATTTCTCCTTTATCTGTGAACATCATCTCTAAAAAAAGAGAGATGGATGGTGTTGTCCTACCCTTGAGTGTTATTTTTTGCATATATATAGTATATAGCTCCTCATATTTATAGGGAACCTCCCCTTGATGAGAGGAGAGATTTGTCCCCTTTTGATGTGGTAAACCTGCACACTTGGCCGACCAACCTCCCTTTGTTGTGGTTGAAGAGACCTATTTTGCCCATTAGTTAGCTGGTGACAAAATATTCACCCAACAGAATGAAAGTAGGTCTTTAAATCCCATTTAAGTCTTGAGTTTAACTCTTCTTATTCTTCATTTATGAGGTCTTTCCACTGGGTTAAGGTTTTTAGAAGACTTCTTCAATTGCTTTGACTTTGTCCTCTTGACTAGGCATTGAAGGGAAAGGTGTTATTAGGAGTCTTAGAGACCTTTTCAACATTTTCAACATTCTTCAAATCAAAATATAACTTTTTAATACTCTTAAAATGGTGTGGAAACAAGGATCAACCTCAATAAAGCCTCTTAAATAGCTTTTATGCATCCATTTGGGTGTTTTGACTACTTGATTCCTTCATGAGCAAAGAGGCGTAGGAGAGAGAAATTGAGTTTCAATTTGATTTAGGCAAATATATTCCATGGATGGATTTTCCAAAACATATCATACCTAAAAAAAGATAATTATAACCATGAATTAGTCCAAAAAATGTGATTTTGGACCAAAAACATGCATTTCTTCATATTCCTTGTAACCCTAAAAACCTATAAAACTCATTATCTAGAAGATTTTATGATTAAAAGTGGAAATAAAGTCACATTTTTTTGTAGTCTCTATCTCCTTAAAACTCCATATAAAATTTCATGATCCAAGTCCAAGTGTAAGTACTCCTTTTTCTATGATTTCTCTCTCCAATTATGCCTAATTAGCCCTGCTAGGCCTAGAAAGAGAAATTTATCCAAATGACCACCCACACATGTGAAACTATCCAGAAGTGTTTTATTCACTATAAATATCATAATAACAAACCACATACAACATTTTGGCTTCTAAAACCTTGTGCAAGTAGTCAAACCATGAAATGGCCAAAAAACTAGCCCTTCCTTTAACCTGTTTTGGATTACCCTGAAAAATCAAATTTGTTTGAGCATTTAAAGATATTTTATGTTTTTTTAGACTTATATAAGTGAAATACATCCCAATTCACCTCTTCCAATTGTTTTCATTTTTATACACACTTTAACACCCTCATTTTCCCACAAAATCTTGCAAAAGTACAATTTTCCTCAAATCCATACAGGTGAAAGTATAGGAAAGTACCATTATGATGACATATTTGGATTTTAGAAAAAAATTAAATATGTTTTAGAAGAATTCCATGTCATTTTATGTGATTTGGAGATCAATTTATTCAAACTGATCAAAACTGGGTTTTTTGGTAGTCTACGAGTGACTCAACTTCTTAACGATAGTTCATAAAGGCTAGGGCCTTAACCAAAAAAAAAATGCCATAATTTTCAAGTTAAAAAGGTCCCATAACACCTCAAAATATATTAGGCTCCTATTCAAAGTGTCTGTACTATTATGAGCATAAGAAGGTACCTCCTCGGCTAGGTTGATTGTGTTTTGTGAGGTTGATGAGAGGAAAAGAGTTTGGAATTTTAGAGTTTGTTCTTTAGTTTAAAAAATTTAGGGAGATCTTAAAAATTCATTTGGAACTTCTCTAATGGTTTTTTTCATCATTGTTGGGAAATAAACCGGAAGCACACAATTGATTACCAAACCAAGCAACTTAATATGCGAAAATTAACCAGATTCACCAAGTAACTAGAATTCAGAATAACACATGATATGAGAGACAATACACAACTTGTATTAACACTTTATACAAAAAAGAATACAATAAAGAAGATGCCACTTCTTCTCCACCACCTTACAGAGGTTTCCCACACCTCAAGTGAACAGTAAATCTTCTCCCCAAAGCTCTCCCTCTCAGGTCCCAACACCCAACTCAAAATACAGAGTTGGTGTTCACCTCCTGTGCTCCACGCACACCACAAGTGCTCCACGCACTCCACAAGTACTCCACGTACTCAACAAGTACTCAAGGTACTTTAAGTAGATCTCCCATGAACCTGCAACAACCTACAATTCAACAGACCATACTTATGGAAGGAACTCCCTTGCCTTCCTCTCTTGCTCTATCCGAGTACACACCTGTACTCCAAGTAGATCCTGCCTGATACTGCTCCCTGTTGTGTTGCTGTCTATATGATCCTACACACCTGCAAATCAAACCTGGTTCTGCTCACCTGTGAACCTTGACCTTGCACACACATACACCTGTAGATCAACGATCTTACTTACCATGTAGATCTCCTATATAGGCCATGCAACTGTGACCAAGATCCTACACACCTGAAGAATCCTGCTGACTCTCCAAAACCAACACCTACACCTGGTACTGTGGAACTAGGAGGAACACCCTTGCTCACCTCACACACAGAAGGAACAAACTTTGCTCAACTCAAACTAAAACACCTTTCCAATACAACCATGAGTCTATTATATAGATCTCATCCAAACAATGATTAGACATCTAATTACAATAATTAGATCCGCAGCTCTCAGTCTAAAAATAGATCTAGACATGCAAACACTTGGTTCGTTAGCTAACTGCCCGTAATAAGCTCGCAGTCGAACCACACAGGCGACCGACGTCGGTCCCTGTCTGCCTGGAGGTGACCGACGCCGGCCGATCCCTGACCGACGTCGGTTTCTTCTCTTTAATGTCCTGCCGACGTTGGTTGATCAGATCGATGCCGATTTCTCTGACGCTTAGCAACCTTCAGCAACCCCTCCAATGGCCTTCTCTGTGTCTGCATCAGTGAAGCTTTTAGCTCCACAATCCTAACAATCTCCCACTTGGAGATAAACAACATCACTGTACCTGTACCTGTACCCCGTCTAATCTATTTCCTGGTTTGTATCCCTCTTCAAGCTCAATCCAAAAGACAACCCACCACACATCCCGTGGTGTACCTCCTGTCATCCGAGTACCCTGCCACATCCGAACCTACAAACCCATGTAGTGAAGTCCTGACCCTGCATAGCATGAATCCCTGCTGCCGGTCCCTCTCAAGTACCTGAGAACACACTTCCCCGAATTGGCTCCTAACTCTCTGACAGCTCCCACTGCATGGGAATACTCAGGTCTATACCAGACCTCATGTGATTTCGAACACTGTACCTGTCCAACCCTTAGTGTGCTCCGGCTCTGCATCCTGAACCTCACCAACACCTGATTCACATCAGTTCCCACTCGGGACAAAATCAACCTGTGATCTCCATGCCTCCCATGTCAAAGAATTCCGCTGCTCCAAACTCCTCATGACATGCCACTGAACTAATCTTACCCTTAGCTCAGCAAAACCCTGTATGTACAAAACCAGCTAGCTAGCGTACCATCCACATACAACAACAAAATGATGTTGCAATCACCATCCCCCTGGTAAGTCAAACCACAGTAGTTACCTGACACTAACTGAAGCCATGCTTCATCCTCCACTTGTTAAACCCTGTACCACTGTCCTGCAGCTCCACAAGACCATATACCTGGTCTTCCATCTCACGTATCCATTCTCTCTATTCTTCTACTAAGGAATCCATTCGTCTCTGTGCTTTCATACCTACTGACAACCCTACCAAAACACACCTGTTTGGTTCTCCTCCAAGGAATCACATCCTCATCCATGCCAAGCTCACACCTATTTCCTGGATCCTTCCTGCTATATAATCAGCAACGAGTATAAAGAAGAGGAACAACGAATTTGAGGGCCTACTTACGTCTTCAGTCCTCCGTATGGGTGTTTGAGACTCCTTGACAGCGTGCTGTCCACCCAAAATCCGTTACAGTGACCGACCTCGGTCACTCCACAGTATGCATCTGACCGACGTCGGTTCCATGTGTCTGTCTCTGACTACCATCCCTGCGGTGTCCCTACTGCCGACGTCGGTCCTCTGACTGACATCGGTCTTACCTACTGCCGACGTCGGTCCTCTTGACCGACATCGGTCTTACCCTGCCCGACATCGCCGGCTTCGGTCTGCACATGACTGACATCGGCACCTATCTGTTCGACGCCGGTTCTTCCTGACTGACGCCGATACCTGTGTTCACCTGTGAGTGATGACTTTTTACCTGCGAGCTCCTTTGAATCAAATCCCATGTCCAAATTGCCCTGCTCAAAAGTATCCAGCACCATCCACTGGGTTCTGTCCGCCATCTCCTCCATAAACACCAAGGCTTTCCAGTTCTTAAGCCTGTCAAATATATCTATCTTCTGCTTAAGAACATGCATCTCCTTCCTGCTCATGTGACCAAGCCTACGAAGCCACGTCTCTGCAATAAAAGAAGAATCAGTAATATAAACAAGTAGATAAAGAATACCTGTTTTCTTACCACTAGCTAATTCAAGTGCATCCGCTGTGAGAGTTCTTGTGCATCTCTCATCACCCAATCTTTCTGAAGAAATTAGCCATATCTCCAAACCTAGGACCTGCATGACCTTCATCAACACCTGTGTGTTGGCCGCCTACAATTTCAGCTTCACTTCCCTTTTGCCAATTCTTTGGCAAGGCTTACCAACTCCTCTACCTGGAACTGCATGGAAAGAGGCAACCGAATCTTTTATCCAAGATTCAACTTTATCCAAGAAACCTCCAAGAACATCCTGTGCAATAACCCCTGCAACATCTGCTTCTTCAGTTTCTTCATGCTGATCTGCTACCAACCAACAATATTCTTTTACCTGCTCTTTCTTTCCATAGGACCGTGAGTGACCATCTGTGCTTTTCAATTCCTCCATTCTTAGCTTACTTTGATCTGCCGTTGCTCTACTCCCACTCGATCAGAAACCCCTGAGAGTGCCTTGTAACCAAACACAAAACCTGCTTCTTGCAACCTTAGCTCTGATACCACGTGTTGGGAAATAAACCGAAAGCACACAATTGATTACCAAACCAAGCAACTTAATATGCGGAAATTAACCAGATTCACCAAGTAACTAGAATTCAGAATAACACATGATATGAGAGACAATACACAACTTGTATTAACACTTTATACAAAAAAGAATACAATAAAGAAGATGCCACTTCTTCTCCACCACCTTACAGAGGTTTCCCACACCTCAAGTGAACAGTAAATCTTCTCCCCAAAGCTCTCCCTCTCAGGTCCCAACACCCAACTCAAAATACAGAGTTGGTGTTCACCTCCTGTGCTCCACGCACACCACAAGTGCTCCACGCACTCCACAAGTACTCCACGTACTCAACAAGTACTCAAGGTACTTTAAGTAGATCTCCCATGAACCTGCAACAACCTGCAATTCAACAAACCATACTTATGGAAGGAACTCCCTTGCCTTCCTCTCTTGCTCTATCCGAGTACACACCTGTACTCCAAGTAGATCCTGCCTAATACTGCTCCCTGTTGTGTTGCTGTCTATATGATCCTGTACACCTGCAAATCAAACCCGGTTCTGCTCACCTGTGAACCTTGACCTTGCACACACATACACCTGCAGATCAATGATCTTACTTACCATGTAGATCTCCTATATAGGCCATGCAACTGTGACCAAGATCCTACACACCTGAAGAATCCTGCTGACTCTCCAAAACCAGCACCTACACCTGGTACTGTGGAACTAGGAGGAACACCCTTGCTCACCTCACACACAGAAGGAACAAACTTTGCTCAACTCAAACTAGAACACCTTTCCAATACAACCATGAGTCTATTATATAGATCTCATCCAAACAATGATTAGACATCTAATTACAATAATTAGATCCGTAGCTCTCAGTCTAAAAATAGATCTAGACATGCAAACACTTGGTTCGTTAGCTAACTGCCCGTAATAAGCTCGCAGTTGAACCACACAGGCGACCGACGTCAGTCCCTGTCTGCCTGGAGGTGACCGACGCTGGCCGATCCCTGACCGACGTCAGTTTCTTCTCTTTACTGTCCTGCCGACGTCGGTTGATCAAACCGACGCCGATTTCTCTAACGCTTAGCAACCTTCAACAACCCCTCCAATGGCCTTCTCCGTGTCTGCATTAGTGAAGCTTTTAGCTTCACAATCCTAACAATCATTATACCCCTAATATCCTTTGTAACCCCTTTAATGAAGCTCAGGGTTTCTTGATATAATGGTGTTCTTGACCCTAATTTTGTTAATTTCTTGCATTTTATCTAAAATGAGAACTTATTCTAAGCTTTGTGACCTTCATGAACATGAAACACAATCCCATAGTCCCCATGACAACTTGTATTGGTCTTAAAAATACCATTTAGTCTCTTAGACATTGTTGCTCAATTAGTCTTAAAGCTGGTCAGACTAGTTATAGGTGTATATTTGAGGTTTCATTGGTTTGCTTAGAGAAAATGGAGTGATGAGAACCTTTATTACATTTTCACAGACCTATTTGAGTGTTCCATACCACCTTGTCACCTTTATTTTCACCTTCAAACTATCATTCTTCATCTATACTTAGATTGACCTGTGTGTGTGGCCATTTAGGCCTCTTAGTTGTAGGTGTTTATTTTAGGTGTCTAGGGCCAGAATGAAAGAGGTTAAATAAGAGAAAGAGTGAGGTTTTTTAAATTTTTTAAATATTAATTACCTTATAATCCTTGACCCCTTGTTTATTACTCATTATTATTTACATCCCTTTGTTAATTCATTTACACCAACTTTGTCTCATGCTCTGCTAGGTCTGACTGTAGGCGATTCTTGGACTGAGAGAGAGGTGAGATATTTCATGTAGGTGATTTAATCCTTTTATATGTCCTATATTCCTTGATAAGGTTGTCTTGATCTTCATGGAAGATGTTTCTTATCATTCTCCTTCTATCTCTAAGCTTCTCTTCATACCATTGCTTGAGTCAAGATAGGATGGTTGTAAGTGATCATGTGATGTTTCATGATGTGAGATACCCAATATAGGGTCATTAAACCTTGATATGTCATTGAAACCTTGATAAGGTTCTCTTTATCTTCCCATAGTATCATGTAGAATGTAAATGTGTCTAGGCTCTTATCCCTTTACTTACCCTACCTTGCTTTCATAAGCCTAATTGTTTAGGCCTACTCAAACCCTACTATAAATGGTCATTTAGGAAGTATTTATCACAATCTTGTAATGAAGAAATTTCATTAATATGTCCTTGATTATTTTATATCCTTTATAAATATTTCATAGACCTACCAACTACATTGGGATCTAACCTCACCTTCACCTCACTGTTTGAGCCAAAAGAGAATGGCTAGAGGTGTCTTTCAAGTCTTGAATAGGACAGTGGGTGAAGTAGAGATATGAAGTGAGTTGGTGATGAATTTACCTTGGAATTGAAGTTATATCACTATCCATTTTGATATTCTTCACTATTCTCCCTCACTTAATATCAAAACCTTGACTTTCTTTGAAAACTCAGTCATCAAGAGAGTTTGTGGACCTTGTTGTACAGACTGATATCATCATGTTGTAGTATGTAAAGTATGGAACTTGAGTAAGCATATGAAAATAATAATTTACTTTGAATTTTTCATCCATCCTCCCTTATAACCTTCTGTTATTTTCTTACCTCCATGTTCAACATTGCACCTTTTGAAGTATCTTCATGGGTGACTATTGTAGGTGATGATTTTTCCTTATGTACAAACTAAGGAGGGATGGGAGATTGGTCTCAAGAGACAAGAGTGATCTTAAGACCCTAATTAAACCTTAATGCTCAAAACTAGCTTGAATAAGGATCAACTTTATATAAGGAGGCTTGAATAGCAATGAAAATAATAAACGATCCATTACCTTAAAAAATGGAAAATTACCTTAACTTCTTTGAGTAAAGGAATTTAAAATGTTATTTATTCATTAAATTTAGATATCTATGAATGAAATCTTCCATGGTTTCCATTATATCTTGATTTTGTTGTTATGACACCAATTGATGTTATATGAACCTTGAGTTGAGTTTCTAAAACAAATCAATAATTCTTTTGACCCCTACTCCATCATGATTGCTGTAGGTAGTCATTTCTGTCTGTGACACTTATCATCATTTCATCTACTCTAAGGTTTATATGAGAATTTTCACCTAATATATCCATGTAATTATCAATTTATCCTCTTATATGAGGTAATGAGATAAAATTAGTGTTCTCATTGTGACTACCTATTTATTATCAGTCTCCATGATCATAGCATACAGGGTTGACTAGTACATTTAGGAAAAATAGGCATTTTTGGGTCTTTTTATCCTTACAAGTGTCATTATCCATTTCAAGGATTTTAAAGAGATAAATTAAACAATATCATGTCATTCAACAAACCTCCCAACCTTTGTGACTCCTTTATTCATGTCATTTGTCATGATATTCCTCTTAACTTGCTCACCAAGGTCTGGAGATAAAACTATGCTACTAGACCTCTAAGTGCTCTTTCATACCTTAAGAGAGTATGGTCTCTTAAACCTAATTTAAATTCATTTAATAAATTAATTATACCTATCTAGGCACTATGATTTATAATATTGTGCCAAACTCATTGAGATAATTTTTAAGCACTAGAAACTCATTAACTATAGTTGTACCTTGTTAAAGAGATTATCTCACTAAAACTATCTCAAAGGAGATTATACTCAAGATGGAGATATATGAGATTTTGATTGGATGAATGAGGTTTTAAATTAATCAAGAATTAACTTGGGAACCCATGAAAATTAAGATACTTGCTTGAAAACTTAAATCATGCTCTAAAACTGATCAAACGGACCATTCACAAGGATGCTATAGGAAACTGGTTTTGTTCCATATGCAAATTATTAGAAGGATTAACCTAATGAATCAACATAAAATAGGTCCTATTTGACCCTAAAATAACCTCACTATAATCATTCTTTCCCATTAAATCCTGAAGTGAATAAATGGAGGAAAATCAGGACTCTATTTGGATGAATAGGCCATTTAGATCCCCATGCACTCTTCAAAATTGTTCATAAAGATGGGGGAATGAAAATGATAACCAATAACACAAAATTAAATTAAGTTAGGGTCCCTATCATTTACCAAATATATTTTTTCTTAACTCTCTCTATCTTGGTCATACCGAGCAAAAATCGTTGGCCTTCCTTGCGCTGCCAAAGAGGTCGATATGGGAGAAAAGTCAGTTTTCTACATTTTAGCACCTATAAATTCCTCCAAACCATTTATTTGACCTTTAGAGGTCTAAATGAGGTCGTAAAGATACTTTATAACCAATAACCCTCTAAAAACCTATATGGATGCCTCAAAATGGCTTGTGTTAGCACTAAAAATGCCATAATTGCTTAGGATCCCTGACTGAAATGCTATCAAAATTGTTCATAAGGTATCCAAATGTCTAAATAGGTACCCCATGAAGAAATTAAGATTACTTATAATAAGATATTATCATTACCTCACAAAACCTTCTTTAGAAGTCATAAAATGGATACAAATGAGTCATAAAGTTAGTCCAAAAAGTCAACTTGATTAATCATATGTAAGGCATGAAATGATCTTGACACATGATATGAGACCTATAAAGACACTCTAGACTTTTTTTACCACTGAAAATGGCTTGAAAAGACCAAGAAGAGCCTGAACAAGCACTAGGCCATGATGAACAAAACCTCAAACCTATCCAATCAACCTTAAACTTTGATAATCAAGGCTTCAAGTGATAACACTAAGAACATTTCAAGACCAATATACTAATCAATAGGACAAATGATCATGACAAGCAAAGTTTTGAATTGCAGGGGTGATAATTTGACTTGTGAGGTCAAACTTGTCAATAGTTCCTCTGATTGCAATCTATGGGAATAATAATGTGCATGACAACTTTGGATGTATTCATTATGCCATTTATGTTCCTCTTCAAGTTTTGAGAGTGATTTGGGAATGTGGCATCTCTATGTTTTTTTTACATATTTGTACATTCATCACACTTGGTGAAGAAATTGTTTTATTCTTTTGAAACATGTTGAATTTTTTTGTTCATTATCCTACTAAATTTTGGCTATGACACAAGAGGAAGGTACAAAAATTAAGCTCCTCAATACACTTATTTTGAATTAAATTATAGGTATAGAATGCAGGAAGTAGTCTTTGAGGAACTTTGATTCCATCATGTCCTACAAAATGAGTCAAACATGGAGAAATATCTAAATTTATCTCAATCTTTCTTGAGATGCAAGCAATTGTTATGATGATATTTAACTTTTGTTTCTCTTTCTCAGTGTCACCATTTACTGCATTCTTGTCACCATTTATCCATTCACATTTATGACTATCAAAGGTGCTCCTTGGGTACCCATAAGCATTGTGCCATGCATTATGATAAACATCCATCCCATCAAATTTTATTTTAGGTACCTCCATAGATTCTTCACTCACATTTAAGATAACATTTGTTTTTAATGCATCAAATTTCTTTCTCACCTGTTCCTTCAGGGCTCTAGTTTTGTGCCTTAGAGCTTTGACTAAAGCAATGAGCAATTTTTTGAGATAGTTTGATTTATAGCAATGATATTCTACATTTCCCACTTAATCCAAAAATATTGACCATTTTTTATGCTCATAATTTTTTTGCTATGATGAGTTAGGTAGAGTGACATGTAATTTTTGATGTTTTTGAGCATTGTAGGGTATTTTTATCACTTTTTTGGAATGATTGTAATTAGTGGCATCAAAATACATAAGATATACTAACTAGGGTTGTCGATCTTATAATACATCCCACATGTTGACCTCAACCTCTTTTAGGACTTCTTTCAATCTGAGATCCATGGGAGAACCATCTATGTTGGTTGATTTCCAAGCATGCCATTGTATGAGAGATTTTTCAAAAAGGGAACATCCTTTGCAAATATGTTTGAATACTCTATCAATATGCATACCAAAGGTATTGCTATCCAAACCTTTAAATTATACCATATATCCTTCAATTAAATTTGTAATTGTTCCATTTGCAAGATATTTGCTTGTAGATGAGTGATTTAACCTTTTTAGGGTTTAGCTATGTAAATTCTAAGCTAGATTAAAGGGATGAGATGTCTAAATCAATTAAATAATATGCAATAATTAACTACTAATTTGTTATAGATTTTGACTTTCTAAAAATAGTAAAAATATTCATAAGAGACTTATCTGGAAAGTGATTGTCATGGAATATATGGGTTCTAGATAGGTTTGAGTGTCATCAATAGGGTCCCTGGGTCTGATTGCTCACTAGACAGTAGTGCCCCACTTGGATAGTGGCACCATGCTGCTATAGTGTCCTCAAAATGGCACTAATGTCCTCTTTGTAGGACTATTTCTATTTTCTAGGATCACCTATGCTTGTGTTTTTGAGTTCTTTTCCTACGCACACAAAATCTAAAAATTCTATATTATGCTTGGAAAATCTAATTTAGTGTGTAGACCCTAATCTTCCTTGCAAGTATGGCATGAGCTAAAAATGTGTGTTCATCAGTAGGATAGGTTGGACATCCTCAACACCCCACTGTGAAGAGGTTTCTTACATACCAATACTTTGAGGAGGGATCAAGCTTGATTAGTTCTCCCACCTAGTGCTTGGTGCCTATCCAAGTGAATGTTATAATGAGAATGGTCTTGAATGCCTTAAGTGTGCTTGAGATTGATAATATTTGAAATCTGGGATTAGGTTATTGTAGATGGTAATATACAAAAGCAGGGAAAAATAGAGATCAAATACCTTAATTTTGCTCAGCTTGTTTCTTATTTGGATGGGCTTTTGCATCTATTTTCTATCTAGTCTATAGAGGTCAAATAGTCTAGTATTTATAGAGATATGTAGCTTGTGTGGATAATAAAATGTACTTAGGTCAACCTTAGGAGGGGCACACATTTGAAAATGTATTTGTTTATGAGAGTTAGGTCAAGGGAGACTAGCACCAAGTTGGGGACACTAGTGCCATGTGGTTTTAGTGTCCTTAATGTGACAGTAGTGTCTAGCTAACATACTACTGAGCACACTGGGTTGGGATCTAGGAATGTTGTTCTACAACTATGTTTCAGTTGACAAAATATGTTTATGGTCTGCACAATGGTTAAAAAGTGTGGTAAGGGATCTACAATAGGTCTAGGGCTCAACTAGGAATAGGCTATCTCAAGCAACACTCTTAGCATCCAAATGCCACTTTTAGGTGATTACATTTATCCCCGCTTTATGCTAGAAATGAATAAAAGTAAAATGACTAGTATAAAGGAAAAATAAGCATACCTAGACTTACCTAAGAAGTGAAGTCTGTGTAGCTGAGTCTGAGTATGTGAATCTAGGTCCGTGCATATGAAACATGATCCAAAGTAATGACCTGTAATGAAACATGTAAAAATAAATCATTAAGGAATTATGAAAATCAAAAGACTATGTTGAATAAAGTAATTGACTAAAGCTGAGTAAAGAGATAGGAAAGAGGAAAAGAATGAACAAACATTTTTGGGTACATGAACCAATGCATGAACCTGGTGAAAATCTATGTGTGTGAGTATACATAGTGATCAAATTATTGAATAGCTTGGACTGAGCTAATATCTTACTTAATCCTTATATGTAGGTGGCTCAAGAACTCAATCTAGTTTTCACTCCATCATTACCCACCCCTACTTGGTGGATCATGCTATGTGAATAGCTTGGATAAGATTGTAAATGTGTCTAACCCTCTCATGTGGGTGGATTAAGAACTCATGTAGGCCATGACTCTTGATGTGGTCTCAGATTTCACCCTATCTGAGCAAGGAGATTGTTCAGGTCCTCTTACTCAAACTTGGCCCAACATGGGACTGACCCTAAGCTATGGGTATCTTTTAACAGGGTCAGTCTTCTAGGATTTTTAAGAAGGCTATCTCCTCTGATGCATCATTTTAGCTCATTTTCACTACTAAAACCTATTAATGACCAGATAAAAGGGAAAGAGAGATAAAATGAAAAGTAAACCTAAATTAAAGATGATGATGCACCTAAATGATGGTTGATCCACTATATTTGACTCTTAAAATCCTAATAAAATAAGTAAAATACTAGATCTAGGATTCCAAATATCTATCATGCATCAAAAATTTGATGCATAGGTTTTCCAAATGATAAAAACTAAGTGAAGTGATGAAGAGGTCTAATATAAGACACTAACCAATTAATGTATCCACATACTAGCTCCAAAAATTTGACATTTGAACACTAAACATGACGTGCATAACAAGATCAATTACTTACAAGGTGAGATCAAGACTTGACAAGGGAGAAAATTCTACCACATATGTAAATAAATTAATATGAACACACTAGATAAGTATAATGAAATCTAAAACACCATCTTCTATTCATTCCAAGAGGTTATAGGCCCAATCTTGGCAGATTTTAGTCATGCCCAAGAGAGGGAATAGAGGGATCCATTTTTAGGCTCAAAAGCCTCTATATATAGCAGAAAGGGAGAGAGATAGATGAGAAAAATGCATAGGAGAGTGGATAAAGGATCCTAGTCATGTGATAGTAGCTCATATATATTTATTTTTACATACATGTCTTCTTCTAACCAACTAGCCTTTTTTTGCTCCAATAACCTTCGAGTTCCTTTCCTTGGCTGAAGGATCCCACTAGAAGACAAGGGTTTATTCTGTATGATGACAAATTCTATTTGAATGGAATAAATGCCTTTAAATGCTTATCTAACTACCATGTCACCACTTTGGGACCTAAGCTCCCTTGACTTGTTCACGAGGGTCAAATCCTCAAATCTTGAAACTAACAAAGCCATGCTATGAATGGCAGTTAGTACCTGCTTTGTTGATGATAGAGCCACATATACAGATGAGACCCTTTGAATTTTTTGGTTAGAATTATTACCTAGCCGATACCAAATTCTTTAGTTTGATTAACATTAATTGCCAACCTAGGATACATATGCTTTTCAAGGATATCAACACTAGATATACATTATTGATCTATAGATTGTCTTGCTTACTAGTTGTAGTACAATGAACTTATACTGATTTCACCATATAGTTATACTAGGAAATTATTATAACAAAAATGCAAAAATTCTTCACACTTATGAATCACACATGCATTACACTTTATTATCAAACTAATAATGAAATCAACTCACATAACACACTTAATTTAAAAAGGGTCAGGATCTTCACTGCAACTCATTCCAAGGGGGACCTTCCTCATTCAGAATTTAGTTCCAATCCTTATCTGAGAGACTCACAAAAACTTTTTACAAAATCAACCTTTTCATTACTCAGACTTGTAGCAATTAAAGATTGCTATAGAAGATTAGAATATTCCAAAAAATTAGAATGCAATTAATTTTACAACTCTCTTATCATTATTCTTCAACCCTTAATCTAATCTAGATTCTACCATTAAATACACAAGACAATTTATTAGCTTCAACTAAGAACACTAAACTAGGAAAGGTACAAATACTTTACAACTGACCTAGTCAACCTTCAGGTGGTTTGTAATTGAAAGTTACTTGTTTTGGGATTGATTGTGTTAAAGATAATATATATTGGTTTTTTGTTTTAATTTTTTTTCTCAGTTACATTATCCTTGTCTTACTCATCTCTTGATAACACATCTAAGATTATTTGCATGTGAGGGGTATGTACAATAGTTATGGAGGATCCTCTTCAATTATCCGCTTGGTTTCTAATGCAGTTGTATGTGTCCTTAAGAGCCAATTACATCTTATCACAACAATAGTTATATTATGTGTAGTGGTTTTAGGCTCTTGTAGGTGAAAAACTATAATTGATATGAGCAACCTGTAGGTGAAAGCCAATAATTGCTATGATCAACCTATAGGTGGAAGCTAGTAGCTTGGTTGTTTCTATGGGATGGAAGCCCCTTTTTCTATGAGATTCTCTATAAATGTTGTGCCCAAACGAGATTTCTATAGTCTTATTTTACCCTTCAAATGTTTGTTAATTAAGGTTACACAAGTATAATCTAATCAAAGAAAAAGCATCATTAATTCATAACATAACATGTATATATCAATGCACACATAAAACCATAAATTCATTCATTCATTTGCATGAGTCATAGATGGTTATAGGGATTTACATAAGTAAAGGATATATAACTAGGTATGGATGAGACTATAAAATAGAGCAATTGGTGGCCTCATCATGCCCCCTACGTAACCTCTTATTTATCCTCGAGCAAGCTTTCATTGCATTTTGAAACCATAAAATTTGCTAAAATCTAGGGGCTCAATGCATCCCATTCCTTTGAATATATAAAAATATTTAGCATCATCTATGCTCTTCCACCTTTTCTTCTCTGCTTCTTTGTCAGCTGACACCTCCCCCTCTCAATCAGGAATTGGGAACCAAAACATAGGTGGGTGAAACATCAACCCCAACCATTTTATCCTTCTTCTCCTAAAAATATTAATATACATATATACCCTATATATGGCCTTCCTATGGTTCTAAGGGGAATAAGGCTCCTTTTTTTTCAAAGCATCAAAAAGTTCTACCCATCTGTGAGAATAAGAAACAAAAATTTGCTTTTTATCTCCCTCCATGAGACTCAAGTAGTGATTCTGGACCTCTACTTGTTTCCTTATGACCCATGCTTATGGAGTATCTAAATTAATAAAGGATATCCATTCATCTATTATGGATTATGCATCAATTGATTCACCCTTAATCATTAGGGTAGCCTCTTTTTATTTTTCTTGATAGTCTTCCACCTATTTCTTTCTTATTTCATTGAGGACAGATGAGGTAAATGCATTCAATTGGACATCCCCTAGGTATATATTTGGATTCTAATTTGTATCATGGAGTATACCATACTAGTGTATGTAAAACTCACTCAACTGTGCTTGGAAACCAGGGTCAACATGCCTATAGATTTCAAAGAAATACTTAGGGTCACATACCATGTAGGACTGATCACTATAGATCATGTCATATTTGAATATGAGCCATCTTTCTTCTAAGTATATAACATACACCCTAAAAGGTGATCTGCATTCCAGTATCCTCTTAGTGCTCTCATGCATATTAGTGATCTTTTCCTTCAAATAAGTGATCTGGGTCTCAGCCTTTTCTAGGTTTTCCTTCAAATCCTCTTATTGTTCCCTTGATTTAACATATACCATAAATATTTGTACTAACTCCTTGTGGTAAGTTTCATCATCACTAAATTTTTCTTTAAGAAAACTCAAAAGATCATTAGTTTGAGTTGCTATCCTAGCAGCTAAGAGGTCCACCTCAATCACCTCTTCTATAGGGGAAAACCTTTTGTAAAATGGTACCAAGGCCAGAGTATTATCTACTGTAGATTCCTCTCAGGGTACACTAATGTCATCTATAGGTAAGGTGGGTGAAAGTAGTGTAGGCACTGCTAAAGGAGTTATTGTAGGCTCCTTTAATGTCCTTTCCTTGATTCTTCTTCCATGGATGGATCTATCAATTTTGCAGCTCCTAGGAGTGTTTCCAGGCCTCTTTTACCTTTTAGCTTTGATATTTTGTTCCTCAACCTATATATCTCTTCCATGGCTTGTTCCAAAGTTTGGAACTCCTGGTCATGAGGAACTATATCTTGCTCTACTGCTTCTTCCATTGTCTTTTCTTGTCAAGCAACTCTTCTTCTTCTTCTATATGGTCATTAAATCCATAGATTTATTTATACAACATAGAAATGTGGTCCCCATCTCCTCCTATTGTGTGTAGCTCTATTGTTTTTAGTTCTTTAACTGTGATGTTAGCTACTTTAGCCTGAACCTCGTGATACCTACAATTTGTCTTCTTCTTACAATCCGAATAATAGATGGTCAAAGCTTGATCCAAGGATGCTTGCTTTTGTTTTGGGTGTAGGATATCTAGTTGGGTGGCCAAAAGACTAATTATATCCTATTTCATGTCTTATATTGGGTTACTAACTTTAGATTGTGATAGGTCACTTGCGATTGCTAGTGGAAGCTTGCTACCCCAAACTTTATTTATGGCAGACTTGAAATAATTTTTGCTCAGCTCTTTGATTTTAGCGAATGTAATTTGAGAGATATATCCCCTAATCATTAGGTCCAAATATTATAGAGAATAATTTTTGACTCCTTTTAGGAAGATGAGTTTTAGAGGATCTTCTCCTAGTGCACTTTGCTTTGCATTTCTGTACACTGAACATGAACTATTCAACATAGTCTTTCAAAGATTCATCTCTTTCTTAAGTCATCCT
Source organism: Torreya grandis (assembly GCA_037957365.1). NCBI lineage: Eukaryota > Viridiplantae > Streptophyta > Pinopsida > Cupressales > Taxaceae > Torreya > Torreya grandis. Next base: position 584,255 of record JARHVA010006271.1, read on the forward strand.
AAAGATGTCATTTATTATATAATTTATTACTCATCTATATTATTGATACTTAGCCAAAAATTTCTTTCTCATGTCCTCCCAAGTATGGACTGAATTACTACCTAGTCCCATAAACCAATGAAGTTCTGAGTATTTGAGGGTGGATGGAAAAAATTTCAATTTTTATGCATCCTTCCTGTAGTCATAGCTTCTATAAAGGATATCAAATTTGAACAAAAATGTATTTGGGTATTTTGATAATGTACCTCTAAAATTAGACAAGGCTGAGGGTGGGATAATTTTTATTTGTGTTACGCCTATTACATATGGAATAGAAAATTCAAAAGTAATTGTGTCTAGAGTCTTGTTGTCATCCACAAAGTCTTTTTCTCTGTTAATGATGGATTTTTTTGTGATATGGATACCAAAGGTACTCATGATCATGTCTTCAAATTTTGTATTAGTCCCTTCATTAACACAATAGTAAATGTTTATCTACTGATTCAAAATCTTTTTATTGGATGAAAAGTTTGAAGACTCTCCTGAGCTTTCTTTGATTTACCGAAAAAAATCTTGTTGGAATGTTGATTTGATGTTACTTTTTAGAGTGTTTAGTTCATTTAGTTATTCTCTTTTATTTCTTCTTACCAACTCATTTAATGCTTCCTTTGCTTCTATTTTCTCTTTCAAATCCAATAATAATTCTTCTACAAGCTGCCTCTTTCGGTTTGTAGTGTTCCCTTCTTTGAGAGCCTTTCAGCTTATGGTATATCTTTCAACATGATTCTTAGTTACTACAAGTATTTGTGGTTCTTTCCAGGTAAAAACTCATGGTTTGTTTGGAATGAATCTCCCTTGAGAATTTCTTTCTCTTTACATAAACATTGAACCACTCCTTCAGCTACACTGTCCCTTCCTGCACAGGGTTGATTTTTTTTTTCCCTATGTTTTTGTATTTTAGGGGGTTGTTCCAAAATGAGTAAAAAAATGAAGGAATGTAGAAATTAATAAAATAGGAATTGAAATTTTGTCTCTAGAAATCAATAAAGTTAGATAATGAAAGTAGTAAAATTACTTTAGAAAGCAGTAAAATTACTCTAAAAAATAGGAAATGAAAGTAGGAAAATTACTCTAGAAAGAAGGAAATTAAAGCAGTAAAATTAATCTAAAAAGTAGGGGAAAAAAACTATTCTATAAATCAATAATTAATCTTAAAAAGTAATAATTGATCTAGAAAGCAATTATTGACACCCTCCCTAACAATGATGTCAAAATGTTGGTCAGACTTATTACCTAGCTAATACCATATTTTTGAGTATGATTAACATTAATTATCAACCCAGAGTATGTAGGCTTTTTAAGGATATCAGCACTATATATGCATTATTGATCTATACATTATCTTTCTTACTAGTTGTAGTACAATGAACTTATACTGATTTCACCATATAGTTATACTAAGAAATTATTATAACAAAAATGCATAAATTCTTCACACTTATGAATCTCACATGCATTACACTTTATAATCAAACTAATATTGAAATCAACTCACACAACACAATTAATCTAAAAAGGGTCAGGATCTTCACTGCAACTCATTTTGAGTGGGCCCTTCCTCATTCAGAATTGAGTTCCAATCCTTCTCTAAAAAACTTACAAAATATTCTTATAGAATCAACCTTCTCATTACTCAGATTTGTAGTAGTTAAAGATCACTGCAGAAGATTACAATATTCCAAGAAATTAGAATGCAATTACTTCTATAATTCTCTTATAATTATTTTTTAACCCCTAATCTAATCTAGGTTCTACCATTAAATAAATGAGGTAGTTTATTAGCTCCAACCAAGAAAACTAAACTAGGAAAGGTACAAATACTTTTTCACTGATCCAATCAACCTTCAGGTGGTTAGTAGCTAAACGTTACTTATTTTGGGCCTGACTTAGTAAAAGACAATATATAATGGTTTGCTGTTTTACTTATTATTATCCTTTCTATTATCCTTGTCTTACTCATCTTTTAGCAGCACATCTAAGATTCTTTGCATGTGAGGGGTCTGTACAATAGTTATGGAGGATCCTCTTTAATAATTTGCTTGGTTTCTAAGATAACTGGATGTGTCCTTAAGAGCCAATTACATATTATCATAATAATAGTTCTATTCTATATAGTGGTTATAGACTCCTATAGGTGAAACCCTGTAGTTGCTATAGGCAACCTGTAGGTGAAACCCAATAGTTGCTATGGGAAACCTGTAGGTGGAATCTGACAACTTGGCCGTTGTTATGGGTTGGAAGCCCCTTTTACTGTAGGCTTCTCTATAAGTGTTGTTCCTAAACAAGATTCATGTAGTCTTATTTTACCCTTCAAATATTTGTTAAATAGGGTTACACAAGTATAATCTAATCAAAGAAAAAACATCATTAATTCATAACATAACATGTATATATCAATGCACACATAAAACCATAAATTCATTCATTCATTTGCATGAATCATGGATGGTTATAGGGATTTACATAGGAAAAAGATATATAACTAGGTATGGATGAGGCTATAAAATAAAACAATTGGTGGCCTCATCAGCATTAATCACATATCTATTCCCTTTCCCTATCTAGATTATAAGTCCATTTTATAGACAAAAAACCAATCTATGATTATTGGTTTTCCTATAGTTGTCATGTTGATGGGGACCTATAGACACGTAGCCTCTTTCTTGATCCAAATAGGTCTAAATAGACCCACTTTGTCTCTACAAGGGCCGAGAATCCACCATATATATGGATCCTCTTTAAGAATGGTGAACACAGTCACATAAATAACCCTGCATGATACAAAATGTCAAACCAAAAGTCCACATTAAGTCCCAATGATGGTCCTTTATGCCATTGATCACCTTGGTTGCATCAATGTGTCCCTTTAATGCCATTTAGTTGAGCTCTTATGGTAGAATGATGACCTTGCAAGACTTGTTTACCTCCATCAAAATGGCTTTGTTGACTTCTGTTGAAAGTCTTAGGCTCACCTTTGTTTAATTGGTTGTCAACTATGACTTGGATAATTGACTCATTGACCTTTGATCACATCATCCAATCTCCATGATATGAGTTAAAATGAGCCCTTAGATCTGTCCTTGACCTATCAACTCTAATTGATTTGGTGCCACTTCATAGCCCCATATTTGAATTCAAGATCTACTATCATTCTCTTTACTCTTGTGCTTATACCACGTGGTGGCCTTTAAGCTCCTTGACCTTTTGACTTGATTGTATACCATTAGATTTGAATCCATAATTGAATGCGAGCCATTGATTTACATGGGTCCATTAACCTATCAGTGGCCGCTGACTATTGGATCTTTTGTATAATCGAATGTAGATCATTGATCTTGATTTTTTAAATCCAAATGACTATTCCATGGGGTTTAAAATTGACATCCACATGCCTAAATTCAACATCCATATGAATGTGTTTGATGTCCACATGACCATCACTGAGATATTTGTAAACCAATGGTCATTTGCCATGACTTAAATTTGATGTTTGTGTACCCATCAATTGACGTTCATGGAAACGTTAATGACATCTACGTGATCATCAATATTTGGGCCCTAATGGATGATGTTGAGTTTTAATTTGATGTTTGTGTGAATGTCAATGATGTTTATGTGCCCATCACTACATATTTGAATTTCAACAGTTACTTGATGTCACCTAATTTGACACTTATACGAATGTCTCCATCTGCTTCCCATGTATTTCCCCACAACAAATAATTCTTTTAGACTTTGTGTTTCAGACCTCTTCACGTGGACCTTTTGTTTTGGGATTTCATGTCCTCAAGAAAATTGTTGTGGGATTTTATCCCAAAATAACTCTATCTACATAAACTTTGTCTTAAACAAAATGTCTAAAAGAAATATGTCCTTAGGGAAATTGTCTCAAATAATTTTCCTGAAAGATTTATCCTTAATTTTTTCCCTTTGAGATAATTTTCTCAAAAGAATTTGGTCTTCAGGGAAATTATCATGGAACATTTTCCCCAAAAGAAATCCAACACTTAGCCAAATTTCAAAAATAATTTATTCGAAAGAATAATGCCTTTAGAACTTTTGTTGCAACATTTGTGTAAAGACATTTCCTTTGGACTTTTTACAAAGACACGAAACCCAAATACCCGAGAACAATTATATCACTTAGCCAAAAGTATCAAACCATGCAAAAGCTTTATATGTGGGCCAAAATTGGCCAACATATTTGGTGACTCAGAAGGGTTACATGACTGTCTATGCAAGAGGACCCAGACTATGTTACCTTGTCTAGTCCATTAGGCATGGAGTGTCTTTTCTAGTCCAACACATTGACCTGGATCTAACACTAGCTGCCAATCCTTGAATAAACCCTTTTTGAAACAAACAAAGACCAAAAGAAAGATCAAAATAAGACAGAGTGCCCTAAGGCACTTATTAAAGGGAAACTAACCTAGAACAACATAGGGACAACAATAAATGTGCTAGAGATTGCACTTGGAGGAATTTTAACAAAACTATCCTAATTATGTATAATTTGAAACTATGTGTACCTTTCCTCTTGGATCAAAATGAAAGTTTGATAACCTTTTTGCATCATGAGATGTGGAGTTGAATGAGGCATGCAACTCCTTGACCCTTGGCCTTGATGCTTCCTTTTTTGTGTTGTATTTTCTAACTTCTTTAGCATGATGTTTAATAAGAAACCAACATCTCCAAATATGTCAACTATGTGCATCCAAATAGTCTCAACTTTCTCATATGGCTCCTCAACTAAAACCTCTAATAGTAGTTCAAGAAGGCATACCTCTTTGATTTCCATAGTGTCCTCAGTAAGATTGGGATTCTTCTTGGCTACAAGTTTTTCAAGCTCATCTAGAGCTCTGCATATTCTGCCCAATCTTGGTCATTGTCCTCCATGGGAAACTGTTTATCCACCTTCTCAAGCACTTGATCCTTTCCAATAAGAGATATCTCAATCCCATCCATGAATCCCATTTGTATGAATCTCTCATCAAGACCAACTTTCTCATTTTGCAAGGGAATTCCCAGAGTAACACTATCTTCCTAAAGCTCCAAAACAATAATGAAATCCTCAAATAAAAATTCATCTTGCTAAACTATGTTATCACCCAAGTCTACCATCTTAAGTTCATCAATATCACTCATGAAATCATGTAACAACTTCTGCCAATGATCTTATTCTTCAGGAATGCTCTCTACCTCATAAATGGTTCTGTGTGAGTTATCTTCATGGCTACCTTCCAAAGAAAGATGAGACTATACTTGATCTATATCAACTACCATAGGATCTTAAAAATACTCATGATTTTGTATAGCTGATATGTGATCAAGAGGTTCTTGAGAAACAACCTCTTGATGCATATCTGAGACTTCTTCCCATTGGATGCCATTCCCAACTTACACTTGTTCATGTAACTCATTCTCTTTGACATTATGAAATATTGAGACATACTTGCTCTTACCAAGTGGTGTTCTAATAATTATTTCCTCTTCTGACTCTGATAATCCATCATTATCAGTTATGAGCTCAACATGGAGTTCACTGTTTACCTCTTTAGGGAGTGGCATAGGATATTCTTGGGATGACTCCAAGGGAGATGAGATATATGTGACACCTCTTTGGTCTAACTGCTTGTCTTTGATAGTCATGTCCTTCTCCTTCTTTTGCATACTGATCTAGATGGATTTCCAAGATGGAAATGAATTATATTATTGAAGAGGGAGGGGTGGGGATTGAATGGCTTTGGATTTGATTGACTACATGATTTGGTTCTAAGATGGGAGAGATAGAGGTTCTTATTTACCCTTTTGATTCTAGTTTTCTTCCTCCTTTCTTGTCTTTAGCTCCAAATCTTTCATTTGCCTCACTAAATTCTCTTGGAATAGATTCTCTTTAAGATGGCAAGTGGATTCATGATAGGGAACATAAGAGGATTCTTGAGGAGGGGTGGGGGAGACTGGCACAAGTTCATATTTTTCTTTAACTTGGGCTCTCAAGTCTAGATTTGTCTCACTCTGATCACTCCATGACTTCACCACTTGATTCAAGCTTGGAACCTTGAAGGACCTTTTAAGGGGTTCTTGAGGAAATAGAGAATCTTAGATCTCTATAGTATATTGTTCAACAATAGTTTGTTTCTTTCTTTGACAACTCTCTTGGAAGGAAAAGTCTGAGAAACATATGAAAAACTTGGAATACTCAAAGGGTCTCTTGGAATGGTTTCTTGGGGAGGAATGGGTGACACATAAGAAGGCTAAGGTGGTGTATATGAAGGCACACAATATTGGTGAGGTTGGACTTGCTACTCTTTAAGGCCTTTTAGCTTATCCTAAATGTTTTAAATGTAACCACCTACATCCATCATCTCACCTATGAGATTGTTCTAATTTTCTCTCTTAACAGGTCCCCACTCTTCTTTTACTTGCTAAAATGACTCCCTCACATGATGAATCAGGTGAGTAGGGAAATCTTGGCCATAATAATTTCATGATTATTGTTCTAGTGCATGCTTTTCAAGGCTTACTATAGTTTGATTAAGTGCTAGTATGGATGGCTCATGATAGTGTTGGTAAGGAGAAATATTATGATGGGGAAGGTAAGAGTTATGCCCTTGATAATAAGGATCATGAGAATGATATTGGGAATTCTGATAAGGAGGTGGATAATAGGGATATTCACCTATTTGTTCATATTAGCCTCATATACCAAATGAGATACAAGGACTGGCTAAAATCTACAATGAGACATACCTGGTCTGCTCATAACTAGAAGCTTTGGTTTGGAGTCACCATTGGTGCTAACTTGATTGCTTTCAAAATATGATCAAAGGAAAGACGCACCAAGATCTTCTTGGTCTTTTGGACCTTTATCCCACTGGGTGTGAAAAAAACTATTATGGTCTCAAATTACACCCTAGCTAAGCAAAGAGATTGTTTAGGTCCTCTTACTTAAACTTGACCCAACATGGGATTGACCCTAGGCTGTGGATAGTCAGTCCTTTAGGATTTCTAATGAGGCTAGATTCTCTGATGCATCATTTTAGCTTATTTCCACTACTAAAACCTACTAATGACCAAAGAAAAGAGAGAGAGAGATAATATGAAAAGGAAACCTAAGATAAAGATGGTGATGCACCTAAATGATGGTTGATCCACTTTTTTTGTCTCTTAAAACACTAGTGAAAAAAGTAAAAGACTAGATCTAGGATTCCAAATATTTGTCGTGCATCAGTATTTCATGTAGAGATTCACCAAATGATCAAAACTAAGGGAAGTGATGGAGAGGTCTAATGCAAGACACTAATCAGTCAATGTATCCATATGCTAGCTCCAATCAAATGACATTTGAATACTAAACATGACCTACATAACAAGATCAATTACTAACTAGGTGAGATCAAGACTTGACAAGGGAAAAACTTCTACCACATATTCAAATCAATTGATATGAGCACACTAGATAAGCATAATAAAATCTAAAACATAGTCTTCTATTCATTCCAAGATGTTAGAAGCCCAATATTCGTAGAGTTTAGTCATGCCTAAGAGAGGGAATAAAGGGATCAATTTTTAGTCTCAAAAGCCTCTATATATAGTAGAAAGGGAGAGAGAGAGAGATGAGAACAATGCGTGGGAGAGTGAAGAAAGGATCCTAGTCATGTGGTAGTGGCTCAATGATTGCTTTCTACATATATGTCTTCTTCTAACCAACTATCCCTTTTTTGGTCCAATAACCTTCAAGCTCCTTTTGATGGTTGAAAGATCCCACTAGAAGACAAGGGTTTATTATCCATGATGACAAAGTCTATTTGAATGGAATCAATGCCCTTAACTACTTCTCCAACTACCAACTCACCACCTTGGGACCCTAAGCCCACTTGACTTGTTCATGAGGATAAAATCTTTGAATCTTAAAACCGATAGAGCCATGTCATGAATGAAATTTAGTACCTGCCATGTTGATAGATGAAACCCTTTACATTAATCACATATTTGCTCCCTTTCCCTATCTAGATTATAGGTCCATTCTATAAATGGAAAACCAATCTAAGATTATTGGTTTTCCTATAGTTGTCATGTCGATGGGGACCTATAGACCACATAGCCTCTTTATTAATCCAAATAGGTCAAAATAGACCCACTTTGTCTCTACAAGGATTGAGAATCCACCATATGCATAGATCCTCTTTAAGAATGGCAAACACAATCATAAAAATAACCTTGCATGATATAAAATGTCAAACCATAAGTCCATATTAAGTCTTAATGATGGTCCTTTATGTCATTGATCACCTTGGCTACATTAGTGTGTCCTTTTAATGGTGATTATCTGAGCTCCTATGGTATAATGATGACCCTACAAGACTTTTTTTCCTCCATCAAAATGGCTTTATTGACTTCTATCAAAAGTCCTAGGCTCACCTTTATTTAATTGGCTATCGACTATGAATTAGATCATTGACTCATTAATCTTTGCTTGTACCATCTAATCTTCATGATATGAGTTAATGTTATCCCTTAGATCTATCCTTGACTTGTCAACTCTAATTAATTTGGTGCCACTTGATAGCCCCACATTTGTATTCAGGATCTACTATCAGTCTGTTTGCTCCTACGCTTATGCTACATGGTGGCCTATAAGATCCTTGACCTTTTGAATTGATCACATGTCATTAGATCTAAATCTATGATTGAAGAGGAGCCATTGATCTACCTAGGTCCATTAACCTATCATTGGCCACTCACCATTGAATCTTCTGTATGATTGAACACTGATCGTTGATCTTACTTTTTTGAATCTAAATGGCTATTCCATGGGGTTTAAAATTAATGTCCATGTGCTTGTATTTGACATTCATGCAATTTTTTTTAATGTTTACATGACCATCAATAAGATATTTGAAACCAATGATCATTTACTATGATTTTTATTTGACATCTGTGCACCCATCAATTGACATGCACGAGAATGTTACTGATGTTTGTGTGATCATCTATCTTTGGGCCCCAATGGATGACTATTAAGCTTTACTTTGACATTTTCATAAACATCAATGACATCTATATGCCAATTAATGTATAGTTAAATTTTAATGATTATTTGATGAGGCCTAAATTTAACACTTGCACAAACATCTCCATCTACTTCCCATGCATTTTCCATGCAACAAATAATTCTTTCAAACTTTGTGTTTCAGACCTCTTCCCATGGACCTTTTGTCTTCAGATTTCATGTCCTCAAGAAAATTATTATGGGATTTTCTCCTGAAAGAAATCTATCTGTAGAAACTTTATCTTAGACAAAATGTTTGAAAGAGATATATTTGCACAGAAATTATCTCAGACAATTTTCTTGAAAGTTTTATCCTTAGTCTTTTGCCTTCGGGACAATTTTCTCGAAAGAATTTGGTCTTCAAGGAAATTGTCATGGAACATTTACCTCGAAAGAAATCCAACACTTAGCTAAATTTTGGAAATAATTTCTTCAAAAGAATTATGCCTTCGAAACTTTTATTGTGGGCTTTGAGTAAAGACATTTCCTTCAAGATTTTTGTAAAAACATGAAACCCAAATACTTGAAAATAATTATAGCACTTAGATAAAAGTACCAAACCATGCAGAAGCTTTATATGTGGGCCAAAATAGGCCAACTCCATAATTTTTCTCTCATGTATAGTAGATGCATCTGAAACTAAACTATGCAAAGTGACGAAAGTATTTAACTGGGTATATCTAATTATATATGTCAACTCCATATCCACATGGGTACATTATGTGACTCTAGGCCACTTGGGAATGCCAACCACTATAGATGGAGTAAGGCATGAAACTGGTGATAACTTGGAATATGATAGTGTAATTGTACTTCTTGTGACCCTACTCTTCTTTTTGATTATACATTGGATCATGTGCAGACTATCAAACCTAGACATCATAATCTAAAACATCTACCACCTACTTGGAACTCTCTTACATCATGTTCCTACCCCCCATACATTCCTAGTTCACATTGGACCTTTTGCATGTAAGACAGGCCTTTCTAAAGACCCCGTAAGGCCTCCCGAGAGCCTGTTGACCAACCTCGATCGAAGTTTGACCTAGGACATGGATTGTGTAAAGGAAACCCATGGCCTAAGCCATACATTTCCTTGAACAAAGCCATGGCCTAGGATATGACCTAGGCAAAACATTTCAAATAGCCTCAATTTGAAACTAAATGGCCAAAAATGGCTACTTTTAGGTCATTTGGTGGATTTGGGTGGGGATATATGTCTCTTTCTCATTCATTTGAGTCTCTCTCTTCTCATTCCATATATATTTTGATTCTTCTTCCCTCTCTTGACTCTCATGCCTTCTTAAATCTCTCTTGGTTCATTCTTGGCACTCTTGAGCTTGATTGAGGATAGAGAATCCCATATACTACTAAACTCTTGCTTAGAGACTTCATTACTGCTCTCAGTTGTTCCTGCTTCCTTATGGATTGATCCCAAGCTCCTAAATTTGGCATTGCACCTAATTTGTGTACTTGGTTGGAGCTCTTACACCATTACAAATTCTCACTTCACCTCCTCCTTTGCTCTTGCCTCTTGGTTTGGACTTCAGCTTGCACCTAGCTTGGTCTTCCTCCTACATTTTTTCCTAATTAGATTCTTGGTTGGTAGAACATCTAAATTTCATCTTTGAGATTGATCTAAGGGAAATTTTTTATGCAAAGTGAAACTCCTTTGTTTTATGTAGTGTATATGTTAGGGTTTGAATTGTTTTAGTGAAATAATTGTTTTATATCTTGCTTAGAGTAGTTTCTAAAGTTCATTGCATTTGTATATGTTTAAAGAATACTTTCATTGCTTGAAATATTCCTTTGTTGATTAACATTTATCTCTTTGGAACCCTTCCTCATTACATAAGTAGAGATATACATGTTCAAAACACACTAGAAAACTTGCTCAAACATTCTCTCCTTCTCTTGACAAAAACTAGAACATTGCATTGATAGACAACAATAGTATTGAATTGGAAGGATAACTCAAATATAGAATAGGCATGTTCTTGAACCTTTGATTGAAAACATATTTGTTATGCAAAACATCTTTCATTTGGCCTTAAAGCAATTTAATTTCTAGATTTACATTTAATTGGTTATCTCATTGCATTCAGTATTGTTGCCTTCATATTATTTATGCAACCAATAGTATAGTTTTAGCCACTTGCTTTACTGTGGCTAGACCCAATAGATTAATTAACACACTTTGTGTGCCTATTCAAGTTAGCCACAACCTAGTTTGTAAGTTTACCTATAGCTTGGTGCAAGCCAACAAACCAGATAGCCACTATAGACCTCCTATAGCCCATATAACCCCTGAGCCTTCTAGCTTCTTAATGGTTTACTTTAACACCCTGTCAAACACTAGTGGTTCTATTTAGATTATCGGAGCTACATTCTGGCACACCCAATGGGACATCACATATAGTTTCACATTAGTTATATCCCATTTAGATCTCTCTTATCCAATTATCCCTTATTAGTTATTAGGCTTTGCTTTTAGTTGTGTTTTGGCTCTTGCCTTGGTTATTTTTTCCTACTTTAGTTTTGTGTCTTTCTCCTGATTGGTTCTCCATCAGTTTGCCTTTTCTATTATCTTCCATGTTTCTCATGCTTCATTTCATCCATGGCTGATCACCCACCTTTGGGATGTTAATCTTGATAGATTTAGGGTCTCATACTTGAGTTCACTAATGAACAGGCAATGCTTGTAATGGAACACCATAGACACCATAGGACCTAGGATCTTACCTCGACACAACATGGTAGTCTACACCCTTTTACATTCAAAAGGGAGTAAGATTGGTAGGATTGTAACCAACAAAATTGATCTCCTTTTCACTAGTCCAAGCTTCACTCATCTAAGGATGTTTTATCTTAGCCTCATGTCATGCCTCACTCACCCATTCTTCATGATGAGGATATCCTTGTGAAAATAGGGCATAAGGAGTTATGTGCAATCATTAATGATTACCATTGAAATCTTCATATGATTGAAGTGCTTCTTTCTACCCCTAGGAGTTGACAACATGCTTTTTTTGGAAATAGAAACTGTACTCACTCAATGTCTAGTGCCTTGAGTATTTCTCATGCGAGTTCCCTACCTATTTATCAGCTAGAGACTCTATAGAAAGAACAACCTCATATCCATGTTGTGGGTCATAGGTGTTTTAACTTGGTGAGGTATCCCTAGCTTGGGGATGTCTCCCATCCTCTTAGTCCTTCCTTTAGAGTTTTTGATGAGCATGTTAATTTTGATCACCACTTACAAATTAGAGATCTGTGGGATACATATCAAGAGCATCAATGGCCATCGATTAACCATCAAATGATGGCACATGGCCAACACCATGAATATATTTCTCATCATAACCATTTACAGGAGCTTGTCATGTGTTCCCATCATCTCTATGGGGACCATCACACTTCTTGTGGCTATTCTACACCCTGTGGCAGAGATGATTTACATCATGAGTGTCTTCCTTGTTAGGAACCTCCTTGACATCATCTTCCCCATGGTCATGGTCATGGTGATGTTTATGGGCATAGGTAACATCATCACCACCATGATCCCCCTCTCGAAGTTCATCACCAACCTGCTATCAACCATGCTTATGAGGATCTCTATCAGAATCCTCTAGCCCCTTGAGTGCATGTTATTCCCCTTCTTACTCCTATTCTTGAATTGCCTAAGTTCAAAGGGATGTGGGACTCTAATCTTACAGATTATATCATGGCTTTCATGGTTACATGTATGGATTGGGAACATGATGATGGCATGATATTGAAGCACTTTGATCATTCTCTATGAGTCGAAGTCCTTGCCTAGTTTCATAATCTGCCACCAGATTATCTCTTTAGTTTCTAGCTCCTTTTGGATGAATTCCTCCAATATTTAAATATCTTTAGGCCTTTTAACCTCAACATCTAATCACTCACCTTCATGGTATAGGCCAAGGGTTAGTCAAACTTTGATTTTGTATGTGGATGGCATTTAGAGTTTCATACGTGCATGTTTCAGTTCTTAGATGACCAACTTTATGATATGTTTAAGTGAGTATTGAGGCAAGAGGTTCACCTTGAGGTCCTCAAGTGTGAACCTAACTCTTATAATGGATCTATTAATGAGTGTCTAAAGATCAAAGTGTTTGAGGTGCATGTAGGCATATGGCCCATACCTTCCCAAAATTTATCCTTTTCATGCGATCACAACCGTAATGCAACTAATGATGGTGTCACTGATTCTCTTCCCAAGAAGAAAGACAACTATGAGGTTAATGCATTGAGCAAGAAGCCAACTAAAAATAAGGCTTTTGAATCAAGCACAACAAAACAATGGATGATGTTTCTTTATGACCCTGCCAAGTTTTGTAACTTCCATCAGATGAAGGGGCATGATGATAATAATAATGCTGACCAAAATTCTGGTGTGTAAGCCTCACCTCCATCTCATATTTCTCCTCTTATGTAACCCAATTATAAGTTGAATGTTTTTTAGGAGCCTTTGTTTAACCGCAATAAGGAAAAGAAGAAGAAGAAGAAATCAAAGGCTAAGGCCTCATATTCCCCTTCTTGCTCTTCCACCTTTTCTGAATCCTCTTCCTAGGCTGACATGAGAGGGAAAGCCAAGCATGAGTGTAGAAAGGTTATTGATACTATTGACATATCCTCTACTGGGTATAAGTGCTTTATCAACATGCACTCTGGTTAGGCCACCAACCCTATTAAAGAGACTAGTGGTGCTGGACCTCCTGTCTAGCCCATGGGGGTAGGGAACCCTAAAGTTAGATTTGAATTTTGACGTAACATCCCTCCCTAGGATAGACAACATTCTTACTCTAGCATAGAGGAGTTATAATTCCGCTCAGTTGGGATATCTATTTGGGATCTTCTTTGCCTTTGCCTTGAGTAAAGGGTCTCATCTTTGATGAGCTTGGTATCCCTCATGAGGCTCTACTATGTGATGATGTCAAAGTTTTGTTCAACTCTGATAGACATGATCACCCTCATCCTCCCATCTTATCTTTTAACCTAGCCTCTTTACTAGATGCTTCAGTTCTCGCAAAGAGGGCTCATTTCCCTCTCTACATTGAGGCTTCTATTGATGATTACTACATCAAATAGTGCATTATTGATGAAGGAGCTGCATTGAACATCATGCCCCTATGTGTGTTTAATGAGATTTGGATCAGTCAGAAGAAGATCTCTAATTCTCACCATAACTATGTCAGTTTCAATGACATAATTATGCCAATTTGGAACATGAAGCTCTGAGTCAAATTTGGCCCCAAGATTATTAGATTTGAGTTTTTTGTTAGACTTTGATCTTTCATATAACATGATTCTTGGCCAACTTTGGACTGATACCATGTAGTCTATCATGTCGAACACATTTCATATGGTGTAGTTTGTGTATGAAGGTGAGGTTCACACCTTGGAGGCTGACCCAGATCCATCAATGTTACTCCACACAAAGACAAATCCCTCAAGTAAGGCTTTTGCTGTCTCTTTATGGGGGTCTATATATTCTCATATACCCCTCATTTTTGAATCTTAATTCCTCAAAGATGAATGCTTCGACCCAATTGAGTATCAGTCAAATCCATCTTTCACTCTGTGACACTAGGCCAACCCATCTCTTTTAAGGGACCTATTCCAAGATATTTCTTTAGATGTTGAGATCCCCTTTATATCATGCTTTGTGCATCAGAGTGTATGCTCTCTCCATGCATATCTCATCAAGACCACTAGGATGGCTGGGTCTGATATCAAGTGTTGTTTCATTCATGTTACAACACGTAACCTATTTAAGGAGAGAAAGTCTTACACCATGCTCATGCATGCTTGCTGTAAGCATCATTATCCCATTAATCACCTTGGTTTGGAGATTTATCTCACAAATGGACAAACCCTAGGCCTTCCTATAGTGAATGTCCTAGCAATTGAACCTAAAGTGTTAGAAGAGTTACTCCCTCCTGCGCCTGAGTATTTCGAGGAAGGTAATGTTATGGATGTTAAAGAATCCATAGATGTCAACCTTGGAACTTCAATAAGGCCTAAGATCATCAAGATCAGTGCTATACTTGCTCTTAAGGAATGGGATGTTTTAGTCGCCTTATTACATGAAATTTTATATGTATTCACTTGAAAATATGCTAATATAAAGGGCATGGATCCTAACATAGTAATCTATAACTTCATTTTGGATAATGGGACCCTGCCCATTCACTAAAAGTAATGACCCATGACTATTATAGTCTCCTAGTTGGTTAAAGTAGAGATGAAGAAACTCATCTGAGTTGGATTTATCTAAGCTATTATCTACCCCTAGTGGATTTCCAACATTTCTCCCATTATAAAAAAGAATGGGGCAATCTAGATTTGCATCGACTTTTAGGATCTCACTATGGCGTACCCAAAAGATAAATTTCATATTCCTTTGAGAAACTAGATTATTCATTCTATCATTAGTTTTAAGATCATGTCCCTCATGAATGGTTTCTCTAGGTACAACCAAGTTTGGATTGCACGTAAATACCAACACAAGATGACGTTCACTACCCTGTGGGGTACCTTCTGTTACACCATCATGCCTTTTAGTATAAATAACATTAGGGCCATGTATCAGTGTGCCATGACCCTCATTTTTCATGACCTTATCCATAAGATAGTTGAGTGTTATGTCAATGATCTCCTCAACAAATCCCACAAGTAGGATGAACATGTGTGAGACCTCAAAAAAATCTTTTAGCATCTTTGAGATTATCACATCAGTCTTAACCTTGAGAAGTGCATTTTTGGTGTTTCAGTTTGAAATATTCTCACCTTCTTCATCTTTCAAAGGGGCATTAAAGTGGATCTTGACAAGATCAAGATGATCTTGGAGATGCCTCCCCCACATAACCTTGTGTATTTACAGTCCTTCCTTGGAAGACTCAAATTTCTCAGACATTTCCTTGAGGAGTATGCCCATAAATCCATACCCATCAGATGTATCTTATGCAAGGACACTCTATTCTTGTGGTATACTAAATTCCAAGTGGATTTATAGGAATTGAAGTCTCTACTTCATAATCCTCCTTGTAGACACTCAAAAATTACACACGACAGTTTTAGATGTTGAAACACCTTAGACCCCTATTTGACCCTAAGAATTTTTAACAACTTAGATAAATAAGATCATCCATTTACTAACTTACACCTTTTAACACCCCTTTTATAAACCACTTTTAAAACCTATCTTCACCCATTTTTCCTAGGCACTCGACCACTGATGGTCAGCTTAACTATTGACAGTTAGCCTGACCATCAATGGTCAGGTCTTTAACTTGATTTAAAGCATTACCAGCTATGTATGAAATGAGTAACTTCCTCCTAAATAGAAACCTCATTTAAAACCATTACAAAACATTGCAAATAGAAACTTTATCCCCTATTCAATTAGTAACTTCCTCCTACTCAATTAGTAACCTCATCCTATAAAAGGAGAAGAGTAAGAGGTAAAGAGGATGGAGGCCCAAGCTATCAAATATTCTTACACACAAGTATCCAACCTTCCTTCAAAAATTAAGTAACAACATTGGAGACCTGAACCTCTATCAAAATTGCTCTCGAGGCCAAAGTACTATCACTCTGGCCAAATTGCTTCAACCTTCCACCATCATATATCTAGTAAATTATATGTATATCATACTTGTTATTTGTTATGTCACTTTATTTTAATCCTCCTAACCTAATCAAACTTATCTCCTAGCTTCCCACCTCTGACCAGACCCATACCAAAATCCCTACCTGACCATTTACTCAATTTACAACCATTTTATAAAAAATCTAAACACACACAGGCAATTGCCAATGGTTAGCCTAACCACTGATGGTCACCTCAACAATCGATGGTCATCCAACCACCGACAATTAGCCCAACCATCGATGGTTCACCCAACCATTTATAGTCACTGTGGTAAAAATAATAGCAAGTTATTTTTAGTCCCTCTACTTCAACCAAACTTTGCTTTCTATGTTCTTGCCTATTCACAAAGGCTTCTTTGATTTTATAAACCTGACCCCAACTATTTTAGCACAGGTAATGACCTATTTTTGTTATTTTAGTCATTTTATTTGAACAATAATTTTACTATTTTCTTCTTGCATTCATTTACTTTCATGTTATTCAATGCAAGCATTCTTTCTTTTCATCTACATCAACTTAATTTTTATAAATAGTGGATTGACAACCTCCTAGTAAGCATGCACTTCTTAGATATAGCTCATGATAAGCACTCCACTCAACTATTTTAATAACAATCCATTTTATAGTGTCTTTCTTATCTATAGGTTATTCCATCCAAGCCAAAGAGGAGTTCCCATCATCATTTGAATCATGCACACACTTTTACCAAGTATTCCTTTACACACCCCTTTTACTAGTTTCTTACTTGATTCCAAATTAAGAAATGAGTAGATATTAAGAGAAACATTTTGGCATGCTTGGTGGGACATAAAATCCCTTTTTCTTCCTTTATTTTGTGCTCATCCAATGAAATCTAAAATTTCTTTTGGGCTTAAAATAAACCTTTTGCATACATTAATTGGTTGCTTATTTTAGTTCATCTAGTAACTTAAAAGCAAAGTAATTAATTGTAGCTTTCACTCTTGTATCACACACCTTTTCCAAACCCAATAACTAATCAACATATCAAAACAAACTTGAGACAAGGCCTAATAGGATTTCATCACCTAACAGTAAATGTTACCCTTTCTCAGAAATCCTACTTCGAGGTCATAACTAAGGGGAGAACCAACATAGCTCTCTGGTTGAGTATAAACTCTGAAATTTAGTATATCTTAGCTAATCACCTGACACCCTTATCACTACAGTGTGTGAAGTGAGGAGGTAGGCCCCAATATCAAACCATGTACTAAAGATCAATACAAATTTTCTCTTTTGAGCACCTAAACACAACTTGAAACTAACCTTAGATTTCCTCTTTAGTACCTAACAAACCAAATTTCCTCTTTATAATTTCTAAGACATAAGCCTAAATTGATTTAAAAAGAACCCTAAGTTGTTAAACACACTTTAGTGTATGTATGATTTCCTTGAGATCCTTTCCTTTTGCTTGCTTTGTGTTTGTGTTGTGAGTTTTGCTATTTATTTTTTGTTACTCTCATGGTCTTTACTAGACAATAACTAAGGAATCAAACCAACCAATAACCAATTTATTATTCTTCCTCTATGGAGTATACTTTTGAGGTTGAGGGTTCCCCTCATTTTTCTCCCCCTCCTACCAAGCCTTAGATTGTTGTTGAAGGTGATGTGGATTTCACTACCTTCTTTGATAATAACCTTGCAGCTGTTTAACATTACCTAAACACCTTATCTAACTGTACCCCTTTTGCTTCAGTTTCTCCTATGGATCCTTCCTATGGTATGCCTTCCCATATTCTGGTGGGTACCACCTCATCCCAACCTATACTCACCCAAGCCTCATCTTCTTCCAATATCCCACCTACTACCACTCCCTAAACTCCATCCAACATCCCAACCAATATCTAAACACCTACTACACTAACCAATACCTCCAACATCAAATCAAATTTACCTCTTATTACCTATACTCTTACCATGGGGGTATGCTCTACCCCTATTTCTACTATTCCCCTTAGTTCAACCAACCCACCAATTTCTACCCCACTTAAGAGTTTGGTACTTTCCATACCTCAAACACTTCCACCTATTAAAACTAGAGTTACCACCCACCAACAACCAACTAGCACTTTCATACCTCTAACCCAATCTACGCCCATACCACCATCCACTAACCCAAACATACCTCTAAATAAATCCATATTAGCCCCCCAACAAGCACCCATGACATTCTACTAATATATTTCTAACCCAAAAATATATTTATCACCTTCTACCCAACCATTTGTGTCAATCAACCCTTATGTGGCACCATCCCAACCTCCTATGATCACTTACCAATATGTGGCTTCTTCAGTACCCTCTATCACTTATCCATACATTACTACCACCTAACCTCAATAAAGCTTACCACCTAATTATGTAGCTTCACAACCTCCAACAGATTTGGTTAAGATGTTAATGGATAAAATGACCAACCTGCAGTCATCTATATCTAGGTCTCATAACATTTTATCATATGATCAAATCTATAATGAACCCATCCATCCATCCATTCCTATCCATTCTTATCCTCCTCAATGGGAATTACCCAAGTTTTCCAAATTTCAAGGCAAGGAGGACCCCCAAAAATAATTGAGATCATTTCATCATTCTTGTTATTTGATCACATATGATTATGCTCTCCTCCTTCGTACCTTTCCCATGTCTTTATCAAGACCAACCCTTGATTGGTATAATGCTCTCACCAAGCACTCCATCTTTTCCTTCTCCCAACTGGACCAAATATTTTTAGAGCATTTCTCAATAAATATATCTAAAAAGGTTTCTATTATTGACCTTTATTCGATTAGGTAATTTCATGACAAATTAATTGTTGATTTCATAGCCAGATGGAGAGGTCTCATCAACTAGCTTTCTTTCTCCTTACCCTAACCTGAGTTGATTGAAATCTTCTCTCAGGGTTGTGAAAAAAATATTTCCCCCACTCTTCACGTTCAAACTTTCAGAATTTTTTGATGAGGCATTCACCATGGCATGTAAAATTGAAAATTGAGCCATTGACGAAGGGAAATTAAAATTATGAAACAAGAATTCTAGCTTTAAATCCAATGACCCTCCCTCCACCTAAACCACTAACCAACCTAACCATCCTAATACCAAAACAAAAGCACCTGCAAACTTTGGGGTCTTAAAAACCACTCCACTGCCAATTGTCAACCAACCTCATCAAAATAATTCTTCCAACCCTTCCTACCAACAAATCCAAAACCAAATCTGAGTTCCTCCAAAATAATACACTCCCATAGGGGAGTCTTATGCTTCAGTTTTGGACAAATTACTCAAAGCTAACCTCATCCAACTTCCACCTATCAAACCACCCCAGTAATTTGATGCTTCTTTCCTCGTGCCTGGTTGGTATAATAAGAATGACCATTGTGCCTTTCACCAAGTTATAAGACATGACATTAGTAGATGTAATACCTTCAAAAGTCTTGTCTAAATCTTAATTAACAATGGAGAACTTGCATTTGACAATCCCAATGCACCTCCTAATTAGTCCCTTAACATCTTATGTAAACCTTTTCCCAATCATGCTCCTTCTACCCATCACCATGACAACACACTTGAATCATCTCTCTAATGAGGCATATATAATCAACATTATTATTAGTAAGCCCATTGTTGAGGAGAATATTACCTCAACCACCTCTTCCTCCATTTCACTAATGGAAGTGGTGAACTCACCTCCTATTCTTATGGATACCCAAATGAAGGAATCAATGACCCCTCTCTCTTCACTTGATGAGACCTTAGCTTTATCTACCTCTCATTTGATGGAAATATCAAAGGAGACAACCTTTGATTTAACCATTTCTTTTTCCTCAACCCCACCCATTGAAGTGGTAGACTTCCTTCCATTCCTTTGGACACCCAAACAAAGGAAGCAATAATGTATATACCTTCATTGGAGGATACCACACCTACCTCCCCCATCATATAACCATCCATTCTCCCTTTGGAAACCATCTAAAATGAAGATATTGCCTCATCTACCCAACCACCAATTTTAGAACCTTCCATCAAACACAAAGATGAAGGACCCATTCCCTCTCCTCCACCTAGGGGATTAATTTTTGAAACTAATGACTAAGGAACCAAACGCATCTACAAGCCCTTTTCTAGACTAGTCTAAATTGTAGAGTTCACATCTCAACCCAAATTTGATAGAGCCACCTTTTGGCATCATCTTGGGCTCCCTTACCAATATAAATGTGAATCCTCAACCTCACTTGAATCCACCCTTAAACCCATTATTACCTCTTCATTAAATACCTCTTCTTCCAAAACCATAAGTGAACCATCCGAACCACCTCTATATAACATTACTAAATCACCTTATGCCTCTCTCACCAAACCTATCAGGAATCTAGGAATTATTGCTACACCTAGTCATACTCACCCTTTTTTGAAGTTGGACTTAACCCCATCTAGTCCACTAAAGAAACCCCTATCTAAAATAATTAAGAAGCTAGAGTTACTCAAACCTCTACCTCAAGCTAGACCCATACCACCTCCTTCCCACCTACCTTTTATATTAGGACTCCATCCTTCTACCATCCCAACTACCTATTCTTCCTCTAAGAAACCATCCCCCTTTTATCTACCTATGCCTACACCCATCAAACCATATAGTTATCCATAATTTTTAACTAACCTATCTACCTCTACCTTCCCACCTATATCCAGACCCTCATCATCCAAATCTTCCACTCTCAAATCATTTACCTCGAAGCCAACCAAAACTAGGAAATCCCAACCACCAACTAAAACCATTCCACCACCTATAACTTCTAAGGTGAAAACTACTTCTAAGAAGGCTTCCATGCCTAAAATTATAAACCCATCACCTCCAACACCTTTGAATGAATCTTATTTAACCATCCTACAAAGGTTGTTACAAACTTATTCTATTGGCTTACCACCTATCAAACCATTTTACCCTTCTAATACCAAACCCTCCCAGTTTAATGATAACTTGATCTGTGCATACCATAGGGCATTGGGACATGACATGGAGAACTAAAAAGCTCTCCAAGCACTTGTTCATAGCCTATATTATGAGGATGATCTGTTATTAGATGATCCTCTTTTATCCCCATTACCAATCCAACTATCAACTCAACCTATCCAACATTTACCTATTCCCTTGCTCTCACCCAAAAATGAGGAGGAGGAACCAAATCAACCATTAAACCTGAAAAATCTTCCCATCCATACTATTCATATGGTTATCTGATCTCAGGCCCAGTAGAAGGACAAGGGAAAAGACAAAGTGTCCATTCCATGGACATAACCTTTAACCTCTTAGCCCATCAGCCAAAACCAAACACCTTTACCCTCACCTTCATAACCACGAAAACCCAAAGTGTCCATTTTAAGACCCTCTCCCTCTAACCCTTTTAAATCCATCCAACGTATCATGTTGAAACAAATTCACTAGACACTAGTGAAAATGAGCCTTTATGAACTAATAGACACCTCACCCCACCATCATCAGCCACTAATAGATGCTCTGTAATCTACAAAGGTTCAACCATATGACCCTCAACCTCTTGCACCCTTTGTTGGAGCCCTCTAACTTTTTGCCTTCATCACCTTTTAGGATTATAAAATACCTCCTATGTTGGGTTAAATACAAAAAATTTCAAGATTTTATTACATACAATATTACTCAATTGTCCAGATCAAAATAATTGAGTTTACAAATATGTATCAAAATATAATTTATAACCCATAGATTAAAAATAATCTAAACATGTACTTTTAAGTTAAACAAATAAAAATGGAATAATAAATACATGCAAAAAATAAAGAAATAAGAGATTTTGAAAAACAACATACAAAAATACTAACATAATATTTAACATGGTTCACCCAAATGTTGGGCTACGTCCACCAAGAAACTCAACAATTCTTCTATTCAAACTTTCAAAGGAATTTATACAAGTGCCTAACACTTCTTACTCCTCAGTCTCTGTATCAGAGCACTCTGGCAACACCTTCGCTTGAAGATAAATTTTCCTCTTTCTATTAATTACTACTCAGCTCCATTCATTTTTGTCTACAAATCACATTTACATAATTGTTTTGCCTCTTTTCCCACTTTTAAAGGGATGAACACTAAAAATAAGGAAGTACAAAATCTATTCTAACTTCCTACAGTTACAATATATTATAACTTCCTTGCAGAATAAAGTAAATATATCTTACAACTTACTTTTATTATAATTTGTTACAACTTCCTTGCAGAATAAAGTAAATATATCTTACAACTTACTTTTATTATAATTTGTTACAACTTCCTTTCATAATAAGGAAGTACAAATCTATTACAACTTCCTATGGTTATAAACTTTTATAGATATTAAAAAAACAAACTACTTAAAAGATTCATACGACTATGACAGTGATGCCCAAGCTGTTGACAAATCATCATCTGACCATCCTCAAGTTTCATATACTTTCAATCAATGCCTACAAAACCTTCAAAACCCTACCGACATAGATTTATGGCCAATGTAACCATGACCACATAGTGCTTATATCAATCCACAACATTAGAACTAAAATTTGACATTAACCTATTCCTGTCAATTTATAACAACACTTATATATAGAATCCCATAGCACCAGTCAAGTTTCAAGCTTTCTATTTCCAAGTTTCCCATAACAACTATAGGCTTCATCTATAAGCTGCCCACAGTGACTACAGGTTTTCACCTATAGGTTTCCCATAGAAACTATAGGTTTTCATCTATAGGCTACCCATAATAACTATAGTCTTCATCTACAGGTTGCCCGTAGCCACTACAGGATTCTCCCACAGGTTGCTTGTAGAAAATGCAAGTTTTCACCTATAGGTTGCCCATAGCCACTACAAGATTCACCTACAGGTTGCCCATAGCAACTACAATTTTCTTCTATAGGCTACTCGTAGAAACTATAGGTTTCTTCTACAGGCTGCCCATATCAACTACAAGTTTTAGTCTTTTTTGTTAAAATAAAATGAGGCATTATGTTTCTACATCTCCAACATCCCATTCATCTCAAGGATTTTAATCTTCCCCTCTTTATTACCGTGTACATTAATCAAACCTACACCAAAAGGGTAATGATTGATGGAGGAGATAGAATCAACATTATTTCCTCCCATGATTATGACCAACTTCAACTACCCAAGGACATAATGTCAAAAAGTGTAGTAGTCCTTCACTCATTTAATGATACCATGGCCACTACCTTGGGGATAGTTGTCCTCCATATCCACTTGAGACCTCACACCATTCCTAAACTATTTTACATTATAAAGGGTGAGTTCCAATATAATGTGTTACTCGAGCACCCTTGGATCTATGCAATGAGTTATGTCCCTTCTACCTTACATCAATGTGTCAAATCTGAGCACGAAGGTCAAGTTATTACCATCAAAGCTGATCCTAGTCCTTTTGCCTCTTGCATTATGACATATCGACTTAATGATTTTCTTATTCCTCCTTCATCCACCTTACCATCAACTACTAACAATAATACCTCACCACAAACTAAAACCAATAACACTCCCACTCATACCATTGATGAAGCTTCCACTAGCTCATCTACCCTTATTCCTAGATCCCTGTAGATGACCCCTTGGAACCCAAGTTCCAACATATCTCCCTTGGGGAATATCACCTTTTAGCCTTCGATGCTTTCCCTACCTTGGAAGAGTATGATAACCTCAAACATGACCCTTCTTGTGATCCCAACATCAAAACCATAATCCCTTTTGAGTTCCCCAACTATCAAACACATTTTATCTATGGGGGACTTGATCAACCACTTCTTACTTCTACCACTACCTCATCTATCTGATTATTTACCTCTGAATTCTCTTATCTTGACAAACCAACCTTTGATAAAGCTTACCTTTATAGGTGTGCTTGGAAGGGGTTTGGTCTCAATCTTTATGAACAAGGACCTCACGAGGTACCCATAATCAAAACCCAAAAACCTCATGAGTTATTTGGCCTTGGGTTCATACTACCAGATAAACCCACCTCACCAAAACCGATCAACACCATCAATGAGGATGTTTCATCCTCACCAACCCCATCTCCCTTGAAGATTGAAGACTTTGATATCATCCCATCTAACTTTTTTTTGGATCAATATCATTAGTTTGAGCCCTTAACCTATCAAAAGGATGGCCAAAATAAAACCCTTCCTCTCATCCATCCTAAAATGATAGAGAGAGATTATCCTACCATCAACACCATCTAATGTTAGAATGATGATTCCATTCTCACCTACCTCAGTATGGGGGATTCTTCTATCCATAAATCCCTTCTTCTTGAGAACCAAACCATGTTGAATAAATCCACTATCAATGTCAACTTGGGTACTCAATATAACCCTTGTATCATCAAAATTGGCCAATCCTTAAATTTCATAGTGCAACAAGATAAACTTATTTCCTTCATGACCATAACATAGCATTTTATTGGTCTTATCAGGATATGATCAAAATTAACCCTTTTATTGCACTTCACAACATTGTCACCTGTCTTGAGGTTAAGCCAGTGTGGAAATATCTTCGTAGGATGCATCCTGACATAGCCCTTTTTGTCAAAGAAGAACTTTAGCATCTCTTATCTATCAACTTTATTCAACCCATTGACTATCCATAATGGGTTTATAACATCGTTCCCATTACCAAACCCACAGGGGGACTTCACCTCTACAACAACTTTCATGTCCTCAACTTCACTTGCCCAAAAGATGCCTTTCCTTTTCTAAACATCAACCAAATTATTAATCTTACAACTAACCATGAAATGTTATCTATCATGGATGGTTTCTTGGGATATAATCATATCTTGATTGTTCCCAATGATCAACATAAAATGTCTTTTATCATCCCATGGGGAACTTTCTGTTACAAGGCCATGCCTTTTGGTCTAAAGAATGTTGGAGCAACCTATCAATGTGCCGTGACCTAAATTTTTCATGACCTCATCCATAAAACTATAGAGGACTATGTGGATGATCTCCTTGTTAAATCCAAACACCATAAGGATCACCTAGTCGTTCTCATAATCATATTCGATTGACTGATCCATTATCATGTTAGGCTCAACCTTAAGAAATGT
Organism: Torreya grandis; assembly: GCA_037957365.1. NCBI lineage: Eukaryota > Viridiplantae > Streptophyta > Pinopsida > Cupressales > Taxaceae > Torreya > Torreya grandis. The sequence continues at coordinate 610,176 of JARHVA010006271.1, forward strand.
ATTTTTGGGGTCTTATCAGGAAATTTTCTTGGCTTCATCATCTCTCTTTGAGGAATCTAAGTAGACCATACCAAAGTTAGAGCAATCTTAGAGATGCCTCTTCCTACGAATATTAAACAACTTCACAACCTTTAGGGAAAGATCTAATCCATTCATCATTTCATCTCCCAGTTATCAGATAGATGTCAACCCTTTCACCATCTCCTTAAGAAAGACATCTCTTCTAAGTGGACCAAGGATTATCAACAAGCCTTTGACTCAATCAAAGAGTACCTTCTCTCTCCACCTGCCCTCATCCCTCCTAGAGAAGACCAACCCTTCTACCTTTATATATTTGCCACAGACCATTCCTTAGGGGCAATGCTTTCTCATCATAATGAACAAAACAAAGAGAAAGCTATCTACTACATTAGCCACACACTTATAGAGTATGAGACTCAGTATACTCATCCTAAGAAACTTTTCCTTTCCTTAGTCTTTGTGGCCTTCAAAATAAATCATTACCTTATTAATCATAAAACCTATTTCATCACTAACACTGACCCACTCAAATACATGCACTCTAAACCATACCAAAACTAGCATATGGCTAAGTGGCTCATGCTCCTAGTTGAGTTTGATCTTGAGTTCTTTTATAAAAATTCCATTAAAGGGAAATTCATCACTGATTAATTGGCCAAAGCTCCTCTAATAGACAATCAACTGCTTCCTCTTGCCTTTCTAGATGAGTCCATCGCAACTTTTTCTCAGGAGGAACCCACCTACCAAATGACCATGTTTTTTGATGGCTCTAAATGTCAATGTGGTGGAGGTGTTAGAGTTATTATCATTCCCCTTAATGGTGAACCTATTCCCCTTTCCTTTAAACTTGACTTAGAATGCACCAACAATGTGGTTGAGTACAAAGCCCTGGTCATAGGTCTCCAAACCACTCTAGCCTTGGGAGTCAAGACAATGAGTGTCTTTAGTGACTTTCAACTTGTGATCAACCAGGTCAATGGATCTTATCAATGTAAAAATGATGTCCTATTAAAGTACAATCAACTTATAGATTTACTCTTAACATCATTTGATTACCACCTTATCTAGTCTATTCCATGATCTACCAATAAGTTCATGGATACAATGGCTTCCCTTGCTTCCCAAATTCCATCTCAACCTATTGAATCTAAACTATTTGTCACCATCCATTGATTTATCACACCCTAATATATCATTTCTAAACTTCCCACCATTTATAATGTTGAAATATCTCCTTCCAACATTTGGTATGACCAAACTTTTAACTACCTTAACCTCAACATTGTTCCTCCCAACCTTTCAAGGAATACTTGAAGAGCCTTAATTTAGAGTACCTCTCTTTACACCATACTAGGGGGAATCTTTTATAAACATGGATTTGGAAACCTCCTTCTTTGTTGTCTATATAGTCATGAAGCTTCCCATGCTATCAAAGAAACACATGACAAAATTTGTGGGGGACACTTTAGTGGCCTAGACATCGCTAAACGTATCATTTTCCTTGGCTACTATTGTCCCACCCTCAATCAAGGTTATTGTGATTATGTAAATAAGTGTGTCAAATATCAATAGCATGCTAATTTACATCATGCACCTGCCCATGGTCTTCAAGTATCTAAAGACTATTGGCCCTTCTCATAATGAGGTCTCGACCTTATTAGAGAAATCAATCCTCATTCTTCAAAATGACACCAATCCATTATTATCACTACTAAATATTTCACCAAGTGGGTGGAAGCCATCCCTCTTATCTCGACCAAAGTCAAAAATATTATTGACTTCATCAATCACCATATCATCTACCACTTTAGAGTTTCCTATAAGATCATCACTAATAAAGGCAAATATTTTAAAAACAATAAAGTCCAAGGTCTTTGCGATGTTTTTGGCATCAAGTTAAGCTTTTCCTCATCCTATCATCCATAAGCAAATGGATAGGTATAAGCCTCTAACAAAACCCTCAACAAAATGTCAATCAAAGTAGTAAGTGCTTTAAGTCAGGATTGACACTTGCATATCTTTTTGCTTTTTGGGCCTATCACACTAGTATTCAAACCTCTATGGGTGCTATCCCTTTGTCTCTCATAGTTGGAGTAGAGGCAGTCTTGCCTCTTGAAGTCTAGATTCCTTCTCTTCACATATCTTTGCATGAGATCCTTTCTAAGAGTGATTATCATCAAGAATATCTTGCTCAACTTGAGCTACTTGAAAACCATCACCTCAAAATGCTTAATCATCTTCATGTGTATCAAGAACGAATCAAGCACACATACAACAAACACCTGAAAGAGTGAGAATTTGATATCAGAGACCTGATCCTTAAGGAAAATCAACTTGTAACTAATATGGATAAAAACACAAGAGGCAAGTTTGATTTCAATTGGCTTGGACCCTATATCATAACCCATAAGTATGGATTAGGAGCTTATCATTTGTCTTCTCTCAAAGGCAAACCAGAACTTGAGCCTCTCAATGCTTCACATCTGTGTCCTTTCTTTTGTTGAAGCTGGATCACATTCACCTTAGTGTATAACTTAAGCTCATCTCTTAGTTTATGAGATTTTACTTTCCTTACCCATTCACTTGAGTCCTCTTGGGGATAATTGATTACCACATAGGATAATGTGATTATCCATCATAGAAAATAGCCTAATCCTAAGCATGGATACCATATCTCTACCCATGGCATGGTCCTCATGGATAATTTTCATCTTTCATTAGAGGGAATCCCATGATTAGTTATCTTTCAAACCACCTTTCTTCACCTAACATTAACCTTTTGTGCTAAAAGTCTTACCTCCATAGAGATAGATCTCTAAGCCTAAATAGACTTATCCATGTCTAAAACTAGCATTCAAAATAAAATTAGGATCCCAAAAAAATCTTAGGACCATATCTATAGCATTACAGACTACTCCCTTGAAGGAGATCTACCCAACAACAAAATTACTTAAAGATAAACTACTCCCTTAAAGGATAGCTATAAAAAAATCCAACTTTAGACCACTCCCTTGAAGGCTGGGTAAGTTAAGTTTGTCAAAAATAAACATTTAAAGCTTCCCGCATCGATAAAATTCACCAACCTATCAAAACAACAAAATTAACACACAACCCTATGTCAAATTCAAAGCAGGGAAGCCACAATCAACTTTTACATATGGCATTAGTAGACTTCCTGCATCGATTAGTCTACACATTATATTAAGATATGGAATTGTCTATTATGGTTATTTGGTCACCTATAGAAGGGTCAAGCTAACCCATCTTAGGTTACCATATCACCCATTTGCCCATTCAACCTATCACCTACTTTCCCTTCATACCCTCTCTAAACTCAGGGGACTATGAGTTTACTTGACAGCAAGTGATCAAGATACCTTCTTTGCTAATCAAAGCATGCTCATGCGATGCCTTCGAAAGGTTTATTTCATTAAGTCAATCCAAATTCTATTTTTTTAGGTCCTTACCAATGAACACATCATGCCTTTTTCTTAACCTTTATTCATTAATTCATGTGGACATATGTCTCATGATTATTTTCTCTTTTCCACATTTACTATGTTATCTAAACCTACTCTATGTGCTTTCATCATATCCCCATACACATTTCATATCAAAAAATTTAAAACATCATTCTCATCAATGCAATAATCCATATACATCATACCATTATAAACAATGTCCATCAACTACATCTTATCCATGTATAAAATATCAAAACCATAAAACATCAACAATCCCATCATCACATCATTATCATCAGAACAATAATCATTTGTCATAACATAAACAACATAAACCACATCATAACAATAAATATCATAGGCCATGCCCTATTACTACTTCCATAAACATAACAACAATTCAAAACATCCACACATCACATCTTAAACAACCATGGCTAAATCATCTATCACATATCCTTACTACTATCTATGACCCACACCACCATATAAAATCCTTTTTATGACCCACATCACTATATAAAATCCTCTATATGATCCACATCATCATATAGCTAAATATCATCAAACAAACCATAATCAAAACCATCAATCACATGTCCAAGAACATATCTATGAACAAACACATCATCTACTATGTATAAACCCAAACATCACCTAAAATATACATATTAAAATATTCATCATAAGATCAAAACATCTCTTCACAATCATGTTTCAAATTCCTCATCACATGATCATATAACATCATAAAATCACCCATGATCATCAACATCACATCCATCAATGAACACACACACATCATCCATAAACATCATCACAATACCTAACCTACAGTCTGCATATCATCTCATATAGCATAGAGCATGAGCAACCTATCATTTCATCATAACAAAATATTACCATAAACATCCATAAATATTTCATCATGAACATCCATAAACATTACCACATAACTAAACTAATGAACCATAAATTTCATAAGCATCATTCATAAATATCTCAAAACATTAAGTAAACATAAATAAACATCCATAATCATCACAAAACCTCATCATCATATACATCATAATATAAGTAACACATGCCAATGAGTCTACAATCCTCAATAAGAAATTCATGTCACACTATATAAATATCTCTCTCTCATATATACATCTCATGTCATCGACACATAGGCTGGTATCAAAATCAAAAACATATACATCATATAATCTCATATATCAGGCTCTTGGGGCACCACTCCCACTAGCCCCACCTGTATCTATACCTACACTACCATCTGGTGGTGGTCCCCCTGATCTCCCTGCCTAACCCACTGTAGCGGCCCACTATACTGGAGTAGCTATAGATGGACCACCTACCAAGTTGGCCCTATACTCTCCATACCTCATCTCTAATGATAATTGAGCCAACACTATCTCCTTGTTATAGCTCAACTCCTTCATGTTAGTTAAGTACCATGTCATTGGAATCATATCCATTGGTCCTCTTATTGGTGATGTAGCCACTCCTACCCTCTATCTCAAGCTATCTCTCTCTTGGGTCACTAAACCAAGAGATATCCTCACATGATCTTGCTCTCCTATCATAGTGGCCACTTGAAACCTGTAAGGTGATAATCTGACCCTATAAAGCATCCACCTATCCTTATAAGCTTATAATCTAGGCTTGTGTCATTGCTAGTGCTACCATAGCATATCCATCCTACCCATCACCCTATGTAGATACCCTAGCTAGATCTACATCCATATACTATCTCCCACCATCATCCCATCCAAAATAAACCATAATATATTGGGCCTGATACCATGTTGCATAACCTTCTACAACACTTGCATGATTTAAAATAGCTCTCATTAATATCTCCTCATGATCTAAACTAATATCTTATGGCTTTGGCTTTAGGAGCAAGATCTCTATGTCCTCCCTCTGGTATCTTAGGAAATATGGTGGAATCCCCTACATGAGGCCAAACTACCTCTAAACTCAATCGAATGGGATAAACTCAGTCTCACCCTCTTACCTCCCATATATCCATCACCAACCTATATAGTGATAAAGTGTGCTAACTATACTAGGCCCACCTAGGCCAGCCCACATATGGCCTCCACACTACATTGCCTACCACCAATCCCTCCAAAACATCCCTGAACTTGTTAATATCCTTGGCACCACCACCTACCCCTGTCAACACATAATCTCCTCACCATCACAAGAAACCCACTCTTTAGTCTGTCAGTGCATAGCCATCCCATGATAGCCCCAAAGGTCTCACCTCCTGAATGTGTTCATACACCCAATAATGGAGAACAAAGCCCACACTAATCCCATATCACTTGTGTGCTCTGAATGCCTAGAGCTCCCTATATATTTGGACCAATAACATTGCGGCCCACCCAAACATAGTCTTCCCCAATATCTCCACCAACACCCCTAATAACAGGTATGAAAATTGACTGCTATTCAAATTTGGTAGTGCAAATCAAGACATGAAAATCATCATCATCATCAGCAAGCATCTGTCCCCTGGTGCCCTCTAGTATAGTGGCCCATAACACACACCACCTACATGATACTTGGCCTAGACCTGATCTACTCCATATATAAGATCCATGAAGTAGTCTCTCTCTTCACTCTCTATGTGATAAATTGGCTCCCCTAGAATGGGTAGCCATGTAATCCATTAAATATCCTCTAGAAGGATAGTTATTTCTCCTATCGGTAATAAAAATGTGTTCATGGCTAGATCCCATTTCTCAATGAAAACCACGATCATAGCTGCATCTCATGGTAGGTACTAATAATGTCTCATGGCCCCTAGGCCAACCTACTCCATGTGTCTCCACTCATTATCTATCATGCCATCATGGACCTCTATGAAGATCTGAGGGACGTGGTCCCTCATTTGAATCTGGTTGTGTACATGCATAATAATCACATTAACATGCATACTTTGAGCTAAGAACAAACCTACACCTACCTTTTTCACCCTATTCCTATCTAACCCATTACATCTGCCATCTTAACTCTATCAATCAACCAAACCTCTATTTTTATCCACACACAATTACTTCTATAATAAATAATTTCCCTATTTCCTACCAACCCTAACACACTATTTTTCATACATAACATTTATTTTACTTGGCTATACCCATCGACCATTTTACCAAAATGTCTCATCCTATCAAATCTACCTTTGAAATTTTACACCACTTAACATTACTATTCAATGCTTCAACAACACTCTCAACCCTTAACATACCTTTCAAACCCACTTCTACACACACCTTAACATAAATTTTCAACTTCAACAACTTTACAAACTTTACAAAACTTTATTCAACTTTAACCACACACACAACCATTATTATGAACTTTTCCCTTTCCAACACTTCAACTAAAAACCCTTTCAAAACCTTTTAAAAACATTTAAATACAACTTTAAAAATAACTTACAACCCCAAAAACTTTACCACACTTTGAAACCTTAAAACTTTCTTAGCTTTTACACACCCTTTTAAAAAGTTTTAACATTTAAACATTTTACAAAATTTAAATACTTTCCAAACCTTAAAGAACTTCAACCAAATTATAATATACCCCTTCCTATTCCCCCAACTCTTCAACTACCAATGATTCCTTCAATCATTGACGGTCCCTTAATATCCTCTTACCTCAAAGTCAATCGTCGATGGTTGAGTTCAACCACTGACAGTCACTATGTGCGATCAACGATAATGAAACCCTCCACCTAAAACCTCAACAAATCACTTCACATCACAAATTAAAATGCCTAATACTATTCTACAACCCATTACACATCCAACCAACAGTCTCACTCTCAATTTAACCAAATAAATCACTTACTTTATTCATAAACATGAAACTAGGGCATCATAGACTCGAACAATTTCCAAATCCCTATCCACCTCACTCCAACCTACCCAACACAAACTCCTAACTCATAAATTCACCTATACTATCAATTTTAAAATAATACCTACCTCATTTCACTATCACTGACATGGTCAAAGCCCTCATCCAACTGTGCGATCATGCCCACATCCACTCTCCATCGAGTCGATTCTCTCTCAACACACGTACTCATGCACTCATAATTCTCCACCTCAGCAAGATCAATGCCAAATGATGATACACATAAACTCAAGAGTACGAATCACCAAAGTCACAATGTTAAATTATAAAAAATATTTTACATTTTTACTTTTTATGTCTCAGCCATTTAGGGTTTCCCCTTGACTATCGATGATTAGGGTGACCATTGATGGTCAACTTGAGGAAACCCTCTGACCATCGACGATCAGGATCCCCAACATTTTCAACCTTTTAAGCACCTAACTTAGGTGCTCACTTTTGGATATAACCCACCATACCCATAACTTGACCTTTCAGGAGATAATCCAACCATACCCACCCACCCATTTGATCACATCCACCTCAACGTTAGTCATTTTTGATATGAACTATTCACATGTTTTATGACAACCCTACTTGGTCATCTTCACCACACTAACCAAACTTGTAATGTTGAACTATTACACTTTGCACCATCTCATGCATGACCCAACCATTTATGTTTTTTAAGGGTGCACTTCCTACCCTGGATACATATGATAAACACTGACCCTATCTAGATGACTTGATGGGAATAACTTGATCAGCTATGACCAATGCTATGGACCAATTACCCCTATTATACATCCCTCTAAAATTGATCTTATTTTTATTATTATTGGCAACTTTAGTATTTACATGATTTTGACTATCACACTTAGTCACATTTTGTGTGCATGTTTGCATTTTAAGTGACCAACCCTTTTTGTCACCCACCTCATAACTCACCATATACCACTTATCAAACCCTGACTCAATTTCATTTTCATCTCATCAACTCTCAGTTTGAGGGGGAATACCTCATCCCATACTCAGGGCAATTAGACCTTGACCAGTAATCCATTTTTGTTTTGTAGATTGTTAATTCAAAGATGCATAATAAAATGTGGTAAAATATAGACCCTCAAAAACTTCACATGACAATTTTAGATGTCAAAATACCCTGGACCCCTAACCTTGAAACTTGTTAAATACTTAGCTAACTAAGACCATCCATTTATTAACTTACACATTTGAACACCCCTTTAATCAACCACTTTTTAAACATATCTTCACCCATTTTTCCTAGGCACTTGATTGCCGATGGTCAGCCTAACCATTGATGGTTAGCCTGACCATCGATAGTCAGGTCTTCAAATTGCTTTAAAGTATTACCTATAGACATGTAAATTTGACCACCAATAAATTTATAGCAGACTATTAGACTAATTCTTACCAATCATCAAACATTTAACCTAAGAATTTATATTAGTCTTGAATTTGGATTTATAACCTTGTATTAAATCAATTTGGTATATTAAATTAATTAAACAAAACAAATACACACATTGAAGTAATCAAAATCAAACAAATGACCAAATGCTTAAAATAATTAATTAAATTACACACCCTAATCAAAATTAATTATCAAGTTAAATCAATTTCAAATCCTAATTGAGTTCACCCATGAGCTAATAAATCAATTAAATCAATTACTAAAAAGGAAATTCAAGAGCATATTACCTTTGTGAGTTATCATTTTAAAAAAATATCTAAATGAATATCCTAAGAATATGCCAAACTCAACCAAGGTTAATAAACTCTACCATGGTCAGATTTAACCCATTTCACAGGATTTTAAAGCCTATAAAAGCAAGCCTAGAGTTCTTCATTTTGAGAGCTCAATCAAAGTAGAGTTATAATGTAGGTGTTTCTGCTCATTTTCAATTTTTACATTTAGAAGAAATAAGAAACTAAAGATAATGGTCAGGGGTTAGATGATACCCAGATGAAGTTGCGCACTGTATCTAGACGATTGAAGGAGCTCCTCTTTGGCTGTGGAGGATGACACCTGTAGATAAGAAAGACTTAAACAAAGAAAATGTTAGATAGATATATGGTGGACTGTCGAGCAAAGCTCGGTCCCAGAAGTGCAAAGACTTCCTTGAGGGATGACAATCCACTTATTTGACAAAAGAGTGTTTCTAGAAAGAGAAATAATGAAAGGCTAAAGAAGAGAAATAGATAATGTGTACTTGATTCCTACAATTTGCCTCTCACAATCACCAATGCCAGTTAGTCTGTCGTCGTTGATTGGTCAATGTTGCCAATGTCAGTTAGGCTGCTAACATCGGTAGTGGCAATGGGCCTTGATGCCGATGTCGGTAGGGGCAATGGGCCTTGGACGGGTTTTAGGGTATGTCTGTGGTCAATAGAATGGTCTGGGAGATTCAAAAGGGTTGTGTAGGGAAGTATGATAGTGGACAGAGTCTCAGGAAGGATAAAGGTAGGGGACAGATTGTCAAAATGGGTTAGGATAAAAGGAAGGCTTTTCAGCCTTTCCAGGAAGAAAGCCGGATTTGGTCTCAATAGTACTTAGAAATAGCAAATTGACTGATTACCAATCCATTTTAAAGATATTGAAATGAAAGGCAGAAGAATACTTAGCTCTTGCTTGATGAAGAACTAGAGGTGTTTAAATGCTTGTACCTATTGTGGCTTGATGCTGAAGACCTCATGCAATATCCAATCCAATCTAGAGTGAGTTTTGCAGAGTTTCTATAGCTTGAAGAGTGATGATAAAATGCTGATGCCTCATCCCAAAGCCTGCCTTTGATATGTAAAGAGTCAAAGAGCAAGAGAATTCAGATTTGGGGTCAAGAGAATTAGCATTCAGGGCAAGAGAATTCACCTTCGGGCCTACAACCGAGGTTAGAATTTAGTTTTAAGCAACCGACATCGGTGATTCTGCCGGCGTCGGCTGACGGTTAACTGACGTCGGCAGCTAGATAATGGGTAAAAAGGCTATTTTTAGCCTTTTACCCATTCTTCCATCTACCAAGCTCAGTTGTCATTGTTAAACAATCCAAAGGCAGGTTTAATAGGCACGAGAATTAGTGGGGGAGTTGAAATAGGTCTTAGGTAATTATGATTAGTCATAGGGTGATAAATGGTCTAAGAGCTAGGAATTCAAGGTGAGGTGTCTAGGGGGAATGATTAATTTAAAATAAGTATTCTAAATTAATAAAGTATAGGTTAGGCATGTTGAAGTTAGAAAGGGACCAAGGGGGGGTTGACACTATTTTGGTGTCTACATTTGCCCCTTTTTGTCTTGTTGGTTTTTCTTGATGAACTGCAAGACAAAAATAGGTGTAAGTTGCCCCAGGTATGGGATAAAGTGATTTTTGTCCTGTTGGTTGTTCTAATGAACTGCAAGACAAAAATAGGAGTAAGTTGCCCCAAATGTGGGATGAGGTATTCCCCCTCAAAGTGGGAGTCGAGGGAAGGCAACCTAATATCGGGTGCCAATTTGATAGATAGTGGATGGATATGGTGAAGTTTGAGTGTGAATGCTAAAAAAGTTGAGATTGCATGTATACCACTTCACATGATAGGTAGGTCAAATTGTCACAGTCAAAGGTCGAAGAGTGCTAAAATCAAAATAACCAGGCCCCAGTGTTTAGTCATAGCTAATTGGGTTAAATGATGAAAGTTGTAGCTCCAATGGTCATCGTGTTCCAAGTATCCTGGGCTCAGGAAGTGCTCCTAGAAAACACAAAAATGTCACAAGTAGTGGGGATCAACTGGAGCACGATCTGATACTTGTGAGGTTCGTGGACAATTTGATAACTATTCATGAGGTAGCATATGCAATCAGAACAACCAAGGCATAGTTGTCTCAAAAGTGGTCATGGTCTGAGGAGATAGTCGTGATCTCCAAGGTCATTGGTCGAGTCAAGCTGAGATATAAGTCATCTCAAGTGTAGTTTGTTATGGATGGGGAGATGTATGCGATCTCCAATGTGCCCCATGAGAAATCTAAGGTGACTTCTATAGTGTTAGGGCTGGTTGTTTGGTCATGATTTTGGGTTGGTATAGATAGTTGGTCCATTAGATGGATGGATGAAGGAATGGCTGAGCTAACCTCAGAAGACCCCATGTCAACTAAGTGCTGCCTACATAGCCCCTATTTGAAGGGCCTCAGGCCAATGTAGTTCTCCCCAAAAGGGAATAAGAGGGTCGGTTATGGATGTGGGTTAGACTAGGTTAAGTCATGGTTAAAGGTTATATGGTTGGTCCATCAGATAGATGAATGAACGAATGTATGGCTGAGCTAACCTCAGAAGACTCCATGTTAACTGAGTGCTGCCTACATAGCCCCTATTTGAAGGGCCTCAGGCCAATGTAGTTCTCCCTAAAAGGGAGGAAGAGGGTCAAGAATGTTGATAGATTGTTGGGTCATGTTAATGATATCAGCATTTCCCATGTGTGTGATGGTACATGCTTGAACTGATGAAGGGTATGATGATGTTATAGCCTTTTCCATATTATGTGATGGTGTATTCTGTAACATTGGTTGTATGGTTTTTCATCCCTAGCAATTTTACATATTTGTGATGGTGTATGCTAAAAATGAAATGAGTTTATTTATGCTTCAGCAAGTAATGGTTTATGCTTGACATAAATTGTGTGGTCGATAGTTTCCATGTGTATTGGTTTCCATATAAACTAGTGTGAATAGGCTATGATACTGTTAGTGGTCTGAAAATGTTTGGTTTGGTTGGGTTTTGGTTTGGTTGTATGTGACCAAGGTGTATAAGAAGTGAAAGGCATGTTGCTCTTTCATTGACAAGGACCATAATGATGACATAGATAAGGTTTTTGCAAACAAAAGCCCCGTTTATGCATTACGTCATTAACCATTGTTTGTGTTAGAGGAGTATTCAAATCACTTGACATTAAGTGAGCTCAAAATATCTTGAGTATGTTGGGGTAATAGGTTTGATTATGTGAGATGTGAGGATGGGGTAACCCTTTTTAGCAAGGATAACTTTGCCCCTTTTATAGGTGACCCTGAGAATGACTACAGGTAAGTCCATGACTTAATAGTTCGTCAGTCAATTTGTTTTTTGGTAGACTGATCAATGCGGTAAGTCTACGTGGGGATGTTGTTTTGTTTTGTGGTCATATGTGAATCTGATCGATGCGGGAACCTTCTGAGAGAGTGGTGTTTGTAGCAAGATTTGGGCATAGCCATCCTTCGAGGGATTGGTCTATATTTTGCTTTGTATGGTCGAATGTCTTTGAATATCTATCCTTTAAGGGAGCAGCCTATTAATTACAACAATTATGTAGCTATCCTTCAAGGGAGCAGTCTATATTTATAGTTTATGACCTTTGAATAGGCATCCCAATTGTATGTGTTTTGTTGACTGAAGTTTTAGTCATGGACTAGCCTATAGAGGTTTAAGGGTTTCCATTTTTAGTAGGACAAAGCATTAATGCAAAAAGGATTAACTAATGTTTGTAGGAAAAGAAGGGAATAGGAATGAGGATGACAGGGGTTGCTTAAGGGATGAGCTCAAGTTAAATATCAAGTGAATGAGTACTTGATTAACAGTAGAATGGTCATAGATGCAAGGCATTAAGGGGCTTAGGTTTTGGCCAGCCTTTAAGAGAAGACAGACGATAAGTCCCTGATCCATACTTGTGTGTTATGATATAAGGTCCAAGCCAATTAGGAACAAACTTGCCTCATTTACTTCTTTCTATATTGGTCACGTGTTGGGTTTCTTTGAGGACAAGATCTCCAATTTTGAAATCTTGTTCTCTCAGACTTTTTTATAGGCATGTTGGATGCGATTTTGGTAGATATGGAGATGGTTGAGGGTAGCAAGGTGACGTTCATCAAGTAACTCAAGTTGAGCCAACTGATCTTGATGAAAGTCATCGTTAGAAAGTATGTCATGGAAAGAGATGCGTAAAGAAGGTATTTGTATTTCAAGAGGTAGGACAACCTCTATTCCATAAACTAAACAAAAAGGTGTAGCACCCGTAGGGGTTCAGATGCTAGTGCGGTAGGCCCACAAAGCGAAGGGAATGTGAATGTGCCAATCCCTTCTAGTATCATTGACCACCTTCATTAGAATTTTGGTTAAGATTTTGTTGGAAGCCTCAGCCTGCCCATTTGCTTATGGGTAGTAAGGCAAGGAGAAGCTGAGCTTGATGCCAAATGAGTCACAAAGTTTCTGGATAGTTTTGTTTTTGAATGATTTGCCATTATCGGTGATGATCTTGTGGGGTACACCAAAATGATAGATGATATGGGTGTTGATGAAGTCAACGATTTTTTCAACTTTAGTGGAGATGAGAGGACAACTTCCACCCATTTAGTGAAGTATTTGGTTGCGGTGATAATGGACTGATGTTGAAGAGATGAATGAGGGTTAATCTCACCGATTAGATCTAAGCCCTATTGTGAAAAAGGCCAAAAATCCTTAGCGACTTGTAGAGCGTGGCTAGGGATGTGAAGTAAGTTAGCGTATTATTGGCATTTGATACAAAGCCGAACATAGTCACTGTAGTCTTGGTGAAGAGTGGGTCAATAATAGCCCAGATGAAGGATGCGCTTTGCAATCGAGTTACCACTAAAATGCCCTCCACAAATCCCATCATGGACTTGTTTGATAGCATGAGATGTTTCAGTGGAGGTTAGACATTGAAGAAGGAGGCCATCAAAACCTCATTTATAGAGAAGACCCCCTAGCATAGTATATCAAGCTGTGCTTTTAATAAAAGCCCATCACACATTGCTAGAGAGATCAGGGGGACAATAAAATAAGTTAAGTAGTCCACAAGTTGTTTATACCAAACATCCTGTGGACTAGAGTCAATGGTGTTGACGAGGTTGATGTTAGTGGAGATATATGAAGGTAACGCCAAATGATGTACTGCAACATAAATTATTAAGGAAGATGATGAGGATGGAATGCGTGAGGCGAGAGAAGCCATAGTATCAGCAAACTTATTCGTAGATCGAGGAATAGTTTACAAGAGGTAATGGTCAAAAAATTCTAGTAGGGTGTCAACACAGTGTTTGTACCTTTGCAAAACTTCATTTTTACAAAGATATGAACCATTGATTTGATTGATGACTAGTTGTGAGTAGCCAAAGATGTTGATGGTCTTGGCGCCTAGGAAAAGGGTGGTTTGAAGTCCCAAAATTAAGGCTTCATATTCAGCCATGTTGTTGATACATTCAAAGTCAAGTTTGAAAGATAGGGGCATGGGCTCACCCTCATGAGGGATGAGAATGACCCCCATACCCCCACCGTGTTGATATTTAGACCCATCAAAGAACATTGTCATTTGATAGAAAATGTCATCGGTGGATAACGTGGTGATGGATTCGTCAGGGAATTTGTAGTGAGAGGGTTGGTTGTCAGGTAGAGGGGCATCTGCTAGTTAGTCAGTGATTGTTTGCCTCTTTATAGATTTTTGTTGGATGAATTCCAAATTGAACTCAACAAGAAGCATGAGCCAACGAGCCATACGTTGGTTTTGGTATGGCTTGGAATGCATGTATTTGAGGGGTCAGTGTGGGTGATGACATAAGTTTTGTGATTGAGAAGATAATGACAGAGTTTGGTAGCGGCAAAGACTAATGCCAAATAGAGTTTTTCGGTATGAGTATACCAAGTTTCATAATCAATGAGTGTTGGGATTATATAATAAACCGCTTGCTCATGATGTTGTTCATCTCGATGCGTGATCATGGCACCTAAAGAATGATTTGTTGCTGAAATGTAAAGATAGAAAGGTTAGTCATCTTTAGGTGGAATAAGGACTGGTGGAGAGACAAGATAACGTTTAAGAGCCTCAAAAGCCTCTTGGCAATCCTTATTCCAATTAAAGGAGATGTCCTTCTTGAGGAGGTGATGAAAGGGTTGACATCAGTCAGAAAGATGTGAGATGAAGCGATGAATAGATTGAAGCTTCCCTTGTAGGCTGCGAAGTTGCTTTAGATTGGTAGGTGGCAGCATCTTGAGTAAAGCTCTTATCTTAGCAGGATCAATATCAATGCCATGAAGGGAAACGATGAAGCCTAAAAGCTTCCCAGAGAGAACCCCAAAGACGCATTTCATGGGGTTGAGTTGAACGTTATATTGGAGGAGGCGAGTGAATATGATTTTGAGAAGAGTTAAATGGTCACGACGGAGTTTAGATTTGCCTAGTAGGTCATCCACATAGTCCTCCATGATTTTGTGGAGGAGATCGTGAAAGATGTAAGTCATGGCATGTTGATATGTGGTGCCTGCATTTTTTAGGCCAAAAGGCATGACCCTATAGCAAAAAGTCCCCCATGGGGTGATGAAGGTGGTCTTGTGTTGATCTTCTAGTGCAATCAGGATTTGGTTATATGCTGAACACCCATCCATGAGTGATAGCATCTCATGACTGGGCATAAGGTCAACAAGTTGGTCGATGTTGGGTAGAGGAAAATCATCCTTTGGGTAAGCCAGGTTAAGGTCATGATAGTTAGAATAGATTTGGATCCCCCCAATTGCTTTGGTTGATAGGGACAATGTTTGACACCCATTGTAGATAATCAATGGGTTGGATAAAGGAGATAGAGAGAAGATGTTGAAGCTCCTCTTTGACAAGGAGGGCGATGCGAGGATGCATCTTGCGAAGCTTTTGCCTGACAGGCTTAGCTTCTGGGTTTGTGACGATGTTATTGATGACGATGTTAGGGTTGATGCCAAGCATATCACTGTAGGTCCAAGTAAAGGCTTTGCTATGGTCTGAAAGGAATTTGGTATAGTCAATTTGTTCTTGGGCATCCAAAGATTGACCAATCTTTAAAATGTGAGGAACATCGAAAGATGGAAGGTTAATGTCAATGGTCGATTCATTTAACATAACCTGCATTTTTGAAGGAAGTGATCATTGGATGAAAGAGTCATCTACACCCATATAGGTGAGAATGGTGTCATCGTCTATGCATTGGACAGTGTTGATGGTAGCAGATTCATCGTCTATCATGTTTGGATGAACAAGAGGGAGAGACCTAGATACCCCACCTAGTTGATAGGTTAGTGGTTCCAAGCGAATGGCATTTATGCAAAAGAAAACTAGGAGGGATGGAAACCACTGACTCTGTAGGTGAAAATGGGGGAATAGGCAAGTTTGGAGGTGATTTTTCTATGATAGGTTCGGGGTGAGGGTTTTTAGAAGTTTCAGTAGGTTCTTCAAAACCCAGGCCATGTCACTTCTTGGCATTCTTTAGGGCCTCGTCATTTGGTGGTTCGAGGGCTAGTGGGAGCCTTGTTCGTAGTGCCCAAAGCCAAAGCCCTTCCATGCACACCTATAAAGATAGGTATGAGCAAAGTTTGGGTTGCCAAGAAAAGAGAAGTCAGACGTAAATAGTTGAGGTGATGAAAGAGGATTCTCATCAGTGGGAGCTTGATCTAGCCCTCCATAGATGAGATTTGTTTGAAGCTTGGGAGGACCATAAGGGATGACCATTCTGATACGATGGTCACAGCTAGGATTGTGATGAAGTTGTCCATACTCTTGAGGAGTCTGGAACATGTCCAAGGTGAGTAAATGATACTCCCCAAGTGAAAGACATTGGAAGGTATCTTCCATAGGGTCTTTTATTGTCACTTGAGGAGGTGGTGTAGGTGTAACAACCGTTTGCATACTTGTTGAAGCTTTCACGGGTGGAGGCAGTGTTTGGGTCGATGTCTTGAAAGGAATGAGAACATCGTTGGGTCGATAAGTTGTGTTGCATGTCTTGAAAGGGGAGGGGTCTGCAGGAATGACATGGACTTGACCGTCGTGTTCAAATTTGACACAACGGTGTAATGTAGAAGGGACACAAGCCATGGCACGGATCCAAGGTCGTCCTAATAACATGTTGTATTGGAACTCTCCCTCAATGATGTAGAAGAGCTCTAGGATTGTTCGTGGGCCAACATGAAGAAGTAAGATGATGTTGCCAACGGTAGTGGTGGTGGAGTCATTAAAAGATCAAAGAATTGTGTCAGTTTTAGAGATACAATTCTTTGGGAGGGATAATTGGTCATAGGCATGGGTGGAAATGATATTGATGCTGGCGCCCCCATCAATCATAACTCACTTAATTCAAGTTTGATCAATGTAGGATATGATGAAAAGGGTAGCATCTTGATCTTCCAAGTTGGAGGTAGGAATTTCAGAATCACTAAAGATAATAGAGGTGACGGTGGGTAATGATTGGACTAAGGCAGATAGTGGTTGGGGGTCCTCGGGTTGGACCTCCACTACCTATAAAACTTTGATTAAAGCTTGACGATGTTGTGGAGAGCTTTGAATGAGGTCATATAAAGTCATCTTCATGGGAGTTTGGTGAAGCTGTTTCACCATAGAATCACAGATTGCCTCTGAAGAAGTGTGTTGGGATGTAGCCAAGATAGAAATCTTGGGTTTGGGTGGTTGAGCAGGTTTGACAAATGGGTAGGTCCATGGAATAACAACTTTCTATTTTTCTTTATCCTTTAAAGTCTGTGACCTAGTGGCCACATTGATGGTGTTAATCTCGAATAAAGGGGGTGAAGGAGGTAAAGGGACCATAGTTTGATGATGGGATTCTGATGAAGGTGAAGAGGTTTGAGAGACATGAGACGGTTTTGGAGATTTGTTGATAGTATCCTCAACAATAAGAGTGTATTTTCCCAAGTAATGGCGAATGACAACCTTGAGGGCACAACAATTTTTAGTGTCATGCCCAGGTGAGCGATGATATAGGCAGATTTTAGTGTCATCGAACCAAGACAATTTTGGTCTGAGAGGTTGAAATGGTTTAATAGGTGGAAGAGTGATGTTAGAAGTTTGCAAAAGTTGGCGTCGTATCAAATCATATGAACCCACTAAGGGGTCTGTGCTTGTTGATGCACTAGGTGTTGATGACTTTTGTTTGGGAGTTGTTGAGGGAGATTTTCGTACCACCTTTTGGGTTGGTGGTGTGGCCACTCGTGTAGACGACACTTTATTCGTGAAGGGTGCTGAATTTTTTAGAGGAAGTATGTTTTTGGTGGGTAAAGGGAGTAATGGGGGAAAATTGTTTTTTTCAGGTCTTGGAGTAGGGAGCACTCCTATTAAGGTAGAAGGATGTGGGCCCAAAATGGAGGGCAATGATGATGGTGGAGGAGGAGTTCTCCGATGTGGTTTAGTAGCCTTCTTTAATACGGTGTGAAGGCTACTATTATGGGGGGCGAGATTCAAATATACCTTCACTTGTGGGCGAGTGAGGTTAGATATGGGGTGAACACCGAGGGATTTAACTGATTTTGGTATGGTGGATGTTTGTGAGGGTTTAGGTTCAGATGTGGACGATTGAGCTTCTGAAGATTTGGAAGTAGAAGCCTGGTCCTCGTTGGAGACTTTGGGAGATTTTGTCGAAGGAGGGTCGTTAGTATGAGATGAAGTGGGATGTGTAAGATAAGGAGCTTTAAGTCACTCCCATAATGCCTCATGCTCTAAGTTACTTGAATGGAGAAATCCTAAGTTCTTAGCCAATCAAGAGAATGGTTTGAAAGATGTTAGACGAGGCTTTATAATTGGTTTTTCAAAAGATTTGGGTGGTTGCAAGAGTGGAAATGTGTTAGATGCGGGAATCTCAGGCAAAAGGCGAGAGAGAGCCATTACTAGATCATCTTTGGTTGAAGTAGGTGAAGAGATAAGTTCTTCTCTCAATGGAGAAGGAATTGGAGAATGGGGTTCTTCGAGAGGAAAGAGCATAGGGATAATCATGCCTTCTACTTGTGGTTGAAGAGTAGGAAAGGTATGGTCCTCCATTGGTAGTAGGAAGGATGAAGGTGGGGCTAGTGGCGTTGGTATGGTTAAAGCATCCTCCAATATAAGAGGGGTAGATGGAGGACTATTAAGATAAGAAGGCTCTTCTTCTTGTGGTGGAGGAATAGGTTGACTAACCTCTTCGATTTATGGAAGAGGTTGGTTAGGGACAAAAGGCAAAACCATATCGACCGTGCGTATATTACGCTCTTGGGGGTCTTTGGCTGTGGTCTGAACATTATTTTGGCTAGGGGGATGGTTAGGGAAAGGTTGTCTAAAGATGTCTATGTTTTGGTTAGGTGACACGTTTGGGTTATCCAAGACAAGATCACCTTTATCTAGCATGTCTTGGATAATGTTCTTAAAGGTTTTACAATTGTCTACGTCATGACCTTTGACACGGTGATAATTACAGAAGTCATCCTCCCTATACCATGCAGGGATGGCATGTGAGGGATCAAATTGAGGTGGTGGTCAAATTTGGGGGAGGTTGAGGACTCCATGTTTGACTAGTTTATCCAACACGGATGTGTATGATTCTTCTATTGGAGTATATTGACGCTGTAAGTATCATTGTTGGAATTGTCGCGTAATGCTTTGAGATGTGGAAGGTTCAGATTGGTTAGTTGTAGTTGATGATGATGGTCTAAGTACCACAACATTTACTGATCCCTTGGACTTGGGATTGGAAGAAGAAGATTTGGATGAAGGGTCATTTGATTTTGCATTAGTATTTTTACTACACAGTTTGACTTTATTTTCTTCGACAGCACAGAGTTCAAGCTTCCTAGCCATGGTGAAAGCTTTGTCAAATGTGTAGAATTTTTGGACCTGCAAAGTAGATGAGATATGTTTGGCACATGCTTGTGAAAAGAGCTCAATGAGCTCAAGTTGAGGTAAAGAAAATGAGAGTTGGTTGATTAAGCCTCTCCATCGAGCAACGAAATCAGCTATTGATTCATCATCAAATTGTCTGATAGAATATAGGTCCGTGATGGAGACCTTTTTAGTTATGTTAATTGAGAAGTGGTCAAGAAATAGTTGAGCTAGTTGAGTGAAGGTAAATAGAGAGTGACTGGTAATAGAACTATACCAATCGAGGGTAGCACCAGAAAGCGACATGGGAAATGTGCGTAGTAATAATGCATCATCATGTGCTATAAGGTAACAAGCGTGTCTAAATGCTCGTAGATGTTGCTGTGGGTCCTCTTTACTCTGAAAGTGAGTAAACTTGGGAAGTTCCCACTGACTAGGATATGGTCAGATTAGGACTGACGAATGAATAGGTTCATTAAAAATTTGTTCATATGAGAGAACATTTTTTAAACCCAAAATGGATGTCTCAAGATTAGACACCTTATCCATCAACATCTTGATTAGATCAGTTGATGAATTTGCAGGTGGGGCGCCTCCTAGGTTGTAAGGCATTTGGAAGGTGTTAGGTGGAGCGTATGACATAGTTGGTTGCACTTGTATAGGTGCAACATATTGGTAACTAGTCATAGGGACTGATGTTGAAGTCAAGGGTGGTTGTGTCATGAAGCTAGAGAGCACAACTTGACTTGATGTTGTCAAAGGTGGTTGGATGGTGGCAACACGAGCTAAAGGATAAGTAGTCACTCTTGTATTTATGGGTGCAAGAGTAGGTGGGATGGAGACAATTAAGTTTTGGAATGGTGTAGAACTTTGTTGAATGGTTTGTGGTTGAGGGGGTACAGAAACCCCAATGGAGGTAGGTCCAGAAATAGAAGGAGAGGCCACACTTTGAAGATTAGTCATGGTTGGGTTGTTAGTTGAGGCAATGGCTTGGATGACCATGGGTTGGGTTACGGAGGCTGTTGATATGATTACCATTTCAATTGAGGAAGTTGGCATCCCATACACAGGATTACCTGAAAGGTCTCATGTTTGACTTCTCGTGAGATAGTGCTGAAGAGCCTTGACATTGAGGTTAAGGAACCTTTCAAATTCTTGATCCCCTTCAGGAACAATTGGATGTTGAATTGGGGTTGGTTGGATAGGAGTACATTCAGTTTCTGAATTATACTCCATTTGGAGACTTGATATAGAAGGCGAAGGTGGGAGTGGTTGTTGCCTTGCGTGGTCAACAAGAGTTTTAGCTTGACTACGTGTCAAAACCATTCAAGACCAAATAGATTCAGGTTCTAAAAACTGTATGTTTCAGCCTCAGAAAACTAGAATTTGTTTTTAATAGCAAAAAGGTCAGGTTTTTAGCTTGCTATTTGAGAAGAATTTTTTTTGACAGTGACCGAAGTTGGTAGAAAAACCGATGTTGGTGAAGTAAGTTTGTCGATGTCAGTCAGATAACCGATGTCAGTGAAGATCAATTGCCGACATCGATGGAAAAATTGATGTCAGTTACTGTGTATTTTTATAAACTCAAAAAATTGTAAGTTTTTGGAAGAAAGAAGAAAGTTCTGAGTTGTTTTTGGAGCTCAGAATAATGCATCCTTACCAGTGCAAGAAAAAAAGATAAAAATAGAAAAGTAGATGAAGGTAAGCAGCCTCTAAACGTTAAATTCCCAAGAATAAATTTTAGAGTCGTGTTGGCTTATGCCTTAGAAGAATATGTTTGGGAAGTTGGGCTTTTAGAACGGGTCCTAAAAGAGGTAGTCTAAGGTTGGGTTTGGGTTATGTTTTGGTGCTCAAAAGTCTATGTTAGGTTCCGTACGTGGCTTGGTGCTAGGGGCTTGCTCCCCTCACTTCATGAGTCTAGAGTCAAGCTGGGTCGCTTAGCCAATTTATACTTCCCCTATAGTTTATACTTTGCTAGAGAACAGAGTGGGTTCCCCCCTTGGTAGTGAAGTCTAAGTAGGATTACCAAGAAGGGTAAGCTATTTGCTAGGTGATGAAATCCTAGTCGGGCCTTGTCTCAGGTATGTTTAGATGTTTGATTTTGTGAATGTGGTCAGGTTATGTAACATATGTGCACTATGATTTATTCATAATGTGTTTTTAATTACTAGATGAGAAGGCTAAATATGCATTCAAGTAGGAATGAAATACAATAGATTTTAACCGAAATTGAAATATTTTTGTTTGGATGAAAACAATTAGGAAAAGGTTAAGAGCATGATTTTCACTACTCTAAGATGCAGAAAAGAAGTGACAAGAATAAATAGTTCTTTTTAACTTGTGCTAATGGTGTCTTTTCAAAAGATAAAGAAAGAAGAAGGATGCAAGAAGAGAAATTTTCCTAATGCACCTATATGAAAGTTTGTTTTAGAAGAAATGAACCCAAGGAAAACTCTAGGGTCCCATCGGGTGTGCCAGAATGTTTTTGCTCATTTTCGCTTTTTACATTCAAAAGAAATAAGAAACTAAAGATAATGGTTAGGGGTTAGATGATACCCAAATGAAGTTGCGCACCGTATCCAGACGATTGAAGGAGCTCCTCTTTGGCTGTGGAGGATGACACCTGTAGATAAGAAAGACTTAAACAAAGAAAATGTTAGATAAATATATGGTGGGCTGCCAAGCAAAGCTCGGTCCCAGAGGTGAAAAGACTTCCTTGAGGGATGACAGTCCACTTATTTGACAAAAGAGTGTTACTAGAAAGAGAAATAATGAAAGGCTAAAGAAGAGAAATAGATAATGCGTACCTAATTCCTGCAATCTGCCTCTCACAGTTGCCGATGCCAGTTAGTCTGCCATCGTCGGTTGGTCAATGTTGCCGATGTTGGTTAGGCTACTGACGTCGGTAGGGGAAACGGGCCTTAATGCCAATGTCGGTAGGGGAAACGGGCCTTGGATGGGTTTTAGGGTATGTCTATGGTCAATAGAATGGTCTGGGAGATTCAAAAGGGTTGTGTAGGGAAGCAGGATAGTGGACAGAGTCTTAGGAAGGACAAAGGTAGGGGACAGATTGTCAAAATGGGTCAGGATAAAAGGAAGGTTTTTTAGCCTCTCCAGGAATAAAGTTGGATTTGGTCTCAATAGTACTTAGAAATAGCAAATTGACTGATTACCAATCCATTCTAAAGATACTGAAATGAAAGGTAGAAGAATACTTAGCTCTTGCTTGATGAAGAACTAGAGGTGTTTGAACACTTGTACCTATTGTGGCTTGATGCTGAAGACCTCGTGCAATATCCAATCCAATCTGGAGTGAGTTCTGTAGAGTTTCTATAGCCTGAAGAGTGATGATAAAATGCTGATGCCTCATCCCAAAGCCTACCTTTGATATGTAAAGAGTTGAAGAGCAAGAGAATTCAGATTTGGGGTCAAGAGAATTAGCATTTGGGGTAAGAGAATTTGCCTTCAAGCCTATAGCCGAGGTTAGAATTTAGTTTTAAGCAGCTGATGTCAGTGATTCCACCGGCGTCGGCCGATGGTTAACCGACGTCAGCGGATAGAGAATGGGTAAAAAGGCTATTTTTAGCCTTTTGCCCATTCTTCCATCTACCAAGCTCAGTTGTCATTGTTAAACGGTCCAAAGGCGGGTTTAATAGGCGTGAGAATTAGTGGGGGAGTTGACATAGGTCTTAGGTAATTATGATTAGTTATAGGGTGATAAATGGTCTAAGAGCTAGGAATCCAAGGTGAGGTGTTTAGGGGAGATGATTAATTTAAAATAAGTATTTTAAATTAATAAAGTATAGGTTAGGCATGTTGAAGCTAGAAAGGGACCAAGGGGGGGTTGACACTATTTTGGTGTCTACAGTAGGAATAAATTCATGAAACTAAAAGCCTAGTGTTATAATGATAAAATTGAGCCAAGCTATATAAATCAATCCAAGCATTCAATAATGGTGAATAGAGGAGATGACGTTAGCCATATATAATTGATGAAGAATTCTTATGCATAAACCGAACAAGCCAAATGAAGAAATCATTTGAAGCTCTCAAGGAAGGTAAAGCTCGTTGTTTTTTATATTTTAATTAGGTTTTCAATTATTATTTGTTCATTAAGCTCCTCCTAAGATGTAGGATTAGATATTTTAGTATTTTAGTGTGTTGATTTCATGGTTTTATGGATTAACACTTGATTTAACCTCCTCTCTTTGTCAAATTCCTTGATCACAAATGACATGTCTAGTGGGACCCAATTGCACACCCATATCTTTGAAAAAAAATGAGTGTTAAAATAGATATTATTTTTAATTCATTTAATTTTTTTTATAGATTTTTGATGGTATGTTGTTACTAGTTTCATTCTAGTTCTCTCAAAATTTCATTAAAATCTAATTTGTATTTTAGAAGTTATGACTCTTTTAGTGACTATCACTTTTTATTTTCTAAATTTTTCATAAAAATGGCTAGTGACTATCAGTATTTTGACCTAATTTTTTTTGAGAGGTTCACCTTAGACCCATAAACAACCTCAAATTTTTTTGTGACAAATGGATGTATATTTTAAAATTTATGGTTAAAATACTAACTATAGTTTTTTATGATTTATGTGTTCGGTTTTCTTTGTTTTAACCTTCTAACTTGTTGTTTGCATGTTTCATAGGTTTATTTTATTTTTTAAGATTTATTAATTTTTTATTTAGATTTGTTCTAATCTTTGCCTAACCTAACATATTTGATTTCTTAAGGTTTTGCCTTCAGGTTGACATATTTTACCCTCCCAATTTGCTTGTTTCATTTGATAAATAAGGTTCAAGGCTAAACAAAGTGCTGACTTTTTTCTTGCAAGGCCCATTTGAAAAATACTAAAAAAAATCTTAATTAGTTCTATCACACCTTTTTTTGGATGTTTTAAAATTAATTAGGCATTTCACTTTGGGTTTAAAAAGATTTTTTTTCATGTTTGTGTTAAATGTTTTGATTGTTCTTTCAAAGTTCATAACTTAAAGCCAACGGGCTAAAAGAACACTACCAAACATTTCATTTAGTGTTATGAAATTGAATACACTTCAAATTTTTTGCAAGTTATTTTCTTTATTTATTTATTCGAAACTTGTTTGAGTAAATAAGGATTTGTGCGTGTATGCTCTCCCATCCATCCCCTTTAGGGAAATTTTGGGATAAAAAATGCCAACTTATTTTTGGGTTCTTTGTAATTATTTCCATTTGCGCATCTTAAAGCCAAAGGGAAACACTTTCAATCTGGTGCAATGAAATTAACTTCACTTTAATTATTTGCAAACTTTCATGTTGATTGTGTGTTTTAGTGAAAAGAGACGTGCGTGTATGCTCTCCCATCCATCCCCTTTAGGGAACTTTTGGGATAAAAAGTGGCATCTCATCGCACTTTGAGCCTAGTCCAAAGCACATAAATAATGTCATTTAAATACCTCCCCTAAAACTCACAATAGTAGTGGGTGATCTTGAGGTGACCTTAAAGTCTTTCTATTATGTCATTTATTCCATGCATCTTGGCTTCTGAGGGGGACTTCATTACCTCCCATGAGTTCTTTAGGGAAGCTTTGACCCAAAGTTTCATCTTTTGACATCATCTTCAAACCCTCTCCATGGGGGATATATAAATTGGGATCCCTTCACTAGAATTATGGTTTGAGTGGTTAAACCATGTCCATTAGTAGAGGCTAAGTCTGAGATGTTTGAGAATGTTGAACATCACACTATATTGAGTGAGTGACAAATGTAATGGTTTTAAAATGGGTAAGACATTTTTAAAATAATCCATATGACATGGACCCAAATGACATGCTGCTTCTCTTATTTACTGACACATAACTCGATAGATATGGGATGCATCTAGAATGATAAAAAAATAATTAGTTTTAGTTAACCCCACTTTACCATACATTTTCTAGGATTTGGATGATTATACTCAGTGTATTTTGGTCATTTTGCTTGGTGTGTTGGACTAAAACTTATATTGTTCAAACCATGTCATTTGATGAGTCATGAGTCCACATCACTCAATTATTTTAGGAGGTATTACATCATCCATATGACACTTTGATTTAACTTAGCAAACATTTTCTTTTTATGTCAAAACATTGGGAGTAACACTTAATTGAGGAAAGCACCATTAAGCTACCCAAACCATTTCAAAATATTGTGCCTTTGAAGTCTTGAATCATAAACCATTTGTCACATCATCTTTTAGGAGTGATAACACTGTTACACTACCCATTTTGTTTCAAAAGACTTGTATTGTTTCATATTACATCTCCATTATCATTTGTTTGCAATCAATCAATTGAGCCTTGTTGAATCTTGGATTAGCGTGGTCATGCTATTTAAAATTTTCTAGATCTTTGTCATCAAATTAATAGTTTATCCTTAGTTGAGTCCTTGATTAACTATTACAAGTTCAAATTTAAATATTGGTTGAATTTGATTTAGACCTCAATTCATGGGGTTGATACCCAGATCTTCCTCTTTTGTATTATTAACTTGGGTTAATTCATCATTCAAATTTGGAAAATTATATTATTTTATGCTTTTATTTTGGTCAAATCAGTTTATCTTCAAACATCTCTTGTTTAACATCTTATACCACTCATATCATGTTTTATGCCTAAAGTCATGTACTTTGTCTATGTTAAACTTTTCCAAGTTTGTTAGATTAATCAATCATCCTTTTTAAGTCAAACTTTTGTTGTCATTTGGCCATTAGTCTTGTATTTCCTATTTGAGCCTAGCTTTTGAATTTTCATTTAGACAAAAGACCTATCAACTTTTCCATTTAGTAACTTTGAACTACTTGGAACACATTCCAACATTAGAGTTTAGTAGTTTGATTCTTAGGTCATTTTACATGACCTTTGTGTGTATCACACAGTTATTATTTTTCATTTGATGCTAAACTATTTTTATCAAGTCTTTGCATAGAATTTTTGAAGATTTAACTCTACTTTAACCAAGCTAGATCATATTTGAACCCTTTATCTTTCCAAAAGGCATAACTTTTCTAGAGTTTATAAAACCCTAACTCCTCTTGTGAAATATTTGTCATTTAAATTGAGCATGGCTCACTATACACATAGTGGAAATATATAAAATTTAGGATAAAAAATCCTTTCACACAAGGGGACTTTTTGGAAATAGATTCTTATCCACCCCAAAACATTCAACCAGGGGGACAAAGTCAAGATCATTTGGCCAACTATTTGGTTAGTACACCTCCATTTACAGAGCAAGATCAAGAGATAATAGCCCAATAGTTATCTAGCATACCATCAGTTGTAGAAAGTACACAACAATAACCTTATCAAATCTTAATGTCATCAATGTATGATCCCAATAGAACCACAAAGGTAGGGTATGAAATCTTATAAAATCTAGAAAGAGGGCCTTCTAACATGTTTTACAATCAGACTCACAAATAATTCTCTTCTAACAATCCTAATGCCATTGTACCAATACCTTATCAAAAGCCCCATGTGCTTATCCCACAAAGAGGTCCCATAGATGACCACTTCGATCAAATGCATCAAGTATACTAGACATATCTCAATTTGGCATGTAACTTCACTAATATGGCCTTGTCAAATGCACCTCTTATTAATCTAGTTCCTTGAACAAAAGTTTTAACGTAGTTGATAGGTAAAGATAATTAGGTTTTAGACCCATTTACGCAAAACACTTCAGTAGAAACCGTGTTTAATACATATATTATAGAGGAAATATCTTTAGCTTCCATGCAAGATATTAATAAAAACATAAGGGGTAATACGAAAGTAACATCCAATTTAAATTAGAGTGGTATTGGCATACAAATAATCAATCAACAACAAAATGTGCCTTCATCTAGCACTATTAGTGGTTTTCAAAATTAGGGAGTAGTATATTTTACGTCCCAACCTCAACCAACTACTTCTAATCCTCAGCCAACTACTTCTTCAAGCACATAACTAACAATATTAAGTAGCCAACCAATGAGCAGTGTCACACCACAACAAAATGTGTCGAATCCTGCTCCTCAAAATGTGATGAGTAATATTCCACAATAGTAGTCATAATCAAGTATCCCAACACAATAGAGGCCAAACACATTTCCACCTCAATAGGGACAACCAATGTTCCACCTCACCAATTAGCAGTGAACATACATCTTCCCTTGCAAGCCAATATACCAATCCAAAATCAAATGATGTCTAATCAATAATGTATTTATATTGTTCAATGACAAGTACCAAATCTCTAATATGTATCCACTTCTCAATAGGTATTTTGATAATAAATAGGTTATGATGTTCCTCAAGTACCTTCTAGGCAATAATTACCTTTTATGTAGAATGTACCATAGGTTCAAAGATAAGGTCCTGAATGATAAGTTCCCAATCAATAACAAGGTTCAAATAGTTGACAACAAGTCCCTATTCAACCAAAATAGGCATAATATGGTTATATCCATCTATCCTAACCTCAATATCCACAAAAGCAATCATACATATCCAATCCCAACTATAATGTCACACCATTATAGGTATAATTTCAACAATTACACCCTAATTTGTGCATGCACATTCCTGGACCATTCCCCAGCCAATCTAAACTACCCCAGTAAATCCCTCCATCATATCCTAGTCCAAGTCATCCACTTGTGAATTCCCAACCATCAACCTAGGCCAATATTCCAACAAGTTTCCTTGATAAAGAATTACAACAAAATAAGTATGCAATTACCACCATCCAAGCTGGGAAATAGGTTAAAAATTTCAAATTGGATGATGTGTGTTCATATCCTTTTAACATGGAGTACTTATAGATTCCATTTCCTTTAAGATATGAGCCACTCAAGTTTGGTAAATACAATGGGAAAGTGACCCCAAAATACATCTGACAGAGTTCTTTATTACATGTCAGCCAGTGGCATATCGTGATATTTATCTATTATTGTTATTTCTAAGGAGTTTAGCTAGACAAGCCTTGGAATGGTTTTTAAAACTACCAAAGAACTCAGTTTTTGACTTCGATGATTTATTAGATAATATTGTGCAACACTTCTCATACAATATTGAGCATGAGATTTTATTGGTCAACTTAACACAAGCAAAATAAAAACCAGGTGAAAGCTTTGTAATTTGTCTATAGTGATGGAGAGCCCTTACAAGCTACTTTAACCATAGTCTACCAGACAAGTAATTAGTAGCTATGTTGACCAAGAATATACATAGTGAAATATCCTACTATCCAGAGTTATAGTGTGCACACATATTCAAAAAAATCATCGACAAAGGTTTAGTGATCAAAAGAACCCTTATCAATAAAGGGATAATAAAACTAAACTCAACCAATTGGAATAATGGTCAAAACCAAAATCAGACCAATAATCATAACCAAAATCCAAGCCAAATGCAAGCATCACAACCATGATAGGTCAATAATAATGATAGGCCAAAATAATTTAACTGCAACAAGAATGTTGTTGGGAATGGAGTAATAGAGTCACACCATGTCTAAATGATGAAAATATCATTTACTCAACCAGTGCCACCTTTCCATTTTACTCCTACTAAATAACCTCTTTAACAACAACAACAAGCACAACAAACACAACCTAGGCTAGCACAATAAATATAACAACTACAACAACTTTTAACTTTGCAAAACCCACCTCCTATAAGGAGAAACCCACCTACACGTCATCCTTTTGCCAACCTTGGAGAACCCATCGAAGTAGTATTTTGAAAGCTTGTAGTAGTTAACCTAATCAGATACCCTATTTTCAAAGAGCAATATCATGAGGGTATATACATGCTAGACTAGTACAAACTAGAACAATTTTATGAGTTTCATAGGGTGAAAGACCATAATTTATAATGTTGTGTGCAAATCAAGCATGCCATTCAAAATATGTTAGAGAATGTTGAGATGACATTGGATAATGGAGTTTCTACATCCAATCAAAACCTTGGCATCTATTAGAACCCATTTTCTCAACATAACAATCAACCAGTCTAATAACAACAACAACATCAACAATAAAGGCAAAATCAATAGAATCAACAACAAAACCAACAAAGCCAAAATAATAGACAAAACCAAGGCTAGAATAATGGCCACAACTAAAAAACCTACCATGCCATTGCACATGAATATAACTCAATTATAGTTCATATCTCAAGAGGTAGAGTTACACCATTTCCATCAATCCTAGACCAAATTTCAACCAGACAAGATAGTTACTAGTCATACCAAACCAATACAATCATTTTGGTAACCCTTTTTTAACCTAGGACCACACACAGGTGAACCAAAAATTAGGGATTCCCATGTTAGGACCTTATAATAATAACTCATCATTTTCCCATGACCATACTCAAGTGCATTGGTGATTGAAACTTATCTTATATAGTCCCCTTCCACCACCATCAGTTATCAACAATAGTCCTATATCTAATCCTGATTATGTAATCACAACTCGATGGTTTAAAATTACCTTAATAGGACCAGAACCACCTACCACTTGACCCATCATCCAACCCATCATTCAACATCAGAATAATCCATTTAACATTGTTCAAGAAAAGACATTTGATATTGTGGAATAATTGCAAAAGATGCCAGGATAAATATCCATTTTAGATTTGTTGTACACGTCAACAATCCATAAGAAAATCTTGAATGAATACCTTAGCCAATCCACTATTCTGAATGACATATCCCCTAACCAATTCAAAGCTTTGGTTGGACACCTAACTCCAACCCAACAAGTCATATTCAACCAAAGCAATATGTCACCTCTTAGCCAATTGCATAACAATCCATTATACATTGAAGTGTATATAATGCGACACAAAGTAAAATGTGTCCTTATAGATAATAGATCAGGTCTAAACATAGTGTTTCTCAAGCTCATCAAGCTTTTTGGGTACATAATGATGGATCTCCAAGCAAAAATAATCACCATCAAAGCATACAATAATCAAGAGCACAAATCACATGGAACCATTAGCTTACTATTTATCATTGGGCCCTTGACTCATCATACTCTTTTCCATGTATTAGATCTTGATTTGTCATATAATATTCTTCTAGGTAGGCCTTGGTTAGATGAGATTCATGCAGTCCCATTGACATTGCACCAATGTATCAAGTTATCCCATTCAGGGATGGAGGTTAACATTCTATGAGATTTGCATCTATATGAGCATTATAAACATCTAGAGGCTAAGTTCCAAAGTTAAAACTATCATTTTGGCATGAATCCATCTAATAAGTAGGATAATGGGAAGGCAATACTCCTTGAATTTCCAAAGGATAACTACATTGATCTTAATACCCTTGATTCTCTTAGTCACATGGCACCTCCTAAAGTATCTAATCATTTTACCATCTTGGCTCATGGCCCAGGAGAGTAATTGACTCATGATACATTTCATATCACAAAGCTTTCTTAGAACCTAAAATCCTTTGGAAGACATAAAGTTATGCCATGTATATACTGGCAAAAAAAGGGAAAAGGCCACATTCATAATCCAGGACTAGTCATTTTCATACTAGCTTTTGGTCGAGAACAAGATCCTCTATAAGGAGATGAGTCATGGTTATATAATTATAATTTGGCCAATTGTTACAAGAACCCCAAGTATTCCATTCCCAATCACATCATGAAAATTCAAGATTTGGAAGGAATAGGCCCCAAGCCAAATCTATAGGGAACATTAGAACCTATTTCTATGACCAAGTATGAAGGAACCTATGGACTTGGATTTAAAATGCCTAGGGGTAACCCCATATACCTTACTCATGTTCCATCACCATCGACTAGTGATGAGGATGCCAATAGTGAAGCAGTGTTTGATCATAGCTTATTTGATGACTTAGCCCATACTAACCTATTTGATAATTACACCATTTGCACCCTTCACCCAATCATTCATAACAATCCCCTAGCAATATATTATCCCCAACTAATAGACTAAGATCAACAAGAGGTACACATACCAATTGATGATTTCTAAAATGATAAAGCATTCTGTGATTTTTTAGGCCTTAGGGACAATGTTCTATTGGGAGATCATAAATCAAGATTCTCAATCAAATTGGATCTTGAAGCCTATTTTGGAGAACTAATAAACACCCTCAGCCAAAAGCAAATAAATAAAACATTGAGGTCTCAAAGTGAAAACCTCTTTGAGGCACTTTTGACAAGGGAAATAGTAAAGATAAAGGCCAATCTAGTAGTGAAAACCTATTTCAAGCACCACTAGATGGGGGTGTTCAACCTTCTTCATGTATAGACTAGGAAACCACCAATGATAAACTTGTCTATGGGTCTGAATTTAGTATTGAAGAGCATCGATATTTTGAGCAAATCATGCAATAAACTAGCAATGATGAAGTTCACTATGGATCTAAATTTAGCCTTAAAGAGCAACAGGATTTTGATCAAATCATTCAAGAGGATGCTAATAATAAACATGATAATGGCTCTAGATTTAATCTTGAAAGGCAGGAAGCCCTTGATAAAGTCATACAAGAATTCTTGACTAGATTTGTCATATGGCCTAATCTCCCATTAGGAGATTCTGATTCATCATGTCTTGTAGATCTTGTCGAAGAACCAATCCTAACAGAGGACTCTAATGTTGCCAATCAATTCAAATCATTACCAACTATCCTTGGTGGTGGCTCAACTCTTCTAGTCAAAGATACAATAGAGTTTAACATTGGGTCCCTAAATGACCCAACATGGATCAAGCTGGGCACATCCCTTACTAAGAAGGAGCATGAAGTCCTTACAACCCTTTTGAGGGAATTTGTAGATATAATTGTATGCACATATTCTAACATGATAGGTTTAGATCCTGCCTTGGTTCTACACCACCTTGTGATCAATCTTGATGCCAAACTAGTAAAACAAAAGCTGTACAAGATGTATCCTCACATTATTGTATTAGTGAAGAAAGATTTGGAAAAACTCTTAGAAGTAGAATGTATTAGACCAATTGACTACTCTGAATGGATTTCCAACATAGTACCTATCAACAAGAAACCAAAAGGAACCAAAATATATACTAATTTTTGTAACATTAATAAAGCATGCCCTAATAATGACTTTTCACTATATAAAATTGACATGATAGTCAACTCCACAATGGGTTATGAAATTATTTCACTAATGAATGATTTCTTAGGTTACAATCAAATCAGAATAGCACTTAAAGACCAATACAAAATAGTGTTCACCACTATGTGGGGAACATTCTATTATTAAGTCATGCTGTTTGGCCTTAATAACATAGGGGCCACTTGTTAAAGAGATATGATGGTCATATTTCATGATATGATGCATGACACTATCAAAAACTATATGGATGACATATTAAGTATATCCAAAACCAAGGTTGACTATCCAACAACATTAAGGAGGATATTTGAGTGACTACGAGAATACAAAGTCAGGCTCAACCCTAAGAAGTGTGCGTTTGGAGTTACACTAGGAAAATTTTTGGGCTTCATCATGTATTTTAAGGGCATTGAAGTTGATCTAGCTAAAGTAAGAGCCATAATAGAGATGCTACCACTGACCAATCTAAAGAGGTTCTATAGTTTGCAGGGTAAGATCCAATCCATCTGACGCTTCATATCTCAATTTTCAGACAAGTGCCATCCATTTACACACCTACTAAAGAAAGGTGGCATATTTTATTGGGATAACAATTATCAAGAGGCTTTTCAATAACTAAAGGACTATCTCATGAATCCCCTCATTCTATTGCCTTTAATGCCAGGGAAACCATTCTTGTTATATCTTTTTTCTAATGATAATGCTTTGGAGGAACTTCTAGCTCAACATGATGACAAAGAAAAAGGGCATGTAGTGTACTATCTAATCTATATACTAGTTGCATATGAGCAAAACTATATGCCCATAAAAAATCTTGTCTTGTTATGGTCTTCACAACTTAGAAACTGCACCACTACATGTTGAACAATAAGACCATGGTTATTTCCAAATTAGATCCACTTAAGTATCTACTATCAAAAATAACTTTGTAAGGTCATATGGCTAAATGAATCATGTTACTCAGTGACTTTGAGATAGATTATGTAAAATAGAAAGCAATCAAAGGATAATTTCTCATAGACCACCTTGCTAAAGCACCTCTTAAAGACATAGAGCCATTAACATTCCAATTTATTGATGAATCCATCATGACCATCATTGAAACACCTATTAAAAGTAGCCTTAGAAGCTGTATTTTGATGGATCATTCAGTGCACATGGATCTAGGGTAGGCCTTTTATTCATAATGCCTTAGGGGGTTCTAATCCCCAAGTCACTCAGAATCAGCTTTCCTTATACCAATAACATGGTTGAATATGAAGCACTCATCTTAGGGCTTAAGGATTTGATAGGTAGCACAATGGAACATATGTCATCTAACAATTTATGATGATTATTAGTTAATCATCAATTAGGTTACAAACCTTTTCTAAATTAAAGATGATAAGCTAGTTTCATACAAGGCAATGGTTAACACTTTCAAGCAAGAGATTGCTGACATTTAATTTGAGCATATACCAAGAGTGATAAACATAATAATATATGCCATGGCTACCATTAGATCATTGATTCATCATGCAGACACAACTATCATGTATTAGTTTATTATAAAAAATCCAATAGCACCAGCTCATGAACCTTTAATTATTGCAATAATATGTGATATTTTTGGTCCCATCTCTAATTGGTACTCAAACCTATATGACCATTTACATGAGCAAATCCTCCCACCAAACTTATCCCAAAAACAAACCAAAGCTTTCATCCATAATGCCCATTGTTATACCCTACTCGAACCAAACTTATACCATCATAGTTTTGATGGAACTTTGATTTATTATTTACCTTCAGTAGAATCTATACTAGCATTATGGGAAGTTCATGAAGGATTATGTGGAGCACACACCAGTGAGGCAATCCTATCTAAAAATCTCTTGTATACTAGTTATTATTGGTTGACAATAGATGCAAATACAACTACATATGTCAAGAAATGTGACAAGTGTTCACAACATGCTAATTTGATTCATGGACCCACTAAGACCTTAAAAATAATGCTGACATCATGGCCATTTACTATGTGGGGCCTTGACCTCATTATGAAGATAAACCCCACCTCATCAAATGGCCATAAATACATTGTCACCATCATTGAATATTCCACTAAGTGGGTCAAAGCTATAACCATCTCATTTGCCACTACATTATCCCTTTCAACATTATATCTGATAATGGAGGGTCATTTAAGAATAAAGATGTTGAAAAACTATGTGCTGAATATAAGATCACACAACACTTTTCAACGGTGTATTACCCTTAAGATAATGGCCAGGCTAAAGCATCAAACAAAACCATTGTCAACATTCTCAAAAATAATGTCAATGATGTTGGTCACAATTGGCACCTTCAAGTATTCTTTGCCCTTTGGGAATAATATACTAATCATCGCACACCCATAGGAGCCACTCCATACTCACTTTTTTATGGCACTTAAGCCATACTTCCCATTGAGGTCAAGTTGCCTTCATTACACATATCTTTCAAGCATGTTCTTGATGATAAGGACTATCGAGTAGCTCACCTGTAAGAGCTATATTAACTTGATGAGAAGCACATGGACACTATGAACAATCTATAGGCCTATCATAATTGACTTTGGGGTCAATACAATTAATGTGTAAAACATAAAACATTTAAACTTGGTGATATTATCCTAAAAGAGAACCAAAAGAATACCATGATAAAAAAGAAGCATAAAGGAAAGTTCAAACCCAAATAGTTGGGTCCTTTCATTATCACTATAGACTATGGTGCTAGAGCATACAAGCTCACCACACTAGATGGAAATAAACTTGATGAGCCGATGAACATTATTCACCTTAAGCAGTATTATGCTTATGTAACTTGATGCATTGTATATAAGGACCATTTCAAGTTGTACCATTTTATCAATATTCTACTTTATTCCATTATCAAACTATTTGTTCTACCATCCTCTCATTTTGACATTCCAACCAGACTGTCCAATGATTCCATTCCTACTTGACCAAACATGTTTTAAATCCTATCAACCTAGCCCGTTTGACCTTGGTTCATCCATTGGTTTCACATTTTTAGAAAATAGAATTAGATCAATTTTAGTAGTTATATTAAGCATTTCAGACAGAGGCAGTATTTTGGAGTAGTATGATATAAGTTTTGGTAGTTGTGTCCTTTGTTTCTTATTCCCTTCTTATCAAGTTTCTTTATGTGAGCCTAATTATATCACATGTTGGGGAAAATCCATGTTCACCAGTCTTGATACTAAGTATATCACCTACTAGGACAATTTGGTATCGTTGATCTATCAGTTATATCCTAGTTATAACCTCTTATGGGTAAACTAGGGTCAACATTTGTCTATTGTGCCTTAACATATCACCTAGCCATTCATGTGTTGTACTATGCCATCATACCAACTATGCCTATTTTATTTGAATTGTCTACTACACTAGTCAAATTCCTCCACTATGAGGTGAACTACTATGAACTAAAACCATTTTGGGACATATGGGTCACATTTGATTCATGTTGAGGTTAGCTCAATCCCCCTTTAGCCACACTCTCACCATTTTATGAGAAAATTCATCCACACTCTTGCCATTTTATGATCAATTTCAGCCACACTCTCACCATTTTGTGAGCATCTTCAACCACGCTCTCACCATTTTATGAGCATCATTTATTGTTATAACACTCTTTCCATTTTATGAGCAACTTCAGCCATGCTCTCACCATTTTACAAGGATCATTTCAAGTTATAACGCTCTCACCATTTTGTGAGCTTGGACCATTTTAGTGTCTCGTCATTCTCAATTGAGTTGAGATGCTTCAAAAATTCTAAAAACATTTGAAAATCATTTAGAAAAACCAAAAACATTGACCACTTCCTTGCCTTATGGATTTTGGGAACCCTCACTAAGTCACAAAAAAATCACTTAATTCTTAGTTTCCCCATCCTTTTTGTCATTTTATCCTATGCTATCACCATTTTGTGAGTTCATCCCTATTATTCTATCACATCCATCATGTTTTCTATCAATCATCATTTTCTTCCCATTTCTTGGGAGAACTACATTTGGCCTGAAGTTTTATTGGATCATCATATCCATGGAACTATGGAGGCAACATCCACTTTCCTAGCACATATGGAGATAACTCAACCACCCCCTTCCTTTTCTTCTATTCCCCCATCTTGTTTGTTTATTCAGTTGTCACCTAGTTTCTAGGGCTAATGTTCATCATGTTATTTATACTAACATAGGGAATAACACCTGTTTGTTTCTTTGTTTGTCTTGTTTGTCTTATTTCTTTATTTGTTTATTTGGTTTGTTTGTTTGTTTGTTTGTTTGTTTGTTTGTTTGTGTGCCTGTTTGTTTGCTTTTAGCATTGTGGCATTGATTTAGTCTATGTGTGTTCATTAAGTGATTCATTGCACATTATTATTGAATCTATCCATATTCAAACATCTAAATTGTCATCATGTTTTTATCATCAGTGTAATTATTTTCTATTATTTATCAAATATCAAGAGTTAGTCCTTATGCATATTTTGGCTAAACACCGATGGTGTTTTATCATGAGGCCTACCATCAAATGCTACAACAAAAATCAGCTTTTAGAGGTTTACAACATGAATGCAGGGTCACTATCTCCTCAACACTAGCATCATTAAAAATCTCAATCCAATCCCAATCATATTCCAAATAGAGTAATTAAATAATGAAAGAATTTAAACTTTTATTAGTTCAAATGAGTATCTCCCTACTAGCAGGTTGTCTCAAATTCATATTTATCCTTTGTATCGAATTATCAATCCTCATCCATTAATCATGTTTTTCATAATTAGGGTATACTGAATTAGCATTGTACACCATCCCACATGCATTATAAATGATTATATCACCTACTGGGGTAAATCATTGTGTTATCACCACTTTCTTTTCTTATTTGTCTATCCTAACTAGGGCAGCTCCTTCTTCTCAATGATTATATCACCTACTAGGGCAAATCATTGTGTTGAGCAAATCATCATGTTACTACCTTTGGGAAAACCCATTGTACACCATCCCACTTGTATTTCTTAGTGATTTTACCCTAGGTTAATGGTTATCCTAACCATCGATGATCAGGTCTTCAACCTATTTTAGAGTGTTATCAACTGTGTATAAAATGAGTAACTTCTTCCTAAATAGCAACATACTTTAAAACCATTACAAAGCATCATAAATAACAAATTTATCCCCATATCCAATTAGTAACTTCCTACTACTCAATTAACAACCTCATCTTATAAAAAGAGATGAGTAAGAGGTAAAGAGGATGGATGCCCAAGCTATAAAATCTTCTTGCACATAGGTATCCAGCCTTCCTTCAAAAATTAAGTAATAATAGTGAAGACCTAAACCTCTATCAAAATTGCTATCAATGCCAAAGTACTATCACTCTGGATAAATTTATTCAACCTTACACCATCAAATATCTAGTAAATTATAAGTATATCACACTAGTTGTTTGTTATGTCACTTCATTTTAACCCTCCTAACCTGTTCAAACTTATCTCCTAGCTTCCCACCTTTGACTAAACCCATACCAAAATCCATACATGACCATTTAATTAATCTGTAATCTCTTTCTAAAAAACCTAAAAACACATAGACAACCACCAATGGTTATCCAAACCATCAATGGTCACCTCAACCACTAAAAGTCACCTCAACTATTGATGATCATCCAACTATTGATGGTTAGCCCAATCGCTGATGGTTCACTCAACCGACGATGATCACTATGGAAAAAATAACAAGAAGTTAATTTTTAGATCCTCTACCTCAACCAAACCCTACTTTCTTTATTCTTTCCTATTCATAGAGACTTCTCTAATTTTTAAAAATTGACCCCAACTATTTTAACATAGATATTGACCTGCTTTTGCTATTTTAGTCATTTTCCTTGAATGGACATTTTAATTTCTTCTTCTTACATGCATTTAATTTCATGTTATTGAATGCAAGTATTATTTATTTTCATCTACATCAACTTAATTATTGTAAACAATGGATTGATAGCTTCCTAACAAGCATACGCTTCTTGGATGTAGCTCACGCTAGGTAGTCCACTCAACTATTTTTCTAACAACCCCTTTTCTAGTATTTTTCATATCTACAGGTTATTCCTTCCAAGCCAAAGAGGTTATTATTTATTATCTACAAGTTATTCCTTTTAGGTTATGCTATCAATGCCATGGCTGGCCTATTACACTTCATTTTAGCCACTTGGCCTTTCTTTATTTGGGCTCTCAACTTTGTCGGTGAGTTTAAACTCACCTCTTTTGATGGGCATATTTGGTTCATCACCACCATTGACTATTTTATGAAGTGGGTCGAGGCCATGCCTCTTAGCTATATGTGCAGGAAGACCATCGCCAAGTTCATCTTGAACCAAATTATTTGTAGGTTTAGGGTTCTCACTACAATCATGACCGATAATGGCCTGGGCTTCTAAAGCCCCAAGATACATGAGCTCATTAAACATTTTGGGTTCAAACTCCATTTCTTCCTCTACCTATTACCCCCAAGGAAATGTGAAAGCATAGTCTTCAAAGAAAACTTTGAAGAAGATGTTTCTCCTTACCATTTCCTAGTCTAAGAGAGACTGACATCTCATGCTCTATCCTTCCCTTTGGGCCAATCAAACTAGATTTTGAATGACCATGGGGGTAACCCCATTCTCTCTCATATATGGGTCTAAGGATAGTCTTCCCTTAGAAGTCTTAATCCCTTCACTATGGGTTAAGACATTTGGTTATCTCTTTGATGAGGAAGAACATTCCACTCACCTCACTAAGCTTAAGTAGTTAGATGAGCAATGCCTAGCTGATCTTGAGTACAACCATGTTTACCAACATTATCAATGCCACCAATTTGATAAGTTGGTGCACCCTCTTTAGTTTAAGGTGCATGATATGGTATTTATTTTTAATAAAGAACACTACAAAAAGGGAGAACTTGCACACAAGCAGTTTGACTCTTTTGTCATCACGACCTCTCTAAAAAATGGGGCCTTTTGTCTCTCAAATATCAAAAGTGAGCCCTTGTGACACTTGATCAATGGGTTCTACCTCAAGACATTTCATGTATAGGGTCTACACAACCCTCTAGGAAAGTCACCTATGGTGGTAAGGCAAACCTTTCCTCTCTTTTATCACCATTAACCTTTGTGCCATTGGTATATGTGTGTGCATGTGGGTTATTTATTAGCAGTTCCTACTATCTAATCACATGTATCTAGTAGTCTATATTAGATGAAGCATACACATCACACACAAAATCATATACACACATGTGCTAATAATGAGGAAATAATTATATATATATATATCATAAAAAAATATTTTTTTCTTTAGGTACATCACATAGGCTCACAGTCCCCAAAAGCTATAATGTGTGTGGCTACATATGCATACCCAATTAGCCTATGACTGTGTAGTATCTATGATAGTCATACTCTAGGTGGAGATATGGATCTATGCCTCTCAACTACTCAAACTATAGTCTCCTATAATATAGCTAGTCAGTCTACCCTCACTCTAGGTACCTCAAATCCTCTGGTCTACTCTCTAGCTAGTTAAGCTCATAGTTGATTGATCTCAGCCTCTGCTCTCACTAGTCTCACCTTAGTCTCCATTATAACCACCTTATGGTTTGCTATCGATGCCTCATGCCATGTTGATTCAACCTCTAGATATAAAATCCTATGCCATACCCTCATCAGCTTAAGTGAGGCTCATACACCCACATGCTAAAATTGAGTGTGTAGCTCTAACCCCATTGGTAGATGTGGTACCCACTCTATTAATGGTATCCCTGCCACATTAGGGAATAAATCCCTCAATAATAGGGCCACTTGGGGTCTAGTCCAACTAATCTAGTCTCACACACACACATAACATATATGTTCATCACATATTTTCCCTCATTAAGGATGAGTATAAAGATAAAGTGATATATAGGAAATACACTTATCATACCTAGCAGTGTTGATGGCCTCTATGGCCCTCTTATTGGTCATGCTCCTCTTGGAAGTGGTGGTCCTCACCATGGTGGCCTCTCTCCACCATCACCCCCCTTGCTCTACCTCAATTATCTATCAAGCTTAGCCCTAGCTAGCCTGGGCTATGCCCATCTCCCTTGTAGATCCTACCTCCTTAGATGATGGTATGATCCCTATGAAACTTAGATATCCTCCTATTCCAACTAGGGCTCTACCTCGACGTCTCTAATCATTATATAGGTCTATAGGGATATATAATGTAGCTTGAAAATACATTTAGATTCAAGGTAGTTCACACAAGCTCTATCCTATCTATGAATTTTTTTGAGCAGTGTTATGCCCTCCGCTAGTGTAGGGTATGCCTTGATTCCATATGGCATCATCAACTACATTAGTGGGAGCCTCTTATAAGCCCAAGATATGAATAAACTAGGTTATGTCAATCTACCTGACCTTATGCACTAGATGTGATCTAGTTGTTGGTATAATCCTCCTAAGATGTACTAGCCCTAGGAAAATATCTATCCTCTTTTAGCTTGCAAGACAACTCATATCCATGATAGTGGTAGCAATCCTATACTCTAGCCAACGTAGAGTCTCCTAACCATGGTCCTTGCTATCACTATCTGGAGAGTGGGTACACCTAGTGATGACTATGTGATTTACACTCCATGGTTATTTTACTATGAGTGAGGTCCCACCAAATAGATCTCTATTGCTAATACATCCTGCACCAATGGTAGTTCTATCTCTCTACCTATCAGTTTCACCCCATAGAGTCTATGGACATCCTCTATACTGAGGATAGCCTTGAGCTCATGCCCTAGTTAGAACATGTGCCTCTTAGGTACCCATGTAGTCACTAATATATTCACTAGGTCTCTAACTTAACATAGTGAAGGTACATGTACTAGCCACCAAAGTCATGCACTCCATAGATGATCTTGGTTCACCAATGGTAGAGCATTGACCTCCTTATCCAACCTTGTGAGAACTCTCTCCTAATTAGTCAACTCACATGACCCATCTAGCTATGTTGGCCTCTCTCTAACCTATGAAGGTCCTACTTATTTTGGTAGGCTAACTCCTCTATGTGTCTAAACAAGCAATGAAATAGGCAAATGGTTAATCAATTGGCCAAAAAAAGAGTATGAACAAGTAAAAAATGAGTAAACTAATTAATTTTTTTTATCTATCTACTTTTTTTTCCCTCCCTTCTCTTTTCTCCCCTTTCAAGACCTCCCAGGCTCTTCTAGGCTCCCTAGGGGCCTATTTTAGCCCTTTGCTACCTAAGGCTATAGTTTTTTGGGCAAAGTCATGCCCTGGGCCTCCTAGGTTGTGGCTTGCATTGGGATGCCCTGAGAGCCCCCAGGGCTCCTCTTTTCTCTCTCCATAGGGCACCATTTAGATCCTTATTGGTCCTAATTACTCTATGTCATCAAGCCCATCATTTTGACTTCTTTATCCACTTGATTCATTGACAAAATTGCTTGAAATGAGTCAAAATGCATGTAAGGCCTCCCAAATCCCTAAAAAATGAATAAAATTGACAAAGTTTGTTCATCAGACTTACCCAAACCATCCTGTGTGTCTTTGATGCTCTCATGTTCGTATATACTCCAATTGGGATTTGGTTGCTTTTCGAATCTCCTCTATCTCTCTCAGAGTGAAAATGACATCTTTTCTCTCTTTTCCCCTATTTTTAGCCCCTTTTTCTTGCTTTTTGTGGGTGCTTTTTAGGGTTTTCACCCATTTTTGCATTTTTGACCATGAAACCTCCATCTTAGAGGTTTTAGCACATTATAAACATATTGGTGGCATCTATTTTTTTATATGAGGCTTATTTAGGCCTAATTTGGCCCTATTTTGGTTCTTGAGACCCCTTCTAGGTCTCTATTGACCTCTCAAGCCTCTGTCCCATCTCATGGGCACCCAAGGATAGAAGTTAATTGTGCTTCTTTTAGTTAGTCTTTTATTTGATTTTTTATAGTTGATCCATTATAAATCCCTCTCTTTCTTGTTCTTTATGGTTATAGGTAGGGTTATCAGCTGGCTATGGTGGTTTAGGAATTACTCTAGTCTTGCTGACTGGTCTTCATCTTCATTAAACTTCACCCTACTTTCCCTTGTTACCTCTCACCATGGGTAGTGTTGGTCAATCATTATGATTATAGATTGACTTCATTATTTGTTTCCCTCATAAAACTCACTTGCACTACTTCACTTTGAGATCCGCTTTCTATAGTCATTTGTCTTTCATCCTTGACCCTCATCATGGTGCACCTCTTAGTGGTGATTCACACTGATGGAGATAGTTGGGGAAACTTAGGACTAGTAGCTATGGCTTGGGTTATCGATGATTAGTGGGGATATGGACTTGTTATGTTTGGTTTCTTCTTTACTAATGATATGAATAATGCTATTGAGTATCACACAATCATTGGCACCTTGACTGATACTTGTGAGTTAGGCACATGCTATGTGTAGTTATTTTATAACTCACTCTTAGCCATGTCTCAAATCACCAATGTCTAAGCTATCCTTAGCTCTGAGTTAGTCCCTATCTTTGAGTGAGAGTGTGATTTTCTCTCTTTCTTTGAGGACATCTAGTTCACCCATATCCCTTTTAAAGAGAACACTAGGGCTAACACCCTAGTGAATGTCATTCTAGATAGTATGATATTATTTGATGTCACTTATGTCCCTTATTTATAGGAATTGGAGCTAGAGCTAGAGCTGAAGTTGGATTCTAGATTATGCAACATTTGCACTGTCACCCATGCATCGTGCCATCAAATTCTTCCATTGCCATCCTTATTTGGTAAGTAAAATTAATGTTTCCTTTTATCTTTATAGTTTTTATTTTTTATTTGCTTTAGTCTGGCTTTTAGGTATTGCATGACACTCCTTGTTTATTTTAACACCGACTGCTTATACTTTGGGGGCATATATAATCATCCTTCCTATGACCCTACTCCTTCCTATGATTATACATCAGCTCATGTGCAAATACCAATCCTAGACATATTAATCT
The DNA here is from genome assembly GCA_037957365.1 of Torreya grandis. Lineage (NCBI taxonomy): Eukaryota > Viridiplantae > Streptophyta > Pinopsida > Cupressales > Taxaceae > Torreya > Torreya grandis. The sequence continues at coordinate 654,424 of JARHVA010006271.1, forward strand.
AAGACATTCACCACCTTCTTGGACCTCTCCTACATCATGTTCCTACCCTTCATACATTCTTAGTTCATATTGGACCTTTTTCATGTAAGACATGCCTTTCTACAGACCCCCAAGGGTCTCTTGGGAGCTTGTTGACCAACCCTGGTCAAATTTTAACCTAGGCCATGGCTTGTGTGAAGGAAAACCACAACCTATGCTTCACGTTTCCTTTACCAAATCCATGGCCTAGGCCATGACCTAGGTAGAACATTGTAAAAATCCCACATTTAAAGCCAAATGTCCAAAAATGACTACTCTTAGGTTATTTGACAGATTTGGGTGGGGATATATGTCTCTTTCTCATTCATTTGAGTCTCTCTCTTCTCATTATATATATATTATGATTATTATTCCCTCTCTTGACTCTCATGCCTTCTTGAATCTCTCTTGGTTCATTCTTGGCACTCTTGAGCTTGATTGGGGATAGAGAATCCCATATGCTGCTACACTCTTGCTTAGAGACTCCATTGATGGTCTCAATTATTCATTCTTCCTTATGGATTTATACCAAGCACCTAAATTTTGAATTTCACCTTATTTTTTCTCTTGGTTAGAGCTCTTACACCATTTCAAGTTCTCACTTCACCTCCTCTTTTGCTCTTGGCTCTTGGTTTGGACTTCAGCTTGCACCTAGATTGGTCTTCCTCCTAGATTACTTCCTAGATTAGATTCTTGGTTGGTAAAAAAATTGAACATCATATTTGAGCTTGATTTGAGGGAAATTTGCTATTTAAAGTGAAACTCATTTGTTTTATGTAATGTATATACTAGGGTTTGAATTGTTTTAGTAAAATGGTTGTTTTATATCTTACTTGGAGTAGTTTCCAAAGTTAATTGCATTTGTATATGTTTAAAGAATAATTTAACTATTTGAAATCCTTTGTTGATTACCATTTATCTCTTTAGAACCCTTGTTAATTTCATAACTAGAGATATACATGTTCAAAACACAATAGAAAACTTGCTCAAACATTCTCTCCTTCTCTTGCTAAAAACTAGAACATTGCATTGATAGACAACAATAGTATTGAATTGGAAGGATAACTCAAATATAAAATAGGCATGCTCTTTAAAATTTGCTTGAAGACATATTTATTACATAAAACATCTTTCATTTGGTCTTAAGTACTTTAATTTCTAGATTTACATTCCATTGGTTATATCATTTCATTCAGTATTGTTGCTTTCATATTATTTATGCAACCAATAGTATAGTTTTAGCCACTTGATTTACTATGGTTGGACCCATTATATTAATTGGCACACTTTGTGTGCCTATTTAGGATATCTCTAACTTGGTTTGTAAGTCTGTCTATAGCTTGGTGAAATCTGATAAACTAGATAGCCACTATAGACCTCTTGTAGCCCATATAACCCTTGAGCCTTCTAGCCTCTTGATGGTTTGCTTTAGCACCCTATCAAACACTGGTGGTTCTATTAAGATTCATGGAGATAAAAATAATAAGCATATATAATGTATAGAATGATATGGATTTTTCCATTCCATCTAATCAACCTATGTATAACTAAGCATATGGAAATTATGTGTCATGCACATGCCCCCAATCTTATATCTGAGAATACTAATTCTGGACTAAGTATATATTAATTGAATCTGTGTATCTAAACTAAATGTGGAGTAATTATGTTGTACATGATGCCCCAAAATCTGAGCAACTAGTATGAATATGAGATAAAATGAGTGTATATGAGCAAAATCTGAACATAACTATCAATGTATTGTACCTAGTGTACTATGCTAGATAATCTAGACTACCCTAAAGCTAGGGATACTAGATAGTGGTGCCATATAGTGGACAATAGTGCCCTATGGCACTAGTGTCCTATTCTAGGTGTTAATGTTTGTCTAGTTTGAAATCTAAGTGATCCAAACTACTTTTTGAGTCCCTATTTTTTCCTATGTCTAATTTTTGAAATTGAGCCTATGTGGTGAAAATGATATGTGAATAGCAATGTAGGATCTTGATATCTATGACAAACCCATTTGAATGCCCCATTTTTGAGGGTAGTTATGAAACCTATGTAAGAACTATCCTTAAAATAAGTATCTTTATAAAATGTGTTAGCTGGAGCATATATATGATAACTATGTGATATTCTAATATAATGTACAAACATAACATCAAAATGTAAAAGTATCTAAGCATAAGTAGGTAATGTAAGATGTATGTTGTAATCTAACATTACACAAGGGTGTTAAGATATATGTAATCAATGTGTAAAAACAAATATGAGTAGCTACCTATGGGGAATGGGGCATGATGTAATCACGACACTCAAGTAGGAAGGGTAGATGCATGAGGTCCCTCATGGCATAAAAAACTGGTGTGTATGTGTAACAAGCAAATATAATTATCATAGTGAAGATGCAAACAAAGAAGCATAAATAAAAACATATGAGGCACAAAAAAGTAGGTCAAAGGGCCACAATATAAGGGACATGGGCACATATCACTAAATCTAATAATGGAAGACATATAAGGACATGTTCAAATGTCCACATACACAAGCAACAAGAAATTTGGCTTAGAGCCACATAAAAGGACATGTTGAAATGTTTGCATATACGATTAGGAAAGCACACACAAGGGACATGGGCACATGTCCAAGGAACATAAACATAGAAGTGGTGTCGAGCCAAAGAATAATGGCATATTCAAATTCCCTCAAATAGAAGAAGCATAGGAAACATAATCAAGTCTAAACTAAGAAAAATAGAAATGAAAGCATGTATAACTATGTAGTAAAAATCTATGTAAATGCTAATATATACTATGCTAAGTCCAAATTAGTGATAATCAACAAAATTTTAGAAATGAGTAGCAATGATCAATATCAAGATATAGTAATGCATCAAGTAGAATATATAATATGTAGGGATAGAACCTGGTAGTATCAACTATGTAGGAGATACCCCCGAGTGGGTGGATGTATCAAATGAATAAACCTAGATCAATGTATATGCCTCGAGTGGGTAAATGATAACAAGTTTGGATTATTTTAGTGAACTGGGGTCCTATATGTAATCTACAAGCACTCAACAAGAACAACTAAAACATCTATGTATGATGATAATGACTATACTAAGATAGCTAGCTTATCTAATATCTAAAAAGTATTATAAATGTAAACATATAAATGCATAAATTTTTTAAATGTTGTGTTTTTTGAGTGATATTTGAATGATTTTGTATTTTGGCATGTTATATTATTTAATGTTTTCTAGATATAAGCTATATATAAGCAAATAAAAATAAACTATGTATAAGGAGCGAGAGAGAGAAGGAAGTATGTAAAAGAGGGTAGGAACCATACTAACTATAAGTCTCATGGGAGACTCATTATCATGGTGAATTGTATTGAAAATAAGAATGGTAATATTTCATGTAGTGTGAATACTATGCTATAGTTGAATGTTGTTGTAATATGAATCTAAGTATTTTTCATCATTATAATCATAATAACCTAGTGTGCTAGAGGGAATTGCCTCATACTATGGAGTTAAACTTTATAAATTATGATTTGGCATATTGATTGTGATTTTGGCCTTTTAAATTGTGCTTATTATAGACATATGTTGTTGTGAAGGCTCTTTTTCTAAAAAAATGATTTTGAGAATTCTTGTTTGTTTAGCATGATTTTGAATTTATAACTTAAGTTATTACAATTTCTATAAGATGTCCTATGTATCTAGATGTTTGGTCTTGATAAATTGTATCTGTGACTAATGTGCCTTAGGATGTTCAATAAATTTCAAACCTTATTGACCAATGTTATTAAGTATTAGAATATGAGAAGTGATGTCTTGGGCTTGCTTGCCTAAACCTTGACCATGATAATCAAACTATTGTAAATACTTTTGACCAAAATTATACCGTATTAAATGTTGAGCCTAATTTTGAAGAGGTAAATCTACTTGATTTATCTATGCTTTTTATACTATTTCTTAATCTAATTGTGTTTTGTGAACCTTTTTTTATTTAGAGTTATGCTTTGGTAGCCATTTTTGTATTATTTTTGAATTTGACTCTTTTGGAATTTTTAAATGTTACACTATATATTGTGTGGATTATGTGTCATTATGTGAGTCATATTTATCCATTATCTATTGTATTTTCCTTTTCAATGCTAAACATGAATCGGTGTGGTCCCTGTAATCATCTAAAGGTGGTAATTGGATGCTAAGAGTGTTACTTGAGTTAACCTGTTCCTAGCTTAGCCCTAGACCTATCCTATAGCCTTAGACACACTTTTCTAGTCATTGTGCATACTAAAATTACCTAGAGTCAGCCAAAACATAGTCCTAATCTTGTATTCTTAGATCCCAACCCAATTTTTCTAGTAGTTTTTCAAGTGGACATTAACACCACATTTGGGACACTACAACTAGATGTTCCTAGTTTCCTCAATTGGGCGCTACTATCCTTAGCCCTAGCTCTTCTCAATAGATACTTTTTTAAATGTGTGCCCATCCTAAGGTATAAATAAGCATATTTTATTATTTTCACAAGCTATATATCTATATAAATACAAGTCTATTTGACCCTTATACACTAGATGGAAAATAGATGTAAAAACACATTCAAACCAAAGATAAGTTAAACAAAATTGAGGTATTTGATCGCTATTCTACCCTAATTCTAAAAATTAACATATATAATATCCATAAGCTTAGTTTTCAAATATTTCAAAGCTCAAGCACATTATGGGCATCCAATTCCACTATCATTCTAACATTCACTTACAATTGCATCTAACACTAGGTAGGAAAACTACTTCAGGCTCGATCCCTCTTCGAAGTAATGGTATGTAGGAAAATATCTTCATAATGGGTTTTTGAGGATGTCCAACCTATCTTAATAACAAACACACAATCATTAATAATTCCATACTTTCAATGAGTATTAGGGTTTGCATACTAAATTAAGTTTTCTATGCACAACATAGAGCTCTAGACTTTATGTACGCAAGAATAGGCATAAAAACATAGGTACATATGTTACTAAAAAAAAAGAATAGTCCCATAAAGTAGACACTACCACCACTTTGAGGACACTACAAAAACATAGTGCTACTATCCATATGGGGTGTTATTATCCAGTGAGCAAACAAATTCTAGAATCTTATTGATGACACTCATAACTATTTAGAACTCAGTTTTTAGAACCCAGATCATTTATGACAGTCAATTTTTAGATAGGTCTATATATATTGATATTTATTACTATTTTTATAAATTAAAATAATTTCAAAATATATAGTATATTAGTGCTTAATTATTGCATATTTATTTAACTAATTTAGACATCTCAGCGCTTTAATATAAACATAGGATTTACATAGTTAAACCCTAAAAGGTTAAATTATTTGGTGAAATTGACTTACTTCAAATATTGCTTCAAAAAATAATTTGTATTAATCCAATTTTTTGTGCAATAAATTAGATTATTATACTTTTGATTTTTTAGACAACCTAGTTAATTAAATAAATTTCATATGAGGGTTTTAATTTATTTGAATATAATTTAAATTTATTGTAAATAAAACCCTAGATTAAAACAACCCTAACCCTATACACACTTAGGGTTTGTATCATTTTATATTTATACTCAGATTTTAGATTCATATATCTTATAATCCATATAATCATGATCATAATGATAAAATAAATCAATCACTTTAAAGTTGTGAAGTCTAATACTTTCATTTACATGCTTATTTAATTTAATTCAAAATGAACTTAGAAAAGACATAAACACATGCATAGATGATGCTCTATATCAATTAAAATATATATCATATATCATAACATGTTATCTTTCTCCTATATGTAATTCTATTAACAAACAAACCTATACACAAATAGAGGATTTAGAACATAAGCTAACAACTATGTTTCAAGCTTCAATGTCATATCTTATGCACATGAAAGAATCTCCTTCTCCTCTTCATCTCCATGAGGGTGATAACAACTTTCCATCTAACTAGGTATATGATATCATTCCTCCATAGGATGAAGCAGCCTATAACACTATCACTAATCCCCCTACTCAACCTATTCACACCTCTTCCCGATAGGGTGTGTGCCTACATGTTCAAATAGAAACAACTAGGGTTTACACTTGTGAGACTCTACATGTTTACAAAATTAGAATCAACTATTACATGAAAATATTAAAACATTAGAAAATTAGTTTACAAGACAAAGGCCTCAAAGGCACAATAATGTAAACCATGTATATGCATCTTCAACTAGTCAATTTGAGGCAAATAATGTTACATATAAAAACATGAAATCACAACTAAGTACATCAATAAATAATGATTCCAAAATAATTCAAAGGTTAAATAAGATATTTGATGAGATACTAAGGGTCATGATTAAAGCTAAGTTGATCAACCTACCTCATCTACACCCAATGAAGAGATCTAGATATTTTTTTGCATATCTTAGAATGCATGGGCATTACATAGACTCATGTTTAGTATTGAAAATGAAAATACAATAGATAATGGATACAATTGACTCACATAGTGACACATAATCCATATATATAATGAAACATCTACAAATTCAAAAACAATACAAAAATGGTTACCAAAGCATAACTTAGAACAACCAAAGGTTCCAAAAGCACAATCACAACAAGAAATAGTATGACAAGCACAAATAAATCAAGTAAATCTACCTCTCCAAAATTATGCTAAACATTCAATATGGTATGGGTTTGGTCAAAAGTATCTATAATAGTATGATTATTATTATCACCAAATATTGCACCCTAGAGGAGGTTATACAATCCTACTCTAATATTTAGGCAAGATTGGAATACCTTTAGGCCTATGGGTTGCCTATAATAGAGGTAGACATCTAGGTTTAAAAGCTAGCTGCTTGAATTTACCTTGAAGTGCTTATCACCTACTCTAATTGATTGATTATGGGAAAATGGCCAAAAATATGCATGAAAGGAAAGATATTATAAGGAGGTGATACACCATAAGTATCTCCATAGGATCATCATACTTCTTTCACTAAGAAACAAGACCTACAACACTAGCTTCAAAGTCCGAAGATGTTCTAACATTAGTATTTCAAGATAGAGGTGATATGAATGAGATAACCCATGATAAGTAGACCAAAGGTCATATTTAGGACTCTAAGGACACTTTAACATGTGAAGGGACCCAAAAACACTAGCTACACTCTATATGACCTATTATAATGAGAACTTCTTACACTAGACATGAAAGGATAAGAAGTAAAGATATAATCACTAAACCTCACCATTCATCACTTTACACACTTAGAAAAGATGTTTGTGAACTCAAAACTATATTTATTGTATTATTCAAAGGCAAAGTACAATATCAAACAAGTAGGGTTTTTCCATACATGGTGTGGAATTATAAAACAAGAGTCAAAATGGCTAGTGCTTATAGAATGTGAGAGAGAAGAGAGAAGAATGAAGCTCAAGGGTCATAAGAACACTTGTTAAGTTGAGAGAGAGAGTTAAATTTTAAATATAGTGGAATATAAGACATATTATGTAAGGTCTCTTTGGACAAATGTCCCTTAAAAACATCAAACTCCCTAAACTTGGCATAAGACTCTTCAACTGCTTGTTTAGAAACTACCTTCATCATTTGGCCTTCCTTAAATGTTCCAAAATATACTAGGAATATATGAAATTATAAAAATATTAAGGGGGGGTGGGCATGTTATAAATAGTCTCCAAAATGCATTGGATATGTCCCTAATCATCAATATTATTTTGGACAAGTGTTCTCACTGTCTGCAGTATTAATCACCCTTCTTTCACTTATCCTTCACACTTGACACCAAGGTGGTCTTTAGTTTTAAAAAAAATATAGAAAATGGGTGATGTGAAACTTTTAAATAGTACTCATGTCTCTATATCCATCAGGTAGACCTTAAAAGGCCTCCCAATTAGAGTTTTCACCTTCTCACTTGGTGATCATTCTTCATTCACTATGCCATTCTGGACTACCTAAAGTGAAGGTGCTTGTAGAGGTACCTGTGTTATTTGATGAATAAAACTATGGATATGAGGAGTTATATTAGGTCTCACTCTATCTCCCAAAGTGATCCTCATATTTTGAAACCCTTCTGTACCTATAAAACATAAAAAATTATCAAGAAAATCCATTTTGTACCCTATCCATACAAATAGGGTAAAATCCAACTTGATGGGAATGATATTATGAGATTTTTATATAATATAAAATCACTTTCCTAGTTATATCAACTAATTTGGAGGAATTTATATCAACTTATTCCCCATCGGGTCATTAACAAGGGTTTTGGAGGGTTTTAAGTAGTTTAGACCCTTAAAGATTGTTTATAAAACTGTGACATTTAATCTTTAGACAAATTACACTAGATACTTGTTTAAGACCCTCTCTAACATATCTTATCTCTAAATATTACCATGCTAAGCATCCATACATATATGAGCTTCCAAATTTGTCCTCTTGAGCTTTTCCTTGTATTCTACATATCCTATCATGTTCTCAAGTCAATAAATGACTCATTCATGGATTTATCTACAAACCAAAGGATATGAAATTTCTTATAACTCCCCATTTATATGTTATAATGATTTGGAAGACTCATTTATTTTTAAAAGTGATGTTACACCCCTTTTAGGCATAAGGCTTGGTCTAAGCCTATTGGATTTTGACTGTGCATAACTACTCATGAACACCTCTAAGTAGTTTCTTTAAGTTGAAAGGATTTATATAGGTTTTTTAATGGATATAATAAATCACCTCACCATTATATAGGGCCTTTAAGACCTCTAACCCCACTTACTGAACTTATAGGGTTGCATTTTTGTGGAGTGCCCTCTATCTAATATAGACCAGAGGGTACTTCCCCTATTGTCCCAATAAAAATTAAGACATGAGGGGCTTGGGAAAGTTATGTGGATGCTTTGATAAAAAACTTAGGGTTGGATCACATCAATAACATACCTAATTCTTTAAAACTTCAAGGCAGACTACTCAAACTCACTGACTATGCAAGGTTTATGTGTTGACTACGAGTTGTTCTTGAGAACTAACTCTTGCCTTGTTTATTTTTTACGGAAATATATTGAGATGGTTAATTCCATTTATTAATATTATTCAATCATGCTCATAATCTCAATCTTTTCCAAACTCTCCAAGGTATACCTTTCACTTGACTAGACAAGACTGACATATTATGTATAGTGTTTTTCCTAAGAAAAGTGAAATGCCTGTAGGTGTAAATTATAACCTTAAACATGGTGTCTTATTATTTAACACCTACTTTGATTTATGAAGGCCACTTATTAGTTATTTGGAATTGATCACACCATATCTATTCTAGGCCAACATCAAGACAATCATACTTAGAGCATTGTTATATTATAGTCAACTATAGTTGACCATTCTTAGAATAAAAGGGGTCTTGTAGGTGCATATATAGGCTTTGAAATTTGTGCCACACATCCTAGGGTTCCTTTGATGTATTTTTAATAATTTCCAACCCATAGGTGTTCATGTTTTTAGGGTTTTCACTTCTAGATTCTTCTTATGAGACTATAGGTACCTACAGTCAGGTTGTAGGTGACTTTTCTAAGGGTAAGGTAAGCCTATAGATGATGATATAGGTCTATGATAAATACTTCCACCCCTATTAATGTTCTTTGGATCAATATGGTTGCTCTCACCTCAATAGGATCACTTGACATGAATATATGCTCTTGTTAAGCCACCTTGGACTATAAGACCATTTGAAGCTCAAAATACTGTAGAGAACACTGACTTTCTATAGTGAAAGAATGCATGAAATGGGAACCTCCTTACATCATAATCTTTTGGTCAAACCCCCAATTTATTTTTCAAGGTCTCACTCCTATATGAGGGATACATTATGGAGTCACTTATTCTTGTTTATACCTCCTTCCACACTATTCCATGATGGCACCAAATATGGCTAAGGCTTTATTTTAGAGATTATAAGGTAACTTGTCCCTAAACTCAGTTTCTTAACTTTTGGTGGGATAGAGAAAGTATGTTTGTTAATCATTACTCCTTTATGACTACCATATATTTAACACTTCAAGACCTATATTAAGTTCTCCAAAAATTTTCAACATTTGCCTTTCAACTACTCAAACCTTTGTGGAGACATGTAGATGCATATATAGGTGTGACATAAGACAATGAAGGTGTAACATGGGTAATGTGCCTAGTGGATGGCCTTATGATAAATTTTAGACATATACAAAGTCCTAAAATTGATCTTTTCAACCTTTAAATACTTCAAAAAATTCAAATGTTTCATTCCCATGTTTTTAGCCAAACTATGGGGCACTTGTAGGTGTCCATTAGACTGCAAGACTATGTATGTAATTTGAATTGACTATCACAGTCCATCATATAAAATTTGAATAGATTGGAATGATTTTTCATGTTGTAAGAGTGTATTCAACACCTATTTAAACTTCTTATTACATCTCTATGAACTTCTCAAAACCTTCATACACTGCATTCAGCTGACTGTAGGTGAATATATGTAGATAATCATTACTCCTTTATGACTACCATATATTTAACACTTCAAGACCTATATTAAGTTCTCCAAAAATTTTCAACATTTGCCTTTCAACTACTCAAACCTTTGTGGAGACATGTAGATGCATATATAGGTGTGACATAAGACAATGAAGGTGTAACATGGGTAATGTGCCTAGTGGATGGCCTTATGCTAAATTTTAGACATATACAAAGTCCTAAAAAATATCTTTTCAACCTTTAAATACTTCAAAAAATTCAAATGTTTCATTCCCATGTTTTTAGCCAAACTATGGGGCACTTGTAGGTGTCCATTAGACTGCAAAACTATGTATGTAATTTGAATTGACTATCACAGTCCATCATATAAAATTTGAATAGATTGGAATGATTTTTCATGTTGTAAGAGTGTATTCAACACCTATTTAAACTTCTTATTACATCTCTATGAACTTCTCAAAACCTTCATACACTGCATTCAGCTAACTGTAGGTGAATATATGTAGATAATCATTACTCCTTTATGACTACCATATATTTAACACTTCAAGACCTATATTAAGTTCTCCAAAAATTTTCAGCATTTGCCTTTCAACTACTCAAACCTTTGTGGAGACATGTAGATGCATATATAGGTGTGACATAAGACAATGAAGGTGTAACATGGGTAATGTGCCTAGTGGATGGCCTTATGATAAATTTTAGACATATACAAAGTCCTAAAATTGATCTTTTCAACCTTTAAATACTTCAAAAAATTCAAATGTTTCATTCCCATGTTTTTAGCCAAACTATGGGGCACTTGTAGGTGTCCATTAGACTGCAAGACTATGTATGTAATTTGAATTGACTATCACAGTCCATCATATAAAATTTGAATAGATTGGAATGATTTTTCATGTTGTAAGAGTGTATTCAACACCTATTTAAACTTCTTATTACATCTCTATGAACTTCTCAAAACCTTCATACATTGCATTCAGCTGACTGTAGGTGAATATATGTAGATAATCATTACTCTTTTATGACTACCATATATTTAACACTTCAAGACCTATATTAAGTTCTCCAAAAATTTTCAACATTTGCCTTTCAACTACTCAAACCTTTGTGGAGACATGTAGATGCATATATAGGTGTGACATAAGACAATGAAGGTGTAACATGGGTAATGTGCCTAGTGGATGGCCTTATGATAAATTTTAGACATATACAAAGTCCTAAAATTGATCTTTTCAACCTTTAAATACTTCAAAAAATTCAAATGTTTCATTCCCATGTTTTTAGCCAAACTATGGGGCACTTGTAGGTGTCCATTAGACTGCAAGACTATGTATGTAATTTGAATTGACTATCATAGTCCATCATATAAAATTTGAATAGATTGGAATGATTTTTAATGTTGTAAGAGTGTATTCAACACCTATTTAAACTTCTTATTACATCTCTATGAACTTCTCAAAACCTTCATACACTGCATTCAGCTGACTGTAGGTGAATATATGTAGAGAGCTGACTATTTTATTTGCTTGACTGCAACATGATTGATGATCTACTTTGAGAGTGAGATATACAAGGAAATGTAATTTATATTACTTTAAAATCATATAATACAACATTTCACATTCATTTTAAACCATTATAAGAGCAAGGACCTCTAGAATTGGGGGAACATCCCTGTATCTTAACAATGGAGCTCCCACTAGAAAATTGAGATGTTGTGCTCATAAAATCACCTCCAAACATGAAAAAAAAATGGAAACCATGAGATAATGTGGTTTGAATCCTATATAATATCTTATATCAATTGGATTGTATGAACCAACTCAAATAAGAAGAAAACCTATAGGGTGTAGGGGTTAACATACACAAAGAGAAAATTAACTTGTTAGCATTGGTTCATAAAGCATGGGTAGAAAATATTTGAAATTATACCATGAAATATAAGTGGAATAATTTTAATAACACCCCAAAAGTGCATTTTACCTGAAACCTCTCTTATTTATCGTACTATGAGAAAACCTGTTGACCAGTTTTGCATGCTAAGAAGAATGATGGAGGAGAAAAATGGTTTTGGTACATTTTTGATACTTATAAAGCTAATAAATCATTAAAATTAACTCATGGAAGATGAAGAGCCACTGTGCAAGCTTTACACATGTGCCACACTCCTTTAGAAGTCGTATAACTACCAAAACCTCCTCTTTTTCAACTATTTTATTGATATGACTTAGGAACCTACATATTTTTAGTTAGAAATAACATGATTGACAAGATTCTAACATATTATATGTTTAATAATATTTTGAAACACTTATATATCAAAGGAAACTATACAACCTTCATTAATGTCTCAAATATGATCCTTAAGTGACATGAAATGACTTCGGACTAGGTTTTATTATGACCAAGGTTAAGAACACATTAAATGACATGAAATAAGATAATGACATACCATATTACATCCTAATATACCATTATATAAATTTTTTTACTATAGGGGGTTGACCTATTTTGAATGGTGGTTAAAATAGTCAACTTTCTTGGTGATTTCTTAAGGGTGGTATGTTTGCTATACCAATACTAGTATCCTAATCCTATCCATTAGGACATGGAGTCACCTATAAATAGATATGGCACTAAATTTGAATTTAAAAACACACTAAATAATAATGGAGGACACACAAAAAATAAGACACACCAAAGGAAACAAACATGTGTTCTCAAGAACACTTACTGAACACACACACAACTGAAATAAAGACACACACCTAATCTAATATTTATAAGACCTCACTCTTGAGGTGAAAGGAATCTTAAAATGATTCAACTAGGGTCAAAGATGCTTCTAATTTCATATTTGTCATTTCATGAAAGCAACTTGTCATGTGAATCATGTTCATCATCAACCACTTGAGTATGTAGATGGTCACAAAGCTTTTCCTTATTATGTCTTCTTAGGTTTGCAAATGGCCTACTTTGAGATTTTAATGACACTCTTTATTGATTTATAATGACATTTATTAGAGATACAAATAATTTTATCTCTTTCATATCCACTTAATATTATTTAAACTCTATATTAAGAGTGATGACAACTTCCTTAATCTTTTCATCCTCTTGGGTATGATGTGCTTGATGCTTGGGAGCATCGAGCTTACTTTCCTTTTATTCCATCACATTTGGAAATGAATCAAAATTATACTAAGGTGTTAGTTACTCTTTAAACACAAAAACATCTACCTTGACTTCAATAGGCATCTCTATGACTGTAAACCCTTGAATAGTGGCTTGACATACACCTTCATACTTGATAGAACACTCAACAACCTGCTCATTAGTTTCATAAACCAACTTGACATAATATATGCAATTATTTATAGGATAAGTAGTACTAATTAATTGATTAAATTCTTGACATATTGCATCAAAACTTTACCATAAGTCATCTTCTTCTTCCTCATGAATGTCATCATCAATGGAAGCTTCATTAATTATAGGTATAATTACATGGTTTTTCTCATCATGGTGGTCTATCATGTTCTTAAATCTATCATCATCATACACATGGATCCAATAGTGAATTTTAGTAGCTTGTGAAAGAGAATTCTCAACACTTACCTCAACTCACTCAAATGCTCCTTCATGGATGATATAGGTGCTAAGGTCAATTTATTCAAAATATGTATATGGATCATATTCATAAGCATTTGTACCATATTCATCTAGAAAAAATTAAGATATGCATTCAATTTTAAAATCAACATCATCCACAATAGACTCTTCTTTCTCATTGATGACACAATTCAAGTTGGAGCTTGCTTCTACATAGGGTTCAATGTGGAAGCTTGCAAGTGGATGAGTTCTTATGGTCACTTTTGTTCTATATCTTGTCCTAAAGGATAATAATGACCAATCCAATAAGAGGTATATTCCTATCTTACCTATAAAATCTCTTGAAAGGTAGATTGTAAAATGAGTAGGCAAGTCAACAAAAATAATGTTTTGAAGGATGTTGAAACTAGGACAATCATGCAAGAAAACCTTCAGCCCTTTGATCAATCCTATTATCTTAGCAGGTGTACCATATAAATAAATCACTCCTTTACTATGTGTTTCATACTTTAGGCCCAACTTTTAGTCACTGTAGACACCTAAATCTAGCCACTGATAACCTCTAATTAGGTTTTTGGCTAGTTTCTGCCCAAAATGCACAATTTGGCCTAAAAACACTAAAACATTCTAAATGATGTGAAATTGACATATTCAAGTGCCAATTTTGGCTAGGGTATCCCTAAATGGGGTAATGCAATTTATGGGCCAACTAACTTTGATTAGATCATTCCAAGTCAAAATGTCAATTTTGCACTTAGGTGCTCTAGATTGCTATTTCCTATCAAATCTCTTGCACAAGACACGTGCCTTTGTTATTTGCTATTGATAACATCCTAAATGGGAATATAGATCTAATTCATCTAACATTGACTTCTAATTCTAATCTAGTCAAATTTTGGACCAATAACAAGGCATTCTGATCAATTTGGGTAATTTGTGCATAAAGTGCTTAAACATGATTAAGAACTAATTAAACCAAATTAGAGCCTAATTAATAATTCCATGGAAACTTGTTGAATACTTGTTTTTAGAAATGAATATTGAAAATCTACATCATTAGGTGACCTTATTTCTTGGGAAGACATCCCTAGGCCATAAATGCCATAAATATCAGGATTCATACCCTCCATGCCTCATCAATGCCTTCCATGATGCCCTCCATGACTCTTAATTGCAACTTATTCCAATGTCATGATGAGGATAATTAAAAACTTAATTCTAAAAATTTAATTAATCCTCAACCACACATGTCAATCTCAAGATGGATGGTTCATGTTGATTCTAGACATTCTCAGAAATCTATAAATAGGAGGCCTTACCACATGAATTTTAAGACTTGATAATGCAAATTTATAATGTAAAAATGATTCCAAAAGATATTATAATTAGTGTTACCATGCCAAATTTAATCCAATCTAAGATAAGCCACAAGCCAAAGGTGCTAAGGAGAGATGGAGGTAGCCAAGCTTCTATTGCTAAAGACTTTATGAGCACAAGCTGAGCAAGCCACTACAACAAGCATTTTGGAGCATCCAAGGGAGGTAAAAGAAGGTTTATTTTTCATTTTAGTTATGTGTTTTATTCATGTTTGTTAACTAAGCTCTCCCTAGTGTCTATGCCTAGAGATGTCATGCTAGTTATTGTGTTTCTTTCATTTTAAAACTAACACGATACTAACCATCCTCTCTTGAGTCAAATTCTTAGATCACATATGGCACACCTGGTGGGACAAGATGCATCCTACACACAAATAAGATCATTTTTTAGCTTTAAAATCTTCATTTGGATCATTAAAACTCTTACAAAGTGATTTTCTAACTTTGTTTTTCCCTTTTTCTTTGTCACATGTTTACAAAGTATCTGACGTCAATTAGTAAAAATGACATCAATTAGATAGCTATCATCAGTCACTATTAGTATAACCAATGTTAGTTATATAACCGTCATTGGTTAGTAAGTGTAACCATCATTGGTTATATGATAGACATCGATCACTATGTTTTTCTTAAAACACAAACCTGAGAGCTCTTTTATTGAAGTTCATTATTTCAAACCCAAAAGAGCTTCAAGGCTAAAGGACATGCTAACATTTTTATTATAGGAACAATCTTGAAATTTGCTAAAAACATGTTTAGATCACCTTTCTCATGCTTAAAATGAATTAGGAACATTATTTTGATGCTTAATGTAACATTTAGGTTCTTAAGTAAGTTTTTGGCATTAGTTTTCAAAGTTCACAATCTTAAGACCAAGGGGTCAAATGAACACCACCTAATTTTCATTTGGGCTTAAAAATGAACTCGTATTTCTAAGATTTTTGTCTTCAATAGTTGCTTGATCTAATTCTTGTTTGGAAAAAAGAGGGGTGTTACATGTATACTCTTCCATTTGTCCCTTTTAGGGAACCCTTGGAATCAAAAGCACCATTCCTATTGCAAGTAGCTTAGTCCAAGGCTTAGAAATAAAGTCATCTAAAGCACTCCCTAAAAACTCATCAAAGTTTGGGTGACCTTAAAAATGACCCTAAAGTCTTTCTATTTTCATACTTTCTTTATTTTTATGTAAACTTGGCTTGCGAGGGGGACTTCATCACCTCCCGCAAGTTCTTTAGGGAAGTTTTGACCTGGGGTTTCACCTCTTAGCATTGACTTCATTTGGATCATAATTGGAGTTACACATGGGATGTAGTGTCACTTTGAATATCACACTACACTAGAAAACAATAGGATGTAGTGGTTGCAAAAAGGACAAGACCTTTTTACAACAATCCAAGTGATACAAACCCAAAATCCATGATTTTAATTTACATTGTTTGACCTAAAAATCATTATGCAATTGATTCCCCTAGAACATTTGAAAACTTGTTAGATCTTAGACAAATCCCCCCTTGCCAAAAAAGTATTGTTGGTGCAAGGTGTACCTCAAGGTCCATGTCATAGTACTATCATTTGAGAGAGGGGGGGTGTAAAAACCCTACTATATAATGCGCATTTACTATTGGATGAATACTTAAAATCCTCTCAAATGATATATATTGACGATTTCCAACAATACCAAAAAACCTTGTCAATTTAGAGTCTAAGAGTGATTAATAAATGGAGTCTTATCTTAGATTAAAGTCTTATTTAGAGTCAAAACTGGGTGTAAACAAGTAATTCAAACCAAACACATAGTCCTAATTTTCCTTTGAAAAAAGAGGCATTATGTTGCCCACATGAAAACATCAATTTTCCCTGTTTAAAGTTCATCAAAAGCTTGGGAGTCATATCATCCACTTTGGTATAGTTATGTTTCCCAGTTGCATCTAGACCTTTACCAAAGTTATTTAAGTCCTTCAATTATAATCTAAATTTATAATTGCACCTTTGTAAGTTCATAGGGTTGATGTGTTAAGTGGATTTTCCATTTTCACTAAAATTAAGGGAGCTTAGGTTTAATTTCCAATTTGGGTTGAGCGCTGTTTAAGAATCATAATCATTATCATCACTTGATAGACTTAAGCCATTTTTTTCTAAACACTTGCACTTTGAGTCTATGCACCACAACATTTTGAGTCAAGAAAAGTAGTGTTATGCTGTCAAAATTATGGGAAATTATCTTTGCCTTAGAGAGTTTTTGAAACAAATTTTTTTGTCATACCTTTTGGGTAGTGTAGCATCGTTACGCTACCCAAAACATTTCAAATATTATTTCATAGACCTTATTGCATAGAGTCCAAATTTATTCCTATATTTTTAGACCAATCCAAGTGTACTTTTGTTATCCTTTGTCTAGCACAGTTATACCATTCACTTTTATCTAGATTATTTGTTAAAAGAATGAAGTTTTATACCATTATTTGTGAGAAAATAAACTATCTCTAAAAGTGCCTTTCATTTCATACCTTATACCTAGTAGATCGAGTTCATGTCCAAGAATTAAATGCTTAGTGTTTGTTAGAAGTGTTTCAAATCTATTAGATTAAAACTTCCATCTATTTTTAAAGTCTAGCTTTTGATGCTGTTTGGCTAAGAGTCCTATCATATGCCTTGTTTGAGCCTAGCTTTTGATGTCGCATTTGGCCAAAAGACCTAGTAACTTTTAAATTCCTAGATTAGACTAATTTAAAAAACTTAAACCTTAGAGTTTGGCATTTTTATTTTCAATCCATTTACTTGCTTATCTTTGTGTAAACAGTGAAATGTTAGATACTTCATGTTAGCTTATTTCCTTATAAATCTTTGCATAAAATGTTTGATCCTTTTGATGAATCTAGATCAAGTTGGAACATCATCTATTTTAGACATTGTCTTTTTAGAGTTTGAAAAACTCTTTGAACTTTTATTTCAAAACATTGACTATGGATCCCAACATGTATTCCTACACTCATAGTGGACTCATGTACAATCTAGGGGTTAGTAATATAGTTGCATAAGAAAAAATAATGCAAGACCCTTACATAGATAATATTCCTTATGAGATGGATTCTTATCCCTCTTATAATACTCAATTAGGGGCACAAATCCAAGATCCATTAGCTAACTATTTGGCTAACACACCACCTTATTCAAAACAAGACCAAGAATAAATGACACAATACCTAACTATAATACCCAAAACTGATGAACCAATTCTTCAACAATCACATTCTACTAATGCACCTTCCACGTATGACCCATTTTTGTTTGAGCATCATTTATTAAATAACAAGGATGATATTTTGGTTAGTGCTATAGAATTAGGGGCCAAGTCTACATCAAACTTCCCCGATGAGAATTTACCAAGCCTAGTAAGAGTGCCCCATAATATCATTTATGATCAACAAGATTCTTCTAGCAATCCTATGGCTTTATTCAAAATAACGTATCAATACCTTAATATATCTAATCAAGGAAAAAACATCATGGAAGACCACTTTAACCAAATACAGACAACATATCAAACCTACGTGAATCTAGCACATAATTTAAATCATATGAACATGATGAGCAACCCTCTTATTGACTTAGTTCCTTCAATAAGAGTGTTGATAGAGTTAACTAGAGAAGAGAATCTAAGTTTTGACCCATTTGTGCAAACCATTTTGGTAGATAACTTGATGCATATGTCCTTTATTGAAGAAGTGTCTTTAGCCTCTATGTAGAATAGTGAGCCAAACATAGTGGATAATGTGTAAGTAACATCTAATCCCAATCAAAGTGGTACCAATGCACAAAAAACTAGCCAAGAACATGTGCTTATAGTTAATTCCATGAATGGATCATCATACCAAGGAGTAGGATTTTATACATCCCAATCTCAACTGGCTACTTCCTCAAGTGTATAACCTATGGGATTAGGTGGCCAAACAATGGCCAATGTCACACCTCAATGATAGAATGTGATTAATCCTACTCCTTATAAATAAATAATGAGTAGTATTCCACAACAACAAGCATAATATAGTGTACTAACATAATAGAGGATAAATACATTACCACCTCAATCAGGGTAACTAATGTTCCACCTTGCTAGGTAATGACAAACATACCTCTTCAGTTGTAAACTAATATGCCAATATAAATCCAAGCAATGACTATTAAACAACATGCAAATATTGGTCAACAATAGATGTTGAATCTACAACTTGTTTTCATTTTCCCATAGGGATTCATGAAATAAGGAGGTTCCCATGTTTCTCAAGTACCTACTAGACAACTGTTAGTTCAAAATGTGCCACAAATTTAGAGACAGAGTCTTGGTCCACAAGTTCCCACTTAACAACAAGGTTTGATTAGTCAAAAACATGTCCCTTTTCAACCACAATAGGAAAAATATAGTTATATCCCTCCATCCCAACCACAAAATCCTCTAAGTCAAACCTTTATTGCCAACCCAAACCAAAATATTGCACAACCAAATGTGTAATTTTAAGTACATCTTAATCCATGTATGCATATTCCTGGTCCTTTCCCTAACCAAAATAATATACCCCAATAGGTATCTCCATCATACCCTAGTCAAAGTGTCCCACTTGTGACCTCCCAACCGTCTACCCAAACCAATATTCTCCCTCAAACTAATGTTCCTTCTAGTTTCCTATCCCAAGAATTACAACAGATGAAGGATGCAATTATTACCATTCAAATTAGGAAATAGGCTAAAATGTTTAAGTTGGATGATGTGTGTTCTTATCCATTCAACTTGGAGTAATTATATATACCATTTCCTCCAAGATACAAACCACTAAAATTTTACAAATATAAAGGGAAAGGTGACCCTAAGGCCTATTTAACTAAGTTCTTTGTCGCATGTCAACTGGTGGCATATAGCGATATATACCTTTTATTATTGTTTCTAAGGAGCTTGGCTAGACAAGCCTTGGAGTGGTTTTTAAAGTTTCCCAAGAATTTAGTAATGGATTTTGATGATCTTTCTGATAAGTTTGTACAACACTTTTCCTATAATCTCAAACATGAGATCTCATTATTGGATTTAACACAAGCAAAACAAAAAGATGGTAAGAGTTTTGTAAATTATCTACAATGATGGAGATCCCTTGTAAGCTAATTCCCCCATAGTTTACTAGATAAACAATTAGCCACTATGTTTACTAAAAAATTGCATAGTGAGATAGCTTATTAGCTAGAACTATAATGTGCACATACTTTCAAGGAGATCATTGATAAAAGTTTATTGATTGAGTGAGTGCTCATCCATAAAGGAGTCATCAAGCTTAATTTAATTAATTAAAATCAAGGTACCAATCAAGGAAATGGCCAACATCAACATCCCATTCAAGCACAAGCATCACAACTGGCACAAGCCAATAACCAAGAAAGACTAAATCAATTCAATCGTAATAGAAATGTTGTGAGAAATGGAGCAACTAAATCCTATCATGTACAAATGATGAAAATGTCATCTGTACCACATTTTAATCTTAATCCTACCCAACAACCTCTCCAACTAATGCTAGAAGCATAACAACCAAGACTTGCACAATAAATACAATAGCCTTTACGATTGCAAACCCCTCCTCCTAGAAAAATCATGCCTGCACATCATGTCTTTAGTGACCTAGGAGAACCTATTGAGTCTATATTTCACAAGCTTGCTACCACTAATCTAATTAGTTGGCCTATACCAAAGAATAATCTACAAGGCATTCCTTATCCTAATTGGTATCATGAAAATGAATTTTGTGACTATCATTGGGTCAATGAGCATAATCTATAAAGATGTGTCTAAATCAAGCATTTAATTGAGAATATGTTGGAGAATGGGGAGATAACATTGGATAATGGTGCTTCCACTTCCAATCAGACTCTTTGGATTTATCAAAACCTCTTTACCTAACATAACAATCAATAGTAGTAGAATAATCAGTAACAACAACAATAATGACCAATGCAACAACAAAACCATAGTATCAAAATCAAAGGCCAAATTAGTAGAATCAACAAAATCAACTGCAAAACCCACAACAATAGAATAATGGACAAAACCAAGGTTAGAATAGTAATAACCAACAAACCTACCATGCAGTTGCACATGAATACAATAGGGTTTTAGGTCATATTGCAGGGGGTAGTTTTAATACCATCTCCATTAATCCTAGACCAAACACTAATCAACGTAGATCATTGCTAAACAATAATATTTATCCAAATTACATGGATAATCCTTCTTTGACCTGGGAGTGCATATAGGTAAACTAGCAAACTAGGACTTCCCTTTTTGGACCTTACTTCGACAAATCATCCTTGTCATGTGACCACATACGAGTGCACCAACAACTGAGACTTTTCTTGTCTAGTCCCACACCATTCTCAACATTTGTTATCAATAATGGTCTAATATTTAATCTTGATTGTGCAATCATAACTCAGAGGAAAGATTACTATCCTAGTCCCGCAACCATCTACCACTTTGCCTGTCATCCAACCAACCATTTAGCCTTAGAATAAACCACTCACTACTGACCAAGACAAGAAACTTGATATTGTGGAACATTTACAAAAGACACCAACATAAATTTATATTTTAGATTTGCTGTGAATGCCAATAATCCACAAAAATAGCTTAAATAAGTTTTTGACCCAATCTATTATTGCTAGTGACATATCCCCTGATAAATTTCAAGCTTTAGTTAGACACCTAACTCTAGCCCAATAAGTCACATTTAACCAAAGTGATATGTCTCCCCTTGGCCCATTCCATAATAACCCATTATACATAGAAATTTATATAAAGTGGTATAAAGTGAAACATGCCCTTATAGATAATGGATCAAACCTCAACATAGTGTCTCTAAAGCTCATCAAGCTTCTTAGGTACATAATGGTAGATCTCCATCCAGAAATGATAACCATCAAATCTTATGATAATCAGGAAAGAGAATCATAAGGCACTATTAGTTTGCCAGTTATCATTGGGCCTTTGACCCATGATAGACTTTGCCATGTTATTGAACTTGAGTTATCATACAATATGCGTCTAGGTAGGCCTTAGTTATATGAGATTAGTGTAGTCCCATCAATGTTACACCAATGTATCAAATTTTTCCACTCAGGGATGTAAGTGAATATTCCAAGAGATTTACACCCATATGAACACTACAAACATTTTGAGGTTGAATTTCAAAGATACAATTATTAGTATGACAAGAATCCAAGTTCCAAATAGGATAAAAGAAAGGGCATACTTATTGATCCTTCATCAGATAATTACATAGATCCTAATATCTTGGATTCCCTTTCCCACATGTCACCTCTTGAAGCTTCTAATCATTTTACCATTTCAGATAATAGACTGGGAGAGTATGTGACCCATGATACATTTCATATTGCCAATCTTCCTTAGAATCTGAAAACCTTTGGGTGACATAAAGTCACCTCACATATGTATTGACAATAAAAGAAGAAAGCTAAGGGACCTATCACATTTCTACCAGCATCTGGCCTAGAACTTAACCCTCTTGAAGGGGACGAATCATGGCTATATAATGACAACCAAGCTGATTATTATAAACGTGCAAAGTATCCCATTCCTAATAGGATCATGGAGCATCACAATTATGAAGGAAGAGGCCTTGAACTGAATCAACAAGGAAAGATTGAGCCAATTTTCATAACTAAGTATGAAAGACCTTATAGACTTGGATTTAAACCACTTGGGGGTGACCCCACATATCTTATTCAAACTCCATCACTAGTGAATAGTGATGATGATGCTGACAATGAAGCAGAGTCTAATCATAACCTCACCTTTGATGACCTGGCTGAAACTAGCCTATTTGATAACAATACTATTTGTACCCTTTCCCTAGCCATTAATCACAACCCATTGCCATTATATTATCCTCAATTGATAGATTGAGACCAAAAAGAATCTAGTCTATTGATTGATGAGTTCTAGAATGATGAGACATTCTGTGACTTATTAGGCGTTAGAGATAATGTTTCATTGGGAGATCACAAAGTCAAGATTCACAATTACATTATATCATATAGCCTATTTTAGAGAGTAGGTGAACACCCTTAGCCCAAAATAAATAAGTAAAACATTGAGGTCCCAAAGTGAAAAACTATTTGAGGGGATTTTTGACTAGGGAAAAAGTAAAGAGAAAGGCCAGTCTAGTGGTGAAAACCTATTTTAGGCACCATTAGATGGGGATGTTCATTCTTCTTCAAATTTAGAACAAGAGACTATCAATGATGAACTTGCCCATGGATTCGAGTTCAGTTTTGCATAACAAGCATTTGATCAAATTCTTCAAGAATTTCCCATTATTTTTATCATGTGGCCAGATCTCCCATTAAGGGACTTAGATTCATCATGCCTAGGAGAAGTTGAAGAGCAAGTCCTAGCAGAAGACCATACCATAATCCAATAGTTTAATTCATTGCCTACTATCTTAAAAGATGGTTCAACCCTTGTAGTCAAAGATACTAGAGGTAAACATCAAGACTCCATTAGACCCAAAATGGATGAAATTAGGCATGTCCCTCACTGAGGAGGAACATGAAGTCTTTACAGATTTGTTGAGAAAATTTATATATATCTTTACATGGACCTATTTTGACATGCCAGGTTTGGACCCCACCTTGGTTCTGCACCACCTTATGGTTAATCCTAACACCAAACCAATTAAAAAAAAGCTATCTAAGATGCATCCTCACATTATTTTATTGGTAAAGAAAGAGTTGGAAAATCTCTTAGAAGCAAGATGTATATGATCCATTGACTACTTAGAATGGATCTCTAATGTGGTACATGTTAGTAAAAAGCTTGAAGGGATCATAATCTATAATGATTTTTGAGACATCAACAAATATTATCCTAAAGATGATTTTCCATTGCCAAATATTGACATGATCATTGACACCATGATAGGTTATGAAATGATTTCACTCATGGATGGCTTTTTAGGATACAACCAGATCAGAAAACACCAAAAGGCCAACATAAAACAACATTCACCACTCCATGGGGAATATTTTATTATCAAGTAATGCCATTTGGCCTTAAGAGTGCTAGAGCTACATATCAAAGGTCCATGACTATCATATTCCATGATATGATGCATGATATTATTGAAGACTATGTCGATGACATATTAGGAAAATCTAGAACTAGGGTCAACCATCTAGTAGTGCTGCATAAGATATTTGAAAGATTACGGGAGTACAAAGTTATACTCAATCCAAAAAAATATGTTTTTGGCATAACCTCAAGAAAATTACTTAACTTCATCATGTCTCGTAGATGTCTTGAAGTTGATTCAGCTAAAGTCCATTCTATAACTAAGATGCCCCCACCAACCAATTTAAAGCAACTTCATAGTTTATAGGTTAAGATCCAATCAATTTGATGCTTCATCTCTCAATTAGTAGAAAAGTGTCATCCATTTACACATATTTTGAAGAAGGGAGTTGCATTTTACTGGGATGATCACTTCCAAATAATGTTTCAACAACTCAAAGACTATCTTGTTAATCCACCTATTTTATTACCTCCTATGCCAGGAAAGCCATTCTTGTTATACCTATCAGCTATTGACCATGCTCTAGGGGTACTCTTAGCTCAACATGATGACAATGAAAAAGAGCATGCCATATAATACTTAAGCCATACCTTGTTTAGATATTTACATAACTATGCACCTATTGAAAAAGCTTGTCTGAACATGATCTTCGTAGCTCAAAAATTGTGCCATTACATGTTGAATGGTAAGACCATGGTCATTTCAAAAGTAAATCCACTCAAGTATTTACTATCTAAAATAGCTTTACAAGGTAGAATGGCCAAATAGATCATGCTTCTTAATGAGTTTGACATAGAGTATGTCAATCAGAAGGTAATCAAGGCACAAGTTTTTACAGATCAACTTGCTGAAGCACCTCTTGTAGACACAAAGCCACTCGCATTTTAATTTCTTGATGAATCCATAATGACTGTCATTGACACACCTCTTGAAGAACAACCCTAGAAGCTATATTTTGATGGCTCATTTACTACACATGGATCGAGGGTAGGCCTATTGTTTATTAAACCATAGGGGGATATAATACCTAAATCATTTAGAATCAGCTTTCCTTGTACAAATAACATGGTTGAGTATGAAGCACTTGTTACAAGACTTTGATAGGTAGTGCATTGGAACATATCTCATCTCTAATTTTATGGTAATTCTCATTTAATCATCAATTAGGTCACATATCATTTTTAGATTAAAGATGACAAGCTGCTTCTATATAAGGCTATGGTCAATACCCTAAAACAACAAATTAAAAATATCCAATTTGAACATATACAAGGGGTTAGTAATAGAACTATGGATGCCATGGATACTATCAGCTCTTTGATTTCACAAATAGACAAAGCTACATAATATTAGTTTCTTGTTGAGAATTTGTCAGCACCAGCTCATGAACCTTCAACCATTGCAATGATTTGTGATATTGTTGGTCTTAATTCTATCTAGTACTAAGACCTTTACAACTACCTTCATGACCAAGTTCTACCACCTAACCTATCCTAAAAACAAACCAAATCCTTCATTCATCATTACAGTCATTATACTCTGCTTGGATCCACCCTTTATCATCATAGTTTTGATAGAACTCTGCTTCATTATTTAACTTTGGTAGAGTCTACACTAGTGTTAAGAAAAGTTCATGAAGGGGTATGTTGAGTTCATTATAACAAGGTAGTCCTATCCAAAAATCTCTTGTGTATTGGTTATTATTGGCCCATGATGGATGTAGATGCCACTACATATATAAAACAGTGTGACAAATGTCAATGGCATGCTAATCTAATTAATGTCCCACCTAAAAATTTGAAACTGATGTTGACGCCATAGCCATTTTATACATGGGGAATTGACCTCATAGGGAAGATCAACCCCACTTCATCTGATGGCCATAAACATATCCTTACCACCACTAAGTATTTCACTAAGTGGGTTGAATTTATACCCCTCATGTAACTGGAAAGCAAATTTCCAAATTCATCTTCAACTATCTCATTTGCCACCATGGTATCCCCTCTAACATTATATCTGATAATGGAGGATCATTCAAGAACAAGGATGTAGAACAACTATGTACTAAATATAAAATCACATAACATTTTTCTATAGCATATTATCCTCAAGGTAATGGCCAGACTAAAGTATTAAATAGAACCATTATCAATATTCTTAAAAAGATTATCAATGATGCCGATCATGATTAACACCTACAGATATCCCCTACCCTTTGAGCATAATGTACCAATAATCATACCCCCATAGGAGCCAATCTATACTCACTTATTTATGGTACTGAATCCATCCTTCCCATTGAGGTTGAATTGCCTTCACTACAAATCTCTTTTAAGCATGTCCTAGATGATCATGAATATCAAGTATCTTGTCTGTAAGAGCTAGACCTACTTGATGAGAAATGCATAGCCATGTTAAAAAATCTTCAAGTATATTAGAACTGACTCAAAGACCACTATAATCGATATGTTAAGTATAAAACATTTTAACTTGGTGATGTTGTTCTTAAATAAGACCAAAAGAATACCATGGCTAAGAAGAAGCATAAAGGAAAATTAAAACCAAATTGAATAGTGCCTTTCATCATTACTATATATTATGGATCAAGAGCATACAGGCTTGCCACATTAGATAAAGAAGAACTTCCTAAGCTGATGAATATTATTCATCTCAAGTGGTACTATACTTGATTTCTAAGGTGTATTTTCTATAAGGACCATTTCAATTATGTCATTTTATCACTATTCTTATTTGTACAAGTATCATCCTTCTTTGTCCTCTTAGTTGTATTTACTTTTTGCTTCTAACCTATTAGCTCAGTGTGTTCTAAAGCCTAATTTGTTTGACCTTAGTTTTTATCATTCATTACACATTTTTAGCATCAAGGTATCTAATCAATTTCATCAGTTAGTTCATGTACTTTAGATAGAGATCATATTTTGGAGCAGTGTGATAGAAGTTTTTGATAGTTGCATCCTTCGTTTGTTCTTCCTTTCTTATCACCAGTCTTGTTACTAATTATAACCACCTTCTAGAAAATTAGTACCATTGATCCATGTTGTTGTGTCCTAGTTATAACCACCTATGGGAAAACTAGGGGTAACATTTGTTTATTAAGCCTTAATGTACCAACTTGCCACTTCTTATGTCATACTATGCCTTTTTACCAAATGTGCCTATTTTGTTTGAATTGACTACTACACTAGTCAAATTCCTCCACTGTAAGGGCAGAACTATAGTGATTTAAGGTCCTACTTTGGGGCTCTATAGGAAATGCTTGATACTTGTTAAGGTTAGCTCAGTCACCCTTTCCACCATGCTCTCACCATTTTTTGAGCAACCTAAGTTTGAACACTCATCATTTTAAGAGCAACCTTAGTTTAAACGCTCTTGCCTTTTTGAAAGCTTGAACCATTTAAGGGTCTCATCATTCTTGATTGAGTTGAGGTACTCCAAAACAATTCCAAAAACATTTGAAAAATCATTAGAAAAGAATAAAAATATTGACCACTTCTTTTCCTTAAGGATTATAGAAACCCTTACTAAGTTATAAACAAATCACTTGTCACTTAGTTTCCCCATCCTTTTTAGCCTTTTTTCTCATTCACTTGCCATTTTTTAAGACCATTCCTCTTATTCTATCACATTCATTCTATTTTTTTCCCTCAGTTATCACATTCTTCCCATGCCCTGGGAGAACTACATTTGGCCTAAAGTTTTTCATTAGATATTAGATCCATGGAACTATGTAGGTAACATCCACTTGCCTAGTACATATGGAGACAACTCAGCCACCCCCTTCCTTTTGTTCTATTCCTTCATTTTATTCATTTTCTAAGTTTTAACCTATTTTTTAGGGGAAATGTTCATATGGTTTCTATTGAGTGTTTCTTTATTTGCTTCTTTGTTCTTTTGTTTGTGTGCCTATTTGTTTGATTTCAACACTGTTGCCTTGATTCAGTTTATGTGTGTTCATTAGGTGATTCCTTTCCCATACTTACACTTAAATCCATCCATATTCATATGTTTACATTGAAATCATGGTTTCTATCATTGGTTCATTATTTTTTATTACATATTGGATTAGGGGAGTCAGTCCTCATGAATATTTTGGCCAAGTCCTCATGATGTTATACCATGATGCCTAATGACACATGCTACAACAAACCTCAGGTTTAAGAAGTCTATTCAGTAGTGGTGGCATCAACATCTCTTCGACATTGACATGTCGATTCAATCCCAATCATATCCCAAATAGAGTAATTAACCATGAAAGAATTTTAAATTTTATTCATTCAGACAAGCATCTCCCTACTAGTAGGTTGAACTAATTCATCATTACCCTCTATGTTAAGTTATAATCATCCTCAACCAAGTTTATCATGTTTGCCATAATTGGGGTCTAATGATTATAACTGCTTATGGGAAAATCATTGTTCACCATCCCACCTATATTTCTCAATGATTATAACTACCTTTGGGCAAAACATTATGTTATCACCACTTTAATTTTTTTCCCATATAGAGGCATGTTGTTATCTTGTTTATCTATCCTAACTGGGGTAGCTCCATCTTCTCAATGATTATAACCACCTTTGGTCAAATCATTGTGTTATCATATCACATTGCCACTATCAGGGTACAATGCTTATAATTGCCTTTAGGCAAACCATTATACACCATCCCACTTGCATTCTCAATGATTTTGACTCATTTTTCAATATCATTGTGTTTTCACCCCATCATCTTTCCTTTCTTTGGTCTACTCATTTCACTTCTTTCTTTTCGAAGGACTGATTACCAGCTTACTTGTGCCAACCATTCCCTTGAGGGGGCATCATATATTTAGTTTATCATCATTGTAATTGTAGGCATGCATGACCTTTTAATTCTTTGAAAAGACATTACTATGCTTATAGCTTGTAATGCCTTCCTAAATAGGGGTAAATTGTAGACACCTAAATCTGGCCACTGATAACCCCCAATCAGGCTTTTGGCCAATTTCTACCCAAAATACATAATTTGGCCTAAAAATACTAAAACATGCTAAATGATGTGAAACTAACATATTCAAGTGCCAATTTTGGCTAGGGTATCTCCAAATGGGGTAATGTAATTTATGGGCTAGCTAACTTTGATCAGATCATTCTGAGTCAAAATACCAATTTTGCACCTAGGTGTTTTAGATTGCTATTTCCTATCAAATCTCTTACACAAGACACGTGACTTTGTTATTTTCTATTGGTAACATCCTAAATGGGAATATGGATCCAATGCATCTAACATTGACTTCTAATTCTAATCTAGTAAAATTTGAGACCAATAACAAGGTATTATGATCAATTTGAGTAATTTGTGCACAAAGTGCTTAAACATGCTTAAGATTTAATTAAACCAAATTAGAGCCTAATTAATAATTACATGGAAACTTGTTGAATAGTTATTTTTAGAAATGAATATTGAATATCTACATCATTAGGTGACCTCATTTCTTGGAAAGATAACCTTAAGCCATAAATGGCACAAATATCAGGATTCATGCCTTCTATGCATCATCAATGCTTTCCATGATGCCCTCCATACCTCTTAATTTCCCCTTATTCTAATGTCATGATGAGGATAATTACAAACTTAATTCCAAAAATTGAATTAATCCTCAACCACACATCTTAATCTCAGGATGGATGCTTCAGGTTGATTCTAGACATTCTCAAAAATCTATAAATAGGAGGCCTTACCACATGAATTATAAGACTTGATAATGCAAAGTTATAATGCACAAATGATTTCAAAAGTCTTTGTAATTAGTGTTACCATGCCAAATTGATTCCAATCCAAACTAAGCCACAAGCCAAATGTGCCAAGGAGAGAAAGAGGTAGCCAAGCTTCCATTGCTAAGGACTTCGTGAGCACAAGCAAAGCAAGCCACCATAACAAGAATTTTGAAACATCCAAAAGAGGTAAAAGAAGGTTTATTTTGCATTTTAGTTATGTGTTTTATTCATGTTTATTAACTAAGCTCTCCCTAGTGTCTAGGTCTAGAGATGCCATGCTAGTTAGTGTGTTTCTTTCATGTTATTTTCATTTTTAAACTAACACGATACCAACCATCCACTGAGAAGGTATCCTCATATCTTAGCTTTAAAATATCTTGAAAGGTAGATTTAAAAATGAGCAGACAAGTTAACAAAATAATGTTTTGAAGGATGTTGAAACTAGGACAATCATGCAAGAAAACCTTCAACCCTTTGATCAATCCTATTATCTTACTAGGTGTACCATATAAATAAATCACTCCTTTACTATGTGGTTCATACTTTAGGCCCACCCTATTAGCTAAAACTTTGGGCATCAATGATGTAGAGACTCTACTATCAACTATGCAATTGTGGACTAGTTTGTCTCTTATAATGAGAATGAGGTAGAAAGGTGGAGGATTCTTAACTTTGGTAGATGGTTTCATAATGTTATTAGGGGAATTATTAAGAGCTACATGACCATGACCATTTATTGATGATGGATGACTAGTATGGATAATAGAAAACTATTTTTGAAAGAGCTCCTTTTGGCCAGGCATATGAAGGACATCCCAAAGGGGAATAGATGCCTTATCATTCTTCAATGAATCTACTATGTTTAGGGTAGAGGTACTTAAAATTTCTTGAGTCCTTGGAGGCAAGGAAGTTATTGTAACTTGGGACATTGAAGCACTTTGAACAGACCTTCCTACATTCTAATTTGAAGGAGGTGTAGGAGTATTAGGTATTACCATGATTATAGTCATGCCTTACTACCTTGTAGGAGGATTAAATAAACTTGTAGGCACACTATCAGCATCCCCTAGAGCTTTTTTCTTATCTCATGTATTATCTAAAAAAAAAGTTCATTGGTTAAGCACATAAGTATATTCGACTAAGAAGTTAGTGAAGCTTTCTCCTTGAAGTTACTAACCTTCACTTGGTTGCATTAATATTTCACCTTTTATTGATAGTAGAGGAGTGAATTCTCCTTGAGAAAATAGAGCTTTCTCACCACCTTAATTTGCATCCATGAATTATCCTTGTTTCCATTCTTCTCCTTGGATCAAATCATTATACACCGGTACCATTACTCTTGTGTTAGATGTTGAAGTAAGATTATATGCATTGGAAGGCCTATTGAAATTAGGCTGCCCTTAACCTCTCCCTTGCCCATATTTGTGATCATAATGCTGATGATAGGGATAAGGGTTTTGATTCACACCTTTTTACATTATTTATTGATTAATCTGACCCTAATAGAAGTTAGACCTTGCCTATCAATCAATGGCATCATCTACCTTCTTATGAGCAAACTTTGACTTAGCATTAGCATTAAGAACTTAGGAAATGTTTGGGATATTAATAGGAACATTAGGAAATAGAGGCATATAAAATTTTAGAGGCAACTTTCCTATGTGAATGAGGCCATTCTCATCTCTAATGGTAAGTTCATATGCCTTATGTAGATTGAAATCACCCATGTGTTATAGCATGATGGCTATATCAATACTAATGACTCTCAAGTATGTAAGAAATACAAAGATAGTAGGTGGTCTCATGGGAGGAGGCAACCTATGCCAAGTCTTTTGGAATCTCTCATTGAAGTCATGAATTATTTCCTTGGGGGATGTTTGGATCACATTGAGCTGATGTATGAGTGAAGTGTGGTAACTCTTATCCTAAAATATTTATGTTAGCAACACTCTAAAGTCATCCCATGTTGTGATGCAACCATCAAGCAAAGTCTTAGACCAATCAAGTGCTTTCCCTCTAAGGGACAAGGCAAGGAGTCTAATGGAAATATTGACCTCATTGAAATTTTGAAAATTTTAGAAGTTTGAGATATCCTTAATGTGCTCATGAGGAGTGACATGACCTTCTCCATTGAATGTAGGTACACTCTTTGTAGCATTAGGGGGAATGTCATCATAGGTATCATGATGGATTAGATTTTTAGTGTTAAAAACTAGGAAGACATGATGCCTATAAATGTTTTCTTCAAGTTCTTCCTCACTCTCTTAATATTATTGGCTAGAAAAGTCCCCTTGCTCTTCAAAGGGTATAATAGGCTGAGGTTATTGAACTTCAAGAGGAAGTTTAGGTTGAAGAGGTGGATTAATAAGATTGAAAAATCTACTAGAAGATGACCTAGAAAGGACCACGAAGTATGAGCATAAAAATATGACAAAAAATGGTCTACAACCATATTTTACCTTGAATGGACTCTCCAAATGTTGAGTAACACACCAATATGTAGCTAATTTTGTCAAGACTAACATTCACCTTGACAAGTTGTCTTTAGGATAATGGGTCCAACTAGGCATGCTAGAACTATTATAACTAAATATTGCACCCTAGAGGAGGTTGTTCAAGCCTACTTTAAGACTTGGGAAACATTGGAATACATCTAAGCCTATGGGTTGCCTATAGTATAGGTAGACCTTTAGGTTTAAGGGCATGGAATACAACAGGGGATAGGAATATGCATATCACATACTCTAACTAATTTTTTGTGGCAAAAGGGGCATGGATATGCATGAAAGGAAGGATATTATAAGAATGTGATACACCATAATTATTTCCACAAGATAACCATAATTATTTCACTAAGAAATAAGGCCTACAACACTAGCTTCAAAGTTTTAAGATGTTTTAACATTAATATTTCAATATAGAGGTGATATGCATGAGATAACCCAAGGTAAGTAGACCAAAGGTCATATTGAAAAATCTAAGGATAATTTCACACTTTAAGGGATCTAAACACACTAGCTACACTCTATATGACTTTTTATAATGATAACTTATTGCACTAGACATGAAAGGATAAGGAGAAGTAAGGATAAAATCAATAGACCTCACCATTCATTAGTTTGCACTCTTAGACAAGATGTTTGTGAACTCAAAACCAGATTGATTTTATTATTCAAAGGCAAATTAAAACATCAAACTAGTAGGGATTTTCCATATATGGTTTGGTATTATGAAATAAGATCCAAAATGGCCAGTACTTATAGAATGTGAGAGAGAAGAGATAAGAATGAAAATCAAAGGTAAAAAAAACACTTATCAAACTAAGAGAGAGAGTTAAAATTATAGGATAATGGAGTATAATATAGACCATGCAAGGTATCTTTGGAGAAATATCTCTCAAAAGCATTAAACTCCCTAAACTTGGAATAAGACTCTTCAACTACATGTTTGAAAACTACCTTCATCATTTGGCCTTCCTTGAACATTCCAAAATAGAATAAGAATAGATGAAATTATTGAAATGTGAAGGGGGGGGGGTTAGAAGTAGGCTCCAACATGCATTGGATATGTAATTAATCATCAATATTATTTTGGACAAGTGTTCTCAATGTTTGTAGTCATAATCACCCTTTTTTCACTTATCCTTCACACTTGGCACCAAGGAGGTCTCCAGTTTTCAAACCAATCTAGATAAGGGGTGATGTGAAACTTTTAAAGAGTTATCATGTTTATATATCCATTAGGTAGACATTAAAAGGCCTCCCAATTGGAGTTACCACCTTCTCACTTGGTGATCATTCTTCATTCACTATGCCATTCTAGACTGCATGAAGTGAAGGTGCTTGTAGAGGTACCTATGTAATTTTATAAAGAAAAATATGGATATAAGGAGTTATATTAGGTATCAATATATCTCCCAAAGTGACCCTCCATTTTTGAAACCCTTTTATAGTTGTAAAACATCAAAAAATGTCAAGAAAATCCATTTGTACCTTGTCCATAAAAATAGGGTAGAAGCCAACTTGATGGGAAGGAGACTGGGAGAGTTGTTTGTAAGCTTAAATCACTTTACTAGTCATATAAACTCATTTTAAGGCATTTATATCAAATTCTTCCCCATAAGGTAATTAACAATGGTTTTGGTGGGTTTTAAGTAGTTCAGACCCTTAAGGATTGTTCATAAAATTGTGACATTCAATCCTCAAAAAAATTACACTAAGTCCTTGTTTAGGACCCTCTCTAACATATCCTAGTTCTTTAGACTCCCATGCTAAGCATCTGTAAAAATATGAGCTTCTAAAGTTGTCCTCTCAAGTTTTTTCGTATATTCTACATACCCTATCATGTTCTCAAGTCAATAAATGAATCATTCATTGCTTTCTCTAAAAACCAAAGGCTTTGACACACCTTATAACTCCCCATGGATTTTTTATAATTCTTTGGAATACTCACTTGGTTTTACAAGTGATATTACACCCCTTTTAATCATTAGGCTTAGTCTAAGCCTAGTGGATTTTGACTGTGCATAGCTACTCATCAACACATATGAGTAGTTTACCAAAGTTTAAAGGGATTATCTAGGTTTCTTCATGTCTATAATAACTCACCTCACCATTATGTAGTGCCTTCAAGACCTCCAACCCCACTTTCTCATCATCCACTTATTGAACATGTAGGGTTGTATTTTCTAGGAGTGCCCTCTATCTAAGATAAAACAAAGGGCACTTCCCCTATTGTCCCAAGAAAAATGATGATATGAGGATATTGGGAAAGTTATAGGGATGCTCTGCTCAAAATGTTAGGGTTGGAATACATCATTAACATCCCTTATTATTTAAAACTCCAAGGTAGACTACTCAAACTCACTAACTGTGTAGGATTTTTGTGTTGACTGCAAACTAGTCTTAAGAACCAACTCTTTCCCTATTTATTTTATATGGGAATATATTGATATGGTTAATAAAATTTATGAACACACTCTAAAAATTATCAAAATCTTAATATTTTCCAAACTCTCCAAGGTATACCTTTCACTTGACTAGACAATGCTGACAAATTATGTATAGTGTTTCTCCTCAGAAAAGGGACATGACTGTAAGTATGAATTACAACCTTAGAAATGGTGCCTTATGATTTAAGGCATCATTGAAGTTTTAAATCCACTTATCATTCATTTGGACTTGATCAAACCATATATATGTTATGGCAACATCAAGAAAATCATACTTAAAGCATTGTTATACTATTGTCAACTATAGTTGACCTTTCTTGGAGAAAAAGAGGTCCTAGAAGTGCATATGTAGGCTTTGAAATATATGACACACATCCTTGGGTTATTTTTAGTTCTTTAAAATTGTCTCAAAATTATAGGCATTCATGTTTATAGGGTTCTTGCTTTTAGATTCATCTTATGAGACTATAGGTACCTACAATCAGGCTATAGGTGACTTTTTTGATGACAAGGTACACATGTAGATGATGATATAAGTCTATAATATGTAATTCTACCCCTATTAATTTATTTGAATTAATATAGTTACTTTCACCTCAATAAGATCACTTGACATGAATGTATGCTCTTTTTAATCCACCTTGGACTCTAAGACCATTTGAAGCTCAAGATACTACAGAGAATGCTGACCTTCTATAGTGAAAGAATGAATGAATTGGGAGCCTCCTACTATCATACTCCTTTGGTAAAACCCCCACTTTATTTTGAAAGGTATAAATCCTATATGAGGGATAAATTATGGAGTCACTTAGTCTTGTATAGACCTCCTACCACACTATTCCATGATGGCACCAAATATGGCCAAGGCTTTGTTTCAGAGTTTTTAAGGTAACTTGTCCCTGAACTTAGTTTCTTAACTTGTGGTGGGATAGAAAAAGTATATTTGTCACTCATTACTCTTTTATTACTACCATGATATATTCAATACTTTAATACCTCTATGAAGTTCTTCAATTAGTTTCAACATTTGCCTTTCAACTACTCAGACCTCTGTGGATACCTGTAGATGCATATGCAGGTGGGACACAAGATAGTGAAGGTGTAACATGGGTAATGTGCCTAGTGGATGCCTTATGATAAATATTGGACCTCTATAAAGTCTTAAAATTGATATTTTCAACCTTTAAATACTTAAAACAAGTCAAATGTTTCATTCACACATGTTTGGCCAAACTGTGGGGTACCTATAGGTGTCCATTAGATTATAGGATTATGTATGTAGTTTGAATTGACTGTCATAGTCCATCATATAAAATTTGAATAGCTTGGAATTATTTTTAATTTTATAAGAGTATATTAAACACCTCTTAAAACTTATCATTACATCTCCATGAACTTCTTAAAACCTTCATACACTGCATTCAGTTGACTATAGGTGAATATATGCAGACAACTGATTGTGTTGTTTGATTGATTGAAACTTCATTAATGATCTAATTTGACAGTAATATTTATAAGGAAGGTGATTAATATGAATTTAAAATCATATAACACAATATGTCACATTCATTCGAAACCATTATAAGACCAAGGACCTCTGCAATTGGTGGAACATGCCTACAACTTAGCAATGCAACTCTCACTAGAAAAATGAGATGTTGTGCTCATAAAATAACCTCTAAACATGAAAAAAAATATGTAAACCATGAGATAATGATGTATACCTACTATATAATCACTTACATCAATTGGATTATATTTACCAACTCAAACAAGAAGAAAACCTGTAGGGTATGGGGATTAACATGCAAAAAATGATAGTTAACTTCTTAGCATTGGTTCATAAAGAATGGGAAACCAATATTTGAAATAATACCATGAGATGGAAGTGGAATGAGTTTACTAACACCCCAAAATGAATTTTTTCCTAAAAATTCTCCTAATAGCTGTACTATGAGAAAACCTGCCATGCTAAGAATAACGATGGAGGAGCAGAATATTTTTGGTCTATGTTTGGAAATTAAAAAGATAATAAAGTATTGAAATGAACTTAGGGAAGATAAATATCCATTTTATAATCTTTCCACATTTTACACACTCCTTTAGAAGTCATACAACTGCCAAAACCTCCTCTTTTTCAACTATTTTCTTGATCTAACTTAGGAACCTACATATTTTTAGTTAAAAATGACATGAATGACAAGATTATGACATATTTTATGTTGAAGGATAGTTTTTAACACTTTTATATCAAGGGAAACTATACAAACTTCATTAATGGCTCAAATATGACCCTTAAGTGACATGAAATGACTTAGGACTAGATTTGACTATGACCAAGGTAACACATTAAATGACATAAAATAAGACCATAAAACACCCTATTACATCCTAATAGACCCATATATCATGTTTTATATTATAGGGAGTTGACCTATTTTGAATTTTGGTCAATGTAGTCAATAATTATCATGGTTAATGTTTGGGCAATGCCCAAGGCATCACTTCTCCTAATCTCATAGTTGATAATATTGGTCAACAAGGTTTGGGGTTTATTAAAAATCCTAATGCACATATGTCAAAGATAAATTTAATGAAGGAAAAACATCTAGATACATAAGAAATATTACAAAAATATTAAGAACTTTAGTTGCAAAGTCAAAATCATGCTCATCCAACAAGCATTCTCAAACAAGGCTTTCTAGTAAAAGAGCCTCTACAACACAATATGTCTACAATAAGCACATTTTCAAAGGGAAAAATCATAGTGAATATTCTAAAGCACATTTCAAAAAGGTCATCTCCATAATATGCTATAATTTCCTCTAGCACACTAAGTTATTATGATTCTAATGATGAATAATACTTAGATTCTTACTGTAACAACATTCAAATACAACATAGCAATCACACTACATGAGATATTATCATTCCTATATTCGACATAGGCCATGGTGATAGTGAGTCTCCCATGATACTCATTAGTTAGTATGGTTTTTACCTTTGTACACACTTTCCTTCTCTCTCTCCCGCCTTATACATAATTTGTTTTCATTTTCTTGTACATAGCTTATACTAAAAAAATATAAAAATAATATAACATGTAAAAATACAAAAACATTCAAATATTTCAAAAACACAAATTTTACAGATTGTATGCATTACTATGTTTACATTTCTACTACTTACATGATATTTCATATTTCTAGCTATCTTAGTATAATCAGTTTTATCATACACATATGCTTTACTTATTCTTATCAAGTGCTTTCAGATTCTAGATAGGACTCCAGTCCAATACATTGATCTAGAGTAGCTATCATCTACCCACTTGGGGGAATCTCCTACATAGTTGGTATAATAGGTTTTATCTTTACACACTATACATTCCAATTTACACATTGATTTATCTAAATATTTATCATTACTCCTCAATGCTCAGATTGTTTGCCAACTATCACTAGTTAGACTTAGTATATGTGCATCCTAACATCTAAATAGATTTATGATACATAGTTATACATGTTTTCATTTCTAGTTATCTTAGATTAGACTTGATTGTATTTCCTATGCTTTTTCTATCTTCAAGAGCATTTGAGCATGCCATTGTTCTTTGGATCTATGACACTCTCTATTTATATGACTTGGACATGTTCCCATGTCCCTTATGTGTGATTTACTACTTCTGTATGAGGACATTTGAACATGTCCTTTTATGTGGCTTTGATCCAAATTGCTTATTGCTTACACATGTGGACATTTGAACATGTCTTTATATGTGTTAATTCTTAGATTTAGTGACATGTACCCATGTCCCTTATATTGTGGCCCTTTGGCATATATTTTATATGGCTCATGTGCTTGTATGTATGCTTCCTTATATACTTCTACACCATGACACTTGTATTTTCTTATTACACACACACAATAATTTTTGATGCCATGAGGGTTATCATGCATCTACCCTTCCTAATTGGGTGCCATGATGGACATCATGCCACATCCCCTAGGTATTTACTTAGATTTATGTTATACATTGATTACATCTATCTCGACACCCTTGTGCAATTCTAGATTACAACATACATCTTACATTACCGACTTATGCTCAAATTCATTTATATTCCAATGTTATGTTTGTATATTGTATTGGAATATCATGCACATGTTTTAGCTAATACATTTTACAAAGCTACTTATTTATAGGGTAGTTATTTCATAGATTTCATAATTACCCTAAAAAAAGGGGGCATTCACAGGGGTTTATCACATAGATCAGGCTCCTACTTTACTTTCATAGATAAAATTTAGCACATAGGCTCAGTTTTAGAAACCAGACTCAAGGAAAATACAAGAAAAAATAGAGACTTAGATAACATTTTAGATCACCTATATTTCATACCAAGTAGAAATTAGTGCCCAAATTGGGAAATTAATGCTACATGGCAATACTATCCACTATAGGGTACTACTGTCCAATAGCCCCAACTTCAAGATAGTCTAGATCATTTAGACTAGTATATTAAGTATAATATATATTTACACAAATATAGTCATAAGTTTGATAGTTATGCTTAGATTTTGCTCACATACATTTATTACAACTAAAATTCATATTAGTTGCTTAGATTTAGGGGCATCATGTGTGGCACGATCACTCTGACATTTAGTTCAGTTATTACATACTCAGCTCAAATCAATATACTCAGATATCAATTTGGGGGCATGTGCATGGCACATAGTTTCCATATACTCAGGTACATACAAGTTGATTATATGGAATGATAAACCCTATGCCATTCTTTATTTTATATACATTTTATATCACATTCTAGGTTGTCACCAATTCATGCCTTACTCTATATATAGTGGTTGGCATTTTTAAGTGGCACAAAGTTGCCTAATATACCAGAGTGGTGCTGGAGCTAACATACATAGTTAATATTTACTCAGTTAGTTACTTTCAACACTTTGTACAACTTAGTTATAGATGCATATACTTCACATGGGTGGGTAATGCTGGAGTCATGGACTAATTAAATTCTTGAGCCACCCACATGAGAGGGTTAGACACACTTATAGTCTAAAGTGTGGACAATGATGGAGTCAAAATCAGATTGAGCTCTTGAACCACCCATATGAGAATTAAGCAAGCCATCAACTCAGTCTAAGTTATTCAATGATATGATCATTGTATACACACATACACATGTTGTCACTAGGT
The DNA here is from genome assembly GCA_037957365.1 of Torreya grandis. Lineage (NCBI taxonomy): Eukaryota > Viridiplantae > Streptophyta > Pinopsida > Cupressales > Taxaceae > Torreya > Torreya grandis. Next base: position 695,121 of record JARHVA010006271.1, read on the forward strand.
TAATTACTTTTCTCTCTCTTTAATCAACTTTACTTAGTTGTTTCATTTTAGCATAGTCTTTTTTATTTTGATCATCTCTTAAGTAAGGAATAATTTTTGCATGTTTCATTGCAAGATATTGCTTTGGATCATGTTTCACATATGTAAACCCATATTCACATACTCAGACTCAGATACAAGGGCTTCACTTCTAATGCAAGTCTAGGTATGATTATTTTTCCTTTATAATAGTCATTTTGCTTTGCTACATTTATATCATAAAGGAGGGGAAAATGTAATCACATAGAAGTGGTAAGGAGATGCTAAGAGTGTTTCTTTAGTTAATGTATTCCTATCTTAACCCTAGACATATCCTAGAGCCTTAGAAACACTTTTCTAGTGATTGTGTAAACCATAATAACCTACAATCAACCAAACATAGTCTTAAGACTGTATTCTTAGAGCTCAACCCATTTTTTCTAGTAGTATACCAAGTGGACATTAGTGCCACATTTGGGACACTATAGCCATATGGTGCTAGTGTCTCCAACTGGATGCTATTGTCCTTATCCCTAGCTCTTCCTAATGGATATTTTTTTCAAATGTGTGCCTCTCCTATGGTTTTCCTATGCATATTTTATTATCCACACAAGCTACAAATATCTATAAATAAAAGTATATTTGACCCTTATACACTATATGGAAAATAGATGTAAAACATGTTCAAACCAAAGACACTTTGAGCAAAATTAAGGTATTTGATCCCTATTCTTCCTTACTTATAAAAAATAACTAAGACTCATTTTTAAAGATTTCAAATCTCAAACACATTCAAATAATCCAAGTCCACTCTCATTATAGCATTCACTTGCATTTACATCAAGCACTAGGTGGGAAAACTACATCAAGCCTGATCTTTCTTTGGAGTATTGGTATGTAGGCAACTCCCTTCATAATGGAGTGTTGAGGATGTCCAACCTATCCTAATAATGAACACATAATTATTGATCATTTCATAATTATAAGGAGGGTTAGGTTTTTCACATTAAATCAAGTTTTATAGGTATAACATAGAACTCTAGACTTCATGCACACAAGAATAAGACCTAAAAACATAGGCATAGGTGCTCCCAAAAAAAAAGAATAGTATCACAAAGGGGATACTAATACCACTTTGAGGACACTACATCAACAATGCACTGCTATTCATAAGGGGTTTTACTAGCTAGCGAGTAAACAAATTATAAAATCCTATTGACAAGACTTAGAACTATCCAAATATCAATTTTTACAACCTAGATCATCTGTGACAGTCACTTTTTAGATAAGTCTATATTTATTCATATTTATTACTATTTTAGAAAGTCAAAGAAGTTCAAAATCTATAACAATTTAGTGATTAATTATTACATATTTATTTAATTAATTTAGACATCTCATTGCTTCAATCTAAACATAGGATTTACATAGTTAAACCCTAAAAGGTTAAATTAGTGCCCATACATTTTATTATATGAAAAACATTATCTATATTTCCTTATTGGATGTAGAGGAGGTAGGTTGATCAACTTAGTTTTAATCATGTACCTTAGTATCTCACTAGATCTATTAGTTGACATTTGAATACTTTTTGAATCACTATTTGTATATGTACTTTGTTGTGATTTTTGATTTGGATATGTAACCTTATTTGCCACAAATTGACTAGATGAATATGCATATACATGATTTACACTATTATTCTCTGGAGGCCTTTATATTGTAAATTAATATTCTAATGTTGTAATCTTTTCATGTAGTAATTGATTCTAATTTTTTAAATCTACAATTATCTTGCTCATACTGATAATTTGATCACATAGAGTCTTACAAGTGTAAACCCCAATTGTTTTTGATTGAACATGTAGGTACACACCCTATAGGGAAGATGCGTGAATAGGCTGAGTATGGGGAATAATGACATTGGTATAGGTTGTTTCATCTCATGGAGCAATGATAGCATGGATCTGGTTAGAGGGAAAGTAGCTATCACCCTCATGGATATGAGGAGGAGAAGGAGATTCTATCCTGTATATAAGATAAGAATTTGAAAATTGAAACATAGCTGTTGGCTTATGTGATAAATCCTCTATGTGTGTATGGTTATGATTGTTAATGTAATTCTACATAGGAAAAATAAAACATGATATGAGCTATGACATATATTTTAATTGATATAAAGCATCAACTATACACATGTTTATGTCTTTTCTAAGTTCATCCTGAATTAAATGGAATAAGCATGCAAATGAAAGTATTAAACTTTAAAACAAAAAGTGATTAATTTTTCTATCATTATGATCATGATTATATGAAATACAAATTATAAGATATATGGATCTAAAATTTGAGTATAAATAAAAAATGGATACAAACCCTAAGTGCATCTAGGGTTAGGGTTTTGTTTAACTAGGGTTGTTTTACAAAAAATTAAATTAGATTTAAATAAATTGAAACCCTAATGTGAAATTGATTTAAATAACTAGGTTGTCTAAAAAAATAAGAAAATCAAAATTATGCAACCCTAATTTATTGCACAAAAATTTGGACTGATTCAAATTAGGGTTTGAAGCAATATTTGAAGTAAGTTGGGTTTACCAAATGATTTAACCTTTTAGGGTTTTACTACTGTAAATCCTAAGCTAGATTAAAGGGTTGAGGTGTATAAATTAGTTAAATAATATGCAATAATTAACTACTAATTAGCTATGGATTTTTAATTCTTTTGACTTTTTAAAAATAGTAATAAATATTCATAAATAGAGACTTCTGTAGAAAGTGACTATTGCAAAAGATTTGGGTTCTAAAAACTAGGTTTTGGATAGGTCTGAGTGTCATCAACAAGGTCCCTAGGTTTGATTGCTCACTAGATTGTAGTTCCCCACTTGGACAATAACACCATACTACTATAGTGTCCTCAAAATGGTACTGATGTCATCTTTGTAAGACTATTCCTATTTTTTGGGAGTACTTGCACCTATGTTTCTAGGTTTTATTTCTATGCACATGCAATCTAGAATTATATATTGTGCCTATAAAATTTTAGTTTACAAACCCTAATCTTCTTTGAAAGTATGACATGAGATAAAAATGTATGTTTATTAGTAGGATAGGCTAGACATCCTCAACACCCCATTGTGAATAGAGTTTCCCTCATACCAATACTCTGAGGAGGGATCAAGCTTGATGTAGTTCTCCCAGCTAGTGCTTGGTGCAAGTGCAAGTGAATACTATAATGATAGTGGTCTTGAATGCCTTAACTATTCTTGAGATTGATAATATTCAAAATCTAGGCTTAGAGTTGCTGTAGATGGTAGTATGCAAAAGTAAGATAGAATAGGGATCAAATACCTTAATTTTGTTTAACTTTTTTCTTATTTGGATTGGGTTTTATATTTATTTTCCATTTAGTCTATAGAGGTCAAATAGTCCTATATTTATAGATATCTTTAACTTGTGTGGATAATAAAATGTTCTTAGGATGACCTTAGGAGGGGTACACATTTGAAAATGTATCTGTTTGAGAGAGTTAGGGCAAGGGACAGTAGTGCTAATTTGGGGAAACTATCACCATATGGCTTTAGTGTCCTTAATGTGGTGCTAGTGTCCAACTGGTAGACTGTTGGGTACACTGGGTTAGGATCTAGGAATGCCATTCTTCAACTATGTTTGGGCTAAAAAAATATGTTTGTGGTCTACATAATGGATAGAAAAGTGTGGTTAAGGCTCTAGGATAGGTCTAAGGCTAAGTTAGGAATAGGCTATCTCAAGTAACACTCTTAACATCCAAATACCATTTTTAGGTGATTACAATGAGCACAAATGAATAAATTTGACACTAACACCCTTGAACTCAAATTTTTTTCACCACCCTATACAAGGGATGAACCATCTAATCGATCACTCCCTTTAACCATTAGGGTACTTCATATTTCATGGAAAACCATATTTTTAATTAGCTAAGCTATTAATTTATTAGGTTGTAGCATGTTTGAGCATTCAAAACATAAATTTACCACATTTTTTACCATTACACCCAAATTTAGGGTCCTAATGTCTCTTCATAAATTTTATGATCTTATAGCACATGAGTTATAAACCTTTGGGCTATGTCATCATTTATGTAAGAAAACTTGTGTTTTAGAACCACATTATCTACAATAAAATCAATTCTATCTTTAGGATCTATATTAATATTGATTTCAGTGTCATCATTATAATCTCCCTCAAGTTCCATGATAACATTATAACCCTTTGAGTCACTATTATATATGTGATCACTATGAGCTTGTAGAATTGACAAATCTATGTGCTTTGACAACTAACTCTCTTCTTGTGCAATGGAGTATCCTTATTCTTGACATCTTCTAGAGTTTTAAATTAATCAACTAGAAAAAAAATTGTAATTTTCCATCCAATACCTTATTAACACTAAAAACAATAAATCCTCTTCTCACATCTCTATAATGTAGTGTCCTCCTTCTTGGATACACTCTACCCTCTACAAATTTTGTGCCTTTCAAAAACAAATCCACCTAATCATCCTATCCAAATGCAAGAGACATTAATGCTATATTAAAAAAAATAAATGACATGAGATAAAAGCAAATATATAAATGTAAACCATATTAGATCATTTACAAGAAGTTAAAAAATAAAAAGATTCAATGTTAGATGAAAACAAATCTATAGATTAATATAAGTCCCAAATAAGTATGTGTTTTTTTAACCATTGAATATAAGGATCAAAAGAAGACTCTACAAATTTTGGGTTAAATTTAATAATTGACCCTCTAACTTTCCATAACTCAACATTCCCCTTCAAAATCTAGGTCAATTAATCTTTCAGTTCATAATTCAACATTTAACATTGCCCTTAAAAAGTTAAGTCAGTTCATAATTTAACATTACCTTGAATCAAAAGTTAGGTCAGATAATAATTTAAAGTTAGGTGAGTTCATAATTCAACATTTCTCTTCAAAATTTAGTTTGGTTCATAATTCAAATTTAGGTCAAAAGTTAGTAGTTCATTATTTATTTCATAATTCAAAGTTAGGTTAAAATTTAGTTTATTTTAAAATTCAAATTTAGGTCAAAATTTGATTCAATTCATAATTCAACATTGCCCTTCAAAAGTTAGGTCAGAATCTTAGGACTTCCTAAGTAGTCATCGAAATCCTAAGATTGTCTAAGTAGTCATCAAAATCCTAGAACTACTTAAGTAGTCCTTTGAATCCTAGAATTGCCCAAACAATCCTTTGAATCCTAGAACTACCTAAGCATTCCTCTGAATCCAAAAACTACATAAGTAGTTCTCAAACTAGAAGACTGCTTATGCATCTATAGGAACTAAAATTCTATTTAGGTAACTTTCAGAACCCACAAGATGAAATATTATTCAAAACTCAAAGATTACTAATGCAATCCTTGAAACCCAAATATTGATAAAATAACCTCTAAACCCCTATCTAAGAATTTATGACATTTATCTAAAATAACCTCTCACACATATTTTTTTTTGACATTCAACCCTCTTTTTTATTTGTCATTCCCATTCTCACTCTAACTTAGTCATTGATTTTCGTAGGTGCATCTTTGTAAATTCATGTATGTAGGTGAATCTTTGAATGTTCATGTTCTCAGGTGTATCTTTGCAAGTTCATTTTATCAGGTGTGTCTTTTTTAATTTTTATCTTGCCTTAAATCCCTCTTCTTCAGTTGTAGTTTTTATCATTCATTGGAACCCTCATTCTCATTTAATTTTTTTTAATAGGGTCGTGCATCCTTGATAGTTTTTCATTTTCACAAGGTTGTGCATCCTCGATAGTTTTTTTTTCACACGGGTCATGCATCCTTGACAATGTTTCTACTCTATTGTAACCCTATAACCCTCACTTGTAATTTTTTTTCATTAATTTTTTTCCTCTTTTAATATATTTTAGAGATGATTTTGGCATTCCCTTAATGTACTGTATTCATGTAATATATTATTTAGTCTCATAGGGCATTCTTAGCCCCTCTAGACATTAATATCTAAATTAAATTGAATTAAAATTAAATCATGCTTTGAAACCCTCAACCTCACTTGTAGTTTTTTTGTAGGGCTATGCATCCTTGACATTTTTTCTCCTACCTTGAAACCCTCTTCCTCACTTGTAGTTTTTATCCTCCTATGAAACCCTCATCCATAGTAGTTTCTCTCCTACCTTGTAACCCTCATCATCAGCCCACTTAAATAATTATTAGAATATGAAGCCTATTTAAATAAATAATGGAGTTTGATGCCTACTCATACACCTATCAGAATCTAATGCCTTCTCAAATGTCTTTTAGAATCTGATACCCACTTAGATATGAACCATAGTTTGATGCCTTTTAAGACATCTATATGAGTTAAAAATGTACTTAGATTCCTATCATTTTCTAGCACCTACTTATACAACTATAAAATTTAATGGTTTCTCAAGCATCCCACAATCCTATAATAGACTATCCAATTGGTAGAATAGCCTCCATATTCTATAAAACTATGTGTCATATAATTGAGCTTCTACATTATTAGAGTTCATATGTTAGGAACTCCTAAGAAATAGGTGGACATGAAGTATGAATTTTATGGGGTCATTCCCCCATCCTATTTAGAATTTGATGTTGAAATCATCTCAGATACAAACTTAGGACATATAAACCTAATTGAATTTTGGGATAGAATTAATGTTATCCCCAATACAAATTGGATTTAAAGTATCCACTATAGTGGGATAACTCAGGTTGATACATTTATTACATTAGTTTAAAGTCCAAAATTAGTCTTGAATTTATCCCAACACTATGACATCAAGAAGAAAGAAGTCCTAAATTCTAAAAATGAATTTGTACTTTGACTTGACTCAAAATACATTAAAGACATGCTCAAGATTCCCAACCATGAATCCTATATAAAACTTAATCCTAAAGATTCCCAACAATTCTGGGAGAAGATATAATTTTGTGCTCTAAAATGATCAACAAATAATGGATTGAAAAGCTAAACAATGCTTTTACTAGGCTTCAAAATAAAATGGCTCATTTTGACTTCAAAATAAAAATCAATGAGATAATCACACTTTTGAACAAATTAGTTGGAAATCCTACTACTAAATATTTTCATTGATGTATGTATATGTACATCTATATAATCCTCCAAAATAATTAGTACATTAACTAGGCTCAGTTAATCAATGATTTAATTCATGAGCAGTTATGTGAGGTACATAGAATAAATAAATTCTTCATGACATCATATTTGGTTAATGTTTTATCCAGGAGAAGAATATTTTTAGGATTATCCACATCAGGTCATATAAATTCTACATGGATCTATGAATTCTATCCTCAAGTTACATTTGAATTAAGTGTGCATCATTTATGTCATGTAAATGATGCATTATTGTATTACATCATCAAAGTGTTTGATGAATAAAAATACAATGTTAGAATTTCTATTACTTCAATGATAAAAAATTATAAGATGGGGATCATGGTTAATTCAATTCTACACTTTATCGTGTATCCAAGTATGTGACTTTGAAAATTCTCCTTATTTTTTGCCAAGTTATGTTTATGACAAATGGGAATTGATGAAGTGAGTTTTCCAATTATGTGAAACTCACAATTTTTTATCTAGTGAGCATAAAGTAGCCATAAAATTCCCTATTAGGCTTGGAAAATATACATGTGTCTCATTGGCCAAAGCAAAGAACATTGATGAAGAAATGACAGGAGTCACCACTTTGTCATTCCATGGTAGACCCTATTGTGACATCCAAAGCTTGATTGAGAATACTCTTGGATCTTTATATCAACACATTTCATATTTTGAATATTTCTAGATGTATTGTGAGGATGAAAAGGAAGTTAGACTTCAAGATTATTCACAACTAGGTTTAGATCAGGTCATGGAATTTAACATAGCATATATTCCACAAGGAATGAGAGATGATGTATATTATATCTATTAAAATAAAAAATTATATCTTGAACCCATGCCTCAGGTTGATATGGCAAAATCAACATCATTAGAGGATATAAATCAAGTTGTGCTAGAAAAAAATCTATCTTGGCTTGAGAAGAAAGGAATTAAAGTTAAAAATGCAAAATTTTCATTACTTTCAAAAGCTGTTATCAAATATCTTGTTTATCATCACGTATTAACAAAAAATAAAACACTTGTAAGTTAATTTTCTAGTGCAGGTGAAAGTAAAATTTTAGCGGGTGAAATTTTAAAGGTTACAAGACCCATCCCCAAATTTGAATTCAATATGCCTTCTGATGGGAGTAAAGGCAATTTTTCAATTCCTAGTGGCTTAAGTTAGCCACAACCACATGTTGTTCAATCCCAAACCTTGGTCATAAATACCACCCAATAATTCCTAGTTATGGATCCTCCCTTAGTAACTTCTACACCTCTTTCCCCTAGTACTATCCAAAAAAACCACCCCCATCTTCTACACCTCCATCCCATACTATACTTATTCAAACCCCTTCACCTAATAAAACAAGCCCACCTCCATCTTCCACCCTTGAAGTCAAAGTGGGATTAACAGATCAAAATAAATATGTCAAATTTATTCCTTCTTTTACATATCCTACACGTCTTTAGTCTTCCCCTAGTAAATTTAAGCATTTAACAAGCCCACCTCTGTCTTCCATCCTTGAAATCAATGTGTGAATACTAGAGCAAAACAAATAATCTGAAGTTATTCCTTCTCCTACCCAAGATACTATATTTTCACCTCATGTTTTTTTCCTCTCAAAAATAAATAAACCAAAAATCACCTCAATAAGATTCAGGCATGAAAGTACCTAATTGGTTGAATGAAGTGATAAAGAAAAGAAAGATAATTATCCAACTCGAGGAGATAGATTTCAATGCAATTGTCATGCCTACCCCTTTTATAATAAATAAAATTAAAATAGTCTCCTAAATTATGTTGGATGATCTAGTGAAAAGATATGTTGAAATTATGGTTCCTTTAATTGATAAGTCCAAATAAGATGCCATTGATTAAGAATATAAAATTTAAAAAGTGCATGTTGGGAAAGCCACTCAGGAGGGGGTGAAATAAAATATACAAACAATAATTGACATGATTTTCAAGAAGCTTGATCAAGACAAGTCAACCAAAGAACAACTCAAAGAAAAAATTGATCAACTCTCAGTCATTTTATAAAAAATGGTTAATCCAACCTAATCTTTAGAACTGGCACTGTAAATAACTAACACACGTATATTGACTATAGTAGAATAAAGAGGTTATATGAGAAGAGAGACCAAATATTGGTGTAAAAAATTAATTTCACAAGGAAATTTACTTATTGTATGAAAGGATTAGATCTAAATTCAAGGAGGCAATAAATGCTAAAGACAAATATGATGCAAAAACAAAGAGGTTAAAAATATTCTTGTAGAAACTAAAGGCATTACCATAAGTAAGTTTTGATACCTTAGTTGTAGAAGGAATTCTTGAAGATAATGATTTGGATGATCACAAAAAATTACTTGGTGCCACCAAATTTTAAATTTTCTTTTCAGAAGAATGCATTTCCAAACTCAAAGAATCATAAAGAATTAGAGTTGATGCATGCAATGATATAAAATAAGTAATTAAAAAAATTTCATGCTCTATCTTTGAAAATAATGCTTTCATACTCCCAGTTCAGGTCTTATTATATGAATTTGAATAAGTAATTATAAAAGAGACAACTCTTGGATTAGATTTAAATTTTGATTTAATCAAAAGGTTCATCAAGTTTAATTTTTTTTGGACATTTTTGAAACAAACTTGAAGAATCTATGATAAGTTCATTATCAGATGTTCAATATACATGTCAAAAGTGAAATCTATTATATGAATTCATATGAACCATATGAGTATAAATATAATGAAGTATTAAAAACATTTGATGATTATCATTAAAGGTTGGAGCAATCCAAACCAAAAGTGATTGAAGTTGCCAAAGACTATGAGAAAACTACCAAGCAAACTGAGGAAGATAACATTTCAAATTAAATAATTTTTGAGATTTTTTGCCTTTTTATAGGACTTTTTTGACCTAAAATAGTTTCAATTGATTCAAAGAAAAGGGCATAAACTTTATATTATTCTCAAGAGTTAATACAAGATTTTTTTTACTATATAGGACTTTGTGCGTAAGTCATCTTTGTGGATGAATGCATCCCTATGTTTGTTGATTCATTGATATCCATTATTAACTATCCAGTTCTTTATTCATGCATTTTAAATGTATTATATGGTTAAATTTTCACTAAATTTATTAGATTGTTAATGGGTACATTATTATAAAATTATATTTTAACAATTTTTATAAAGAATACATTTAAAGTATTATTTTATATTACCGTTTAGCCTATTAGTTATTTAGTAATTTGAAATTTAGTAAAATTTATGATATATTTATGATATTATTATTGGCCATATATTATAAAAGACTATCTAATTAAAAACTGTTTATTAACTAATGAATTTCTTAGTTCCAATTGTACATTTAGTAAAATTTATGATATATGTATTGATTGTACTCAATGTGTACGAGCACCTAAGTAACAAATTAAAACAAGTCAAATTATGTAACAAATTAGAGGTTATTTATTGCATATTATTTAACTAATTTATATAACTCATCTCTTTAATTAGACTTATGTGCTCGTACACACTGAGTACAATCAATACATATATCATAAATTTTACTAAATGTACAATTGGAACTAAGAAATTCATTAGTTAATAAACATTTTTTAATTGGATAGTATTTTATAATATATGGCCAATAATAATATCATAAATTTTACTATTAGTGATTTAGTAATTTGAAATTTATGTCAATAAATTATTCTAAATATTTATACATATATAATACCATAATTTAGTACATAGAAGGAACAATTTGTGTAGCCTAGATATTTCCAAAGCATTTATGTTTATCACTATAAATCTTCTTTCCATCACCAAAATTTGTGGACATGAGCATGTAATGTCTTATAATTCACATTTAATTATATTATAAGTCTTATTACTATGTGTAATTAATCAAAACCTATTAAATCACACACCGTATATTTTATTTATGATCTCAGTGCTCCTAATATACATTTTATAAAATTTATATGCAATTGTTATATATAGTCATACATATAGTAATGAAATTGAAATAACCTATTCTGAGATTTAAAGTGAAAAAATGAGTCATGTTCTATTTACAATATATTACAACACACACACACATATTTAAAAGAATAAATGACTAAAAATGGATGACTTATGGTAATGTCTAATAGGTAAATAAAGTGAAATATTATGTGGAATAAATAGGTCATTTTGTATTAGACATATTGTTTCACTTTAAGATTTAATACATTACTATTATATATTATAAAATAATATTCCAGATTAAATTACTATTTTTTTGATAGATTAAAAAAATGGGTTAAGCCCATCTATTTATAAAAGTAACAAAAATTTTGGTAAAATTAAGGATATATAATAAAAAGTAACTTACAATAGTAGTGATTTTAACTAGATTACTAATTTTGATTACCCTTATACAAAGAGTGCAAATTAACAAAAAAAAAAAGTTTAGACTTCCTTAGAGGAACTAGAAAACACCACCATTAGAACATCCTTGCATGCTTCTTCTTTAATTATCAGGGTTGCCAGGGACTCAACCAACTTGGAGTCACCATTTTTCAAAATAGGATGCCCAATCTATCACAAATGACATTCAACTTACGACTCTAAGAGAGATTATCCACTATAAAGGCCTTGAGGAGCTCTCAAAACTAGTTAATTTTTGTGTCAATCACATTCCCAATATACTCCACATCCTCATGAACCATCAACCATTTGTTGGCACTAAACAAAATGGTCTAGATCCTAATCAGTTGAGCCACCTTAAGGGTATCAAGCCTAAGAGTAGATTGGCCAAGATCCTCCATGGCCTAAATGACTGAATCCATAGAGACACCTTCACCAAGCCTTATAGAGAGTTGAACATGAATAAGGTTTGTGGCCATCCACTTGAGAAAGTTCTCATCTTTGATGCCATTAATAAGTGTAGAGTGCCAAAAATTCCATGCTTCCTTGGCTGAGATCCTAGTGCTTTTATCCAAAAAACCCCTGAGTTTAGAAAATGACTTGGCTTTAGGTCATTCACAAGTCCAAAAAATTAGTGATGAACTTCTTCTAGTGAGTATTTTTGCAACATGATCAAATTCATCTCCTTGATTGTATTAAGCATTGTGTCTTTACCTTTATTTTTCTTGGTTCGCTTGGAGGGGGCATAAACTTATAAAGGGATTATCCATAGTAACAACGACACTTGACTCCTCCCAAATATGTTCAATGTTCCACCATTTGGTAAGAATGGTCAAGTGAGGAGGTAGGTGGGAGATATTAAAGGATCCCAAGCATTCCTATTGCCACATGAAATAATTTCCATTCCAAATCATAATGTCCATGAGCCACCAAAGACAATGCCTAGAACTTTGAGAAGTGATGAGGCTATAGACACCAATATTAATCACGAGTGGGTTCATTAATATAACAATGATGACCAAAAATCACAATTAGATTCTTGGATTTGATATCCAAATGGATGAGATCCAAAGTATGATATTGGAAATTAAGCCCGACACTAAGGTTTGAGAAGTGATTATAAACCTGGTTGCCTTCACAATGGGAGTGAAGAAGATTGAAGTATAAAAATTTATCCTAGATATTCATGTAATACTCCATAGTGTTGGATACATTCCAATTATTGATGTTTCATGATCTCATTATGTCCATAATTATCTAAGAATTACCTTCAATATCAAGACTAGTCTAATTATTTTATATAAAAATAGATAGACCTCTCTAAAGGGCCTTAGATTTATCATGATTGGTAGTGCATCAACCCATATATTCACTAAAACCTAGGATAAAATAATATTTGGAATCCCAGAAGCTGCCTCTAGCTCTAGCCCAACCCAAATTACCCTTTGCAACTCCATCAAAATTCCACTTAATCACTTGCCCCCGAGGAGGATTCTAACGAGTTGGAGATCATCTCTTAAAATTTATACCAACCCTATTATCAGAGAACTACTATTTACTTATTTTATTTTATATGTCTAAGGTTATTTTAAATTGAAAATTGAAATAAAACAAAATAATATTTTAGATTAAATTACTATTGTATATTACCTAGTGATGAAAGGTAATTTGAAAAGTAATTTTAGATTTAATACAAAATAAATAACCTATTTTAATATATTAAATATAAATAAATAATATACATAAAAACATGTGAATATTATTAAATATTTGAGTATTATTATTTAAACTCAGGTATGTGATACAAACTAATGAAATTATTTTATAAAAAATATCTTAAAAAAATACCACCGACATGCAATTACCTCAAAATAATTTAAATATTTATAACTAGTTTTCTTATTGGAACTCATCGATATAATAAAAATATTTTTCAATAATAATGAGAAAAATAATTGTTATATTTTATATAACTTTAATATATAATACATTTTATAATTAAAAAATCCATAAAATGTAATGTGGTGAATGCTAATTTTATCATGCACATGAGTAAGTCATACCCTCAAAATTATAAAATTGAGGGTATAACTCACTCACATGTAGCATGATAAAATTTTAAATAATGTATGATATATGATATGAATGAATGATGATTTTAAAGTTGTAGATGCAATTTTTTAAATATATATGTATTTAGAGGAAACACATATATACATACATACATACATACATACATGTTAAAAAGTTATATAGAAAAAGAGGAAAAAATCCAATTAATAAGAAAATGTTGTCATACCTCAATTATTTAATCATTAATTTATACCAATTAATAAAAATAAATAAATAAATAAATATATTTTATGTCAATGAGCTTTGGGTGAGTTGGTTAAGTGGTTTGGTTGTTCCAAACCTCACCCAGGTTCAAATCTCTGGAAAGGCATACGAGGATGATTGTGACCATTGTTGGAAATTGGGTCATCCTTGGCCCTAAGTACAATTCTTGGGCTGGTTGTGGCTCTATAGTTGTTAGTAATAGATGATAATATTTGGTACTTGTGGTAATCACATCAAATGAGTATCAAGGCCCCTAATTGTGTCCTAGACCAGTTATGGCCTAGTCAAAATCCATTAACATGTTAAATAATAATAATTTTTATAAATTATAAATTTATGGATTTATCTTAATTTTATATCTTTTCATTGAATTTTACATGGTAGTTATTCTTGTTGACCTCATTTCAAAGATGGATGGTAAGCATTTTGGTTTAATCCATACACAACGTATTTATATATATTTTTAATTATTAAATAAATTAAAAAACTTCACCAATAATTGTATATATATTTTGTATGTTTTAATTTTCACAGAGATAAAAAAACTATGATTGATTATATTGTCTTTTATCCCTTAATATTTTAAGAAATAATGTTGGATAAAATAAAACTCTCCTTACTAAGGATTTTATTATATAGTCACATATTTATAAAATAAAAGTGGTCATTTATTAAAAAATATATAATATCAGTTACAATATTTACAGGGCTTTATTATATATTCTCAAAACTCCCTTTATAAGATAAAAGTGGTCCATTTACCATTTACTTTATTTTTTTTAATACTTTACTATTCAAAATCTTTCCAATGACCATGGTTCATGCTAGCCTAACTACTATAAATATTTATTTTTACCTATAATTTCATAATAATATTATTTACTACATTATGTATAGACATCATCTTTATTACAAATTACAAGCTATATTGTTTAGTATTGTGATGTGTATGTTTTAGTTGTATAATCACCTTCTAAATTTTACTTAATTAGAGTCTTATATATTTAGAGACCCATTTTTATTTCCAACACGTGCATGAATATATGGAAAGTTATATTGGCCATATAAAAACATGGGTCCTATTCCATTTATAATATATTATTGTATGTGTGCACACACACAGATACACACACACACACACACACCCCTTTAAAAGAATAAATGACTAAAAAATGGATGGATTATAGTGCCAAAACCCTAGTAATATGAATTATTAAGTTCAACATTAGAGTTATTATTTTATCGAGGAAGGAGTATTGGCATGATTTCTAGAGCCAATAGTTAATGACTACAATATAACTCATTCCAAGACTCCACATCATCATCCTGTTCAATTTACCCTTGTTTATTAGAAATTCATTTTTTAAAAAATTCACTTATAGTATATGTATTTACCATCATCATACTATAAGTGAAAAATTAAAAAAATATACTCGTGGGTCATAATATGTATTTAAAACTCTTTGATTGGATTATATACATACAAATATGACATTTGAAATTTATTGCATTAACAAAGTTTCCATAATTAAATGTATTATAATTTTAGTAGTTTAAGAACATTAGAAATTTAAGCATGATGATCCCTAGATTAACAACTATACCACCCTGTATACACCCTAAATTGGTCAAAAAACCACACATATCATGTCTTTTCACAGTCCTTTCATAGGAGACTTTGACTGAAGAATATGATCCTTGTTCACATTTATCCACATCTTTCATTTCACTCATCTTGGTCTTCTCTCATGTTTGAGTCACCTTTTTACTTATTACTAATCATCTGTAGACTTTCAAAACCTCATTCCACCTCAGCCAGGTTAGATTTCCCTTGTTTATTCCATCCCTCTAGGTCATGAGCTTGTAGGATAGGAGCATTGGGATTAGACTACAATGATGGACCCTAGGGTGTCCATTTCCAACACTCCTATCCAAGGTCATTTGAGATCCAACAGTTAGTTTCCCTTAATGAGTCTCAACCCCTTTCTTAGCTTTGTCCTTAAGTTTTCTAATGTTGACCAAATGCAAATAAAGCTCCCAAATTAGAAATGAAGAGTCTCCTATATAAAGGACTACACAAGGCATTTTATATCTAACACTTATTACTTTGGCATATTACATAATAAAAATCAGTCAATAATATAGCTCAACATTCTGCATTACATATAGACTTGCATGCTTGATTAAGGAAGGGCCTAGGTGAAAGTTCATTATTGCATCTACTATGTGTGTTGATTATGCACGTTTTATAATGGAAAACTAAATTTGATTTGAGACCCTAGCATTGAGGGTTAGTGTAGGTAACAATTAGGATAGTAGGGGTTCTAGATTATGAAATCATACTTCTCCTAAACTAGTTTTTACCTCATATGCTTTTGATGTATTTTTTTTTCATGTGTGTAGATAGACTCAGGGTTTTGATATTGAAATGGACCTAAAATGAGCTTTATTGAAATTTAACCATTGAAATTTCATACACAGGCTCACACTGAGATAATAGACAAAACCCAAAAATCTCAAACCTTCAAGACAATAGTGGAAAAAGGAATATAATGCTAGACACCAGTTTGTCCTATTCTGACACTCTAATCCTTTCAAAAAATTAAAGTTAGATCTAGATTTATGACACTATCCCAGTCTTATATAATAGATTTCAACATCAGAATCATTCATTTTAGCCTATTTTTCTAGATAAGTTTATTTGTCTCCCTATGCAATTGATGTAATTTATTTTGATCAAAATCTATATTTTACTATATTTTATTGATATTTCCCTTTATTCTAGACCCTTTATTATTTAGGAACTAGACTCTAGTTTTCCAAAAATAATAAAACATTTGGTGAACCTGACTTACTTCAAACAAATCTAAAACCCTAGGTACACTTAGGGTTTTTCCTTCAAATTTTGTGCGCAAATTTAATTTAAATTTTTTTATTTTTGTATAATTTTTCATGCATTAATTATATTCAAATATTGTTTTAGAATTTAAATTATTATAATAATTTTCAAAAATTCTAAAACCCTAACCAAAAACCCTATATTTTCAAACTAGGTCCTCAAACCCTAAGCCTACCTCCTTTACAATTTTTAGAAAATTCTTTTGGATTTTTTAAAAATTGTTTAGAGTGTCAAAAATATTTTCAAATTCTCAAGATTCATAGTTATTTTATGCAAAAAATTAAATTTTAAATTTTCAATTTTTGTATAAATTTCTATGTATTTATCCTATTCAAAATTATTTTTAAAATTTAAATTGTTGTCATAATTTTCAATAATTCTAAAAACCTAGCCCAAAACCCTAGATTTCCAAACTAGGTCCTCAAAACCCAAGCCTTCCTTGCAATTTTTATAAAAATATTTTGAAATTTTTGCAAATTGTTTAGATTATCAAAAATATTTTCAAAATCTCTATGTTAGTAGTTATTTTTGTATTTATTTTCTTAATAGTACTTTTACATATTCTATTTGGTGAAATAAATAAAATGGCCACTAAGACACTTATTCCCTATCATCCCATAGATCAATTTCTAAATTTTTCTCATAATTATGACAATGAATGGACAAATTTGGAAAATTGCACATTATCGAAAAATGTGGAAAATGATTTCATTTATAATGAAGATAATTATTATTGTTGTAATGAGGAATATGATGATACATGTGAAAGTGATAGTGAAGAAAAAGTAGATGCATATTCTTTTCTCAAACCTATCTCTTTTATTTCCTCTTCTAAAGAAAACAATTTTGATAAGTGGGAAAGATACTTTTCACCTCATTCTCCTATGCACAATGCACAAAATGAATAAATTAGTCATGTACTTCCAATTTAATCTCTTATTGGTGATCATTTGATTCCATGTGAACCTAATATTTCTCTCTTTTTCTACTCCTTTGTTCAAAATACAACAATATAAATGCAATAAAAACAAATTACCAATGCATAGTTTAAATAATGCATCTCATGCTCTCAACTCTACTTTGTCAAAATAATGTCTAAATGATAACTCTCTTACTCTTGCTTCTAATGTTTCAAATGAAAATAATGCATACACTCCATCCATGGATAACATAAATGCACATAATATTCCAAATTCACATGATAATTTATTACATATTAGAACAAAATTAAATTCTTCTCTTACACGTCCCCCTAGTGACAATGACAATGATAATGAGCATGATAGTGAACATGAAAATGAATATGAAAATGAGAGTGACTATGAAAAATATTTCATCTATTATAATGCATGGAATAATTATTATTATTATGTACATAGTGAAGAAGAAAATGCATCACATGTTTCTAACTCTTCTCTCACTCTTTTTCTCAAACATAATGCACTACCAAATGTTGTTTCTACTTTTATGCATGATTCTATTTCAAATAATGCACATGTTAATGATAACATCACATCTTATACTCAATTATAATGTGATTTACTAAAACATAAAGATACCAATGAATCTCCCAAGCCACCCCCCACTATAGTAGAACCCAGTTCTCACTATTCACCTAAAGAGAATGGTAGCCTACATCCCTCCAGTAAGGTCCAATTTACCATTACTCCTAAGGTTTAAGTGAGCACACCCCCTCTTTATGATCCAATTGCTAAATGTAGCATTCCCATGGCTAAAATTAATGATCAAATTTAATGATTAAATGAACCACTTCAAGATGTTAATATACCATACCAGGAGATTATTTCTTTGATGCATCCAGTAGGTGAATTACAACATCAAGTACATCTCCTTACCCTATAAAATAAGGCTTATAAGTCTTGGATGGATGCCAATGATTTACATGGTAACCCTCTTCTGAAGATATTCGTAAAAGCTTCATTGCCTAGGCATTTCTAGATACCATCATTTCCTCACTTTGATGGAACTGGAGATCCATTTGTACACCTTCAAGCCTTTTGAAAGGCTTTACCATCTCATATGGGTCCTTTAATTCTATTAAAATTATTATAGTAGACATTATTTGGGGAAGCACAAAAATGGTTGTTTCATCTACTCCCCATTAGCTCCTTGCACACATATGATGACTTAGAGGAGGCATTTCTCAGACATTACATAGCAAACATGGACCCTCATGTTACCTATGAGAAACTTGCCATATTACATCAGAATACTTCAGATCCAGTTAGTGAATATATCTTAATATTCAAGATGCACATGTTAAGATTGATATATAAACCTATAAATTTAGAGATTTAATATATATTTATTAAGGGGCTTCGTCAACCTCTCCTCGAGCATTTATTATATAAGATAGAGTACTCTTTTAGGCACTTATGTTATATAGTTCTAGCTTTGGAAAAGAAATTGGGATTGATTGAGGCAAATTCAATTGATCAGATCACTCTAGATTTCATAATAATACCTACATTTATATCTCTTAGCACATAACATCCATCATGTCTTAAACAAGATAGGAGACAAAAACTAGAAAAGTAACTACTTAAGAATAAAGGGATAGTCTCTAGAGCACAACCTATAGTATGCACTACAGAGAACAACAAAAATTCACCACTATAGTTTGATTCAGAGTAGGATAGCCCATGTGTTATATTATTAGCACTACCAAATATTAGGTTAATCACATTACCTTCTACTCATCAATGAGATCCACATCTCTTACATAGATAACCATATTAGCCCTTTTGTAACTATCATCGTATCCATGGACACAAAGATAATGATTGTTATAGACTCAGAGATTTCATTAATAGATGTGTTGATAATGGCATCATAACCTTCACATAGGGGGCATTGAGATCTCCTCCATCATGGAATGATAGACCTCATTCATCCATGACTGATTCATCTTAAGACTTACAAGAATCATCGATCACTCATTATAAGAGTAATGCAGGTTCTAGGATAGAGCCTAACAAGGGATCTCCTATTTCACCTATTTAAAAGGTTTGGAAAGCATTATAGTGAGAGCAACCTATTAAAAGTAGTGTAGTCTAAGGAGTACATAATGTAGTTTCATATACATATCCAACATAGTCACATGCATTGTAGTAGAGTACCACTCTAGAGAGATATTCATTATGGCTAGATTTTTAGGGTCTTATCTCATGTAGTAACCCATTGCAATTAAGAATAAATGAACCCACATAATAGAGTATTGCTCTAGATAGATATTCACTATGACTAGATTTTTAGGGACCTATTTCATGTAGCAACTCACTATGATTGAGATTAGATGAGCCCCCATCACATATATTAGCTCCATCTCAACCTATTACTTAGTCATATGCATCACAATAGATGGGTTTAGTTTAACATCTAGTAAGGTTACATTTGGTAGAATCTCCATGCATAGCTACAGTTAGTGCACAATAGATAGTATCAAATACAATGTATGTTCCTACACAAATGAGTAGTATGGGCACTTATTTAGTTAACCATTAGGGTTTAGATAGATACATGACACACATTCATACTAGTATCAATTCATAGCTTCACTTAGCAGGGAAATGATAGAGCCAAAGGACCAACCTTTGTATTCTTGAGCCACTCTTAGGGAATTGATCACAAAATGCTCTCTTACATGCCCTCCTACTAACAACTAAAATTCCTAGTTCCAAATAACCATCCCTAGCCAAACCAAATTATCCAAATATGGACCTTACCAATATCCCATTTTGCCAATCTTAAACTACTTCACTTTGTCAAAACAACTTACTAATTACAAAATAAATAAAGTTCTTTTCTTACATATGATTACAAATCAAACCTAAACATCACACTTGAACACATCATGAATAATCAAATCACATCCCAAACAACATTTTACCAAAACATATACAACCTTAACATCATTATCAAATCAACTATTTCTAATCAACCATTTGCAATAAATACACCAATCTAGTCCAAAATCCATAATACAATACACATGAGTCAAAATAAAAACTAGTATCCATATATATATAATGAGTTCTCAAAACATATAAATCATATCAAAATACAATCAATCATAAATGGGTGACATGCCCTCACTCTCAGTCTCACTCTTCCCACTAATATTAGTCCTATAATCCAACCTAGCACTCGATGAATTCGCACCTCCTCAAGCTACTAAATGCCTCTTACGATGACTATCTCACTCTAAAAATTGACCATGCTCCTTGTGTAAGTCCACATGCCACTTTTTAAGCTTTGTGTACTCATATATAATCCTCATACTCACTAATCCATAATTAGGTGGATGCATCTTATGCCTATATAGATTAGTCCTTAGCTCATCTCTCTCTCCCATTGCTCTAACATATGTAACTATCACTATAGCAACTCTATCAAATAAATGAACATAAACACTAGCTATCACTGTCACTCACTCTATCAAACCCTCCTCCATTGTATCATATGGAACAGGCCATGTAAGCTCTTAGAGTGTCAACTTAATGATGGTCTCCCCAAATCCATCATCTTCACTTCCTACCCCAACCTATGCTTCATCCTGCACACCTCCCACTCCACCTACATATAAAGTATAACACTATATTAGATATACACTTTAAAATAAAGCTAAATAATCATAAACTTGTACACAATTCAAATGTAGTTATTATTTACATTCCATCATCTAGATCAACACAAGATCCTCATACTCAAGAGCATCCCCATGATCAATAGGATACAATGGAGCCCATCGATGCCTAACCCACCATATGGTATATGCCTCTATACATCCAACATCATCTACATTAGGAATATCTATAGTCATGTCTTATACATCCAAAGGTAATGGTGCTAACTCAAATTTAGTAGGCCTTGCATGAGTTCCTACCCTCACTAGTGCTTGTGCACTCCTCACTGATACCCATGCTACTAAGGGCACATCTTATGGTAACCCAAATTATATAGTCATGTGCTCATATTGAAAGCACTCATACACTCTAACCCAATGGTCATGTAGCTAAAAATTGGCCCTCATATACTACAATTGCATGCTATCCTCAACCCACATAGGAAATCCTCTATAGAGCCTGTATATGATATCATGAGCCAAAAATCTATCTAAAACTCATCTATAATGATCTATCCTAGGAGACCAAATAGCCAGTGTACTTGTCCACCCTTACCTAAATGGCTATGGATGTGCCCACTCTAGCCTAGGTAACCCAATTGGTCACACAATTTCTATTTGCTCATAAGCCTAATAATGCAATAAAGTAGCTACACTCACACCATTGAAAGCCTCTTGAGTAAACCTATAAATATCCCTATATAAGTGGGTAAGCATAGTCATACCCTATGATAACATAGTGCCAGATAAATCTGCATTGTGAATGATCCTATGCATCTGATATGCAATTGACACCCCACTCTCATCCATAACCACAAACAAAGCCAAAAACATAACCAACCACTTCTATAGATGCAAAACACTCAACTATACTATAACTAATAAAAACACATCACTATTACTACCTCTCTGATGTATACCTAAAGGAGCACTAGAAAAATATAAGGACACATGGTTAATGACATCAACACCCATGTCATTCTATAATGTCACCCACCATCTGCTAACTAAAAAATGCAAAATATGATACACATCCTCTAGAGTCATAGTAATCTCCCCTATAAGAAGCTAGAAAGTACATGTGTCTACATTCCACCTCTCACATAAGGTGGTAATTAGATATATATCCCACTGCATAGTGCTTAGGTCACACAAATGACCTAAACCTAC
Organism: Torreya grandis; assembly: GCA_037957365.1. Taxonomy (NCBI): domain Eukaryota; kingdom Viridiplantae; phylum Streptophyta; class Pinopsida; order Cupressales; family Taxaceae; genus Torreya; species Torreya grandis. The sequence continues at coordinate 717,784 of JARHVA010006271.1, forward strand.
TTTATCCATCACAAATCTCTAATCAACAGACAATGGTAACAACTATAATGTCTCCATCACCTGACCTCTAAAAAACTTTCTCATTCATACCTCACCCTACAAAAACACCAAAAAACAACAAATATATCAGTCAATAATGCCAAATCAAATAGCCAAGTAAAAAACATAACAACTAAATAAAATAGTAGCTCAAAAAATCTAGCCTCTAGGATAATAACATTAGGTATAGGACAACAGTGCTAGATAGGAGTGCTGCAACCTAGAAAATAGTGATATAGTCTAGATAATAGTGATAGATGAAGGACAAGAGTGCTAGAACTAGTCAAAAATTTCTTAGGCTATTTTAAATAACTTAAGAACATAAAAAACAAGCTTTCAAACAAGCAAAAATTATGTGTTTTAGTTACTTCCCAGGCTAACATCACCACCAACCTTAATCTAGGCTACCAATTACTCAAATTGAGTCATGGTAGGTGCTCATCTCCTCAACATATCTCTCACTCTAGAGCTCTAAATCTCAAACTAGTCAATGTGAAAATGAATCAAGAATCAATCCAATTTTTCTATATCAAACAACTTTTTCATCCAAAACAAAATACCATTTTGCCTATAACTTGAACTTTATAACTCCATTTTTCAAACTATTTTCTTCCACAAAATTGGGACAATGATACCTTCAACATCATGTGATCTTTGATCTCTTAATATTTCATTTGACTACTATGGAAAGCACATCTCTATAATTATCTTACACCCAAACATACACCTTGATTCTCACTAATCAAAATTTATTCCACTTTCAACAACTTAGTCTAATCAATCAAACAACTTCTCAATCAATTCAAACTATACCAACCTTGTTTTTATCATTACGCCACTAGTCATCACTTTTAGATCAAACTCTTATATCATAAGATCTTATCCTAATCCCCAAAAGGGGGAATCACTCCTATTATTCTTATTCCTACACTTACCCAACATGCCTATCGAATCTCATAGATGGATACACCATGGTTCATACACATCCAGTAGTCAGATTATTAGATTTAACTTAGATCAGTCAAAATATATAGTGATTAAGATTACATGAGTCATTCAACATTACTCAAGACATTCAAAAGGACATACCTTCAGTTTATAGATACATAGACTATTCAAATATAGTGGTTTAGATCATATGGATCCATAGTGATTTTAGCTTACAGCTATACAGACTAGTTAGATACAATGGGTCAAATTATATGGATTCATAGTGACTTTGATATAGATTTAGATACTAGATTTGGGGGTGTGTATATTACTACACATCTCACACATACAACTTTATACAACATGACACAACTATAAGACTAGATAGTAGATTATAAGCATAATGTAGAGCATAGCGTTTTGATCTTTAGTTTTGCACATGAGGCATTACACAATAGGTTATATCACATGTGGTTATACAAATTACTAGATTATACATACGCATCACTCACATACTAGATTTGGGGGGATGATACAAATGTTCATGTTCTTCATCATCTAAGATTATAGAGATTATAATGGAAAGACATGCCATTCTCTTCTTGCACATTTACCAAAGTTTTAGATTATACCCAAGTTATCAATAGGTTGGACTGCACAACCATCTACAGTGGTTGACTCATTATATTACCCAGACCCAAACTAAATGAGTTTATGTGGGATAGAGGACAAACATTGGTTTTGGGCCTCTGATAATTTTTTAATTCCAATTCAGATATTCAAAGTTGGGGCATGATAGATTTTACTCTTCAAAACATACAAATTCTATACAAATATTCTAGACTACATGAGTTTGTGTAGGATAGAGGATAAACATTAGTTTTGGGCCTTTGAGCATTTATCAGTTCTAGTTTAGATATTCAAAATGGAGGCATGATAGATTTTGCTCTTCAAAACATATAGATTCTATACACACATTCCAAACTACATGAGTTTATGTGGGACAAAAGGTAGACATTAGTTTTGGGCCTCCAAGCATTTTTCATTCCAGTTAGATTCAACACAAAGGGTAAGCATTGCCCTCCTTATCCATGTTACATAGATTCCACTTCTATATTCAGTATAGGGGGCATCCATTTCAAGGATCACTTCTTTCTCTAGGAACTATTTATCTCTCCATCCACTTCCCTGGCCAAGAAGTGAGTTGGACCCTTTGCAACACATTCATCTCCACACAAGTAAGTTCAGATACACATTTTATTTTCTTTATTTTACTCTGGTACTTCATTTCATTACATCACTAGAATATAAGGGGGAAAATATATACACCCTAAATTGGTCAAGCAACCACACATATCATATCTTTTCATAGTCCTTTCACATGGGTCTCTGACTAGAGAATATGAACCTTGTTCACATCTAGCCACATCTTTTATTTTACTCATCTTAGTCTTGTCTCATGTTTGAGTCACCTTTTTACTTATTTCTAGTCATCTATAGACTTATAAAACCTCATTCCACATCAACCAGGTCAAATTTCCCATGCTTATTCCATCCCCTAGGTCCCGATCTTGTAGGATAGGAGTGCTAGGATTGGAATATAGTGCTAGACCCTAGGGTGTCCATTTCTATCACTCTTATCCAAGGTCATTTTGAGCTCCAATAGTCAGTTTTCATTACTTAATGAGTCATAGCCCCTTTAGTAGCTTTGTCCTTAAGTTTTCTAATGTCAACCAAATGTGAATAAAGCTCCCAAATTTGAAATGAAGGGTCTCCTATATAAAGGACAACATAAGGCATTTTATATTTAACACTTACTACTTTGGCACATTACATAATAAAAATTAGTTAATAATATAGCTTAGTATTCTGTATCACACATAGACTTGCATGCTTTATCAAGGAAGGTCCTAGGTGAAAGTTCATTCTTGCATCTACTATATGTATTGATTATGCACGTTCCCTAAGGGAGAACTACATTTGATCTGAGACCCTAGCATTGAGGGTTAATTTAGGTAGTGATTAAGACAATAGGGATTCTAAATTATATGATCATACTTTCCCTAACCTAATTTTTCCCCCTTATGATTTTGATGCATTTGTTATTTTGTGTGTGTAGATAGACTCAAGGTTTGAGATTGAAATAGACCTACAACAAGCTCTATTGACATTCAACCTCTAAAATTTAATACATAGGCTCATACTGAGACAATGAACAAAACCTAGAAAGCTTAGACCTTAAGGATAATAGTGAAAAAAGGACTATAGCACTAGATACTAGGGTGTCATATTTCAACACTCCTATCTTTTCACAAAACAAAAGTCAAATCTAGATTTACAACATTGTCCCAATCCTATACAATAAATTTTAACCTCAGAATCATCCATTTCAACTTGTTTTTCCAGATAAGTTTATTTCTCTCCCTATGCAATTGATGCAATTTATTTTGATCAAAATCTATATTTTATTATATTTCCCTTTAGTTTAGACCCTTTATTGTTTAGAAACTATACCCTAGTTTCCAAAAAATAATAAAACACACCCATTGTAAGGATGATTACTGATTTAAGGTAGAATAACAGCCCTTTTGGCAATCATATCATCATGATACATTATAATCATATCATAGTTGACATAAATACCTCTAATTCACATATTTCCATATTGGATATAATCTAACTAATTAATAAACCTAAATATGAACATTGCTCGATGTTTTTATCAAATTTGGGATAACAAGATCCTAAATTACAAACTACTGTGTAAAATTAGAGGGAATAATATAATAATATCAAGCACTTATTGATTTGAAACAATGTAATTTTGGAAACTTGCTAAAAATAACAAAGTGCAATATGAAAGAAAGACTTAGCTGAAAAATAATATTTTTGGATGAATTAGAGACTAAGACTTAATATGTAGAGGGATCTAGTGATTGGGAATAGGAATAAAAAAATTGTATTTTGGCCTAAACAATAGTGCCATGGGTAAGACACTAGAGAGGTGGTAGTCCTTCCCACTATGGCAGTGATCATGTCCACTTATAGTGAGGAAACTAGGGTTTTTAGGTTCTTTATGTCTTCATTTACAAATCTTATATCTGGTGTGGGAGCTTACAATCACTTGTGGAGACCACTATGTGACTAATTTTTCTTCAAAAACTTATCTCTTTGATTTGTGAATACAAATACAAATAAATGGGGAATTAGGGGTCAATGTTTGAAGTTGGGTGAAACCTCAGCATCCCATGTGTTGAGTGTTGTATACATACAAATACTTTGAAATGGGATCAAAATTCATTTAAATCTCCCATGCTATGGTAGTGTGTGAATAATTAGTGTAATATGCTAGATGTTGGTGAAATGTTGGGGTTATTAAGTGTCTTAACCATAACTTGTGACCTATAAAATGTGTTTGAACTTGAGCTCTAGCCTATTAGGGTTATATGCAATCAAAATTGAGATAAATAGGTGCTTTGATCTCAATGTGAAATTATGATTCAAGTGTTTTTTATGTGGAAAATTATTATGTAAAAAATGGTTTGAAATGTGTTTATATAGTCTCATCCTTGAAATTTCTTTGAACATGGTTTACTAGGGACATAGGCCAAACTTTCCATAAATTTTTATTTTATAAATTAGTTGTTATTTGATGGGTAAACATGAGAGGGAACATAGACATTTTATTAATGCATTATAGTTCCTGAGGGCATTATATTTCTTGAGGGCACTATAGTCCAATGGGTGATTTGATCATGCTAAGTGTTAGGTGGGGCCTAAACGATGCCTAAGGCTGATAAGAATAAGAGTACACTTAGGGGTCATTTATCAAATTAGAAGAGTGAGCTTTCCATAAGCAAGGTGTTTGGAATTGATTAAAGGGGACCTAAGATAGGTCTAGATCTAAGTGCATAAAAGAGTGGTCACAAGTACATGATTTTATCTTAAATTTTTATTTGTGTCTACACTCAACTAAGCAGAGGTGTTATTCAGAAGTGAGACATTATTGTATTAGTTAATATACAACTCATTATCACTAAACTTTATAACATCATTCAAATCATATCATAATTATCGTCATTCAAGTTAATGAAATACAAAGTTTTATTATATAGCATCATTTAAATATTTATTTCTCATAATATAAAATATATGATATTCAAAGATTTATAATATACAACTCATAATATCATCATTTAAATCATATCATAAGGGGTTTTAAGTTAATTACCTTGTCATTCATGCCAATAAAGTTAATAATCAAGTTCATAATGGTTTAAAAATAGCATTTATGATTTTGAGGGCCTACACACATGTAAAAATATTTTAATTTAATACTAATTAAAATGGATGATGTTATCATTCATGCCATGGATTAAGTGAAGCTCCAATATAGCTATCATCACATTTTTTTTCTTGTTTTACAGGTAATTGAGTGAGCCCAATATCCATTTCCACAGATCTTACTAAAATTTTAAATGCTCACAAATAAAAATTTCCCTTCTTATTTATAAACTAAAAAAATATAATCAAATATCTTACTACATTTAAGTGGGAATTAAAATAGAGATATGATTTTATTTAAAAATTATTGTCAGGCATCATGTACAACAAAAGAAGATAATTCATTTCACACAGGAATATCTACCATTCATATCCACCATTTCATTTAGTTTTTTCATTGAGTATGTATTTTTAAATCATCAAGTCTTAAATCTTATTCGAATGTGACAAAAAGTATCAAAATAGAGTAATAAAAATGATAAATTTATTACAAGGGAGAGTGATTCATATGGGTTTAGGTTTCTCCTGAGCTTGCTGCGAGGAGAGTAAGTTTTTAAATGTTTGATTTTTTTTATAGTTTGAGAGCTACCTAGGCAACTAGACAATCTAATAGTTATCTAGGCAACCACATAGTCTAACATCTATTTGGTCACCTAAAAATTAATTTGAGGTTGAATATGTCTAATTTTATATTTAAATTGTAATTATATGGATCTGCAACTACCTATATAGATGTTCTAAAATAAATGATCTATGGAAATGGATGTCTATCCACTACCAAGGTAGCCATAGAGAAAATTATTTTCTTGGGAAGATGTGCAACCCAATACTTGCCTGGGAAGCCTTGGAGCCTAACCACCACTAGGGTAGCCATAGAGCCCTATAGCTATAGATCCCAGTAGTTGTCGAGATCCATGTCTATTCATGTAACTTTTGGGTTTAAGGTTTCCATAGATCATTCATTTTTTATGGGACCATTCATATCAATCATTTCATTTAGTTAATAGATTGAGTATGTAATTTTAAATCATTGAGTCTTAAATCCTATTTGGACATTGTGATAGAAAGTACAAACAAAATATATCTACCATTGAAGTAGTCATCATGAGAGGATACCTATGTAAGGTTGAAATTGAAAATATAGGTCCATTGATTAAGAAGACAAAAAATTGGAGAATTATACAAGGAGGTCTTGCACATTTCATAGACATAATTGAGGATTATGACCCTCATATTTATATTAAAAGCACACATGGATGGAAAGGTTTCATGGTGGATATGTGAGGGGTGTATATTATAGTTTAAAATGAAGTCATCAACCATTTTATTGGGATGAGTATGGAAGGGATGAAGTTCTATAAATCAACTCAGGATAGAAAGGGGAAATTTAGAATTTCTTTAGGACAATAAACAATTCATAAAATTTCAAGGTGACTATATTTGGGATTCATTTCTCATTCCATATAATGAGGTGGTGAAGAAAATTATGGATTATATCATTTTAAAAGGTTTCCATAAATAATGTTCACCTACCATTTTACCTTTATCAAACACTTTTTACATAAAATTGCTATTAGCATTTTGTTTTACTTGATTATGTCATTACAGAGTTTTGTTATCGATGTGCAACTTGGTAAGACGACCATACCTCTCCACCAAATTTTAATATATATTATGTTTAAACATGCCAAGGATTTTGATATTGACCTTTCTCCTAATATAAGTATTTTTGAGACTATCAATAAGGAAATTTCTATGAAAAATATATGTTTAAGAGTACTAGTGATAGTTGTAAAAAGTCTAAAACTATCACTATCAAGGTATTGAATGTCAAGATTATTTCACTTAAACAAGCTGAGAGATCCATTGTCTTCATTGAGTCAAAGTTTGAGAAGGAAGAGGATTACTGGTTCTTTTGATTGAAGATGAGGAGAAATAATACTTATAGTCAATTAATGGAGATTTTGTAGAATCATATTTCAAGTGGGAAAGAGGCAGAATATAAAGAAGTAATAACCAATTAGGAAAAAAATGATCTTAAAGTGAAGAAACATGTTTTGAAATACCTTAATGCTATTAATCTCAAGAAGTTCAATTCTTTGGTGACCGATGTCAATCTGCATAATGGAATTCTGAAGTGGATGATGAATTAGAACATGAGTCTTGAGGAATCCATCAAACAAATATAGATGAAATGCAATGAGAGATTAAATATGGAGGATGCACTCAATAAAATGGATGATAAAATCAATAAATTGGAGGAAGAAAATTCTAAGATTAAAGAAATTTGTGCTATGGTTAATTTTAGTAGGATGACTGTTAAGAATGGTATGTTGCATATTAATGTGTTGAAATAAGTAGTTAAAATGGGAAGGAAGAGCAAAATAATGTCAAAATGAGAAAGAGGTTAAAGGGTGAGGAGAATAGTAAGTTTTTCAATATGTAGGAAATTGGACTAGAAGAAATAGAAAATATAATTACCAAAATGACTGAAGATTGGAATTTGGCCTTGGTAGGACTTAATGGATAAGACATGTTGACATAGTTATGTCTTTTTTGTAATTGGTCTTTCCCAAGTTATAGTTTTTTGTTGTTACTTTGTTGTTTATCATTTGTTGATAAACATGTTTCATAAGTTTTGTATAAATTTTCTAACAATGTTTTTATCTGGGCTTTAAATATTGGGATGTTTTACAATGTGAAATATGTGTAAATCTATGACACAAATAGACTAGGTTATATAATTATTTTCTTATTTCTATGTCACTATAGTATAATTTCTAAGATTTTGAAAAAAAATGATACAATTTCCTAGTTATATAATAATTTTTTTGTTTCGGAGTCTGTGACTACCAAAGAAGATGCTGATCTCCATAGCTATCCAAGTAGATATCAGGCTCCGCAACTACCTAGACAACTGATAGACTGTGTAAGTGCTCAGGTAGCCAAAAAAATTTATGGCTGCTTGGGTAGTTGATGGGTTCTAGAATTAATGCTAGTAGTATTAGTTTGTTGAAATTTAACAACCCAAGGTAAACCATAATTAATGCCAAAAATTTACTCATCTTCTTCTCAATTCAAACTTATATATTTTTTATATTTAAACATTACATTATTGTGCATCTATGAAAGTCATTCATACTCCACTTTATAAATATTCTTGATGATATTAATTTTTTTCAATATTGAGAAAAGATAGGGATTTTCCATCCTGATACAACCCTTCAAGGCCTGCTTCATGACTAGCCATATTCAAATTTATGTAGACAAAAACTAATTAGGCATAATTATAATTAGTATTGATGTGAAAAAAACTTAAATTTATTATAGAATTTTGAAAAGAATTTTTTATCATGGTGGAATGTTTTAACTAAATCTCTATTATCACCTATTACACTCTATTTTTGTTTTCCTGAAATATAATTTTAAAGGGTTTGAGTTTGGTAATGTGATTGTATATAACACTTAACATCACAACGATCCATAAATCTATCAATTTTTATGGGTGCCATAGTAGCTTTTAGGATCCTTAGATGCTTCATTCTCATTTAAAGTGAGTGGATGTAAAGTACATTGGTTACCTAGGAAATAGTGGAGTTTGAGTACTATTTAGGCCACTAGATTGGCCACCCAAGTAGTCATCAAGATTAACCACCATAATAGTCATTGGGATCTATATCCACCCTAAAAAAGGCTACCAAATTTCATGGTTTCCTAACCAACTGTGAAGACTCAAGGCTACCATGGTAATCATTAGGCTTCATGGCTAAGTCAACACTTAAACATGAAGCTGATAGTTGATATAGTATGTATTAGTAGAGGTTCTTAGAGTTACACTAGAACATGTTAATTATAGGGATACCTTATGCAATGGAGAGCACAATAGGTGATAGAGAGATGGAAATAATATAGGCCATTTACAACATCTTCAATTAGACCAAAGGGTAGGGTGAAGCATATATATAATAGAACATGACCATAATTCATATTACATCATATTATAGAATAAATTAAAATAGAGTACTCAACTATGCATACACCATACATAAAATCATACACCATACATAAAATAAAATAAGGGAAAACCATAACAAGATAATTTATATTAATCTCTATCAACACATCAAACTAAATTATATTACATCGAAGTCCTATTTATAGTCTTTTACAATCCTTATGTCTCTTCACCTTCCAACCTTCTAAGAAACAAAATGAAAGACTCTTTGCATTCTCCAATTTTCCAATTAGAATTTCAAGGTTGAATACATACAAAAATATATAAAAGACAAAATCAAACACTTTCATGTGTTTATCTTATATACTTCATAGTTTTAGCAAGCTCTATTATACATCCAACACTTTCCTAGACTTAATTATTTGTCTTGTCCCAAGACAAATGTGTAAGCTAAGCTAAACTAAACTAGAAAGATAAGTCCTAAAAATAAGTCACAATAATCGCTCCAAGTGCCATTTGCCAATTTTCACCCTTTATGAACTACTTAGCCACCCTTTTGGGTTTTTAATTATCATACTAACCTATTGCCCTTTCAAGTTTTTAGTAGACTAGCATAACCAGGTGTCTACCCTTTATGGGTTTTTAACCAATCTGGATCTGTTCCTAATGTTTAGAATATATAACAAAAATGTGAATCTATTAGAAGTTGTAAAATTATAGATCACAAACCTTACTACTATGGATGGGAGGATGGTTTGTTGGAGGACCATAGAGTTTGTTATTGTTGAGTAGCTGTTAGCTCAGTGGATACTGATGTATCCATTGCCAAGGGTATATGTGAATATTGTCCTTGTGACTTTATCTCCCTCTCATGTATGATTTTTAAAAGTTTTTATGGAGGAATGAATTGGGGCTCATCTATTATTTGTGTAATTTTTGGATCAACTTAAGTCAAATCTTGCTTGAGCATTTTATAGTTAGTAAGTACTTCATGTACCATTGTAAGTAGAATGTGTAGTGGTATTTGGATCATTATCATATTTTGTAGGTATTCATCTTATACAATTGTAAGTAATGCCTTGGCATTATATTATTTCTACTACATGTCTAAAGTGATCTCATCCAGTCTATTTGTTGTCCTCTGAGCTTGAACATATGCAAAAGTATTACACATTATTTCATGAAGCCATACTTGTAGCTTTTGTACAATAACATCTCAAGAATTCAATAATTGTTTGAGTGCACTGCTCATCTTCTCTACAATTTCCATTTGATCCTTCATCACAACTTTAGCTTTGTCAATAGTATAAAATTATTGTTACATAGTGGTTAGGTATTGATTCAAATGATATCTCCAGTTGAGCATATCCTGGGCTAGCTTCTTGGTTTATATTTCACTAGTGTCTAAGAAATACTCATATTTTTCTAAGAGTTGGCACATAGTCTCTATTTCTAACCCAAGGGCTTGTCCTTATATTCATAATGTCAAAAATTCTTGTGTAGATCCCTAAATTTTTGTAAGTTCTATCAATAACATCATGAATTGTTTATCTTTTAACATAACCTGATCACCTAGTACTTGCATAACTAAGGTGATACAAGCATTATTGATCAACTACCTTGAATCTGTTAGTCTTGCATCTACTTTAATATTTTTATCCTACAAATTTTTGACTTTTTTCTCCAAATTTTAATCCCTCTAAGTAATATATTCTTGAAAAATGGCTGCACCTTCATTATGTTTGGAGAGTGATAATTGGGTTACATATAATGATGTTTTTATTATAGTGGTGGCAAGTGCTATGGATGTAGTGGTAGATGTCATAGGATCAGGTGTAAACTGAGCAAGTAGAAGCAAGAAGGTAGTTTTATAGGTAGATGTAGTAGGGGTATACCATAGCCATTGACTACAAACCTGCACTGCTTCTTTAGTGCCCTTAGTGTGACTGGTGGATGCTACCTCTACTTGGACTTATGCATCCTTAAACTCCTTAACCTTAGTTATTTCTTCTACCATGGCCTTATTCTTGACTTTAGCTTATATTTTAGCTTCATCTTTAGCTTTGTTTGAGCTTTAGCTTGGGATTTAGCTTTGGCATCTGCATCAACCTTGACTTTAGCATCCACTTTGGCCTTAGCCTTGGCTTTGGATTTAGCTTTGATTGCTTGCTATTTTTGTTATTTATACATGTTCTAGGCATGTTATTATTGCCTTTTCTCTTTTTATAGTTTTTTATTTGCCTCTGCTTATCCAACTTGTTTGCATGTGGCTTAAACTTCCTCAGCTTACTTCCATGCAACCTCTACTTCCTTAACTTTATTTTTTTGCACTATGGATACATATTGCTACTTAGGTTATGAAATATGTGTAGATTCTTATTATGTTGACAGCATCACAACTACTTGTTCTTGTAATTCCTTTGTGTGTTATTCTTATTGTCTCACCTCAAGCTCAAGTGTGCCCTAATTAGGTTCTTGTTCCTCCCTTTCCCCAAACATGGATATATCCATAGGTTTCTCTTCTCCCTCAGTGCTGTCATCTAATTTAGTCTATTCAAATGATTTACTACACCCAACTATTTTTCTATACCAAATTCTTTCTTTTGGATTTGGCTAGAGGCTTGAGTGTCTTCTTTTGTTTCTTCATTCCCTAAGGTCAAGGTTTTTGAGCTATCTATGCACTAATTTATTTTATAGGTGCATGAAAAGAGATAATCCTTTTCTACACTATTTATGAGGGATTTGCAATCAGATGTATGTTTGTTCACCTGAATAAGATTTGTGTGGGGTTGTCTTCTATAAATAAGTCTATAACATGCATAACAGATGATCTCATAGTTGGTTCTATTGAAAATATTTATGCTTCCAATTTTTATTGAGGTTCTTCTTGTCCTATAGTGTCAACAAGAATAGAAGTAGGTGGTTGAGTGATCTCAAACCAAAGGTCTTGCCTTACCTAGTTTTACACTTGGAAAGTGTGCACTGCTTTTTAAAAGAACTTATTTTCCTCCTCTACATCATACACCTCGATGCCGATGTCTTCCAAAATTAATTAAAGTACTTATTTTTATTCTACCCTCATCTTAGGCAAGTTAAAATTAATGGATATTCATGGAATGATGGGGTGTTTGAGCCATGACTTCACTTACTAGGTTTGTTTTTTTGGTAAAGGTGCTAAAGCTCTTCATGTTCGTGATTTCCTCTTTACTTTCTTTGGCTATGATAGAGCTTGTGGGTGTGCAAACTATGTGGGTTATTGTGTATGTTCTTAATCTACCTATTATTACTTGGTTTAAGGAAGGATGGTTTGTAATGGAGGTATAAACCTTTTAGCTAAGGTTTTCTATCGATAGAACTTAGCTTTTGATTCAAGCAACAAAATGAATAATAACATCAAGGTGATAGTTGGGATAGCCAACTCATGTAACTTTATTTGTATGCCATTGTACAACTTGGTAATAGATGCATGTTAACTTATATACTACATGACATCCTATGAAATCCTAGGATGTGATTGAATTAATGTAAGGGTTTCTAGCCACCATGCATTAAACCACCAAAATTATTCATAATACTAACTAATTTTGGTCCATGCAATGCTTATGAAGGTATTATTAGGCCAAAAATTAGTAGTGACATTTATTAGCCTTAACAAAGACTTACACTAAGTGAAACACAACAACAAGACCAAGAATTGATATTGAAACGTTTATGTAGTTCTTGAAAGTATGTTTTCAATATTTGTGTAAGATTGATGGCTAAAAATTTAGGCTAATTAAAATCCTCATACAACTTCATCATTTGGTATGCAATGTCAATGATGCCTCTTATTTTTTACTTTGCATGTTTTGCAGTTTGCCAAAATCTTTAGTAATAAACTAGACCATGATGCGTAGTGAAGCATACACAATTGAATCAATAAGGGTTACTCTTCCTATCCTAGTGGTGTATTATTATCTAATGTCTGAGTGAAGTGGTGGTGATGTAGACTTATATTGCTATAGAGATTTACCATGATTAGGTAGTCTAGTTGATCTTGACATTGAGTGCACATTAATCCAGATGGTAATATCTTGAGCTAAATGAATAACACCTTGGTTGTATTGAATCAACAATGTCATCATGACTTCATTTAACTAGCCAAATGTAGGTAGCTTGAGTAACCTTTTAGTGTCAAAACCATGGAGTGGATGTTATAGTGTTAAAGTTCCTAGTTATGCTGCTCCTTAGGCTTTTTGAGAAAATAGAATAGCTTCTACCTCGTCAATGAAATCAAAGGGTTATAGATCATTGTAATTCATTTTTTGGAGCCCTATCCCTATTCCCATTTCCTCCTTCTAAGCATCAAATAGTGGGATCAATAGTTTTTTTCTATCCATGGATGGATGAATGAGTGAAGCTAATGATTAATTTGAGGAATTACACCTTGGTACAAATTCTATTTGCAAATATAGAGTGGGAAGGCCAATCACAAAAATATCATGTTAGGTAGAGGATATAATGTCTGATCATTATCTATATCCCTTTCTTTTATAGTTGTTTGGTGCCTAAATTTGTGTCACTACCTCCTTTAAACACATTAACTACATGCACCCAAATGTTCTCTTTGAAATTAATATTATATAGTGGAAATCATCTTGATAGGGATGTTTGGTGCCTAAGATGTGTGATTTAGGTTTGGGCAGTTATTTATGATGAGTATCTATCTTTTCTGTTAATCAATTCATTCTATGTATCTACTTGTCATTTTATTGCCAAATCTGATTCAAAACTACTACAATATTTTGAGATACTAAATTATTAATGATCTGACCTAACCATTGGCCTTTCATCTACCATACCTATCTTTTCACTACCTTTCCAAACCTAATTATAATTCTTGGTGTAGTGGTGGCTAGTTGTCCTAGGTGAGCTATCTCAGCTAGGTGGTTGCCTCCTACGATGATAATTGGTTGTGGTGGTTGTGATGTGTTGTGTAGAAATGAGAATACTAAAAAACATTATAACCTATGAAACAAAATAGAAAATAAATAGCATTAAAGAAAATCCTAGTTACATAGTGCTACTCACCACCCACTTAATTTTTAGTATCGTGATAGAGATTAAAGATGATATGGATTATGCCTAAAACCATTGATTCACCTGGTAAAATGGTTACCTACAAATATTTTATCACTATGGTACCCTTTGGTGATACTTCATGAATGATGTAGGGTCCTTTCCATCATATGCATAGTTTTCCTGGGAATGCTTTAAATTTGATCTTGTAAAGCAATATAGTTTGATCTAGGTATAATTACTTAGATCATAGATTATGATCATGTCATGCTTTCTAAATTTGTTTATTATTTGTTAGGTCCACTATGATCTTACTCTATCTTCTTCCATCTTAGTGAAATCTAGAAATCATGCCATTAATGAGTCCTGAACCCCTAACCTCATGATCATTACAATGCATATACTAGGCATAATGTATTACATAGGCATTATTGCCTTGATTCCATATACTAATTATAAGGGAGTGAATCTTGTGGCTTACTTATAATATGTGTGATAGTCCCATATAGTTTTAGGAATGTGATCCTCCCAATAATCTCTCTTGAAATTGAAATTTTTTGTCATCATCTTACCCAAAATTTTATTTGATGCTTCTACTTGTCCATTAGCCTATAGATGATAAGTTATACTTTTGTTGTGTGATATGTTGGAAGCATAATGACTCAGAGGTGGGGGTGAATAAATATTCAAAATTTTTCATTTAATTACATTTGTCAATCAGACTTTCACCCCTGTGAAGGTAGTTTTAGGCCTTCACAATTTGCTAAAACATGGAAACAATCCTAGGTTGTGGGTGACCTAGTTGGTGGATTAAATCTCTAAATTATAAGGGTTGGCTCCCTTTGGTGTATAAATTAGGATCTTTGCTCTATGATACAAACTATCAGGAAAAGAGAGAAAATTGAATAGAAATATTATCTAATGATGGTGATACACCTATATTTTTTGATTGATCCACTCAATTTGAGCTCCTAAAAACACTGATTTAAATAAGAAAAGGGCTAAACTTTCAACTCTAATTGACCAATATGCATAAGTATTTCATGAAAAGGTTCTATCTTGTGATCAGCTCTTGAGGGAAATGATGGAATAGGCTTGATTCAAGGCACTAACTAGCCACTTGAATCCACTATAAACTCAACCAAAAGATATTAAACATGAAACATAACTTACACAATCTGACCAGCTAGTAACTAGGTAAGAATCAAGACTTGACAAGGAAGAAAACTCTATCACTTATGTAAATAAATGACAAAAATAAACTATACTAGTAACTATAATCTAAGAATAATAGTCCTATTAATCTAAAAAAAGGTTACAACTCAATCTTTGGTAGAATTTGATCTTGCCAAAAGAGGGATACAATTCAAGGCTAAAAAGCTAACTTATATAAAAAAATACACAACAACTAAGAGGTTGGCTTTGAAAATAGAAGAAGAGGACAACTCCCACTTCAGCTCAAGTCTAATTTGTGTTATCACAACCTTCTAAATTTGTCGTTTATTATCTTTTGTCTTTCATGAAAAACCCTTTGGCATTAAAAATAGATGGTGAGCTCATTTTGGGCTGTTCTTTTAACATGCATGAAATCTACGCCCACCTTCAAATATAAAACTCCTCTTGAGCTAATGGAATGTTCAAAAGGATTCCCTTTGCATTAAATCAATGCCAACATTAAATTTGTAACTCCACTTGAACTGTTGAAATGTTTGAAAACCTTTAATCTCTCCAACGTTAAACAACTTGAGTCCTTCATGTAAACGAGTCTTCATTTTTAGAAGTGAAGGTGTCATGTTTGAAACGGTTACACTTGGAGTGTCTAATCCTATTTTGGGCCAATTTGCATGCTATAGAATGTGTTCATCTATTTATTGGTTGTTAAAATCTCTTACATTTTTTGGTTATTCATTTCTATACATGCCCTACTATTTATCTACGCTATTTCCTTTGTCTACTTCTTTGTTTTTTGCCTATTTCCTTCGAACAAATTTTTTGAAGGAATTCTATCTTGTTCTTCTTTCCAAGCCCTTGTCTTCATTCATGCATTCTTTCAGACTTTGGCTCTCTTTCTTCCCATGGAATTGTTTTAGCTTTTGGGCACCTATCCATTTCTATCTATGCTATTCTCACTATCAATATTTCCTCAGACAAATTTTCCATGGCTATTTACTTGGTCCATTCCCTTATTTTTCCTCTATCTTTTCCTTTAGAGTATTTCTATCATTTTCCTTTGGATAAAAAGTCCAAAGGAAGCATATCTTCAGGATTTTTGAATTTGTCATTTTATCATGGATAAATTATCCATAAGAATTGTCTCTCATCCCTTGATTCATTTCCATAGCATTATCTTTCAAAGGAATTATTTTAGATAATTTATCCAAAGTAATTCCTTCAGACTTTTTATCTACAACCTTCATCTTGTTCATTTCCTTTTCCTACAGACAAAAAGTTTGAAGGAATTGTCTTCTCTTCTTCCTCTTTGCAAGTGACTTACCCTTCATAAATCCATCAGACATTCCCTTGAACCATTCCTTTAGATAAAGATTCTAAAGGACTTAGGTCTTTGGTCTTTTCAAAATGTTCCCTCAACATTTCATTTGTATTTTTTCCTGAAGGGTAGATACCCTTTAGGGTTTTTGTAATGTCCTTTAAAAATTTGACAATGGCCCTTCAACCTTATAAAATAAACTTTTTCCAAAGGGTAGATACCCTTCAAATTTCCATAAAATGTCTTCTCTAAAGTGCACAAACCCTTCAATTTTTTTTCAAATGTCTTTTCTCTTTTCTTGATAATGACTTTCCCAAAAGGAAGGGCCCTACGAGCTTTCTTAAAATGAACCCTAAGACTTTTTGTTTTGAACCTTCCCAAAGGGTAAATACCCTTCAAGTTTCTAGAAATGGCCCTTTCTAAAATGGACTTAGCCCTTTAGTATAATTACAATAGACCACTTACCCTTCATACTTTTTCCAAGTGTCCTTCCCAAAGGGTAGATTCAGGATTTCTCCTAGTGATCCTTTAGATTTCTGTGAATGGAATTTTTTAAGGAAAGAACCCTTCCAAAAATTTGGATAGGTTCACTATCTTTGAAAATGTTGTTTGAAAAAATGTTTGATCTTTATTCCTACAGAAAAATTGAAAAGACCTTGCCCTTTAGAATTTTCATACAAGGTAAGAGACCTTTCAAGTTATTGTAAAGGATCATTTTGCCTTACATAATTCCTTTGGACAAAAAGTCTGAAGGAGGAATTATATCTTCATAATTCTTGTGAAAACCCAAAGTTTTTTTCTTCTAATTTTTTAAACTAATCTGAGCAACATAAACCTTCCTATGGGGCAAAATTGTCAACATTATGGCAACTCAGCTAGGAAGCATGCCTGTTATGCTTGACAACTTAGACCATATAAATGATATTGAACTTATAAAAATAATGGTAAACATAATCCATGACTTCAAATATCCTTTGACCAAACATGAAGTAACCTTCATCCTTCAAAATAAGAAGGGAAACACATGAAAACAAGAAAACCTAACTAAGCAAAGTAAATATGCAAACAAGCACTTATTTGAACAAAACAAACTACTGTGATTGAACAACACTTAGAGGAAAGAAAAATAAACTATGTATAAGGATCTTTGCTCTTTAGTAGAAATGTTTCAGATGTATCTCATTGACTGGGATTGGAAGATCCTATTCATCCATCTATGTAAGCTAGAAGGCATTGTGGGATTTATAACTGGAGATTGTGTATGGGCCACTCCAAAGGGAATAAAACTTTGTGTGCCTTCTTTTTTTAGCTCTATCCTCATTTCACTTGAGGACCTAATCTCCTTCTTTAAAAATTTATGAAGAAGTTCCTTTGTCAAAAGATCTTTTTAGTTGTGCTTGATGAATCTCCATGGCTAGCATGGACTAATTTTTTATCTCTTCCAACTCCATAAGCTCAACATAATTTATTTCCATAGGCTCATTTTCTAATAATTCAAGTTGATGCATTAGTTCTAAAGCAGGAAATTCAAGAGAAATGGGTAACCTTGCTTCCTTACCATATACTAGCTTGTATGGAGAGTTGGTTATTGATATTTTATAGGTGATCCTATCAGCCCATAGAGATGACTTAAACTTGAGATGCCATGACCTTTTATTATATTCAATAGTCATTATTATGATCCTCAATAGGTCTTTATTCATAGATTCAGTAAGGCCATTACCTTGTGGATAATAGTTTGATGAAGTCCTGAGGTAAATTCCATGTTGAACAACCCATTAAATGATCCTAGATCCCATAAAAGCCATTGCATTATCAGAAATAATATTTGAAGGAACTCCAAATCTAGTAAGCAAACCTTCATAAAAATTTAGAACATTGGTTTCATTTGCTTCCTTCAATGTTACTGCTTCTATCCAATGTGTGAAGTAATCTACAACAGTGAGAATCCATTTATGCCCTAAACTTGAAAGGGGATTTATGAGACCAATAAAGTCTAATCCTCATTGGACAAAGGGATGATATACCATAATTTGTTGAAGAGGTAAGGCTACAAGTTTCACTTTCCCTACAAACATAACACACTATTTACACTTTCTAACCCATGCATGATAATCACCAAATATACTAGGCCAATAGTACCCACCTCTCATGATATTAAGGGATGTAGTTCTTATATAAAAATGTCCTCCACCATGTCCATCATGGAATTATTCAAACAATCTTTATGTTTTTCTTGGTTCTACACATCTTACTAACATTCCATTGATATCTTTCTTGAACAAAACACCATGAACAAGCAAAAATGGAATTGATTGCGATATAAAATATCTTCTTTTTTAAGTAATGAGATGAGAGGGATAAATACCATCTTGGAGATAGCTTACCAAGTCATGAAACTAGTTGGAAGGTGAGGTATGACCAGCTGCAACCTCTTCATCATTTGACACCAAAATAAGCTCATTAGCCTCTTGCAAGTCTTGTGTTAGATGCTCACATAGTCCTTTGCCTATAATCAACTTTATGACCTTAATTTCCACATAATACTCCATTCTCTTAGTTATCCAATGAACTCTCTTCTCATTTATATCTTTGTTCAAAAGGAACTCCTTGATGCTCAGATGGGCAACCATTAGGTGTACCTTATTTTTAGACATTAAGTATCTAAATTTTTAAAGAGATATTATAACTAAAAAGACATGTTTTTCAACAAAAAAATACCTTGTTTCATACTCTTCTAAGCCTTGACTGAAGAAATATATTGGCTGCTCCAAAGCCTCATGATTTTGTTGCAAAAGAATGCCTGAAATAGTGTCCATATTAGCATATGTATACAAAATGAAATCCTTTGTGAAATTTGGATTTATAAGCATAGGAACACTAACTATGGCCCTTTTAATATCTTCAAAACTATTTATTCCTTATTTGGGCCAACTGAAGCTCTGATCCTTCTTTAGCATGGTTGTAAGTGGCTTAGCTAAAATGGCAAAATCTAAATTATATCTCCTTATGAAATTGATTTTCCAAAATAAACTTTGCAAAGACTTTTTGTGCTTAGGCAAAGAAAGTGCAAGAATGGAGTCAATCCTTTAATAACATGTGATTAAAAAATGATTTGAAAAAACATGTCCAAGAAGCTTACCTTCATGAACTGAAAAAACACACTTTTTGAGATTTAGAGATACCCCAAATTGCCTACACATTTTGAACACTTACTTGAGATGAACCATGTGATCTTCTACATTCTTTGAAAACACTATTATATCATCCACATAAACAAGTAAAAACCTATTAAGAAGGCCTTGGAATGCCATATCTATGGCTATCTAAAAGGTTGCTCCAACATTAGAAAAACTGAATGGCATCTTTCTATATGCAAATGTCCCCCACCTAGTTATGAAGGCTGTCTTAAATTGGTCCTCTTCTTTGACCAAAATTTGATTTTATATCCACCCAAAAAAGAAAACCTCTATGAAGCTGCAACCAATTGTAAAATTTGTTCCATTGATGTCAATGGATAGTGATGTTTAAGTGAAGCCCTATTCAAATCATGGAAATCAACACACAAACAAATCTCACCATTTTTATTCTGTACTAGAACAAGGTTCATCACCCAAGTTGAGTGATTCCTTAGAAATATAATAGTTGATTCTATCAGATTGTGAAGCTTATATTTCATTAAAGGCTCAAGCTTAGGATTGATGGGCCTTTGTCTTTATCTTACTAGTTTAATTTTATCCTCTAACTCAATGGTGTGTTGAGATAAACTTGGATCAAACCCATTGAGATCACTATACTGCCATGCAAATATATCAGTAAAACTTATGCATAACTTAATGAAATATTTCTTTTATGGAGTGCACACCTTACCCAAATTTAAAATCTTACCAGCTACAATCTCAACATTATCATAATGCTCTTATTTTATTGATAAGGATGACTTATCCTTCCTTAGCTCATCATCACCACTAAAAATGTTCTCAAGTGTGACCAATCCTTTGGATAGCTTATTTGTTTTTAGTTGCATAATTTGATCACCATACTACTGCAAGTTTTTTGATTGTTTTCTTGAAGAAAAATTAGCCTCCCCTTGCAAGAATCTAATAATTTAATTGTCATCTTCGAACACTTGCCAATTCTCATGATTATCTGGAACATAAGGCCTTATAACCACCTTTATGTGTAACTAAATTTTTTCATTTTTTATATTAGTTGGTATACTGAATTGTGACCCAATGGCAACCGACATGTCAGCATGTTTATTCTCTTCTCTTGGTATTTCCTGAATGTTAAAATCTTGAAAATCCTTAAGTAAATCCCAAATTATATGCTTTTAAGATTTAAGCAAATTTTTTTACATATGTTTAAACCTCTTACTTGGTGAACTATAAGTTCACTATCTCCAAAAAATTGCAAGGAATTGACTTTCATCTTCCTATCCCACTACAAACCATGAACTAGTGCTTCATACTCAACAACATTGTTTGAATATCCAAACTAAAGTTTAATAGATGAGAAATACCTTTGTTTTTTTGGATAAACCAACATCATTCTATCTCTAATTCCATGATTATTCCTTGATCCATCAAAGTACAATTACCACAAACCTTCATTAGACTCATTTTCTTTAACCATGACTAGAATTGGTGCCTCATTTTCATGAAGGCAATACACACCAAGTCCTTATTCAATCAACTTGTAGGGATCATTCTCATGCAAAGTGGAAGACCACTCATCAATTAAAAAATCTATAACTTCATTGAAAGGTGATTCACTTTCTACTTCCCTAGCTTGTAATACCTCATCTGAGGTGATACAGTTAGTATTCACAACACTTGACATATATGGCTCCATATAAAAATGTGAAATAGGCTTATAATGAATTTTTATCTTGATACCATACCTGGTTATAAACAACAAATCCAATTAATTTATAAATATCCCCCCAATCTTTAAGGTGAAGTCTCTTGAAAGGCATATATCAAAGTAAGGAGGCAAGTCTACCACAAGAAAATCCTACTAAATAGTAACATTGGGACAAACATGTAATGTCAATTTCAGATCTTTGATGATGCCTACCATATTTTTTGGTAAACCATCCAATTATAATACCCCTTTAGTGTTTGGCTCATAAACAAGTCCAAGCTTATCTAAAATCTATTTAGGCATGACTGTACTACTAACTCCACTATCCACCATATAGTTATGAACCAAAGTATCACCTACTATCAAAGAAAGGTAAAAAGGAGGAGTTTTCTTTGATTTTACCTCAATTTTTTCCACCTTTACCATCTTATTTACTTTCTATACCTATTGATTTTCTGGCTGATCTGAATTAGTCAAGATAACATCTTCTTTCTCAACCATTTTTAGAGACAATTCAAGAGCTGAAAGCTCTTGAATGAGATTATCCTTTTGTCTTAGAATGGAAATGGAATCCCACATACTAATTCTAATGTTAGACTTCTTCATATATTATACTATACTAAAATGAGATCCACTAACCTTTGACTATATCTTTTGAAGCACTGACTACTCATGAATTAGAGGTAGTTGATGAACCTTACCAACCTCCATATTCTAATTTTTCTAAGTTGTAGTGACAACAAGTTGCTCTTTTATACTCTTAGAAACAACCCTAGGAGTACTTGAAGCATTTGTCATCTCTTGAGCCTCTTCAATGGCTCTTCTTTTAGCTCTAGTTATAACAACAACTTGACCACTTGATTTATTACTTTTAACACCTTGAGTAAAAGAAACATGATCATCTACTTATCAATTTACATTAATAGCATCAGGCTTCCCTTAATTTTGATGAGTCTCTCCTTGTGATGAGAAACCTATATCTTGATACTGACCTCCTTGAAAAGAAAACTCTTCTTGTGTCATTTATGGCATAATGATGTTCTAATGATACCAAGGCTTGGTTTTGAGCATCATTGAGATTTTAGGGTTGCCAGCCTAAATACTGCATCATGTTGTTTTGAGATAGGGTGGGAACAATGGCCTTTAAATTGGAAGGAACATTAAGATCAAGAGTATCATATGGCTTAGCTGGAGTTGTGGCTCCTTGTGCTTGATAAGGTGGTCTATTTTCTCTGAAACCTTGATAAGGAGGCCTTTGATCTTTAAAGGGCTGATAGGTGTTCTAATTTTGCTATTAATAGGGCCTATTTGACTAATATTTTTGCCTTTTTAGCTATACTAATTTATTCCCAAAGGATTGTAGTAAACTCTTTAACTCTCCTATCTCACTATCTTGACTAGTACAGGCTGCAATTTGAGCTTGAGGTGGTGTAATAGGAGCTAAGGATGGAACTTGAGGAATTTGAGGGGATATTATATAACTTATTTTTATAAATATAGGAATTATAGGTCTTGGAGAAAGCTTACCATCTCGTATCAAACTATTTTCTTCCCTTATTGCAACCTCATAAGCACTTGGCAAGATAGTACCACCTATTGACTGTATCATCACACTAATGTCAAAATTAAGGGCTTTAAAATAGTAAAAAAATGCATATTCAAAGGATGGCATTATCAACACAGGTATTTTAGTCCATGTATTTTAGAATCTAAGGTTAAAATTAGACACAAACTCATGAAGAGCCCTTGTTATGGTGGTCAATTTCTCAATTAAAGATAGGTGATTAGATTTATCCTCAAATTGCTTGACTAAGGATGCATCCAATTCATCCTAGGTAAAAATGGAATTTAGTGGGATATTTATATACCATTTCAATGATTTTCCTTGAAAGAAGAATTAAGCAATCTAATAGCAACATTATCCTCAATAACATTATGGATTGAACAGAGATTAACCACATCTTAGATATACTCAATAAGGGTTGTTTGATTTTCTCCTAAGAAGAATGGGATACTCTTGAGGGAAAACACTGGAATGTCATCAAATTAGGCTGAATTTAGTGGGATACCTCTATTGAATGGAACAAAAAATTGATTTTTGATGGCCATTTGGATAATGGGGATTATAGTGCTTAGAACAATAAGATGATCAGGAGGCAAATACTATTTTTGAGGATATGGTTTTGCCCTCCTAAATCTTGATCTCTTATAAGATATAAATTCGAAAGGAATACCTTTACTTACTAACCTTGTGGTAACCTTTGTCATGAAAGAGTTACCTGAATGATGCTATGAACTCTAAAACTTGAAGAATCTTTAGCTTATGATGAAGATAGATATTCTCTTCTATTGCAAATGCTTCTCTTCAGCTTTGAACTTCTTCAGATCTGTAAAATATTTCTTTTCTTATCCTAATGAGCATGCCAAAAACTATTTTCAATCAGATTTTCACCCCTGTGAAGGTAGTTTTAGGCCTTCATAGTTTGCTAAAACATGGAAATAATTCTAGGCTATGGGTGACCTAATTAGTGGATTAAATCTATATATTATAAGGGCTAGCTCCCTTTGGTGTATCAATTAGGATATTTTCTCTACACTAAAAATTACCAAGAAAAGAGAGATAGAATTGAACATAAATCCTATCTAATGATGGTGATACACCTATATTTTTTGATTGATCCACTCAATTTGAGCTCTTAAAAACACTGATTTAGATAAGAAAAGGGCTAAAATTTCAACTCTAATTGACCAATATGCATAAGTATTTCATCAAAAGGTTCTATCTTGTGATCAAAGCTTTAGGGAAATGATGGAATAGGCCTGATTCAAGGCATTACATCCACTATAAACTTATCCAAAAGACATTAAACATGGAACATGACTTGCATAATATGACCATCTAGTAACTAGGTAAGAATCAAGACTTGAAAAGGAAGAAAAATCTATCACTTATGAAAATCAATGACATAAATACACTATACCAGTAGCTGGAATCTAAAAACAACATTCCTATGAATCTAAAAAAAGGTTACAACTCAATCTTTGGTAGAATTTGATCTTGCCAAAAGAGGGATACAATTCAAGGTTGAAAAGCTATCTTATATATAAAAATACATAACAACCAAGAGGTTGGTGTTGAAAATAGAAGAAGAGGACAAATCCCACTTCATCCCAAGTCTAATTTGTGTTATCACAACCTTCTCAATTTGTCTTTTCTTGTCTTTTATATTTCATGAAAAACCCTTTGGCATTAAAAATAGATGGTGGTATCATCGTGGGCTATTATTTTACATGCATGAAATATACACCCACCTCAAAATATGGAACTCATCTTGAGTTGTTAGAATATTTTAAAGACTTCCCTTTGCATGAAATCAACACCAACATCCAATTTAGAACTCTGTTTAAATTGATGGAACATTTAGAAACCTTTAAGCTCTCCAATGTTAAACAACTTGAGTCCTTCATACAAATAAGTCTCTATTTTTATAACTAAAGGTGTCATGCTTGAAATAGTTACACCTAGACGTGTCTAATCCTATTTTGGGCCACTTTGCATGCTTTAGAACATATTCATCTATTTATTGGCTATTGAAATCTCTTGCATTTTTTGGTTCTTCATTTTTTTGCATGTCCTGCTATTTTTCTACACCATTTCCTTTGTCTACTTCTTCATTTTTTGCCTATTTCCTTCAAACAAAAAGTTTGAAAGAATTATATCATGTTCTTCTATCCAAGCCCTTATCTTCATTCATGCATTCTTTCAAACTTTGGATTTGTTTCTTCCCATGGAATTATTCTGCCTTTTGGGCACCTATCCATTTTTGTCTATGTTATTCCCACTATCAATATTTCCTTGGAAAAATTGTATATGGCTATTTTCTTAGTCCATTCCCTTATTTTTCTTCTGTGTTTTCATTCAGATTATTTCTATCATTTTCCTTCAGATAAAAAGTCTAAAGGAAACATGTCTTCAAGCTAGTTAAATTTGTCATTTTCTCATGGACAAATTGTCCATGAGAATTATCTCTCATCCCTTCATTCATTTCCATGGCCTTATCTTCTAAAGGAATTATTTTAGACAATTTGTCTGAAGAAATTTCATTCATTTCCTTTTCCTTCAAATAAAAAGTTTGAAGGAATTGTCTTCTCTTTTGACTCTTTGCAAGTGAGTTACCCTTCAATATTCCTTTGGACATTCCATTAAACCATTCCTTCAAAAAAAAAGTCTAAATGAATTAGGTATTCAACCTTTTCAAAATGTTCCCTCAACATTTTATTTGTCTTCTTTCCCAAAGGGTAGATACCCTTCGAGTTGTTTGTAATGTCCTTTCAAAATTTGACAATGGCCCTTCAACCTTCCAAAATGCCCCTTTTTTGAAGGGCATGTACCCTTTGGATTTCTATAAAATTCCTTCTCTGAAGGGAAAAAAACCCTTCAAACTTTTTTTAAATGTCTTTTCTCTTTTCTTGATAATGACTCTCCTGAAAGGAAGAGCCCTATGGGCTTTCTTAAAATGAACCCTCCACTTTTTATTTTGAACCTTCCCAAAGGGTAGATACCCTTCAGGTTTCTAGAAATGGCCCTTTTTGAAATGGATTTAGCCCTTCAAAAAAATTAAAATAGACCACTTTCCCTTAGAAAATTTTCCAAGTGTCCTTTCCAAAAGGTAGATACCCTTCGAGATTTATCCCAGTGACCCTTCATGTTTCTATGAATGGACTTTTTTGAAGGAAATAACCCTTAAAAAAAGTTAGAAAGGTCCACAGTCTTTTAAAATACCCTTTGAAAAAATGTTTTATCCTTATTCCTTTGGAAAAATTGAAAATACCTTGCCCTTTGAACTTTTCACAAAAGGTAAGAAACCTTTCAGGTTATTGTAAAGGACCATTTTGCCTTGGACAATTCCTTCAGACAAAAAGTCTGAAGGAATTGTGTCTTCAAAATTCTTGTCAAAACCCAAAGTTTTTTTATTGTCCTTTTTAAAAATGATCTAAGAAACATAAACATTTCTGTGGGGCAAAATTGTCAACAATTACACTTAAGCAATCATGAACCATTCAAACAAACATATAGATCTATCAAGCATAAATAATTATCTACATAAGCATGAAACACAAGAACACATCACATATGTGGGGAAACGTCAAGGGAAATAAAAACCATTTATATATGAAAATTTAATACATTCATATAATACAAAAAATAAATTTATTAATCACCAAATGTACATGGATCACCAACCCCAACTAGCCATGCACCCACTTGACTAGGCTTTAAAAAGCACCCACTTACAAGGATGCACCAACCCCATAGATGCATAAACACCAACTCAGCCATTTTATTAATTTTATCACCTTTAGAACACCTTTTTTTAATCAAAAATAGATGATGATCACCTTATTTATCTCTTCATACTCTTTAACCCTCTCAAATTGCCTTCTAGGCTTCTTCGCTCAACTAAGTCTCTTCAAGATTGATTAGGTTATATGACCTTGATTTTCATACACATAAATCTTGTTATATATTCATGATATTTTCTCTACACCCATATTATGGTCTAAAATACCTCCTTTCATTATTCAATCTTCTATTTCATTCACTTCTCTTCTCCCTCTTTTTCTTACTAGCTAATTGGGCCTAAAAAGCCTTATTTTTATACAATCCTCTTGCTCATACACCTATTGGTTAGACAAACACACTTGATAAATTATATTGGATAGAAAATATGACTTATGAAATGTTATAAGTAATAATAAATCATTACATTAGGTTGTCCATAACTCAAATAGACCAAATCCTTCTTTAGGTCTCATGGAGACCTAATTCCATTTGGCCTAATTTAGGACAAGTTACCTTATGAACCATTGAAATAATATAAACATAAAATTTACAAAAAAAATTCATAAAAAAATCAAATAGGCCTTATAAAACATAATCTAAGCACCATGAAACTTTTTAGGTCCAACTACCACTTGAAACACAACATTAACACTATCCACATTAGGCCTTTGAACACACATAAAAGTCTCTCTTAAACAACTAAAGATAACACATCATTTAGGAACACAAAAATGGAAATAAATCACTTATAAAAAACTTATATGACCTCAATAATATTACCATATGAATTATACATTTCAACTCAGGGCATAGAGCCTCAAACTCATCACTACAACTTGTTTACTTAGAATTTGTAGTTTACCTTAAAGACCAATCATGGTGACTCAAACCTCTAACACCTATATAGACACTTTACATGAATTTTTATGCATGTATATGGTCCTATGAGATATATATATATACCATACTAAAATATAAATATCATATGGTCTAATGGAAAATATTGGTATTTTAGACTAATCTCATGACCTTATATCTCATTATCTTATTTAAACCAGACATGTCAACTTGTAAGCAACTTTTTCACCATATCCACTAACCTCCAAAACTTATACCAAACATGAAAATGTATTAAAATTCATGAAAAATGTCTCTATTCACTTGGTTTCATCATTATATCATGAAAACACATTCTAATTCATCTTCTCACTTCTGCCTGGGTTTTCACTTTTTGCACCATTAGGTGTATTAGCAACTGGATAACTTGGATGATCTATTTAACACACTTGAGGGATATAACCTATATAAAAATGTTTATGGACATGAAATTTTTTTCTACCTTCTTCCTTCATCCATTTTCATATTATGTCCAATGTAACTTTTGACTTCTACAACTTCTTTAGAAATAAGCTTGTAACTCAACATTTTCTCTCTCCTCTCTCTAACCAATACAACTTGGAGGTACTTGGGAGAGTCCAATATAATATACAATAGCTTACTTGATCAATTAAATCCATCTTGAGCACTTTTGATAGATATCTTTAACATTGGGTCTTCATTAGGGTTTTAAGAGGGTTTAAACCAATTTCCACTCTTAATGATCATTCATAAAGAATAACCCCTAAATAAAAAAAATAATGCCTAAAATTTTGAGCTATGACCATTCACCATATCTCAATATTATATTATGTTACCATTCAAAGGTTTTATGAGCTAATTATCACAAGAAAATCCTTCTCGAGTTGATAACCCTTCATTCTGAGTACTCGAGAGACCTCCAAACAATTTTTCATGCCTTTTAATTTATAATATGACCTCAAAATACATGAAAAAACTTTAAAAAACATACATATCCTTTGAGAATTCTTACATTATCTTAAAAACCTTGAAATTATGATCATGACTGCTCATTAGGCCACACTCTCTCTCTTTGCTCTCTAGATCTTGACCTACAAACCAAATTAGGACTTAAAACTAACCTTAATGATTATTTATATGTGATATCCACATCAATAACATAATAAATCAATCTCATACAACCACTCATTCTTGTGTTCACTCATCTCACCAATCCACCATGCTCATATCTTATCACAAGGTCTCTTCATGCCATGATTAGGCTTAGGCTCCTTAAGCACTTAACATCAATGACATATACCTTCATGAAACCATAAGGCATTATTTGCCTTAAAATTATCTCTTTTTAATTAAAATTCTATTTCATGACAACATTCCATCAATACCCCTTGTCACATCAACACACTACCAACTAGGCATACTCTATCAATGACATCAACCTCATGTAAGATGCCCCTTTGAAATCAATGACAATACTAAATAATCCCCCCATTTTTAATTTATGTAAACTAATCTTATAAAATTATCTCAATAATCAACTTATCCCTAATTTTTAACTTTCTACCCCTTTGACATAAATGATAAAGTGACGTCTACAACTTCTTGGATCACATTCCTTGCAACCAAAAAACTCAACATATAGTACTATGAGTTTATGAGTCATCATAAAAATATGTTCCCCATATTTCAATGCATACCTTCAGAACACTCCTAACCTACACTTGGATCCAATTAACCACATGATTATCTACCTTTAAGCACTTGACTTCCTTAGTGACTACTAGGGGCAAAAACTATACCTAATTCCTGTCTTAGGTGTTCAAATGTTAATTTTGGAAGTGGCTTGGTCAAAATGTCTACAATATAATCTTGTGTATAAATATATTCAATTTTTACACTTTGTTCACTTACTTGATCTCTTAGGAAATTATACTTGATATGAATGTGCTTAGTCCTTGAGTGGATGACATGGTTCTTTGAGACGCTTATAACACTTGTATTATCATAATAGATAGGGATAAGACCATAATACTCCACCTTATAGTATTTTAAGGTCTATATCTTCTATAAGACCTGAGTATAACATGAATCTACTAAAATTTACTTAGCCTCATAAGTGGATAATTATACTAATGTTTTCTTCTTGCTTATCCATGAAACTAGGCACCCACCTAAGAAGAAAGTTCCTCCACTAGTACTCTTCTTGTCATCTAGGCTTCCTACCCAGTTTGCATCTATATAAGCTATCAAAGTAAACTCCTTGTTCTTTGGATACCATAACCCAATCTCCATAGTCCCCTTGACATACATGAGTACATTTTTGACTACTTGTAAATGATTTTCCTTTGGATCTAATTGAAACCTTCCCACAACACCTACTACTTACATGATATCAGGTCTAGAGGTAGTTGTGTATAATAAAATTCCAATCATTGAACTATATGATGTATAATTGACCTTTGAAGACTCATATTCCTTGCTCAACTTACAACTTGTGATTATAGGTGTATTAACTACCTTGAAATCTTCCATCTCAAACTTATTCAACATCTCTCTTATGTACTTGGCTTGTGAAATTAATATACCTTTTTCAAATTGAGTGATGTAAAACCCAAGAAATAATGATAGCTCTCCCAACATGGACATCTCAAACTCTTTCTTCATCACCTCTACAAAGGCCCTTGTCATGTTCTCATTTTTGCCACCAAATATGATGCCATACACATAGAAAAATACTATTAACTGGTTGTCATCATCTATCTTTATGTACACATTACTATATGCAACTCCTCTTTTGAATCTTTGATCTAATAGATACCTATCCAACCTAGGATACCAAGATCTAGGAGATTGCTTTAGACCATAAAGATCCTTTTTGAATATGCAAACATAGTCCTTATCACCTAACATTGATAACCCCTTAGGTTGCTCTATGTGTACCTCTTCTTCAAAGTTTCCATTCAAAAATGCAGATTTGACATCCATCTGGTATACCTCGAACCCTTTTAATCATGTATATGCTAGAAATAATTTGATGGCCTCCAATCTTGCCACTGGTGCAAAGGTCTCCTCAAAGTCTATCCCTTCAAATTGTGCATATCCCTTGCATACCAATCTATCCTTGTTCTTAGTGACTTCTCCATCTTCATTCAACTTGTTTCTAAACACCCATTTTGTGATAATGACATTCATATCTTTAGGCCTAGGAACTAGTTCCCAGTCTCATTCTTATCTATTTAGTTTAACTCCTTATTCATAACACCCATCCAAAACTTATATTTTTTTGATTCTACAAGGTTATTAGGTTCAATATTGGAAAATATAGAAATATTCTCTTTATTTATATTACTTATTAGTATTCTCCTTATTTGCATACCTACATCCTTATTACTAATGATTTTTGATTCAAGATGATCTTTTAAAATCTATCTTGACAGGCCTTTTGAGTCTTATCTTTCCTCAACTTATTCTTATTCCTGATCAACCTCTATAATTTCCTCTTCATTATTGAAGTCTATATTCTCTAATGTATCCTTTGACTATGAGTGTGATTTCCTTGTCTCATCAGTCTTCACATTGGTGCTTTTCACTATCTTCTGTAACCTCTTATTATAACATCTATAGGCCAAGCTCACTGATGAGTATCCTAAGAATATACCTTCATTAGTTATAGAATGAAACTTTCCTAAGTATTTATCATCTCTTTTGATGAAATATTTACTCCCAAACACTCTAAAGTGTTCCACATTATCAGGTCAAACTTTTCACCGTTCATAAGGAGTCTTGTTTCTATTAGTCCTTATCTATCCTCTATTCAAAATATAGACTACAGTGTTCATTGCCTCTCCAATATCCATAAGATAATCTAGACTCATTTAACATACTTCTTGCCATATATTGAACTATCTTATTCTTTCTTTCTAATACCCCATATTGTTGAGGTGTCCTAGCTGTCGAGTTCTATCTCCTTATTCCATTAACCTCATAAAAATCATTAGACCAAAAATCTCCTCCTCTATTATATCTTAGGAAATCTTCCCATTATTCTCATTCTCAATAAGAGCCTTGAATGTCTTGAACTTGTCAAGAGCTTCTGACTTTTCTTTCAAGAATGATATCCAAGTCATTCTTATGTAGTCATCTATGAGTAACATAAAGTAGCTATCTCCTTGAATGATTTAGATTCTTGTAGGCCCATAGAGATCAATGCATATTAAATCTAAAGGTCTTGTAGTAGAGTACTCCTTAGAATTGAACCTTCTTCTAGTCTATTTACCATGTTGACATGCTTTATAAAGTGTATTTATTGGTTTGTTGGTTTGGTGATCTTAGGCATGTTCTTCACAGACTTTTTAGTGCTTATTATGACTATATTTTCAAAGTTTAGGTAACCCAATCTTTTATGCCATATCCAAAATTCATCCATCTTGATCATAAAGCATGTCTCCTTCTTGATCTCATTTAGGACATATAGATTGTTCTTAATTTTATTGACATTAGCAATTAGTCTTCTTGATTTGGCTCTCCTTATATCACATCCTCTATCATGAAAGGTTAGTGTGTGCGATTGGTTGAAAATTTTAATCACACTAAGTAGGTTATGTTTCAAGCCTTCTACATACAACACATTTCTATCTTGGTCTTTCCATTGTACAAACTTAAGATACCCTTTCTAACTATATTGGTAGTTGTGTTATCTCCAAATCTCACTGCTCCTGTATCATTCTTCATCAATGAGATGAACTTGTTTTTATCTCATATCATGTGAATTGAGAAACCACTATATATATACCATTTCATGCCTTCAATTTAAATGTGAAATGTAATCTAGGCTAGCATAGATTCTTATTTAGTCTCATGCTCCTTAGCAAACAATCCATCTTAAATCTTGGGCTCAATATGATCAATCCTAACTTGCTTTGGATTCTATACCAATGTTTGACCCTTATAATGAAATTTAATATCTCCATATATATATTTTTTAATATTGAGGGCCTTCTAACTCTATTAGGAAAAAATCTTGCAATGTGTCCCATATTATAATAACTATAACAAATAACATTTTTGTACTTACCTATTGACTAATCACTCCTCTTCCCATGGTCCCATGATAACTTATCCCTTATTTTATTAGGATACTTGATTGGTATTTTCATGTTGAATTTCATGTTGGTACTCTTGACTTGTTCTGAATTCTCGCGCTCTTTCTCAAACTTGTTCATCTTATCTATGAGTTGCTCATGCTCAACCTTTAAGGAATCTAGCTCTATATTCAACTGATCATACTCAACTTCCTTTAATCTAAAATTTGTATTTATATTATAACTAATTCTTGAGATCCTTTATGGTCTTCTCATACTTTTTGACTTATTTGACCATGTCACTCTTAAAAGTACATATTTATTCCTAAAGATCCTTGACCATAGATCTCAACTCATGCTTCCTATTATTTTGATGATTAAAATCATCTAAGGAACTTATGAGCTCAACTTTAAGGTCTACTTAAACTTATCCTTCTTCACTATCATAGTAGACTTATTCATCATACATGTTGTCTTCTTATTCTTGATCATGAGACATCTTGTGCTTCTTAGGATCACCTTCAAGCTTTTAGGCTTGCTAAAAAGGACCATGCTCTAATACCAATTATTAGAATAAAAATGAATGAGAGGGTTGGTGGTGAATAATTATTCAAAACCTTTCATTCAATTACACTTAAATAATCATGAACCATTCAAACAAACATACATATCTAGCAAGCATAAGTAATTATCCACATAAGCTTGAAATAAAAGAACACATCACATATGTGGGAAAACCTCAAGGAGAATAAAACCCACTGATATAATCAAATTTATTATAGTCCTATATGAAAAAAACAAAATTTAGTGAAGCACCAAATCCACATGGAACGCCAACCCCAACTAGCCAAGCACCCACTTGACTAGGCTTTAACAAGCACCCATTTAGAAGGAGGTACCAACCCCCTAGATGACTCAGCACCAAATCAACCACCTGATTTATTTTATAACCTTTAGAACACATTTTTCCTCACATAATAGATGATTATCACCTTATTTATCTCTTCACACTCTTTAACCCTTTCAAACTACCTTCTAGGCTTCTTCGCTCAACTAGGTCTCTTCAAGATTGATTAGGTCATATGACCTTGATTTTCATACACAAGACGCCTATTAGATCTTCATGATAGTTTATATATACCCATATGATGGTATAAAATACCTCCTTATATTATTCAATATATTATTTCATTCGTTTCTCTTCTCCCTCTTTTTCTTATTAGCTAATTAGGCCTAAAAAGCCTTATTCTTCTATAAGCCTCTTGCTCATACACCTCTTTTTAGGAAACACACACTTTAAAACTTATATTAGACAAAAAATAGGCGTTAAATTTTTTTACAAGCATAAATCATTACATTAGGTCAGCCATAACTCAAATAGACCAAATCCTTCTTTAGGTCTCATGGAGACCTAATTTCATTAGGCCTACTTTAGGACATGTAGCCTTATGAATCCTTAGAATACTCTAAATATATATACACAACACAAAATTTTCATAAAAAAATAAAATAGGCCTTATCCAACATTATCTGATAACCATGAAACTTTTTAGGTCCAACTACCACTTGAAACACTCCATTAGCACTGTTTACATTAGGCCTTTGAACACACATAAAAGTCTCTCTTGAAACTAAAGATAACACATAATTTAGCCACAAAAACATTATAATGAATAAATTATAAATAACCTATATGAACTCAAAAATATCACCATACTAATTAGACACTTCAACTTAGGGTATAAAGCCTCAAAGTCATCACTGCAACTTGCTAACTCAAAGCTACCAGTTTACCTTAAAGACCAGTCATGGTGACTCAGACCTCCAACACCTATATAGACACTTTCCATTAATTTTTATGCATGTAGATGGTATTATGAGATATATAAACCATATTAAAATATAAATATCATATGGTATAATGTCAAATATTGGTCTTTTAGACCAATCTCATGACTTTATATCTCACTTTCTTATTTGAACCAGACATGTCAACTTGTGAGAAATTTTTTCACCATATTCACTGACATCCAAAACTTATTAAAAATATTAAAATGTATTAAAAGTCCTTGAAAACATATTTATGAACTTGGTTTCATCATTATATCATGAAAACACATTCCATTTCATCTTCTCACTGTTGCTTAGGTTTTTCACTGTTTACACCATTAGGCTTGTTAGTGACTAGCTAACTTGGATGACCAATTTAGCACACTTAAGGGATATAAACTATCCATAAAAATTCATAAAAATTAAACATGAGTTTCTACCTTATTACTCCATCCATATTATTATTATGTCCAATGTAACTTTTGACTTCTATAATAACTTCTTTAGAAACAATCTTGTAACTCAAAATTTCTCTTTCCTATCTCTAACCAATACCACTTGGAGGTACCTAGGAGAGTATAATACAAGATAAAATAGACTACATAAGAAATTAAATCCATCCTGAGCACTTTTTATCAACATCTTAAACATTAAGTCTTCATTAGGGTTCTAACAGGGTTTAAACTAGTTTCCACTCTTAACAATCATTCATAAAGCATAACCCCTCAATCCAAAAACTAATGCCTAGAATTTTGAGCTAGGACCCTTACCCATCCATCATGAATAGATTAGGTTCACATTAAAATGTTTGATGAGATAATGAACACAATAAAATCCTTCTTGGGTTGGGAAACCTTCATTCTAAGCACTCAAGAGACCTCCAAACAACTTTTCATGCCTTTTCCTTCACATTATGATGTAAAACTATATGAACAAACTTGAAATAAAATACTGTATACACATAATATTTTCAAAATTTTATTGATTATTAATGCTTTTTATTTTGTAGGAACCTATCGAGTCTCAATCTCTTTGAGTGCATTCTTTAAGGGGTACACTGAGAAAGGGGTGGGTAGTCCATCAATGCTTCATAAGATTGTTGTCCCTTTACCACTTTCCATCTACACACTTGTATCCTAAAACCATTAACCATAATGTTATTCTCCTTAGTCCTACCTATTCCAGTCATTTTTATCTTTCCATCCTCTTCTTAATTTAATTAATTTTGGACTATCAACTGTATGAGGTTGATCATGGCCGACCCTGTATAATTTAAGGTATTTTTCACTTTTTTAGGTTTGTTAGCCTTTCAGCCAACTTAGCTTAGACCTAGTGAATTATCCCCAAAAACATATAGGGTCAACCATGGCCGACCCTATACAACCAACATTTTTGAGAGGATTTATGGAAATATTTTCCTATATATACAAGTTCATTTCCAACCATTTAAGAGAAG
The DNA here is from genome assembly GCA_037957365.1 of Torreya grandis. Taxonomy (NCBI): domain Eukaryota; kingdom Viridiplantae; phylum Streptophyta; class Pinopsida; order Cupressales; family Taxaceae; genus Torreya; species Torreya grandis. The sequence goes on from JARHVA010006271.1 coordinate 753,973, forward strand.
AGAAGAAAAGAAGAATAAGTACAAACAAAAATCTGCTTATTAACCATTCTACTTGAGGAATAAAGCTTAGGGTTCCATACTTTATCTGGAGATATGGATCTTGTCTTATGGAGAAGTCTTTTGGATGCATATATAGGTTGTGTAGCCTAGAGATGCTGTGTATTTATTATCCTTACATACCATAACAATATCTTTCAAAGCACCTTGGCCAAGGGAGAGATTGAGACTTAGTGGGTTTGTCTTCAAGGTAAGTATTCCTAACTTTATTTCTCCTTATTAAGAATATATAGATAACTTAGATGTGTTTCTCTCTTCTATGAATTAGGATTCCATATACATTGTCATGAGTATATGTCTCTATGCATGTTTAGTTTAGTTGTTTGTTTTATTTTTAACCCCCAATTTGTGTCACAAGCTTTGGTGTGCACTAGATTAGATTTATTTTCTTATTTATTAGCATAGGTGAAATATCAAACCTTAGGACTATTTTATGGTTGTTGTGTGATTGTGTTAGACTATAAGCTTTGTAACCCTACCTCACATGGTGTATTATAACAAGTGATCCCCTAATCAGGTCTATTGGATCCCCATATTGGTCATGCTCCCTCTTAACAAATGTATTCCCAAATGGAAGTGTAGCTATGCTCTATCTTCTCCAAGCTAGGATCTATTTATAGACATGATGTATTTTTGATTGCATAGATTTTGGTGAACTCGACATGAAACTAACCCTTGCAAGATTTATTTCACTTTCTTTTATTATTTTTATCATATATCTGTCATATTGGATCGACTCTATTTATCCATTTCTAATCTCTATGCGTAGGTTTTTAGGAATAAGCAACTAGATCGACTTAGACAACCCTTTAGTTTTCAATCTTCTATACTTCCAGTTTAGACTACTAGGTTGACCCAATCGACCCTGTACATTTTTAGGCATCTAGTTTAGCATACTAGGTTGACCTTGGTCAACCCTATATATTTTAGGCACTCAACAACATGATTTTACAAAGCTTGATCAACCTAGTTGATCCAATTAGTAAGTTTTAAAAGCATATTCCAAGGTTATTTATTAACAATCTACATTCTCAACATCTTTAATCCACCAAGGTTCTTTTCTATCTCTCTATCTCTTGTTTTGTCTTTCCTTTCATACTTTGTAGTCTTCAAATCTACCCCTATATAATCAACTGGATCGACCATGTTGACCTAGTTTTGTGTTCTATATGTTGTTTGAAATAACTAGGTCGACCCTATTCATTTTTAGACCTTGCTTTCATAATATAGGTTTGATCCTATTTTTTATTTTGTGCATATAGTGTCAACACTATATCTTTTTTCAAATTGGAATTAATCTCTATATGTGAGTAATTAATTCACACTTTCTTTTCTTGTTTCTTGCATGCTTATAATAGTTTACATAGTCTAATTAAAGAGTTTTTAATTAACCATTTAGTTTCACTATTTCTATTTTATGCACACATAGCCAATTCACAAAATCTAAACAAACATTTTAACATTTATCTACCCAAGGCCAACTTACTTGGATTTCATCACCAAGGGGGAATTCAACTTGATACTTTGGTAAATTATAAAGCATAATTAGTGGTATATTATGCCTAAGAACCCGACACCCTTATCACTATGGTGTGTGAAGTGAGGGGGTTAGCCCCAATACCAAGCCTCTATCATTGCCACTATAGTCCCTTTCAGACCAAACTACCTGAAACTATCTTTAGATTTCTATCTAGTTCTTTGCTTTATAACCAACTTTCCATCACATTTAAAATCATTTCTTAATAATATAATAAAACATCTTAGGTTGACCAATTAGTTATCTCTTTAATTTTCAAGCTGATTGCTTTCTCTTTGCTCAATTGTGTGTGTAAAACTTGCATTAGCCAATGTTAGTGTAAGGTTTTGTATTGTGTGCCTCAATTGTATTGGACAACATTGATCCAATTGACTGTTTGCTTCCCTTCAATTCTTACTTTCCTAGATTAACTACAAAAGTTATCTTGTTTTAATTAACTTGTTATCAAACTTTCTTTTCTTTCCTATCTACTATACTATGTTGACCTAGTTAACCCCATACCTTTTTACAACCCCTATGTACTGTACAAAATTGACCTAGTCGATCTTGTACTATCTACAACCCCTTTTTCATATTTTCTAGTCTTTGTGCAATATACTAGATCAATCTAGTCAATCTTGTACTATTTTATAGTCCCTATTTCTATACTAGGTTGACCCAGTCAACCCTATATTGTTTTAGTCACTTCCTAGTTCTTTGCTTTCTCATCTCTCTTCCTTTCCCTTCATCATGAACTTTTTCATTTATAGTGACATTGAGTTATAGTCAACAAATGTGATGAATCTTACCAAACCTCATAGGGTCTCCCATAGATAGAGTAGGGCTCCTCTCTTGGATGCTAGTAATGTTCATATTTCCACTCACACAATGAACTATGGGACCCCACCTAATACCTCTTTCCAACATAATCCTCTTTTATCACTAGAAGATCAATCCAAATTAGAGTATACACCCAAAATTCTCTTTTTTATCTCCAAATTTCCTCAACATCAAGGAAAAGTTCCTTATACCATTTACAATCTTATGATTAGTGGTCAAGTGGAAGATCCTCATTCTCCTACTCTTAAATTCTCAACTAGATTTGGGGGTACCAATTTATTTGATTCTCAACCTCTTTCATCAATTATGCTTCTCATACCATGACCTCTTCTTCTCTAACTTATTCCACCTCCATGCCTGGTATATCCATTAACATGGTAGGTTCTACATCTAGTGGGCCTCTTTTAAGATCCACTATCCTTAATCCATCTACTAGTGCTTTTTTGGCTACCCAAGGCAATCATGCTTCTAGTGCTACTTCCTCTCAACCATTCACTAGTCCATCTTTTGTTAAATAATCAATTTTTTCCACTAGTGCATCACACTCTCATAATTATTCTCAAGCTCCTATCAATACCAATAGCGGTACCCAAGCCACTAATACTAACACTAATTCCAACCCTAATACTTCTACTAATTCTAATCAAACACATCAACTTTTGTTACAAACTCTCAATCAAATGATGCAGATGCAAAACCACCTTATTCACCTTCAATCTCATCCATAACTAATGGCTTGGACACACATAACTAGAATGTTCCCCCTCCTCTTCAAGATTATCAAGGCAATCTTATTCCTCAACCTCCTTTAATCAACAAGACCATCAAGCACCTACAAAATGAACCTCTTACTACTCAAATTTATAACATTGACATATGAGGTATAACACCTACAATTTATTATAATGGATCAACTGATCCTACCCTTCATCTTAAGAAATTTGGAAATATTTATAAGGATTGGTTTAAATTAAACACCTTTTCTTCTACCAAGCTCCTTTCCAAAACCCTCACTACTGATTCCTTGGATTTATATAATCAAATTAGACCACATTCCATTACTAGTTTGGAGGATTTAGTGAATGCTTTAGTGAAAGAATTCTAAACTAGAGATCTTACCAAAAACACTTTGGCTCATTTCATAAATTGAAAATAAAATGAAAATGAAATTGATCAAGACTTTGTTAAAATATGGAAGACTTTTTAAAATAAATGTGAACATAACATGGCTGATGATAATATTTTTCATCTCTTTACTAATGTCCTTTTTCCTAAATTATAATATCGAGTCTGTACTCTCTCTCTACGTACCTTAGAGGAGGCCATTGACCAAGATAAATGACAAGATTTCCTTATGCATCAATTCAAGCCACCCTAACCTTCTACGGGTCCTCCTCTATTACTTAAGAAAAGAAATTATAATATTACCAATGATGGTGTTATAGATTCATATGAAACCAATCACAATGTTCAAGATATCATTCCTAACCATTCTTCAGAACCACCTCCCCCTTATCAACAATATACTAATCCTCATTTTTGTTTTCTAAACAACATCAATGTTCACAAACCTCTATCCTCATCTAAATTTATTAAGTGTCTACCTAGGCCTATTACGTGAGAGATTACCCCTACTCATCTTATGAAATCCTGGAATGATCCTAACAGGTTTTGTTGGTTTCATGCTAGTTAGGGTCATTCTCATGAGACCTATAGACAAGTTCATAATTTAGCTATGGATTTTCTTCTTGGACCTAATTTTTATCATGATTTCATCATTCGAAAGTGCTAATAATCTTATGAAATTGATTTCAAGGACTATAAATCACATGATGAAACTCAAGCCTTAAATCAAGCAAATGCTCATTTAGATGTCTATAAAGACCCTCTCCCTAATCACCAACCAATTCAAGATAACCAAGACAAGCCCACCCCTTCCACCAATAATGTTAAAATTCTTGTTGAACCAACTTCTGAAAATAATGTGGTTAGCATAAATAATATGTGAAGGGTGGTGGTTTTCATTGATTACCAACTTATCTACACTCCTCCTTCATCTAGAATATATTGTGTTATCTAAGATTCTTCTCCAACTCGTTTAAATAAGTTGGGGAAAGATGACCTTATTTAATTTTGATGATCTAATTTATGATTATCCCTTGGATAGAAATTCCCATTCTAGTTCTACCATTCTTCCATCATCTTCCAATACTAATGATAAAAAAAATTCTACTAACACTTCTTTCAATTCTCTAAATCAACCTGAATCAACTACTTCATCATATCAACATGATTTACCACCTTATCATAAACCTTATTCTTCTTATTATCAACAATTTTTTTAATATACTTTGGCTCCTCCTTCTAAGGACCTTCTTACCATTACACACCTATATCTAACAAGCTTCTTATGGGCTATGATGAGTGGGATCCCATTGTGGACCTCACTAATCTCCCATCCCAAATTTTTAGATTATGAAGACTTTTCATCATCATAGAAACCATCATGCAACTACTATTCAAGATGAATGTTCCTCATCCTCTTTTAGTAGGATATGAGGCAACTTTATCTACTTTTGAAGATAGTATATTACAACAATGTGAAGAGATGTCTATCAACATTGACAAAACTATAGACACTTATCTTTCCTTAAAATTTCCCATAACTTTTATGATTCTCTATGAGATTTTACTTCATGCAAATGATCCTCCATTATTCATTAGCATCCAAATAGGTGATAACCAAGTTAAATGTGCATTCATTGATGAGGGTTCCAGCCTGTGTGTCACTTCTCTTGATTTCATTAAGACTCTTGGGTATTAAAAATGCAATATTAAGTCTACACAGAACACCTACCAAGGATAAAATAAAATATAAATGTATCATCTAGGTTGCATGTGGCTTCCCATTATCATCCCACCTATCACTGTCCATGTGAAGGTGATGATCTTTAACTTCCCCCTTTCTTATAACATCTTGCTTGGTAGGCCATGGACTCACCGCATGAGATTTGTTGCTTCTTCTACCTACCAATGCATTAAATTCCCTCAAAATATATCCATTTAAAAGATTAAAGGTGATACTAACCCTTGGAATTTCAAATAATTCCAAGATCATAGTGTTTTAAAGATTCCTACTTTGAGCCTTTGCCTAGTATTCCATTTCATGAGTGACAGTGTCTCAACTTTCTTATCAATTTAACCCAAGGTTAAAATGGGCATCCCAAGCTCATTAGTAACATTCCTCCCAACCTCTTAGACTCTAATGATGGTGAGATTGATGGGATTAACTTAAAGATCAAAACTTTTGATCTCTCACCTCACCTCATCTTGTAGCTTCCTACTTACAACCTCACTTTTGTAAGCCTCATTGTGATGACATTCCTGTAGTCTTAATCAAGACTACGCATTCTATTCACTATACTTCATCGAATGATAAGGTTATCCCTACCTGTGTCATTGATCTTCACACCTTAGATTACGAGGGTGGTTATTTCTTAGATGATCAATTGTTAGGAAATATTATACAAGCCCATGATGTTGAGATTATCCATTATCATTCTTCTTCACTTGAGTCTTTTCATATATCTCATCATTTTCCTTCACTTATAGTTCCCAATTTTTGTATTTTTCCCTTTTATCATAGGGTAGAAATGGTACTGACACCTCTAAGTTTTGAGGATCCACGTATAAATATGCTCATAGATCATGCTATGACTAGGCCTGATCACTTTACTAGATACACTAACCCTCATAGTTGGTTTACCCTTATGGTTAGTGTAACTTTCCTTAGACCTTCTATAGATCCCACTCCTCCCTCAGTAGAACTTTCTATAGTTGAGCCTCTTTCTACTCCTACTATTATTGAGCCTATCCTTGTTTTCAATTCCATTGCTCCTTCCATTTAGCTTAATTTTATTCATTCCTCATCATTACCCTACCTTGTTGATGGTTTGATTTCATTACCTAAGATGGATCCTCTACCCACCAAATAGGCCGATGAGTGTTCTCCAGCTTCTTATACTCCTATTTTACCTCCTTCTATGAGTGCTTCTACTAAAACTACTCAAAAAAGTATTTATTACTATCATGGGATAGATAATAATTCTTCCACCCATTATTGCAAGTTTCAAAAATATATTGATAGCTTACATCCTTCTTATGCATCATTAGACAAATCCATACCTCCCTTGAAGGTACTTTTTGAATATCTACCCAAGTATGGTGAGATATATTATCTGTGGCATCTATGCAGTACCCATCATACCGATCATTGTTGCATCCTTCAATAACATCTTAAGGATCACATTATAACCATTCCAAAACCTTCTACCACTCCTCTCACATATCATTCCTACAAGAAGGATCCTCCTTCTTCTCCCATGGCTCCACCTCTAGTGGTTTCATCACCTCCTATGGTCCCTTCACCATATTTTATGCATCCTCCTATGATTCCTTCACCTGTGGAACTTACCTCACCTATCGATCTTTCTCTACCTATGAGTCTTTCACCTGTGGATCCTTTTCCACCAGTGATTCTTGCATCTCCATTAGATCCTGCTCCCATGTATTATCCTGACCATCCCTTACCTAATTTATTTCCTTAACATGATCCTTCGAGCATTCCTACTTTTTCTATGGACAAAATCAGAAGAGAAGTATTTGAATAGTATTCATTAAAGATTAATGAGACATTAGCATCAATTCATCTCTAGCTTTATAAAGATTTATCTGATGTCTTGGATAATGTGGGTGGATAAATTTATCATTATTTATGAGCACATGCATGGTGATTTCATATTTTCATTTAGGTTAGATGTGTGCTCTAATTTTATCTTTATCTATCTATATCATTTGACATTGTGCCAAATTTTTCCTTATCATTTATAGTGATCTTACTTGTTTTACTATATCTTGCTTATCTTATCATTTATATTTTACATATGATTGTTTTTCTTTGTCATTATTTTCACTCTCTTTTTTTGAGTTTTTCTCCATTTTTCTTCATGATTGTTTACTTTCTTATCTTCATTTTTCATAGTTAATTATCATTGTGACTTGGTTATACAAACCCTATTCCCTTTGATTCTTGTCTCCTTTCACCATGTGATCAGTTGAAAAATAATCATACTCATTATTATCTTCTTACATCGGTCCTCTTTTTGGATCTCTTTTTTCCCTTCTTCCTTTCCCACAAACGAAGCATATAAATGGTTGAGACTTGAGATCACATGCTAGTTCATTATCGAACCTAAGTGTCCTAGTCAACCTTTGTCTTTGGTTACTTATCTTCCTTTAACCTTATAATACAACTCATTAATGTGTATCACTACATTTCTCATGATCGGTCATTATAAATTTGTATGGAGGAGGAATCTTAAAAAATCCATAAAAAGTTAAAATATAAGTTGTTTAAATAAAAAGCAATGATATCAAAAGGCAAAATTATTCTTAAAAGTCTAATCACACTAAAAGATGTGATTCAAAACACATCTTATTCTAGTCAAATCTCAAACTCCATAATTGGCCTCAAAATATATCTAAGGTCCTTTGGGGTATGGTAGGCTAGTAGATTAGAAGAGGAGAATAAAAAATATTTTAGTGCTACCTACTTTCTCATACAAGTACCTAATCTTCATAGTAGACTGATGACTCTATAAGGGGTTCTAAAGAATGGGGAACACATCATGGGAAGGTAAGTCCATTTTATTTTTCTTGTAACAATATAAATTTATGAGTTGATATTAGTAACACACCTATTTGACTACAAAGCTTTGTGTTTATAGCAATCAAGTTTCCTTTGTACATAGATGACCACTAGTTACTTAGTGTCTTCTCATGTCCTTAGTATGCCTCTTGTCTCCTAAGGTCTTCTCATAAGATGCCTAAGTCTTGATTTTTACATTCCATTTTTCATTCCCTATATCCCTCATATTTCCTCTTGAGAAATATTATTTTGTCTAAAGATCACTCCCCTTTGGATTTCATTTATGAGTCGTATTATAAGACCATGGATTGGACCCAACCATCCTCACAAATTACCACCTTTTCCCTTCCTATTATCCACATCCTTGATTACCTAAATTTTCCTATTTATTCCACCCCAATGGTGTTCTATTTGTGAGTTGGAGTGTAAGACCGTGGATAGGACCAGACATTCATCACAAAATTTTCCAATACCTAAGTCACAATCCAAAATTACATGTGTCAAATATGAGATAAGATTTGATTAATTATGAAGTTACACATCATTGACATGATTTCTAGATTGATTTAGTGTGTTTTATGCTTACTTCATTTCTCTTTCACCTTTTTTATCTTCTTATTTTTTGAGTGTTGGTTCCTAGTTGTATACTTCTTTCACTCGACCTTGCACACTTGAGAGATATAGAAAGCAAAGATAGAAAACCCACTAGAATGTCATTATATCTAGGGAGAGATTTATTATCAAGAAAGGACCGAATGGAGAAAATGACTAGGAGGGACCTATAAAGGGTATGGTTATCTCCTTGTTGCTTTTAGCTCTACCTGAACTAAGGTGAGAGGACCTATAGGGTAGCTCACTCACATGGAGAGGTTATGCAATTCAATCTCCATGGGGATTATTGTCATAAGGGAATAATAATCTAAATAAAACACAACCAAATGTACTCACTCCACCTAAGAAGTGTTGTCACACAAAATGAGAAAATGTTCTCAGTCAGATACAAGTTACTAAAGATAAATATGAATATGATAGCAACCTTAATTCTAAAGAATGTTCAATAAAAGAGGGGTTGAATAAGAGATTGTAATGGTGGGATTTAAAGCACAAAACACAAACACATGTTAATTACATAATGTTTATGCATCTATATGAAAATAATACTTTAGGTATGTAAAGGGCATGTTATATGTAGGGTAAGATAGGGTAGGACAAGATTTATCAATTAATAAAAATAAAGTGGAGGGTTAATAGATGAGCATAAAGAAATTCAATAAAATGCTATATCATCTTTACCAAAAAATGTATTACGGATATGAAACAAATGAAATTGAAATCATGCATAAATGATATCCTTCAATAACCCCTTTCAAATGAATTTGTGAGCCTAGGACCACCCTTAAAAATACTATCAACACCCTATTCCCAAATCTCAAAGTAGAAAGGATTTTACAACCTAGATGTAAACTCTAAATGACTACCACAAAGATGAATAAATCATATAACCAATATACTAAGCATGTAAAACAAAGCACTGTACTTCAAAAATAAGAAGAGAAATGAAAACCATGAACATATTTCATTTATCAATTGAATGTAAACTGGATACAATGTGTTTTGAATAACATAACAACTTATCACTATGCAAGATAATTCTATGACAAGGGAGACATTTCAAATGCTCTCAAAGCTTGCCAATGATTTTATAACAAAAATCAATTTGGCACTAGAAAAATCACACATAAAAAACTCTTAGAGGCTATAGATTTTGACTCAAAAATTTAACCAACCCTTGTAAAGGGACAAACCCCCTATACTTATACAATTGAACTAAGCCTAGAATATTCCTAAAGATGCTCCAACTAGAAAATTCTTTCACAAGCCTAGAGTCTATTAAACCTTGTAACAAACATGATTCTTTGGATATGCTCATGCTCCTATGATGATTTCAATATTGATCCTCCACCTCAGCAAAATATTTTATAGTTATCTACGTGGAGGAAGATATCACAAGCGATAAAACAAAACCTTTGTCCTCTTACACAATAGACAAAAACATCCCTTTCCTATCCTCATGATTACACAAAAACTAACTAAAAGGGACGTGCCACTAATGGGCCAATTACAAAGGTTTCCCATTAGGAAATGAGAAGAAAGAAGAAGGGAGGGAAGAGAAGAAAGATGTGCCAACTAAAAAAATTTGACATATCTGGTTATGCTCTGGAGTTGATCTAGATTATGGTATATTTCCCCAGCTTGTTTCTATACCTTGTGTATCCTTCAAGTATCAGGGTGAGATTTCCTTGGTCTAGGCCTACTTGATATTTGAATTTTAGTTAGTATTCTTAAAGCTAGACAATACTTTTTTGAATCATGGTCTGCTTTCATCCAATGAGATCCTTAAGATGGTCACAATATTTCTCAAGTGATAGCAATTGATTTATTTTATCAACATCAAAGGACTCTTGTGGTGCATCAATGAGGTTCTTCAGAGTAGTACATACTGTCTCTTCCTCCAAATCATTTACATCATCAAGGAATACCATATTTTTGAGTGATTGTTGTAGTCTTAAGGGATTGCTCCTCTCCTTTCAAATCTAAGATGCCATCTTTGAGCATCGTTAGTTGATGCTTGATTGCCAATTGATATTCTATGGGCCTCTTATGATCATTTAGAGTAATGATCTTCTCATCTATCAGAGTATCTATGCCCATATTGTAGACCTCATCTATTTTCCACTAGAATTCTTCCCACTTCTTAATGTCTACCTCATAGATAAGCATTTGAGCATCACATTCCCTCTTATTTTCCACTATACCATTCAAGCATTTTAATGTTGAGCATTCTACTTCCTCGGCCCTGATGTGCAAATCTTCTTGCCATATTTATATTTCTCTTCACTTGGATTTCAAGTCATCAATTCAACTAAAATCAAATGACTCTATCAAGAAGAGAGAATGCTCTGGAGCAATACTAGCAGTTTGGGTTACTACCTTGAGCTCACTTAATATCTTTTACAAGTACTAGATCATAGCTTGATTTTTTGCCTTCAACTCTTCCATGGTGGCTTTGTCTTTATCCATTATATATGCCACCATGTTCACCAAAACATATGAGCTATGTTTTAGCTCATTCCTTGATGGCTCCCATAGATTGTAACTATAAATAGTATAACTCTCAAGAGGAGCTTCTTTCTTCAAAGCATCTTGTGGCAGAATAGTTATCTCTACATTCCTCTCTCCTTTAGTAGTGAATGTGGTTCTGGAATGTGTCTTGGCCTTCTTGGGGGGTTTTGCCTTGTACTCTTGAGTGATATTCACTACATCAATCTCCCCAATATTTATAATGATGTCCTTTTTTCAATCTATTCTTTAACCTAGAGAAGGGGTCTGGTCTAAAATCCCATTGATGTAGTGGACATTGATGTAGGCCTCAAGATAGTATAAGGTGGTGTCATCAGAGTAGTTGATATAAGAAGTACCATAAGAATGGGCTATGGAATCAACAAAAATTGTTCAATTTATTCATCACTCTCCAAATCCTCACCACCTTCTTTGTTTGCTCTCGGTCCCCCTTCAAGGTTTGGTTCTATCTACTCTAAAAATTCAAAGTTAAGCCTAAATTGGTGAGGCTCCTTCAATAATTTCTAAATGGAGCTCCCTTGTCCTGCAAACTAACTAGAAGGCTCCAAAATCACTTCACCTTCTTTATTTACTTGATCCTCAAGTATATATGAGGTTATGGTGACTTCCTTGTTGCCTTTAAGCAACTCTTCACCAATCATGGCCTTTGAACCTTTATTATGGATTGGATCATGAACATTAATGTGATGAATGGGACTTTGAGGTACTTCAATTACAACAATTCTACCTAAAGTACCTTTCTCAACACCTTTATTTGATTTGTCTAAACCCTTATTTATCTTTGTATGGGTGGGGGTACCCATTTTTAGGTTTTCTCCCCCACCTTTTGATGTAATTACCTTCTCCTCTGGTGATGAACTTGACACCTTTGGAGGGGAAGGGATAACTTGTGATACTTATAGATCTATTTGTAGTCTTTATTCAACCACCACTTCAAGATCAATGGTGACTTGATTATCTTACTATGATTCTACCTCAGTTCTTTCATTAGATTTATTCATTTCTTCAACTTCACCTTGATCACAATGGCTAGTGGTTGGGTGATGACATTTTCAACAAACATCTCTATATTTGATGAGACCATTTCCTTTTCTTGAGGGACCTGAACTTGAGTGGTCACCTCAACCCCAACCTACACAACATCTTCAAAGGAAAGAGGATGAATTGAGGGAATAATTTCTTCCTCATTACCTTTAAATTTCACTCTCGAAGGACCCTCTTCTATAAATAAGCTAACCATCAATACCTTTACTGGGGTCTAGGGTATTTCCCTTAGAGTTATTTACCTAGTTATTACTTGTGGAGGAGCAAATGATCACTACTTCTTCATCACCTCTATAATGGGCCTGTCTTTATCTGAGTCTTCTTCATCACTCAAATCTCTCAATCTTTGAGCATATTAGGATTGATCCTCTTTCATTTTCATAGGGAGTTCCTTAATAGGTAGGTCCTTAAACACAACTTCCTTCCTTTTCTTAGGAATCCCAACTAGAGGCTACAAAGCCCTTTTGACTCTTTTCTAATTTGGCCAATCTACCTCTTCTTCACCTCCTCACTTCCTTGAATAAATATTTAGGGGAGGGATAACGGTTGGCTATTGTGTTAGTAGAGTAGGTGGAACAATAGTGGGATTGACCACTGGGATGGATATTATCATTAGGGATCCCTTTGATACGATGGATATTGGGGTGTCACTAGCCAATGTAACCTCCCTAGTAGCAATCTTATCTCAATTCTCATCTAGACTTGTTAACTTTGAGAAGGACAGTCCTACCCTTGATCATCATGAAGATATGGACTCCACATCAATTGGCTTGGTGAATTAAACATCACCAAACTTGCTCTTCCCTTTACCCCTCACTGCTAGTGGTGGAACTAAGGGAACACCACTATAATCTGGGAAGAAACCCTTTAACTCCCAAACTCATCTAAGCTCCTAGAGGGTAGGGGTATCATAAGTACTAAGATCAACCCCATGTTCCTTCAACACCTGAAGGTTCTTCTCATGATTGGTATGGCTCTCCATGGAATGGAATCATTTTCCTTAGCAATGAAGTACACCTATGAGATGGCCTAGGATTCAATATTTGGTTGATTATACACTATAGATAGTGTTTTCTTATCATCATCCATGTCCTTGGGGATGGGAGCAATATTATAATAGATAACTTCTTGAACTATTAACCTCATATAATATAGCTTTTTATCATCTTATTGGATATTAAAATTAGACTAGATGTCTTCAAAATGTGATTAATGCAGAATTACATTGGTCATTGTGTTCACCCACCATTTGATATCATAGTTCAACCTGGGTGACATCTTGTCAATCACATACTATCCCATCTCTTGATCCAATCATTTGGCTTTAGAAATAAAGGACATGAATAATGTCAAATTTCAACTAGAAACTTGAAAGGGTTATTTATATTCTTCACCATTATCATCTCATGTGGGGGCACCATCTACTAGCTCAACTCCATCACTGCTAGTCTATCATCTAGGTATCTTGGTAGCTTATGTGGAGACCTTGAGTAGCCACTTATTCTGATATAAGTGAATGTTATGAATTGAATATATGAGGTGTCATACTTATTAATTATATCTCTAGCTACTTTAGACATTCTATTGAGGCTCATCAAAGGAAAGAAGACACTCATCATAGTATTAAATAAATAATTATAAACTCTGTAGAAATTCTTCTTGAAGTCATCCAAAGTTATTTTAGGATAAACCTCATATATTATCATCCCATAAGGGTTTTTGGTGAGCCCCTAAAACATCCTTTTTAGACACTAGGATATATATCAAGTAGGAGGACACATAAAATGTACCTATGAATACCTTGTTCAATTAAAACTTGAAGCTACATCATCTACCTTTGTAGGTTATCACGTAGAATGGTGGCCCAGTCTAACTTATTTTATTTTTCCAACACACAGATTAAGATTATGAACATCTAAGGCTCAAATTTATCTACAGTGGGCATCCCATAAATTTTATATTTAATAGCAATCACATATTGGGGAAATTCTTTAAATTTTACAAGTTTTAGACTCTTAGAATTTCTCAAGACCTTTTGTGTTTTCTTAACCAACTAGTAGGAGTTAACAATGTCCCATATTATTTTTTCATTCTTATCAGCATACTCTTGGCATTCATCCAGGGAGAGCATGATACTTTTAGGTTAGGGAAGAATCCCAAGCATGGTGTTAAGGGCCATAGGAGTGAAAGATCATACAACTGATTGGCTACCATAGATGACAGTACTAATATATGGCTGATATACTCAAGCACATGTAATCACTAATTCTAGGTATGGGGAAGCCAAGGGGAATGCTATCATAGGGGTGATATAACTCATGCCAAGATTTGAAAAAATTGAAAGAGGGTTTGGCTGATTCAAGACATTCAGTAAGGTTATAAATTCTAACCCCTAAACATTGGTATCTTTGATTTCATCCAAAATAGAAATGATGTTACTCTTGACAGATGTTGAAGTAACTACAATTATTCCCTAGCTCTTTAGTTTAATACTTTGAAATAGAATGAATTTCTCACTATGATCACCCTCAAAATACCTTCAAACCTCCTTAAAGAACATAATACAAGGATTTAGAAGAGTACTTACTAATAATTTAAAGGGTTGCATGTAATTGAAATATAACATTTTTAAAAAATTTACCTTAATCACTCTTTCACACTGCATGTAGCTAGGGCATACAAATGGCTCAAAGATGCAAGTAGAATCTCTAAATACAAAAGGTAAATGTGAATGAAGGAAAATACCTTAGCTATAATCCATTGCATTTTGAAATTAGGGTTGCCATTAATGTTTTTAAGTATACCAACTAATTACCAACTACCCCTTTTAGTCATTTGAGCTTATTTCAAGAAGGGAGAGAGAAGGTGTAAATGTTTCTTTTATGTTGGGCAATCCTCCTTGTAACATGTGGATCTATATAAGCAAATTTTTTCATTCTGGTGATTTTTGAGCCTTCAAGGAATTTTTTCACGTTTCCCACCAAAATCTAAGTGGGGAAATCTCAAAAAAGGGTCCAAAACTCATAAAACCCTTAGGACTTACCACTTGTTCAACTTAGATGCTTGCTTGGACTCTCAGCCAACTTTTCACTTTTGCATCATCTTTATTTATATGGGAAAAGGTGCAAGATCCTTCTAATCCTTGAAAATAGTCTTAGGAGTCCCTTGATATAACCACATGTTTTTCATTTGGCTCATCAGGCTATTCCTCACCTCAGTCACTAGAACATGTTGAAGGTGCAACATGACAATTTCATTCAGGCCCCCATAACTTTTTTCTTCAAGTAGAAGGTAACAAATCAATGTATGCAAAGAGACTTTGATACATTTCTATCTTCTCACAGTGAATCTTCCCACCATGAAGCCTTTGGCTAAAACAAATGACCTTACAATTCCTTTAGAACTATTGAAAGTGTCCTCCATCTTCAGAAAGTGCCCTTTAAGAAATTTTCAAAGGCAAAATGCATGAAGGAAATGATCCTTCAGAGATTTTTCAAGGGAAAAATAACCCTATAATTCCTTTAGGATTTTTGTGTGGGAAAAATGCCTAAAGTGCAAGTGCCCTTCAAATTTTTTCCACAGACAAAAAATCCAAAATAAATGACCCAAAAACACTTAGGAATAAAATATCTGACAAGAATAAGTCTTTAGACTTTTTTTTTGAGACAAAAATCCTAAAGAATTATTTCCATCAGGCATTTTGTTCATGCAAAATGCCTAAAAAGTCTAAGGGAAAAATACCTTCACCAAGAAAAGACATGACAAAGTAATAAGTAAATAATGAACATGAACTAGACCTTCCAAAGGAAAACATGGAGATAAAAATGGGGTTAATGGCTTAAAAATTAGTACTCAACCCAAGCTATACTTAGGAATTTTCATGGACAAGGGCCCAATTACTCCAGTGCAACTTTGGGCACTAAAATAGGCTCTCATGATACTTGGAAAATCAACAAAATACCTTGGATAGAGATATCAAAACAAAACTAATTTCTAACCTCCAAAATCTTTTGATGCTAAAAAGGGCACAAATTTCTTGGTGTAGATTTGTGTTCCAACACCGAGTACATGTAAGAATTCAACCATTTCTTGAATTTTTCATACTTCCTAGCTTGAATTAGTGTGATCAATCTAAGACCAATCATTTACCAATTTTTTTTTTCTCCTATACTTCCCAACATGGTTTAGTATAATTGATTGTTTTTATTTATTTATTTTTATGCCATTGTGCCCTTTTACATACCTTCTATTTTATTACATTATTGTCATACTTCCCAATGCAAATTAGTATGATTTTACTTGTTTTAATTTGGTGAAAAAATGTTTTACTTTGGTTTAAACCCAAATCCCTTTTTACCATCTCTTGGTTCTTTATACTTCATCATTTCTTGTTATTACACATTTCCCAGCTTGAAATAGTATGTAGTACATTTTATTGACTGATTATATTTTTCCAAGTTCTTTTTACCTATTTATTTTTAACCATACATGTGTTTTTCATAATGCTAGAAAAGAAACCACATCTCATATATTTCCTATAACATATACAATAAATTTAAATACATATGCTAGAAATAAATATATCCAAAGCATCCACAACCTCAACCATAATCAACAACCATAATAAATATTATGATGACATACACAACCAAAAATAACATGCTAAAATGATCCATATATATATATATATCTCATGAATTTGATACAATAAATTATAACCATATACAATGTTCCAGCTCTATGGTTAGGTCCCATCCTATCTATCTTATGGCCTAACCACCTACTTGCTGAGGCCTTGGTATAATTCCTATGAATAGTACACTATTAAGAGGCTATTCAAGATCTTAGTCCATCTACCTATCCCTATAGGTGCACTATCCCCACCTGTGAATCTATTAGCTAGCTCTAAATCTCTATTATCTATACCATTATGGCTAGAAGCACAACTCTCTCCTTAGTGAGGGCCTACCATGCCCACAGTCTTTCCTACACCCATCTCTACTAGTGGTTGCATCCTCTCTCTCTACATTCATATTTGTCTTATTACCTTCATAACTAGTCTAAATTAGCTTGCTTGAGCTAGGGTAGATGGCATGCTGGGTTCCTCCAATACAATTGGATCATATGGCTATAGAGTCTCATCTAAGACATCATAGAGTGATCCCCTCACTAGGGATCCCCATCTCTCCTATGCATCCTCAGTTACACATAAAAAATCACACTAGATAGATATTATATCACTATTATATCTTAAAATATCTATCTCTACTTCCAAATAAAAACTTAAAGCAATAATCTAACCATATTTTATTACTTGTCTATGTCTCAGCTATTATTGTCTCACGATCTACATGATTGACTAATATAGTCTCCCCATCTACATATCCTCATAATACCTCCTCTATGGGCTACCTCCTTAGATAAAATCCCTCTATCATGGCTCATGTCTATGGAACTAATAGTGGTACATCTAGTATCTCTACCTCTATCTCTCTATCCTCCAAATTTACTCCCCATCCTGCTTGACCAGTCCATGATCACTCATGACATGGTATGCATGTTGATCTCACTATCTATGGTCTTAATCCTCCCCTCCCTCATGACTCCTTCACATGCCAAGCCCACCACTCAAGCATCCGTATTAGTGTCTATAAATGAGGTAGGACCATCTATCCCAACCCCTATGCCACTAGATGTGTTTCTCTCTACCACATGTAGTGTTTGATCACCTCTATCCTCTCTATCATTAGTGTAACTATATGCCAAATTGCCCATGTAGTCACTATGTATCCATATGGTTACCACACAATCTCTGTGCCTCTCACTAACTATAATGTTAGCATGTCAGGCATGACTTGCACTACTTGGTCTTCTCTCTATCTCCATACTTGAGGTGACCTATCATTAATCATAAGAGGTAGCCCAACTAATTGATATATAGGACACCTCTCATATATCCAAGTTATCAATAATATGATTGGTCCCATGGTCTTCTACCATTTGACCAACATCTCATACAAATCATGTATGAGCTAGACCTAGATGATATATCCTAGATCATATAGAACTCACTCCTCTAACATCATCCTACTCAAGGCTACCATAAACAATGGTACCTTACTGTCTAAATTATGACATAGCACCCACTATGTCACAATCCCTATTAGAAATTTTAGGATATCTATAATCTATGATGTATATACATCATCCATATTGACTCGCCATCCTCCAAAATCATCTTTGATCTTATAGCCCATATGGCTAAGGCTCTCCTCTCCTCTATACTATTTAGTATCACTATGGTCACTAGTGATCCTATTATAGGTAGCCTAAGGATGGCATGGACATCCTCTAGTGTGATGGCCACCTCTATCACATCCTCATCCACCTCCCATTTGAAGGTGTTAGTCATTCCTAGCAATCAAAGAACATGACTAATAGATCTTAACTCATGGGGATCCTGTACATTCAGCTATGCCTCCTAGACCTATGGATGCTCGTATATCCCTATCTCTATCTAACAATCACTCTAATAACACTAGTAACTAGACCACATCTACCAATCTATAAAACCTCTACCATCTTTATAACTAAGAAACAATAAAGGATGTATCAGTTCCTTTTTGTCATGTATAGTCAAAATACATTCTTTTTACATTTTTACATAAAAAACAAGCCTAATTACTTTTAAATTTATTAATTTTTTTCATTTTACCCTATTTATATCTTACTCGATCCTTCTTACCCTCTTTTGGTCATTTTGAGCCATTTTATCCCTCTTTCAGCTTTTTACATGCCTTTTTGTGCTTATTCTAGTCTTTGGTCAAACTAGTTTGACCAAAATTTCCCTATTTTCCCTTGTTGACTCTAAAATCTTAGTCAACCCTTTTATTTTATCCTTCCTAGTGGTGCATTATCATTCTATAATTTTTAATTAATTGGCAAATTGTATTAGGGTTTTATCCTGTAGAATGTATAGGGTTGACCCATACCTACTAGGTTGACACTGTGGATTCTACCCAATTTCAACCTATTAAGTCGATTGGGTTGACCCAGTTCTTTTTACCTACTGACCCCTTAAGTTTTCCTCAAAAAGTGTATTTTTATGCTTTCTTCCTAATTCCTCTAAACCAATTTCCCATCTTGCTATTTTATACCCCTAGAATCTAATTATCTTATTCTAATATATAAAAATTCTTAAAATTCAAAATTACTAAAAATACACTTAATTCACTATAAATTTGAAAAATTGGATTGAGATTCTTAGTTGTATACCTATAGTGCACCCTCTGCTACCTCTGGAGCCTCTCTCTATATATCCTATCATCTCCTCACCATCCTAGCTCGTTTGGTCTCCAAAGCTCTTTTTTCTCTCTTTAACAAATCAAAATAACAAATGACTTGTCTTTTCTCCTATTTATAAACACCTTTTCAAAACTCAAATTCTTCAATTATTGTCCTGCATTTTCCTTCTTTTATCTATATCTTTGTTTCTACTCATCCATTTTTAAAATCATAAAATGTATTAGATTTGTGATGACGTAAAAAATCTTTTCCACTCTAATATGCCTATTTTTCAAAAAAATTGTTTTTTGGCTATTTTTGCACTAACTTCTACAGGTTCACCTAGTGTTCTTCACATTGGACACCTTCACATGTAGTCTACTTCTTTATCTACAACACTAAGATAAGTAAATTTATGTGTTTTTCAATTATGTCCTTTCCTTTATCTTATTTAATAATTATTGCAGTTTACTTAGCATCAACATTGTGTGCTATCATGTTTTATTTTCCAAAGCACCATCTTGTGTTTTACTTACATGACACGTGATGAGCTTCGAGTGGGGCATATGTGTATGCATAATATTTTCAAACTTTTATTGATTATTGACACTTTATATCTTATAAGAACCTATTGAGTCTCAATCTCTCTAAGTGCATGCCTTAAGGGGTACATTGAGAAAGGGGTGGTAGACCATCGGTGCTTCATAATATTGTTGTCCCTTTTGCCACTTACCATCTACACACTTGTCTACTAAAACCATTAACCCTAAGATTATTATTCTTAGTCCTACCTATTCTAATCATTTTCATCTTTCTATCCTACTTTTCTTACCTTAATTCCCTTTTGGACTATTGATTGTACTAGGTCGACTGTGGCTGACCCTGTACAATTAAGGGTATTTTTCAATTTTTAGGTTTGTTAGCCTTTAGGCTGAACTAACTCAAACCTAGTGCATTATCCCTGAAAACATACAAGGTCGACCATGGTTGACCCTATACAAATGACATTTTTGGGAGGATTTATGGAAAGATTTGCCTATATATACAAGTTCATTTCCAACCACTTAAGAGAAGAGAAGTGAAGAAGAATAAGTGTGAATGAACATCTACTTATTGACCATTCTACTTGAGAAATAAAGCTTAGGGTTCCATAATTTATTTGGAGATTTGGATCTTGTCTTGTGGAGAAGTCTTTTGGATATATATATATATATATATATATATATATATAAAGTTATGTAGTCTAGAGCTAATTTATCTTTGTTATCCTTACATACCACAACAATCTCTTATGAAACAACTTGGCCAAGGGAGAGATTGAGGCTTGGTTGGTTCATCTTCAAGGTAAGTATTCTTAACTTTATTTCTCCTTTTTAAGAGTAGATAAATAATGTATATGTGTTTCTCTCTTTTATGCATTAGGATTATGTATACATTGATGTGAGTATATATCTTCTATGCATGTTTATTTTAATTATTTATTTTGTTTCTAACACCCACTTTGTGCCACAAGCTTTGGTGTGCACTAGATTAGATTTATTTGTTTGTTTATTAGCTTAGGTGAAATATAAAACTTTAAGACTCTTTTAGGGTTTTTGTGGGATTATGTTAGACTATAGGCTTTGGAACCCTACCTCACATGGTATATTGTGACAAGTGATCCCCTTATCAGGTCTAGTAAATCCCCATATTGGTCATGCTCCCACTTAAAAAATGTATTCCTAATCGAGAGTGTAGGTATGCTCTATCTTCTCTAAGTTATGATCAATTTATAGACATGATGCATTTCTAATTAGACACACATACCACACTTATGATAATGATTACATGAACTCAAACACCTTAAAATCTAATCATGACCCCTCATTAGGACAAACACTCTCTCTTTTCTCTCTATACCTTAAACTAAAAACCACATTATGCCTTAAAACTAACCTTCATGCCTCTTTCCATGCACTATCCACCTCACTCACATACTCAAGAAAATTCATACAAACACTCATGCTTGTGTGCACTCATTTCACGAAGCCAACATGCTCATACCTTCTCATAATTTCTCTTCATGGCATGACTAAGATTAGGCTACTTAAGAACTTGACATCAATGATCTATACCTTCATGTAACCATAAGGCATTAGTTTCCTTCAAATTCTCTCTTTTTTTCCTTCAAGTTCTCTTTCAAGACAACATCCTCTAATGACAACACAATATGAGGAATAATTCCATGAGAGTCTTAATAATATTATTGATAAAGTGTGTACCTCTATCACTTACTAGTTTAAATGGAAATCTGAACCGTGTGATAATGTTTTCATATAATAACTTTGTAGCATCCTTCATACCATGACTTGGAGTAATAACATCTTCTACCCATTTTGTGAAATAGTTGGTTGTCATGATAATTTATATGGAATGACTACACTTACTTAGGGGAGCTATAGGTCTAAAAAAATTGATCCACCATTACTCAAAAGGATATTATTAAAGCATAAGAACAAAAGGAATTTCATCTTGATGATTAGGCTTACCCATTCATTGACAGATGTTGTAGTGTTTGTCAACTCTATGTGTATGCTGAAAAAGTGTAGATCACCATAAACCACTCTAAAGTATTTTCCTAATAGTAGCATCTCTTGAGAAGTTTCCTCCTGTAAGGCCTTGGTGAGTTTTTTGAAGTAATTAGGGTCACTCATGTTCTATAGCTATGCTACTCAATACATCACCTAACTTGTACAAGAAACCATTAATAAGGCTATATGGTACAACTCTAGTAACCATCTATTTCTTGTCCCTCTTTGTATAATGTACAGGAAATGTTTTTTATTCTAATAAGTTTGTGATATACTCCATGTTATCAAGAAATAATATAGTTTTAAATAGATGTGCATCAAGAGATTCATATTTAAGTTTTGGTTCTTTCTTATTATATAGTCAACTGAGATGATCTATCCTCGCATTATCTGGTCCTAATTTCACATTGATTCAAAATTAGAATTCCTAGATAACATAAACCACTTGGATATTTATCCCCCTAGCATTGATTTATTGACCAGTACTGAAATGTTTGGTGGTCCATGAAGAAATCAAAAGGAGTAGTCATCAAGTAATGCCTAAATTTTTTTAATGCAAACACCATGGCAAGTAATTCTCTATTAGTGGTTATGTAATTTTTTCTACATCTAAGAGTTTCTTACTTATAAATGTATTGGATGGTCTATCCCATCATCACCTAGTTGTTCTAAGATGCCTCCTATGATAGTTCCTAAACCATCCACATGTACATGGAATGGATTTTTCTAGTCAAGAAATGCCAAGATGGGTGCTATTATCGACCTTTACTTTAACTCAATAAATGATGTTTAACACTCAATTGTCCATTCAAATTTAGTGTCTTTGCATAATATATTTTCCATGTCTACTAATATAGTTACATATACTTTTATGAATTTCTTATAATATCCAATATAAGGCAAAAAGGTGTACACTTTAGTTGAGTTTGTAGAAGGTGGCATTCATACTATAAAAACAATTTTAGCTAGATCAACCAATATTCCATCATTGCACATTATGTGACCTAGAAAGATACAAAAAGTGTAAATAATATACATTTTTTAAAATTTAAGGTGATGCACAAATCTACATACATCATTCTAGCATCAATCTTAGCTTCGATAAGTGCTATTTAAATAGAGAAAAGACTGACTAGTCATCTAGATAAACCTCTAAGAAATCATGAGTGAAGTTTTAAAATGCATTTACCATAGATCTAAAAAATACAATATGTGCATTCTTTAAAATAAATGGAATTACATTATGTGCAAATGATCCCCATTCAATAGTAAAGGTAGTTTTGACCTAATATTCTTTAGTAATTAGAATTTGGTGGTACCCACTAAAACTATTTATAAAAGAATATACCTCATGTCCAGTGACATATTCAAGTAGTTCATCAGTAGGATGGTAAATTAATCATTGGTATAGGCACTATTGAGTGCATGGTAATCCTAACACACACATATTTATCCCATATTCTTAGGTTATACCACCATGGGGCTCACCCATTCTGCCTTGTCAACTAGATAAATAATTCTAGATTCTTACATTCAATCCAATTCATCCTTTAGTTTTTATGTTAGGATTGAATCTGTAGGGTCACTTTTTAATTTGGTGCATGCATTCATTTAGATAAATATGCATCTCTCCCAAGGTTGAATCTACACCTTTGACCTCCAAAAATTTCCTTGGAAACACATCTTGGTAGTCCCTTTACAACTGTAGGGCTCTAGATATCTACTCTTATCTCTAGTAATTTCCCACTATTGAAAGCTTAGGGGCCACTTCTATGCTAATATTTCCTTGAGTCTTCTGCAAGGGTTCCTAATATATTTTTCTTGATTTATTAGGCATATAATATTATAAAATGCATTTTCATTCCCATTTTAGGATGTCAATACTATGTATTTTCTCTTCTCGTACCTACTCTACACTTTGTACTAGTTTAGGCTCCTCTTCATGCTATAGTTCAAAGAACCCTTCTAAATAAAGATCCCCATCACTATCAACATCACTAGACTCTATCAAATCATTATTTATTTTATTACATGGCTGAATCTAAAGTTATTATTTTTGATTAGATTTGTAATTTCTCAGTGTAAAATCTAGATCATGCATAGCTTCATGATGAGAAGATGATTCAGTAACATTTGTTAAATCCTTTGCACATATTTGACATAGAATTTTTTTGATCTTTTATAGGGCATTCTATAGTAAAATATTCTCATATTTAAATACAAAAGTTTGGATAAAATTATACTAAAGTTACAACTAGTGTTTGGTTTCTCTTTTATGCTCTTGATGTATGTAATAGGTTATTAGAAGAGATGCAAGGGTATGACTAAATTTGTGCACCCAATATTTAGTCTCTACTCCCTATGTAGTCCATATATCCATACACTGATGGATGTGTAGTTTGGAACATTGGACCTCTTAAAATAAGGGCCATTCTACTTTAATACTAGTTGGTATCTGAAACCTTGCTCATAAGATTTCATAGGCACCATCCCAATGCATATCTATATTTTTGTACACAACCCACCATGTTACATCAATTCCTTTTAGTGCATAGATGAGTGTAATGACTTATTTTTCTACCTTTGGTACATGGTGTTCAGGCCTTAGGATGAATGGATTAAGGTCCTTGGTCACAAAATATTGAGGTATTTGGCATTCTACAATGAATACCATGTGTAGAGGTCTCAACTCATGATCTCTATAGGACCAATTCAAGATGTGTGCAACTGAGTCACCACTTATGGATGATGCTAAATCCCAGGGTAGGATCCCTTTAGGGGTAGGTTTAATGTAATCTATCATAATTATAATATTATTATACAAAAGTTCTACCTTAGATCTTATTGGTGAGTATACTAAAGGAGAAACACATTCTTCAATTTGAACCTGTCTAACCAACAACTTTATGATAACTAGTTTAAATATTAGTAGTTGTTCTTGCTACATAGTACTATGCTTCAAATTTTGACATTCAATAGTGCACGCCCCAATTTTTATTTCATCTATCCCCACCTTAAACCAACTATTGTCGCCATAAGCATAAGGAGACTTTGGCTCTTTAAAAATGATACATGGCTTATATTCAGATTTGTTTAGAGGTATGAATACTATTTTATCTTTTTGATGCACTTCTAACTGATTATGCATAATATTAATAGTCATTTGGCCATCATAGGCCCATTTATTATCAATTAAGGTAGGGTAATGGGTCTTTGCTATCTTCATGTCAATGATCTTGAAGTCTCCTTGTAATCTAAGGTCAATTAATTTAATTTCAACATCTTCTAGTCAGCCAATAGGTCTGACTCTATCATATTTCACTATGTTTAATGTTACTAGCCTGTAACTTAGAGTTGGTTGGCCAATAGCTTCCCATGTAGATCAAGGAATCATATTAATGATATTTACAAGTCAAATACTGCATTTGGGATTTCATATCTAGCCAACTTGATGTCTAATTGGGAATCCACATCCTACAGCTTCTTGGTCTTGATGTACTAAACTACTTTATCAACCCTTGTCTATCCTCACTGTGTACACTCCAAAAAATTGTAAAGGAAGTTCATGATATTCTAGGATATATCCTCACTACACAATATGCTAAGTAGTTTCATTATATTTATCAAAGTGGTCACAACATGTTCTTGTTGCATGATCCAAATAAT
Organism: Torreya grandis; assembly: GCA_037957365.1. Taxonomy (NCBI): domain Eukaryota; kingdom Viridiplantae; phylum Streptophyta; class Pinopsida; order Cupressales; family Taxaceae; genus Torreya; species Torreya grandis. The sequence continues at coordinate 779,798 of JARHVA010006271.1, forward strand.
TTGCCCATACATTTGGGCATCAATAGTAGTGTTATCCTCATCAAAAGTTGGTTTTTGTTGTATTTTATGTAATACCTATGAAAATTGATACATTAAATTCTTTTTATTTGTAGGGTCAAGATGTTTTTCCTTTGGAGATTTATGGGATAGTTCTTTGCATAATGATTATATGCTATGCATAGATAACATTACATGGGTAGTTGATTTTGCCAATTATCATTATTGTGACCTCCTTGATATCCACCATGATATCCTCCCTGATATCCTCCTCTATAGCCTATTATATTCTATTGATACCCCCAAAATTAGGATTTTTGTTCATTATATCCTCCATAATGGTTTATTTGTGCATCATATCCTCCATATTGATGCTGAGGAGCACTTGGAGTCTAAGTTGTTTGATGTTTTTAAAAATTTATGTTATTCCATGGTTGTGCATACTGACCAAAATATTGATATGATAGAGATGACATATTATTCCAAATAGCTATCCCTTATGGCTGGTACTATGGTGATGATGACATATTATATTATGGTGATGAAAGAACCCATCCTAGATTGCCTTGAGTCATATTTATCATCTCCACATTCAGTCTTGGAATTTATTGATTCATAATGGGTATTTACTAGGCTGTAACTACAAAGATGTTCTTTGTTATATCTTGATTTAAATCCTATAATGCATGGAAACTAGTCTCATCATGATTTATATATTTATAAAAATTTAAATACATGGTGTGTGATTTTTTAATATTTTACTAGAGGAAATGACACTTGGATGTAGGATATCCAACTACCATGTAAAGTTCACAAATTTCTATTTTGTTTTTTGGGTAGTCATTCCTATGATGTCCCTCATGACCAAAATCTAAGTAGCATAAACCTAATTTAGGCTTGTCATTTTCATGTATTTCGTTCATCATACTCATAAAAGCATCTAAATTAGCTTCTACTTTTGATCTTATCGAGGGAAGTTTTGCATAGTCTTATTTTTGTTCAACCCTAATGGTAGGAGATCAAGCATCAAATTTGGTAGAGAAATAGGTTTACATGATAGTGAACCTTATTTTAGGTCATAAAACTTATATAAACTAGGTATCCTTATCTTTATCTTGTAGAATAAAATCAATTTTATTCATTACATCAAAGAACCTGTGATCATATTCTCTAACTGTTTCCCCTAATTTTTGTTGAATCTTCTTTAGATATTAGATCCCTTGACTAGAGATTTTTTTTTAATTTGAATTTTGCTATCAAAAAATATTTGACTTATTTTAAATCCAAGTTATTGACATTTATTTTTTAAATGAACCCCAAAGTACATCTTTTCAAAGCTCCTACGAGTTCACATTTATTCACATCATATGATGTAACCCATTTTAAAACCCATTTCATATAACATGTAACTAAGTACTATTTTGGATCCAAAGATCCATCATATTCCTCTAAAATTAAAAATATACCTACATGAAGTGATATATTTTATGGATTGTTAGTTGTTACTATAAGTGTCTGAATACTAGTAACTATAACTGGTGATGTCTACGCATTACTCATTGCGTAGTTGAATGACTATGCAATGGTTACCATGCCTATAGGCTGCTTCACACTATTATTTTTAGGGGTAACTATAAATTTTACTTTCTATAACTTGTTTATTTATAAAGCCCATTTGGTTTCTATACTGAGCCTTCAAAACTTGTTGGTAAATGAATTAAACCAACTTGAGTCAACTTCTCTCTTTATACCTTCTATAAATAAAGTGGGCTTCAGGGATGCATACCTTTGAAATGAATGATGCTTATTTTCACCAAATTTCTCACCCTAAAATAGGGTTTTCAAGCCTATTATATATTTGGGCAACATGGGAACACTTATAAGTATGTGGGTGTACCTATATTGGAAATGAGCCTCTAGATTTAATGACTAGCTCCCTGGATGTATCTTGAAATGATCACACCTACTTAATTAATCACTTATGGGGGAAAATAGTTATAAGTTACATGAAATTAACCTAATCTAAGGGGGTGATGCACCAAGATGTGTTTCATATGACCATCATACCTTCTTGTACTAAGAAACAAGGCACACAAACTAACTTCCAAGTCTTATGGATTTTAACACGAGTATTTCAATATAGAGGTGAGATGCATGATATCTATCCAAGATAAGTGAACCATAGGATAGTTTTAGGCACTAAGGTTCATTTTACACTTAAAAGATAGGACTATATACTTAACAACACTTCATATGACATGTTATAATAGGAAATATTGCACACACATGAAAGGATAAGGGAATAAAGGATAGAGAATTATCACTTTGCATCACCATAAATCACTTGCACACTTAGATAATTGTTCAAAAACTTAAAAAAAAAAATTCATTAATGTTTAGAGGCATAATATGACATCATTCCAATAGATTTATGTCATATATGGAGTGGAACTTTTTACAAAGGCTAGAATGATAGCTACTTACAACATTTTAGAGATGAGGGGGCAAAGAGAAGTCTAAAGGGGAATCAAAATGAGTCCAACTTTGTTTGAACCATAGTTACAACTAATTTTGTAAATATTCTCATTCAATCCTTATAATTGATCTAGGTTATCTCAAGTAACTACAATAGTTTATTATTCCTTCATTGATGCTCTATACAGTTATAATAATAAGATCAAGTGGTTATGTGCTAAGTTTCATCATCAATGTAGTTACAACAATAGGATCCATCTATTAGAATTTTGTCTTATTTATAAACTACTCCTGACTAGTTTCTCATGGTGTGCAAAAGTGGAGAGAAGGGTCCTTTTCATGTAGTTGGTCCTAGAGATGAAACCATTAGAGTCCATGTGTATGTCTTCATGACATCCTTTGGAATGTTGGTTCTTGTTTAAACCAGATCATGCTCAAACTTATCCCCATGATCATAGGTCCAATATAATAAAAAAAACAAATCTCAAACTATTGGTTTTATTATAGTATTTATGTTGATGGGACATATAGACCACATAGCTCCCTTATTGATCCAAATTGGTCTAAAATAGACCCATTTTTCCTTTACTAGGATTGAGAATTCACATATGCATGGACCCTTTTTTAAAGAAAGAAAACATAGTTAGAAAATGACACTGTACCCTTGAATCTTTGAAAGATGGACCTTATATATAATAAATATATAAACTAGAGGTCTGTATTGATCTTCAATGGTGTCCTGATATGTTCTTAATCACCTGATTGCATCATATATATGCTTCATGGTGTTTGATCAAGCTTTAATAGTGGTATATACCCTTTTAAGATCTTGCCATGGTTTAACCTTGGTCATGTGTTTGATCTCCAAGAAGTCTTTTAAATTTTTGACCCTTAATTTCATTGGTCATCAATATCTAATCTAAATCATTTACTCATTGACTCATCTTGCACTATTGATTCTGATTGGTATGAATGAGCAAGAGCCATATATCTTACCCTTGACTTATCAACTTTGTCCAAGCTTATGCCATGTTGTAGCCCTACATTTGAATTCAAAATTTGCTATTAGTCTACTAGCCTCATGCACTTATGCCACATGTCAATCTCACAAGCTCCTTGATTATTTGACTCATCTCACATTGTTGGATCAAGATGTACGATGCAATGTGGATTGTTAGATCTACTGGGACCCACAATCTAAAAACTAATGGCTATTTCATGAGCTTAAATTAGACATCCACACTCCCATAAAATAACATTCATGTGACCATCATTAACATTCACATGACCATCAAATTTAAGTTGAAAAGGATTTGTTTTACTTGATTTTAAAATTGACTTTAGCACGAACATCTTATGTTACAAGTTCATTTTTATAATATTATAACTTGATCTAGAAAGCTCACATGAACTTGAAACTTTTAGAGCATGTTCTTGGCATGAAGAACTACCTAGAGATACCATCTTTCTACTCATGGGGGCTTCTTTATTGAAGATAAAAATTGTACAAATGAGTTATTTTTTCATTTCTAGATGACATCCTAGACGGCCTGGCTTCTTAAACTTGAAAATCTAAACTTTGAAGGTTTAGATCTCAAGATAGAAGGTGCATCGAGATATGAAACTTATAGAGCATGATCTTATCACTAAGGACATTGATTGCACATGGTTTGATGATCATGTGAGGCTTTTTGAGCATATTTAAAAAATACACAAGCAAGCTATTCCATTCTAGTTTCCATGTAAAGTCCTGATGATGGTCTAGCTTCACAAAGCTTGTTTTTGAGCTACTTCTTGATCTTTAAAATCTTAAATGAATTTCTTGAGACATAAGTAAACCTGTTCCATGCTCTACTACATTGATCATCATGAATACTTCTTACTTGTATTTATGTCCCTAAAATGACCCCTAAAATATCAAATGGCACATGGATTGAAGTAGACCATGACCAAGACTAGAATGGCATATGAAATGACATCAAATGAACTACAACATACCCTATATCATTATAAAAATCCCTTATAAAATATTCTGGCTATAGGGGGTTGACCCATTTGGCCTAAGGTAAAAATGGTCAACAATGCTTATTTTCAACTTATTCTTGATTCAAACTTCAAATTTTAATATTAATAAATTTAAATTTAACATTTTCCTAGTAACTTTCCTTCCTATTTACAACATAAAGCTCCTCAATTAACTGTGACCTACCTCTACTTCATAAATGATCTATCTCAACATCTTTGCTTCTAACATCCTCTTTCTCATCTAGCCATTCCTCATATTTAGCATAACCTTCTATTTCATTAGCTTTCACAACTTATTTAAACAACCTTTATTCACTAACATCTTTTCCTTGCACTTCTCTAGCTTTATCAACTTATACTTTAATCCTAACACTACTCATAGTTACTTCAGGGTTGGTTATCTTATTCCATTTTCTTTGCTGTCATAGCTCTCTTTCAAGTCCCAAAATTTTATTTTTTCTTAGAGTCTTTTCACCTTCTATTTTTTGAGATTAGGTTCAAGTTCCTCTTACTTAGCTCCTCATCATCCACTTTCTCTCTCACACACCCCCATGGTACCTGAAGCAACTACTCCATATTGGTTGGAGTAGGCACCATGGCCTTTTTCACAACCAACATCTTGATCAAAAAGGGTAGTCACTACAAAAACTTCCCTCTGATTCCTTGAATAGTTTGATATTGCATAGTCTCAAAAGCTATGTATCCTTATACTGTGAACTTTGTGATATAGCCATCGATTTTTGTTTTTGTCTAGTAATTTACTACTCAAGACTAGTCAGTATCTAGATTTCACAATCTCTCTATCTTGTCCACAGTATAATTTATAAATTATGTTCTCCTTAGACTAAATTAATAATATTCTAATCTAACTAGCCACATAACCAATAATCTAGGCAATTCAAACAATAAAATTTCATAGATTTCATCATAGATGTGTTCTTGGACAATCTCCTCTATAGTCTTTGTGATACTTTACACTTCTTCCTCTAAAAAAATCCTAATTCTCTCATCTATCCATCATTATATGTATCTCAACCCTAGAAACCATCTAAACATAGTTCGTCCAATTTAGTTCCATGCTCACTACACCATTTTTAGTAGAGGTTCCTAGAGTTACACCAATACATGGTGATTACAGGGATAAATTGTGTAGTGAAGAGAATAATAGGTGATAGAGAGACAAAAAAAATACATGCCATGTACAACATCTTCAATTAGAATGAATATTAAGGTGAAGCATATATATAAGAGAACATGACCATAATTTGTATTGCATCAAATTATAGAATAAAGAAACATAGAACACTCAACTGCACATACACCATACATAAAAGAAAATAATGGAAAACCATAACAAGATAATTTCTATTAATATCTATGAACACATCAAACTAGATTCTATTATATCGAAGTACTATTTGTAGTATTTTACAATCTTGATGTCTCTTCACCTTTCAACCTTTTGAGAAACAAAATGAAAGAATCTTTGCATTCTCCCATTATCTGATTAGAATTTCAAGGCCAAATACATACAAAACTATATAAAATACAAAATCAAACACTTCACACTTGTTTTTATCTTATATTCTTCATGGACTTAGCAAGCTCCATTCTACATCCAATAGTGTACATAGAGCCCAAGGGATGCCTAGGTAGTTGTAGATCCCCATAGCTATCTAGGCTATGATGGGGCTTGATAGAGTGGGTGACTATCTATTTCAAATGAGAATAATTATATGCAAACAAGTCCTAGATAAAGTCATTAGAGGCATACTAGTGTAAATAAGTCATTCAAAATGAGTTTATAATTTCTTATAAATCTATATTAAGAGTGGACAACTACCCACTATGAGAAAGAAGCATGGAATAGATTGTGTGTAAATTTTATGATGAGAAAATGTGACATTGTTTTTTTTCACTTGGATGTATTCATTTTGATTTAGATATAACAATAAAAAATGGTTCTCATTATTAGAGTGGATGATTCATTCTAATTAAAAAACCTAGATATAATAACAAATAATGGTTCTCAGTTGACCCACTCTATAAAAGAAATATGGAATAGATTTTGTGTAAATATTAGGACCATAATAGCTAATATTATTTTTATGCATTGCAATGATTGTCAATAATAACAAAAATAAATGGTTCTTATTTTTAGAATGGGACACCCACTCTAAGAAAGAAGCATAATATGGGTTTTATGTAAATATTAATATCAGTATCCCACTGTACAAAAGAAACATGGAATGAGTTTTGTGTAAATATTAGCACTAGAAAACTGGACATTATTTTTTTGCACATTTACAATGTTTCTCATTATTATAGTGGGTGACCAACCACTCTAAGAAAAAGTTATGGAATGGATTTTGTGCAAATATTAGGAATAGAAAACTTGAGATTGTTTTTTTACACTATAATAATTCTTAGCTAAAATATTTGGTCTAACACTTTATGAATATTTAAGTGACACATTATTTTCACTTTCTTGGATTAAATTCAATCAAAAAACCTAGTTATAACAAAAAGCAATGAATCTGATTGACTAAGAGTGGGTGGTTTCCCACTCTAATAAAGAAACATAGAATGTGTTTTATGTAAATATTAGGATTAAAAAATGTGATACTATTTTTCTACAGTGCAATATTTGTAAGTTATAATGGTTGGCTTCACACTTCATGAACATGTAAGTGATACATTATTTGCACATGCTTAGATTCATTTTAATTAAAAAACCTAGATATAACATCAAGCAATGGTTATCACTCTTAAATTCATTAGAGGAAAGCTATTAATGTAAACATTTCATGTTGTATTTAATAGGTTTACATGTTATTTAACAAATAAAAAAGGTAAATATTTTAAAATCATATAAATATTATTAGTGGCAGTTTAAAAATAATATTTTTATTGTTTGAAAAATATTTTTTGAATTATGTATATTTGATTCATTTAGATAATAAATGCATAAACATCATCAAAAACATATATTAACTATTGTGTATTATATAAAATCTTCTAGAACATAAAAAATTCAAGTTATTTAAGAAAAAATGGTATTTCATACTATCCAACAAACTCTACAGAAGTAAAAAAATATTCAAAAAATCATATTTCTACATAGTACATGTATTCTTCTATACAATAAAAGATTTTAAATTAAAACTATAAATTAATATGTAATAGAAATAAGTTAAAATTCTTTATTCTAAATTTGTTATCAGTATTCACACACTGAACAAAATGTTTGCTTAAATTTGTAATAAAATAGTTATAATAAAATAAAAAATAATTAAATAATTGAGTTACATCTATAACAAAATAGAGTATACTAAAACATATTATTGTAAATACAAAGTAGAAAAGAATAGAAACATAATTTAAACAGTAAAACTTCTTCTCAGATGAAAGACCAATGTTGGAAAAGGTTGCAGATATTTCATAAATAGTGTGTTAAACTAACTAAAATTATTCCTTATCATTTCTTTGACTTTGAATCTCATGTCCTGGTTGCTATTATGAATGTTATTCCCTGACTGCTATTGATATGGATCTCATGCCCTGGTTGATATTATCAATCTCATGCCCTCACTCCTATTCTGAGTACATTCACATGTATTTGATCATGCCCCTACTCTAGTTATTGTGAATCTCATGTTGTGTTTTGGCTTCCCTTCATCCCCTAAATTTTTCCTTTAATTGTAAATAATGAATAACAAACCCTATAGATTTGTTTGCAAAATAATTATATTGTAATGAAACCCAATACAAAAAAATCTACTCGATCTGCACTGTGACATTTTTTAAATTTGAATTGTCATCTTAAGTTGTCCCACTCAAATTTAAAAAAGTCATTTTAAAAATTCAAATATTAAAAGGGTCACATTGAAATATGTGGGTTTTAAATTGTAAGACGATGTTTTTAAATTTAAAATTAGTTGCTATTGATTTTGCCCTCCATTTTGAAGGTGGTATTTTTAAAATTTTAAATAAATTTACATATGTCATGTGCAACAAATAAATAATTTAAAAAAGAAAAAATGTAATATATAACAAATTTTAATAAGTTTTCAAATTATTTATACACAATTATTTAGAATAATCTCTTAAAATTTAAATATAATCTATTTCATATATCTTTGATATAATTTACATATTAATAAAATATTAATTACATGTTAATAACTATCTAGACTTTAATACAATATTACATGTTAATAATTAAATATATATATTAGTATATATTTGTGAACTTTTATTTTATTTTTTAAAATTTAAATATTTTAATATTGAATGTAGTACTAAGAATTATACATTGTATATATTAAATAATTAATGTTAATATTTTTATATATTTATAAATATTGTTCTAAATAAATTTATTGTATTTTAAAGAAAAGAAATAATTATAAAAAATAATTGTAAACTTTAAGTTAAATATATTAGAAATTTTATTTGAGTTGTGATTTTTTAAATTGATTATAATCATATTAAATATTAAAATTTAAATATATATTTGTATTGATATGTATTAATGAATCACTTAATTACATATAAACATATATGTATATATACGTGATTTAATTTTTTAGGTGTTTACTAGTGTAAATCCTAGATTGTTAAAGGGTTGAGTAAAGAGGGTAAATATAGATATATACTATGAATAGTCAATTTGATTGATTTACCCTAAATAGTAAATATAAGGAGGAAATCCACTTATCTATAATAAAACATACATCACTAGATGATGATAATATTGAAATGGGTCAAGAGAATAGACTAGAGTTCTTTCATTCTAAAATTGGGGTTTTGACTACCTTAAGATAATAGCATGGTTAGTGGGATAATAGTGCACTAAACTATTAGAAAGGTACTATACTAATGTCCTTTTATGGGTAGGGACCCTAAAACTTATGGGGATGCTATAAGGGAGGGGGGTCTTCTAGGTTTGGTAGGTGTGCTCAAGAGCATTTAATCATTCTTCTATATCATTGTTTGGTTGATTTCCCTTAAAAACCCTAATGAACATCTACACACATGAAACAATAATGGAATCAAATGAAAAATGAAGAGGAAAAGTGGGTTGTAGATTATTATACTCATAGGATGTAGAACCCTTATTTTTATGACTACTACCTACATTAACCCCAATAGTAGGGGTCTCATATCACATGTAGTTCTCCCTTATAGAATGTGCATGGTATGATAGAATGAATTTTGATTAGGCCTTTTTTTGATCAAGTGTGTAGATCTATGTGTGATGTTGACTAATATGCAGAGTGCTAAGCTATACTATTGACTATTGTTTATGTAATTATATGGCAAAGTAATAAGTGGTAGATGTAAAATGCTTTATGAGGCTCTTTATATATAAGGAAATTTGATTTGAATGTAAAACAATTGTTTGTAGGCCAACAAGTTGAAAAGATAGATAACATCATAAGAAGAGACCCAAATAAGGGTAAGGACCCGAAACAAGCTAAAAAAATATGATCGTTGGACAATAGCATTGAAGTGGACAATATCACACTACGCTACTATCTAAGACTACATTATTATCTTATGGGTAAAAAACTAGTTTATGACTAAAATAAATAGCCAAGGGCCCCTGTGACTAAGATAGGCATGATATAAGACCACTAGTGGTGCAAAAATATGAGAGGATAAGTCATAATAAGGACTAAAAAGACCAAAGTAACCTTAAAAACAAGACCTTCATTCATCATTAAAAACTTTCTATGAAAGAGATACAAAAGATACAATACTTATGTTTGCTTGACCAATTTAAGGTGTGTACAATATACATATAGGTTTATTGTTAATAATATTATATATCTTTTTAGTTTTGAATTAGAAAAAGTTTATATATAGTTATAAATATTTATATATATTTTATTATATTAAGTAAAAATACATTACAAATCTATAAAGATTATTATTTTTTAAATGATTTAATGCATAGTTGAATTTATTATTGAGTTCTCTTATAGTATTGAATTTAAATTAATGTTTTTTAAAATGATTAAAAGAATTAAACATTGTGCATCTCAAGTAATAAATGTTAATAAAATTTAAATTTACATTAAGAACATTTATTCTAAATAAATTTAATATATTTTTAAAAAATGAACAATTGTAAAAGATAATTCTATTATTTAAGTGGAAATTTATATAAACTATTAAATATAAATTATTTTAGAATTATTTTTATATTTTTTTACAATATTATTAAATGTTACTAGTTAGCGAAGCATCCACTTCAAGTGGTGAAAAGAAACCCTTCGATTTTCTTTGGGTAAGATGTGGCTGAGGAAATACTCAAAAATGAAGAATGGTTGCCTCCAGGGGAATCATATATAGATTCAACTAGCATTGGCCTAGTCTAATGAATTTACATGATTGGTTTCAAAAAATTAGAAAACTCTCATAGAGGATAACTTGGAAATCTATCCTTGCACAAAATCTTTCTTTATAATTGTTTTTGACTATCTGGATGACCAAGCCAACGTTATAAAAGACAAGACATAGAGTTGGGATCACCATCTACTCTTATTAAAACCTTGGTTTTTATATTTCAATCATCTACTAGAAACCCTAATGATTAGATCTGTGTAGATTCACTTATTATACCTTCCACTATAGTCTTGGTTGATTTTTTTCCTCTCGAGCATTGGGAATACACTGGGTGAACTATTGAAAATAGATACCTATAATATTAGATTCATCCATACCACCTTCACATGGATTTTGATGGTGATGGACATCTCTGAGAAACTCACAACAAATATTAAAGTAAAAATCAAAGGTCATTGTTGGATTCAATTCTTGGATTACGAAAGAATCCCCTTTATGTGCCAAAAATGATTTAAATTTGGGCATTTGGTGGTGAAAAATACCATCTCCAAACAAAGGACAATGACTTCTTGGTGGAAGGACACCCTACCTTCTCACCTCATAATTTTTATAGATAAAAATTGGATTAATAAAACAAAGGAAACAACATAAGTTTCTTCTCCAATAAATAATGCTATAAATCAAGTTGATAAAGGCAAGGTTGGAAAGGTTGGGAACCAAGTTTCATAAGGGGAGGAAAAAGTGAGTATATGATACCCTATAACTTGTCAAGGAATGGATAGTTTTTAGGAAAAATAAGAAGGGGTAGTTAGCTCCGAAACCAACTTCTCATAATTTGCGATCCTATAGTATGAAGGGGAATGATGTATATTAGGTAGAAGTGGGAAGTTATGCAAGGGTATTTAGGTTGTGGAGTGAATCTCATATATTTTTAGATGTGAGTCTCATTTAGGTTTGTTTTTGTCTAGCTCTCACCAGGGCTCAATATGACCTAAGGAGCTTTTGGTCATTTTGTAATTCTATTTTTCTATTTTTTAATAAAATGGGTAGGGGAACTATCAACCATAAATCATATATCAAAAATAAAATAAAATGTTACTAACTTTAAATATAGATTTGTTTTGCTATGTATTTATGAATCGGTAATTAGATATATGTGTATATAATTATATAAGATATTTAATTATAATAGTTACATATATTTATTTAACTATATATAAAAAGTTTCTAAATAGCTATAGGTTTTTTATTATATTAATAAAACTACATCATAATCTATACATCTTATATTATTTAATTTTTTAGACTTTTGAAAATGTATTAGCTAGTTGACCTGTTATTGAGTTCTCTTACAATATTAAATTTACATTAAAATTATAATAAGCAGAAATTGTTTATACAAATAAAAATAGAAGTAGTTGGGTATATATATATAATTTAACTTTTAAATTTTAAATAAAAGTAGTAATTGCATTTGCAAGCTTATTAGTCTAAATTTTCATAAATTCTTTTCAATGGTTCTCATTTAGAGTGGGTGGCCATCCACTCCAATTTAATGAGAAAGTGTTATTGTTTGTTGCTAATATAATATTGAGGTTAGCATCATTTTGTATATGTCAATGTATATTAGTGTTAGCAATCCATGATTAGAGATGAGAAACATTTTAATAAAATGGCTCTTTTAAAAAATGGGTGGTTGCCCACTCCAAATAAAAATGGATCAAACAAAGTCTAAACAATGTGTCACTTAGATTTTCAAGATTACTCATCTGAATATTTACAAAGTCCTTTCAATGGTTCTCATTTAGAGTGGGAAATCTTCCACTATAATTTATTAATGTCAAGAAGGTGATTGATTCTTGTTAATCTATTGTAGAATGGATTTATGTCACCTCGTATATTAGTGTGAGGCCACCCATGATTGTAGATGAGAGGAATTATAATGAAATGGTAATTTTATAGAATGCGAGGCCAACCAATCCAAATAAAAATGAATCAAACCAAGTCCAAATAATGTGTCTCTTGTATTTTCAATCTTACTCATCTAAATGATCACAAAGTCCCTTCAATGGTTCTCGTTTGGAGTGGGTGACCATGAACTCTAATTTATTAATGTCAATAAAGGTTATTTCATCTTGTTAATATATTATAGATTGGAATTATGTCACTTTATACATCTTAGGATAGATTTATTGTTGTTAAGCTTATGATTGTATAGGATCCAAGACATTCAAATTAAAGAGAAATAAAAAGTTTTACCTATTTTAAAATATTGATTCAATTTTTTTAAAGCTAAATTACTAAATGCTAATGTCAACATTTAACATAGAAATAAAGTGCCATTCACATATTCATAGACTTAGGCTAACACTTATAATTTAATGAGAATCATTACACTACATCTGGCATCTAATAATTCTAGATGAGACTCAACAATAATTTAAATTATATTTTATCAAGCTGTATCTAGGATTAGTTTAAAGCTATATCTACATTTGTGGTAAACTTGAATTTGGCCAAGTGAAAAACATGTGTCAATTACTTTCCTTTAACTTTGATAATTGTTTGATAATGTAGGAAATAATGTATTTGATTGGACACACTTCGTATAGAGACATTTCATTCATATATGGTTCCATTGATTAGGAGAGAAGAGATGAAGAATGGTTTGTAGATATTTGTTGTCCAGATAAATACAATAATGCCTTATGGTTATTTCATTCAATATCAAGAGAAAATGAAGTTGTTGTAATTGTATTCAATGTGAAATGTATTTTTGAACATCTGATTGTTGTTTAAGGGGAGTATATAAATAACTATGAACATTCATGCCATGCCATTCTTATGTAATTAGAGGTGGATTTGTATAGAAAAATTGGCATGGTTAGTTTTGTCAAATACCAAAAAGATTCATGCTATTCCTATGGAAGGAAAATAGACCCTTATTCAGATTCTAACACATGACATTGAAACTAGTCAAAATATTTGCCACAAAATTATGACTATATTAAAAAAAAAATTAGTATGGTTTTATGTCATATATTAATCATCATTTGAATATGGAGAAGGAATTTAGTAAAATAACTTTTCATGTGAAACTATTTAGATGTATGAGGAGGTAGAAGCTAGTAAATTTGGAAAAATATACCTCAATATCATAATTATTTGAATTAAAACAATCATGAGAAAATACTAGTTTAAAACATGTTGAAAAAGAGTTTAAAAATAATGAGTATTCAACATCTCAAGAGATTCAACTTTTTTGTTCAATGAATAGTATTTTAAAATTAGAATTGTTTAACCCTAAATTTAGATGTGTGAAGCTCATCTAGGGTTAAGAATATATAAATGAATAAGCACAAGAATGATAACCAAATATATAACAAGATAATTAATTTGAAAACTTAGATAAATAATATTTTGAATTTAAATAGTGAGATGTGCTAAAAATAGAAAGTAAATCTATTGATTGATATAGTAATAAATTGAAAACAATAGTACTTGGTTTATTGTTTACATGTAGATGTGCGTTGAAACATGTTGGAAGTAGAATGGATCAAGATCATAGAAAAATATTTAGATTATGGAATTTTATACTCTATGGCCTTAAATGCTTGCATCAGATTTGAATAATTATGTTGACACTGGTGTCTAAGTTGGATGCAGGTGTCCAATATAGAATATTGACTAGATATGGGTGCAACCAGTTGGATTATTATGGGTTTTTAGTCACCTTTATTATAATGTATAAATATCACATGCATATGTTTTTGCTATTTACCAAATGATTAAATCTTAGCTTCTTCATCTTTGAAGTTATTATGGAAAAAATAGGTTAGTGGGCACACAATGTCACATTGCCCCAAGGACCCCTCTATCAATGGGCATTGCCTACGTAGTTATTACTCTGAAAAGAGCTTCAGACTTATGTAGTTCTCCACTACATGTTGGTTTGTGTGTGCATAAAGATGTAATGTGTGATAACCAATTACATAAAGTGATCTAGCTTGCAACTTGGAAAATATGGCTCATGGGATGCTCCTTTAGTATTTTAGACTTGTGAGGATACTTATCCTATGACTAATATGGAAATAAGGATGAATAGGGTAGGTTTGCTCACTTGAGTGCTTGATTGAGTACTCTTGGTAAGTTGTCTTGTGAGTTCTCGATATTTTCTAGGTGAGGAATGAATGAGGGTTGATCTTGTATATATACCAAAACCTTTTAGAAATATCTCACACTAAATCACTTAGTCTAACCTTTTGGATATGTTTCATTTGAAAATTAGATGAATTTTGGGCATTGGACACATAGTTAGAAAAGGGACACCTGCATTGATGTAGGAATCTAGTTGGGATGCAAGTGTCTAAGAAGTTAGAAAATAGGCACATGTCCAAAATTGATAGAGAAAGATAATGATCAGATTTAAAGAATTTCACATATTATATAAGGCATATTCATTAGAATAAGAATGATCAGACTAAGAGATAAGTAATTTGGCACAAAGAGATAGTGAACTTGAGCCTTTATAAAATGGAAAGGTCTTAGAACTGTAGGGTAAAACTATGATAGGTATTTACCAACTGTACAAGATTGAGGTACTATATAATTTAGATTTAGTGTCTACATTTTCACTCCTTTAATTTAGTAATAAAATTTCTAGTTTAAAGGAAATAAATGCGTACTTGGGTGTGTATAAAATCCCTTGTCTTCATGTGAGCTCAAATTGAGTACTTTGTTGGTGATTAACCTGCAACCAAGAGCATGTTACAATATATAATCAATGTATGAAATTTGAAAATTAAATAATTTGAAATGCTTGAAAGTAAAAAGAGTAAGGTTAAGAGTACACATGCATATTGATGAAATGATCTTGCCTTTTGGTAATTTGATTTGAAGAGATGCTTTATTATGAAGCATTATAACTAATATTAGGATAATTTAGAAACCTATGAGTGCATGCACATGCACATGCAAGATGGTGTGTGTGCATATGCACATGCACACACACATATTAGACTATAACATGTCCCCAACCTTAGTGAAAAGGTGAGTTACCACGTGATAATTGAGCTTATCTCAGTCATGAAACCCAGTCATACTTATAACTTGGTGAGTGTGAATGATCCAATCAAATCACACCATATATCAAGTGAGGGTGGATGATTTTAAATTTATATGATTTAATTAATTCTAACTTATAAACTTGGTAAGATTAAGTGATTTAATCATCTCAACCTTCCAATAGGTGAACCAACTATTACAATAGATTAGCTCAATCAAAGTCCATCCTAAGTATGATAACAATCCATAGTAGTATTTGAAATCTAAAAGATGATTTGATTTTGTAATTTTAGGATCCCTTTGCATGGAATATGCACCTCATATTTGTTTCAAGCTGAAACCTAGGTATAATAATGGTACCAATGTATAAAATTCTGCCAAAAATGTGTATATGAATCATATAACTATAAAATTTGACCCAAATTTAAATTTTGTAAGTATGGATGAGATGTTACCATGACATGACCCCACTAAAATTAGAGAATCTAAGAGATTGTGTAAGTGTGAATAAGATGTTTCCATAACATACCCCCATTGAAATCTAAAATTGTGAAAAATGTGGAAGCCATGCCTCTATGACATGCCGCCATTTTGAGGTGAGGGGAAAGTAGAAACTGGTAGTTACCTTACCTCAAAAGGATAAGATACATGTATCTATGTATGGATCATGAAACATACATGAATAACATGTGTAGGTATATATATTATTGAATAACATAGAATGTGATCACATCAAGTCTTAAAAATCATGATATAGATCATGGTAATGTCTAGAGAGTAATAGTAAAAGCTCAACAAGTAATCAAGCACACACACAAGAACACTCAAAATAAAAATAAATGGTAATGGTTCGAGGATACCTCATACAAGGGGCATGTTTAAATGCCACATAATATAAGGGACATGACTTAGTTAAATGTACATAAATCATAGATTTCAATATTAAAAAGTCCACATATAACAAACAATGACATTCAAATGTCAAAATAAGAAAGCATAGGCACAAGGACCACAACAATGGAGTATATTCATATTCTCAAACAAACAAGATAATGCAAGACAATATCAATTAATGAACACAATCAAGGAAATGCCAAAAATGGTAACATGGAATCATAAGTAACCAGTGTAAACATATCATATTAGCCCTTGGATATGTGTTAGGAAAAAATATTAAGTACATAACATATCAAGTACATTGTAAAATATATAAACATAGATAAAGGCATGTGTAAGTACATAAGCTCAAACATGATAATGTAAAGTGATCATAAAATAATATAACATGGGTGTATCATGATCAAAGAAATAGATGCCCTTAACATATTGATGACATGAGTAGAGGGAAGGCCCAACATCCATGCATATATCATGCTCTTGGGTATGCCTGTATCCTAATCAAAATATGTGTGAAACATATATATGTATATAAAAGGAAATATTATGTTATCTAACAACATGGAAACAATAACATAGATGCCAAGGAGCTAATTAAAACATGGAAATGCTACATGTTTTTGGTTTTTTGAATTTTTAAATTTTTTTTGGAATTTTTGGAATATTTGAAAGGACTAATTGAATAAGTCTTAACCAACAAAAGGTGTAAAATCACTTGAAACATTTTTCAAACTTTGTTTATAGTGACACATTTTCACCTCCTCAATGTTTCTATGTATTTATTTTCTAGAAGCCATTGGTAGGGGAGGATCACCATATCCATAATGGTGTATGCAAATCTCCCTATCCCTAATAATAAAGGTGATACACATATATTTAGTATTAACTATTGCATTCCAATTGGATAACTAATGATTGCCAAATTTTAATGTCAAATGTGGTTCCTAATCTAATATCCATATGATCATGGGGACAACTTGTGGTCCACATGAGATGGGTAGGTCAATGTACCTATGAGAATCTAGCATCAATAAAGAGTATGCTAATTTATATTTATTATGTTCAAACTATTGAAGAAATGTGGTGCCATAAATTTTATCCCAATTATTTATACCAAACTTGCGATGTCGATAATAGAGCCCATAAATATTAACAATACTAGTCAATCTTTGTGCCTTTTTTGCTTTGAAGGATGATTTTATTGTGAACCTTTGGAACTATTATGTATTTCTTGTTACTTAGGCACAAATTTTATGTGTCCTTCACTCTTGTATTTTTAAATTTGGTTTTACAATGCCTCACATTGATTTGTATTATGGATAATGATCTAATGATAGTTAAAATATGGTAATCCCTCTATATAAGAAGTAAACTACCTAATTTATGTCTATTAGGAGGTAAATATATCATCCCATGTTCAAGTATCATAAAAAGTATTTTATCCAAATTATCTTAGTTTTTTGTGATCTGTAACACTTGATGTGGATTCTTATGAGAGTCCTCCACATTATTTACATGATGTATCTACCTTTGTCCCTTGTAATCCTGACTAAATGTTTGTATCCAAAAGGGATGTATGGAATAATAAACATTTACATGCTCATATTATATTTTTACTTTTCCTTTATCTTTATTAGGTTCTACACCCTTTAAAGGTAAATTTAGATTATATGTGTTAGGACCTGTAGGTGTGAATAGGTTATGCGAAAGATGCTCAAGTGGATCAAAGTTTAATTTTTGTAATTGATCATATGTCATATCATGAGATAAATCATCATCACTATCATAGTAATCTAAAATATGGCCATCTTGGTACTCTATGTTGACTACTAAAGGAAGCTCAAATGTTTGATTTTATTTTGGTTTTGGTATTATGGGTTCCTTTGGTAATTATTATTGCTCTTGATGTGAATATATGTGCATCTTAGTGGTTAATCCTTATTTATATTTGAAGGTAAATGAACTATTATGAATGACTCACCTATTTTATAGGTTTGTATATTCTCAATGGGAATATAATGTTTAGGTGGAACTAATTTAGATATGCCATCTATATCAAAATTTATCATTTTGAAAAATTTGAAGGTTCATCATCGACATGCAGTGTCAATAAGGTTCCCTCATGTATGAATTTTACACATCAATCTAATGTAGATGGTATGGATTATATTATGTGTATCTATGCTCTACCCAAAACTAAGTTATAATTTAAGGATTGGTACATTACTTAGAATATAGTTGGAACCATTTTTGGCCCCAATGTCACATCTAATGTGATTTAACCAACTGAAGGGCCATGTGAATTATCCAACCCTTTGATATGCATAACCAATTTTTGAATAATATTGGTATTGATGCCCATGGTTAAGAATTTTTGCTACAAATGTTTAGGCCTGATCCATTATCAATGGACATCCTTTTTATTCCTTTGTTATGCATACTCACTTGTATGAACAAAGGCAAATCTTGGTCAATAATATCCTTGGATGATAAGTCTATTGAATATTATGTGCCTAATATATATTGGGATTTTCTATTAGATCATCCATTCAAATTTGAGAGATCAATGTATTTTTGGGAGCACATGATTAACATATGCAGTACAAACTCATCTCTTATTTTGATTATTTATGGTAGGATAAATGCATTGTAAGTAACAATTTTTTTAAAAAGAGCTTCAGTAATATGTATTATTGAGAATATAAAATAGGAGATGATGTTAAAAAAATATTACAAATATCTGATAGCTAATCAAGGTAAGTCACCAAATAAAATGCAAATGGATCTCATAAAATAGTCTTATAATTTTATATTAATATTAGTAATTTTATTTCTATTACATTATTTTTAATTATAACTCATTGTGTCATTGCAATTAAAGATGTATATAAATGAATAAATAGACATAAGCACAAATTCAAACATAACATAAAAAAGTTCCTTTGTTGAATAGAGAGATGACATGACTATAGACCGTGATGATCATCAAGATGTTATGTAACTAGTGGTGAGAAACACAATAGGTACAATAGAGCAACCGACATCAATTCCTATATTTGGATCCCAATCAAGTATTATTAAAAAAAATTAACTCTTGAAAAACTTTCATTACTTTTTTACTATTAATTTAATTTTTATACATGTGATTTTCATATAAACTATACTTAAAATATAAATATATAATTATTTAATTATTATATTTCTAATTCTTTATGAATCTAAATATTAATATTTTCTATAGTGTCTAAAAAATACTTGTTTTTTTTTATTTAGATAGGTTAATAATACAAAAATGTAATTCAAAAAAGAAATAAACCTTACAAATAAATAATGAGGACTATCAAGTAAGAGGAATGACAATCCATTTTCTACTGTTATGTATACATAATTTCATCTTGCATTTTGGAGTTTGTTTGATACAAAGAACAACATAAAAAAAATTTCAACAAACATATTACAAAAAGCGAAAGTAATTGAACATCCTATATTTTTTTGGGGTGTAGAGCACTATGTTAAAGAATATGAAAATTGTAAAGAGAATTTAGATAAAATTTAGATGGGTGCTCAATTTTATCATATCAAAAAAAACACTATTGTAATTGATTCACAAGAAAGAAGTGGTCCTGGTGATAATTTTATTCTGTCATGAAGGTCACATAAGGGTAATAATTAAGAAAGGAAAAATGGCTGATTACAAAATGATTAATACAACTAGTCTTGATTGGGCATGGTGAGGATGTGATAAATTTTGTAAAACATCCTAGCATATCTATAGATTATTGTGATTATATAATTAATTAATAAGGTCATAAGAATTAAATAAAAAAATAATCATCTAATTCAAACTTTATTATTATAGAATTTTTTATTTTTTATCATGCTTCATTGTATGTACTCTACACTCTTGTTGAATCTGTTGAACACTATTATTTGTTAATATATTTTGAATATAATACAATCATGTCATTGGCACATGTTTGATGGAAGTTTTTATAAAATGGCATTCTATTTTAATTTATCATGATGCGTAAAGGTTCTATTGAATATTGTTAGAAATTCCATAATATTGTTGATAAAATATAATCATAGCATTGTAAGTGGCTATAATTCAAAAAAATTGTGTATCCATTGTTTAATATTGATAGTTATGTAAATAATATCTATAAATTATATATTATAGTTTACTACATCAAAATTAAAAACTATTTCTTTCTCTTATATTTTAGATTTCTTTTTAGATCGAAGAAAATTATTAGGGTTGGGAGTGGAAGGATTATTGTTTAGAGTTCCAAGGATCACTAATTTTGGATTAGCATGTAAGAACCTTGATTTTTCAAATTCATGTTACATATATTTTTTCTACATATTTAGTCCTAATTTATTAATAATTGTAAACAAACATTTTGATATTGGGTTATGGTTTACTTATCTGCATTCAAGAATTCTTAGTTCATTCATTCATCAGTTTGACTGGATATAAAATGTCAAATTTATTTTTACTTGGGATATGTCACATTATGATATATGTGATAAATATTTTAGATTGAAAAAAGGAAATATTATGCTAGTATACATAAAAAATATATAAATGATTCTTAAAAAATATTTTTTTATTTATTTGATGAGGTAAAAGCCATGTTTTACATGGATCTAGAACCACTAGAGTGTAGTATAAAAGTTTCAACAAGCCATAAATAGGGCTAAGGATCCAAAAAGAAAAAAAAAGAAACTAGAATAGATTTAGGAGGAAATTCCCTCCTGAGGTTCTTAAGCATCTTCAGGGTCCTTCACTGGAATGATCTATTTTTCTTTAGAAACCTTTGCTTGAGTGCGGTTCCTGGGGCCTTCAATAGCTTCACCAGGGAAGATCATTCGGGGATGATTTTTCCTTTTAACTTACATGGGGGAATACTTAGGGAGGACCCCCTTGGGGGACCCCTAAGGGGGGATTTTAAAACATTTAATGATTAAAAGGTAGGGGACTGAGTGGGATGGGCAGATTAGAAAAAAGCCTAAACTATGGATTCAACCTATCTGTGTAATGAGTTCCAGTCTTGAATGAATTTGGCAAGACCCATACCTACTTGTTGAACCTTGGAATTAAATTTTTCTATCTATAATTTATTCCTTTCCAATTCATTAGTCACAATGTCATTCCCTTTCCAGGCTATCTTCACTAGAAAACCTAATTTGAGTGAGATAGGTTTTGGTTTGGATATAAATAACTTAAGGGGGAGGTCATCCAGGGGGACTTTGATAAGTTATATTAGGGGGTGTGATCATATTACTAGTGGGATCCCTTAGTGGGATCTTCCATCAGGGAATCCTCCCTAGAGAAGGAACCCCTGGGGGGACCTCCTGACTATAAAGGGCTTAGCCATGCTTGCTCAAAAGGAAAATCAAGCCTTCGTGTAGGATGGGATTGGTGTCATTCACTTGGTGAAGTAAGATGGTACTCTCAATGGACTTTAGCATAAATTAAGGTAGACTAATTTTTTATCCAATAAAATTATTAAGAAGCAAAAAATGATGGAAAAATATAAGAGTATATTTACCTTTGAGCATCATGTAACACATGATTTGAAGGAAAATGTTGGGCTAGTAGCACCAGAGATTAGCCTATGGAAATCCTTTTTTGTCTATTTTTTTTTTTGGACCTCTTTACAGGAAATGGGTTCCAATATATTGTAATATGGTCACTTACAATATTAAAATATGTTCACTTCCAATATTAAAATGGGTTCCATACTTTTTTCACTTCCTTAACATAATTAAAATCCTTACCCCTACCTCTTTAATCTATTTCCCTATTCGTACCAAAGATAATCAGATGCTTCACATCAACATCTTTCTACCAAGTTCCATATTTTCTAATTTTAATCTTGATATTAGATTGGCCACCAATATTGGGACAATAAATAGCCATATGACCACAAGAAAAGTAATTCATGCATCTAAAATTTAATCTTTCATAATACAAAGGTTGATTCTAAATTCTATTACCAACTTTGATCTTAATAATTTTAGGTAATTTTTTTGAAAGATCTAAGATAATGCCATTCTGAGAAAAGGTAGTATGCATGTGATATTTAGGCTTAGAATCAAGAGAAATAAATTCCCCAAGAGAGATAACAATGGCCTAAAGTGAATAATCTTTCCAAAATTACAAAGGTAAATGATGAAACCTGACCCAAACTGGTACTGCAACAAAGGAATCTATAATAGCATTAAAAGTAGGGAACCATAATTTCATGCATAGAAAGCCTTTATCTCAAGTCCAAGGACTTGAATTCAATAGTTGTTATTTGTTTGTGGAGGAAGAGCAAACAATGGTGAAGAATCCCTTAGCACAATGATGAATAAAGAAAGTGCCATTTAAAAGAGGTTTCCAATGCTTGAAAATCTAGGTATGCAAATTGACTGTTCTTTGATAGAATTTTTAAAATTTACAAATCACTACCACAAAAGATAACCAAGCTTCCTGCTTCAGAATCACACTTCCCAACTCAACCAAAGAAACATCAGGTATGCTCATCCTTGGATTGTTTTGATCATAAGGAGGATATAAATAACCATCCACTAGAGAAACCCTTGATAAATAGGAGGGCACATTTAAACCAAGTATGACCTCTAGGTCAATTTGGAAAAAATATACAAAAAATTTTCCCATAGAAAAGTTTAAAAAAAATCTAAAAAGGAGTAGAAAACAAGAGATAAAAGTTGTCCTAAAGACCATAACCAACTTAAGAAGTTACCCAGATCAAAAAATACAAGGCCTTGAGGGGTAAAAAATCAAACCCATGTGGCACCATTTATGACAAAAACCTTAGCAAACCTTAGATAAGGAAGATTAGTTACATGGAAAACTAAGTGCCATACCCTAAAATGCCAATAGATAAATCATGCTAAACTCTCAAGCTAAATTCCACATCTCTCAAAAAAACCCTTCCATGATATTTAATTTCTTATTGTCACTTAAAAAGTAACAATATATTGTATAATAAAAATAAATTAAAAAATAAAAACTTTGTGATAAATGTATTACAATTTATCATGGCCAAATTTGAATTGATTACATTGATTTAAATAAAATATTAAATTCTACCACGATATTTTTATTGCAACAAAATATTGAAATGATTCAATAAATTAAAATTATAAAATTAACATCAAAATTAATTAGTGTCATATTTTTCACCATAAGACATTAAAAATATATTTGTTTAATAATGAATTCCAATAGTTTTCAAAATGAATTACAAAAAATATGATATGCAATACCAAAAAATACTAAATTGGAATTCAAAAATAATGATTCTTAATACCAAAAAATAACAAGTTTAAAACCAATAATAACAATATAGAATTCTAATATTTGATATTATAGAACTAGTAAAAATAATTTCAGGTTTTAATCTGGATTAGAATATTTCCATATTTAACAAAATGATGTTTGTCTTTTCAGGTAATTTCTAGTCACATTCAACCTACATAGTCAACATAAAATCAATTTGATGGAGGTTTCCATGTTTGTTTGTCAATTTAATATTTTTATTTTATTTCCAATTTTTTAAATATTGTATTCTATGTGTAAATATATATATTTATGTATATTTAAATTTTCTATCAATAGTTTATTTATTATTAGCATTTCATTGTTAAATAAAAAAGAACATCAAACGTTTTGGTGAACCTGTATGCTATTTATAACACTGCTTCATTGTTTGCTTGGTTTTTGTGTGGTCTAGGGTTTTTGTTGAATAATTTGATTTCACAAAAATAAAAAAGTCTTGATTCCTTACACAAAAACCTTTCAAATCTTATTTTCTATTTTATTTCTTGCTTATTTTTAGAATTATGTTCTGATAATTGTAAAACTACTTAGCGATTGTCATTATGAGCTACGTAATGATCCATTTCATAGACATCAAAGTGTGAAAGGTTCTCCCCCAATAATCATAACCATTGTATGACACTAAACACATAGTTTAGTTTTCACATACTTCACGATATCAAAAATGCCTAGGATCCCTTATTTATACAATAAGAAGCATATTTTATCCATTTCATTTGTTGTGCACTTGAGAGTAGCATATTACCCAGGGAAGTTACTCTCACCATATGCTTATAAATGGGGTTAGTGGGTTACATCACATTTTGCCTTTGTATTTAGTGATTTTAGATACTAAAATCTGATTTATGTAGTAATGTAGTCTTATAAACTTGAAAAATATCCATCATTATTATACCTTTCAATTATAGACATGCTTGCTACCAAAAGGCTCACATTCACTATATCTTTGTGCCTAAATTAATTATATCTTAGTTTGACCACTATTATTATGATGACCAGGCCTTATATACTCTTTAAAATTCTATAAAATTGATTATTATCCTTCACTACTAGTTATGGACTTGTACATGTTTTTAAGCTTCTTAGACACTTGTGTCCTAGATAGATACTTGCATCAAAATAAGTGCCCACTTTTCCTAAAAAGTGTCCAGTGCCAAAAAATTATCTAATTTGAAAATGAAGCATATCCTAAAGGTTTTCCTAAGTACTATAATGCAATATATTTCTAAAATGTATTGGTATGTATATAATATCAATCCTCATTCATTCCTCACCTAAAAAACAACTGGAACTCATAAGGAAACTTATCAAGAAACACTCAATCAAGAATTCAAGTGAGTAAACCTACCCTATTCATCCCTATTTCCATATTAGTCATAGGATCAATATTTACATAGGTTTGAAGAATTTAAGGAATAAATCATGAGCCATATTTACCAGGTTACAAGCTAGGTTAGTGCATGTCATTTCTTATCACATGTTGCATCTTGATACATACATAAGCCAACACATATGGGATAAATACATAAGTATATGGCCCTCTTTAGAGTATTAGTTATATAGGCAGTACCCATCAATAGAGGGGTCCTTAGGCCAGCTCAATATTGTGAGCCCATTAACCTATTTTTACCATAATCACTCCAAGGGTGAAGAAGCTAGGGTTTGATCATTTGACAGAGAGTGACAACTTATGCATAAGATCTAAAGACATTATAATAAAGGTGATAAAAAACCCAAAAGGCTCTAATTGGTTGCATTCATATCCAGTTAGTATTTCATATAGAACACCTATGTCAAAGTTAGACACTTACATCGATGTAACCATCCAAATCCAACACAAGCATCTAAGCACATAGAAATAATATTCCCATAATTTGATGATTATTTTAGGATCATCTTATAGTCCACTTTTAGACTATTCTGGGTCAGACCTATATGAGCATTTTAAACCAAGTATCATTATTCCCTATTTATTATAATATCTATTAATAGTTATATTTTACTATTTTTAAAAATCTTAGTTGTATAACTTCAAAATATTATTTATCTACGTTTATATTAATTGGCCTGCTTATTAGGTTGGTTAAACATCCTTGTGTAAAATATAATTTAATACTCCTTAACCGTAGATAACCCCATTATCTAAATTTAGGGTTTAATATTTGGTGAACCCGGCCTTTAGTCTCTAAACCTTAGATTGACTTAGGGTTTCCCATTTTTATCTAATTTTTGATTTATAAATTACAAATCTTTTAAAATCATATTTACATTCTATTTCAAAGGAATTAATCATGGATGCATATGTCATTCACTTCCTTTTCCAATATGTCATAATAACTCTTGTTTATTATGCATTGTACATTGTTAAACCAATAAAAAATATACTCAAGAGAAGTAACAAAATGGGAAAACATAAAGCCTATTTTTACAACTATTCTTGTAATAATGTGGAACCTATGCAAAAAAATACTATTTTACCCAAATCATATTGATCAATCCCACAATACACATACCAGGATCTCACTTTTTAACCTTATAAAATAATCAATTAGTTATAAAGATATATTATATGAGGCATTGTGTAAAACCCAGGTACTAATTGACATAAATTGGTTTCCTTTGTGATATTAGCTAAGATCTTATCCATAAGGAAAACCTTATTCCCTTTAATTAACAAAATTTGCTTTCAAAGTATAACATCGATCAAGACTTTCCTTTATCAATGTAAATTACAATTCATAATAAAATAAGTCAAAAGGAGCATATACAATAGATCTCAATAGCATATAATGTTGAAAAGTACTCAAATGATGTTATTGATAAAATTTATTTTTTTGATTTATTACACAAGTCACCCCCATATAAGGGTATTCTTTTGAGAACATTACATATGACAACCTTGCTAAGTAATGTAGAGCCACCATATGTGACCTCTATATTACATTTTATTGAATGGACCAAACATAGTATATCCGTTGAAAATAAGGTTTTATCACACCATTCTACTAATAAAAACAACTTCCCTAAACATGAAATACTGACCAATATGATATTATATAAATATAATCCATGCATCTCGTCCAATGCACCTATAAGACAATTTTCATGATTACCTAAGCCTCTAGTTTGTTTACTTAAAATATTATGGAGTATGGTCTCATATCTCTCCCTACTATATAGAGGTTGATATGAGTCGACCTATACCAAAATGATATGATAATACTATATATTATGGCTATCACTAGGACAATAGGCATTCTAATAAGTGATGTTATTCATTAAAGCATAAAATCCAAGATCTTATTCAAAACCAACAACTTAAATTTTATGATCCTCTAGAAGATTCAAGTCCACAAATTGGTGATCACCATAATAAGAACAAACCTTTACAAGATCATTCTCATAAAAATACAAAACTACAAGTGATATATGGTATATATCCAAAACATCCACAACAAACACATCAATTTGAACAAATAAAAAAGCATCTAAACTAGCATGATCTAATAATAGCATTATTCCTGGGTGGTTCTTATATTTGGCATAACCATGTTGATCCTACACAAACAAAAACAACTTGTAATGTAATATGTTCACAACAACCTATATTTGATCTAAAAGACTTACAACATAAAAGAGGTTGGAAGGAATCCTTGGGAGACATCATAAGACTAGTTACTTATGGTCCTAAAAGAGTTGAAATAAGGGTTTGGGTTATGCCACACATATCATTATATGCATTCATAATAGGATCCCTTTGGCTATAACAAATGATAGTAAAAATTAACCAAAATCAACAAGGTATATCCTTTTTTCATGAGGGAAGATTGATCCATATACCACATGATGTTAACCATTCTTGTATTTCACATATATATCATGAGGAAGAACATGCCATACACCATTTTCATATATCCAACCATGTTTCAAACAATGCAAAGGATCCAAGCTAAGGTTGAAAACATAAAATGTATAAAAAAATATAATAAAATAAAATATTTCATAAATACCAATAACATTCAAATAATTCAAAAATACCAAAAAATTGAAACATGTTCATAGTTATACTATTTCTTATACATATGTTGTTTTCTCCATGCTACTAGATAACACATCATTCATTTTGATATACACATGTTTCATGCTACATTTGAGTGTAATATAGGCATACCTAGGTATATGATATATACACATACATATGTTGTTATTACCCTCCACTCATGTCCTAAGTACATTGGGGGAATCTACTTTTTTGATCATGATACACCTAGGTTACATTATTATATGATCAATTTACATTACCATGTTTGAGCTTATATAATTATGCATGATTTTATCCATGTATATACATTTAATAGTGTACTTGATATTTTATGTACTTAAAATTTATTTCAAACACATATGTTTAGGAATAAGTATGTTATGTTCATGTTGGTTAGCTATTTTCCTTGCTATTTTATTACATTGTATTACCTATTTTTGAGCATTTGAATATGATCAATTACTTATGGACCCTATGCCTATGCTTGCCTATTTTTACATTTAAACATGTCATGGTTTATTGTATGTGGACATTTGATTATGTCATTCTATGCTTTGTGGACATTCAACTAAGTCATGTCCTTTCAATTGTGTGGCATTTGAACATGCCCCTTATTTGAGGTCACCTTGGACCATTTATTGTTGATTTGATTTTGAGTGATCTTGTGTGTGTGTGTGTTTGATTTCTTGTTGAGATTATACTATTACTCTCTAGACATTACAATGATCTACATCATGCATCTTAGGATTTGATGTGATCACATACTACATGCCTAAATGCTATATTTACCTAGACATGTTACCCATATATGTTACATGATCTATACACATCTTATATAATTATCTTATCCTTTTGAGGTAAGGTAAATACCAAATTCTACTTCCCTTCACCTCAGAAGGGGGGAATTTCAATGGGGGTATGTCATAGAGGCATGTCTTCTACACTTTAACAGATTCTCCAAATTACAATGGGGGCATCTTATGTAAACATGTTATCCATATTTGACACCAAATCTTAGATTCTATTGATTACAGTGGGGGAATGTTATGTAAACATGTTCTCCACATTTGAAACTAGTTCTTAGATTATATAGATTTAGTGGGGTCATGCCATAGAAAAATGTCCTCCACACTTGCACCAATTTTAAATTCACCAAATTTCATAGTATGTGATTCATAGACACATTTGTGGTAATAGTTTATATATTAATGTTTCTACTATAACAAAATTTCATCTTGAGACATATACAAGGTGCATATGCCATGCTAAGGGAACCTAAAATTGAAAAATCAAATCAATCTCAAGATTTCAAATAATTTTATGGACTATTATTATATCTATGTTAGACTTTTATGGACTATTATTGAGATAATAAATTATAATAGTTGGTTCACTTTTGGAAGGTTGAGTTTATTAAATCACTCAATTTTACCAAGCTTATAAGTTAAACTTGATTAAATAATCTAACTTTACAAAAATTATAGGTTGGATTTGATTAAATCATACACCCTCACCATATATATATATATATATATATATATATATATAATGAGTTGATTAGATCAATCACACTCACCAGGTGATGCACATATTTAGCTTGTATGATTGAGATGAAATAATCTCAATATACATGATGTAACTCACCTTTACATCAAGGTTGGGGGAACGTGTCCTCTCTCTCTCTCTCTCTCACACACACACACTTACAAGTTTAGATTTGTCTAATATCATAATCAATGTTTCATAATGGGACTTTTTTTCAAATCAAGTTGCCTAAAGGAAATATTGTTGCAACAACACACATGTGCATTCCTAACATTTTTCTTTATACTTTCAGGCATTTCAAACTATTTCAATTTTATATTTAATAAACTAGTTATATACTATAATATCATCTTTGTTACAGGTTAATCACCAATAAAGTACTCAAGTTGGGCTCATGTAAAGACAAGGTGTGTTGTACACACTCAAGTATGCATTTATTACATTTTAACTAATATTTACATTACTATATTAAAGGGGGGAAAATGTAGTTATAAATTTGCCCATTATCTAAAGGCTCACATTCACTATCTCTTTGTGCCTAAATTGCTTATCTCTTAATTTGACCATTATTATCCTAATTACTAGGCCTTATATATTTTGAAAAAAATATAACCCTAATTTTTATACTTCAATACCAATTCTAGACCTATACCTATTTTCTAGCTTCATGGACACTTATGTCCTAAATAGACACCTGTGTTGATAAAAGTATGCACTTTTTCTAAAAAGTGTCAAGTGCTCAAAAGTCATATAATTTGAAAATGAAATGTATCTTAAAGGTTAGCCTACATGATTTAATGCAAGATATTTACAAAATGGCTTGGTATATATACAAGATCAATCCTTATTCATTCATGACCTAAAAAACACCTAGAACTCACAAGAAAACTTACCAATAAGAACTCAATCAAGCATTCAAGTGAGTAAACCTACCATATTCATCCCTATTTCCATATCAATCATAGGATCAATATTTACATCAATATAAAACATTTAAGGAGTAGGCCATGAGCCTTATTTTTCAAGTTACAATCTAGGTCATTGCATGTCATTGCTTATCACACATTGCATATTGATAAAAACATAAGCCAACATATAGAGGAAAACTACATAATTATGAGACCATCTTTAGAGTATTGGATATGTAGGAAACATTTATTGATAGAGTGGTCCTTGGGGCAACTTGATAATGTGATCCCACTAACCCAATTTTCACATAGTCACTCCAAGGGTGAAAAATTTAGGGTTTGATCATTTGATAAAGAGTGATAGCCTATGCATGTGATATGAATACATTAAAATAAATAAAGACAACAAAAAACCCCAAAGAATCTAATTATTCATATCTAGATCCAATCAATATTGTATATAGGACACTAGGGTCGAAGTTAGACACCTGTATCGATGCAACCATCTAAATCAAATGAAAGTTTTTGAGGTCACACAAAGAATATTCCTAAAATCTAATGAATATTCCAAGATCATATTATAATGAACTTATAGCCTATTTCATGTTAGACCTACATGGGTACAATAAATAAGCTAAGCATATTGTTCTCTATTTATTACAATATCTAATATGAACTAGGAACATGAGGAAAAATTTAGGAAAATATTTACAATACCATATTTTTATTTTTGTACAAGGAAGATTTTAAAAAGCTTTACAAAAATGTGGTTTGGTTAAAAAAACTAACTAATGGGTAAAACTACCTAAATAAACAAAAAATTAATTACATAAACTTTGGATCATAAAAAATATTCCAACAAACTCCCCCTTAATCCAAAGGGGTATAGAAGAATGAACTAGAGTAATGACTCTAAAGTCATTATAGAGATTCTGTTGCAACTATAAGTGGTATATTGTACCTCTTAGTACTAATAAAAATTGATGGCACTCTATATAGAAGTCCACCCAATGAGTTGTGGCATAAAAGGCTGATGAACACAATCAATGCATGCTCATCCCCATTTGTATTTCTTTTTGGTTAAAAATTAATTTTAAAAGATAAAGGTTATAATGGAGATATAAGGGTGTAAAGAAGATATAAGGTGTGATTGTTTTTTTTTTTATACAAGGAAGCTTTTAAAAAGCTTTACAAAAATGTGAGTTGGTTAAAAAAATTAACTAACAGGTAAAACTACTCAAATAAACAAAAAAGTAATTACATAAATTTTAGATCATAAAAAATAATCCAAAAAACTCCCCCTTGATCCAAAGGGGTATAGAATAATGAATTGAATCAATGACTTTGAATTCATCAGAGATAATCTATCACAACTATAAGTAGTGTAATATACGTCCTGGTACTGATCAAAACTGATGCCACTCCATAAAGAAGCCCACCCAATGAGTTGTGAAATAAAAGGCTAATGAACATAATCAATGCCTACTCATCCCTTATGATCATCATATCATACTGTAGTAGAACCCAATCAAATCCTGTTTAACTACATCAATCCATATAAGGTCCCACATAAGAACCCATCCAAGTGATAAACCCAATATTATGTATGGCACATCTCGCTAATATCCAACAAATGTTGATGACCTTTGCTCAACACTGAAGGTGATAGTAACCCTTGCCAACTCATACTATCATCGATGACTGATAAAAAACCAACAAATGAAATATCTACTCCCCCTATCAGATAAGAGGTGAGAAGGTGTGCATCAAGAGAAACAAAATCAAATAAACACTTCCTACTCCATGTTATGAAAAACAAATGAGAGAAATTCAAATCTGAAATTAAAATCAAGAACACAAGACAAAAATTCTATTCAAGTATGAACCCAAAATCTCAGTGAATAACTAACTAGAGAAGGGAAAATATCCTCCAATATCCATGGATCCTCCAACCTCCAGTCACTAATAACTCAAAATATGATATCAAGTCCATCAGGACCATAAACCTCAACCATGAGGGACATATCCTAATTAGATGAAGTGTCAAAACACCCTAAATAACTAGAGTAACTAGAAGATTTACAACTAGAATGATCCACATAACTTTATTTAGCTTTATTTTTATATGGAGAATGGGGTCATTGAGAAGGAAATACATCTATAAGATGTCCAATACCACCACATTTGAAACATCTAGGTTCTTTCTTGTGTCTATGAGATCTATAAGAACCTAAATCACAAGAAGAACTATAAGAAGAGTGCTTGTGGTGATGCCTATATTTAGAAGACCCTAGAGAGTATTAATGTGAATGCTATGGAGATTATTTAAAATAGTGTGGAGAGTGCCTCGAAGAGTGTTGCAGAAAGTGTTTCTAAAATTGTCATTATACATGACAATGATCTCTATGATGGGACCTTTTCTTTGTATAATGAGCCTCTTCAGTAGGTGTACTCTTATTCCTTATAAATTGTCTCTCATGCTTAGTTAATAACTCACAAATAGAGTCAAAAGTGGCACCATTAAGCTTATCACTAAGTTGTAGCATTTCAAAAAAAATGGTGTATGTAAAATTAAGACCATTAAATATGATGGAAATCAACATATCATCATCAATTTTACCACTAATTGTATAGTATTCTTATTTCAATGTTTTCATGCATGAAAGATATTCAAAAACATCTTCATTATCTGCTAGTTTATTGTTTAATAGTTTAGATTAAGGTAAAAATAGGTTTTGAAGGGACCCCAAAACCCTGAACAAAAGGAGAAAGATAAAACAGTAACGCCCACAGGCAAACCTAAAACCTACTTCACCGAAGTAACAAAACCAAGTTACAAAGACCTGAAGCTAACAAATGAAAAACCAAAGATAGACCCCAGGTTTTACAGAGACCTGGAAAATCCATAGTAATAAGAGTTCAAAAACCCAGGTACCAAGACCAGATATCACAACCAACTAGCAGAACCAACTAAAAGAACTAGGAATTATTCTTCTAGTTCCAATATCATCTTCACTGCTTCCTTACCTTTCACAACAGTGTCCTGGATGGTAGCAGTCACCTGAGTAGATCCCTCTTGCATTACTTTCTTTCTTGAGCTTTGTCTAGTTCTCTTGCTAGGCCCCTACAAAGTTTTGATTTCCTCATTTGCTCTTTTTCCAATGTTTACAGTAGCAACACAAATGCTAGAGGTTACCTCCTCCATCTTTGTTCTGCTTTCCTTTATGAGTTCCCTTAGGTTGTTCTCATAATCTTTGAGTTTTATGAGAATATCCCTCATCTGATTTTCCATGTTATTGGTTTTGTTCCAAACTACCTCTTGTTTACCCTCCATTATTTCCATTTTCCTATTGATTTCCATTATCTCCTTATACATCCATAAATTGAATTGAAGAGTCGCATCAGCTTTACAGTTGGCCAATCTAGTAGGTGGGTACCTTTTGTCATTCTACCTTTTGTCACTCTAATCTTTTGTGTTCTTTTTAGGACTGCTTCCAACTTATTCAATATAGTCCTCTGTTTCCATTCGTTTCTGTTCCTTTGTTTTAGCAGGGCTTACATTTTGGTTACTTACTTCCTTTACTTGAGCTCCCATTTCCAATATTTGGTTAGCGACCTGAACTAGATTTTCCTTTTCATTAATCGGATCAGGGTCCATAGCAGGATCATCTAGATCTTTATCGATTTCCTCAAACACTTGCTAGTTTTCCTCAGACTCATGGTTGCTATTTTCAGACTTTTCCTCTATAGTGACTCCTTCTTTCTCATTCTTATCTTACACTTCTTCTTCCTCACTGGAACTTGAATGCCCACTTTCTGTTCCTCCCTCTTCCTCCAGACTCTCCTCCCCAGTGTTTTCAGAACTTTCCCACTCTATTTCCTCATCAACATTCTGGTTATTGAATCTTGGGAGTTTTAATTTAGCTTTTTCATTCCCTTTTACTATTTCTTTCTTGTTACTCCGTAGGTCCTTGTTTTTTCCTGAATAAGGATTATTTACAATGGCCTTATTCTTGTAATGCCCTTAAATTATAAGAATTAACCCCTCATGTAGGATGGGACGAGATTCCTTTTTCCTATGAGCGAACAGACTTTGGAGTAAGGAAAAATGCAAATAAAAAGGAAAGGAGATTCTTACTTTGTGTCTGAAGTGATTGAGAAATACAAAGTGAAATTTGTGGACTCTTTTGCTTCTTCCATCAAGTATGAAGTACTCATGGATGTAGCATAAGACATCCCTCCAGATGCGCTTAATCTACTCCAATTCAAAAAAATCTCCACTTTTTTCCAGCTGTTGCTCCTCAGCATCCATTTTAGGGAATTTGCAAAAAGCCTCATTAGAAATGCTGGTCTGCTTTGAAAATTTTATTCCCTCCATTGGAAGCCCCATCACCTCTGCTATGAATTCCTCAATTAGATTCATTGTAATCCCATGCAAGGTAACCCTATCATCAATCCAATTTTTGAAAAAAGCTATTGTAATATGGGGTTTTGAGCCATGAAGCCGTTCCATGTAACTCCCAACCTTTCCTCTTTGAAGGATCTTCTAGACATCTTCTTTTGCTTTCCACTCTTTGCAATATTTGGGTTCCTGCTTCCTTGGTTCTCCTTTCCTTTTACGAGCCATATGAATCTCCTTTAACACCCAAACTCTGTTAGCTAAACAATGAACCCAACTATTACCAATTTGGAACAGGACTCGCCTATATTTTGGCATGTTTTGAATCCTCCTCATGTACTCTAGAACATTTTTATTTAATGAGTGTAAATCTTCCTTCATGGATCCACTCCCCCAAATCATTAGTTTTTTATTCCAATCTAATCTCTCCCTCCTTAGCATGAATTGCATCATGATGAACGAGCGCTCTAAGATCCACGTTCTTGTTTAATGTCTCCTGCCAACTCACCTTGTGTCCTGCTCGAACTACATAATTTGCTATCCAATCAGCAACTCCGTTTGCTTCACGGTAAGTATGGGTAATAGTGACTTTCTCAAATTTTTTAATTAAAGTTTTCATTTCCATCACCATATCCTCTATTGACCATGAGACAATTTTTATTATTTAATATATTTATGATATTTAAGGAGTCCCCTTCCAACCATAATTTAGAATATCCTGATTCAGCAGCTAGCTTAATGGTTTGGAGGGCAGCACAAGCTTCATCAATATGGCAGTTCAACTTACCAATGGGAATTGCAATAGCATTGATTACGTTTCCCATATGGTTTCTCAAGACTCCTCCACATCCTACATTCCCCAGATTCCCTTTAGCAGCTCCATCAAAGTTCCCTTTGATCCACCCATGAGGGGGGACATTCCAAGTTACACCAA
The DNA here is from genome assembly GCA_037957365.1 of Torreya grandis. Lineage (NCBI taxonomy): Eukaryota > Viridiplantae > Streptophyta > Pinopsida > Cupressales > Taxaceae > Torreya > Torreya grandis. Next base: position 815,792 of record JARHVA010006271.1, read on the forward strand.
GTCTAGGATTTTCATTTTTTACATTAGACTTTTTTGATCTTAAAGGATTATCAATTTGAAAGGTAGGATTAGGATCCATTTGCAATGAGAAATTCTCCTTGATAGCTCTAATGATGTTCTGCTCGACCACCCATCCTGGAAGTTCTTTACTTTTAAAAATTTGGTTATTTCTTTCTTTCCATATTCCCCACCAAATATGGGGAAGAGTTAGTTTCCATAAAAAAAGAACATTAGGATTCTTAGAGTGACAGTACTAACTTTTAAAAGATAGATCCACACTTTTATGTTGAATCCATGCAATACCCCAAAGATTGAGGATTTCTTTCCAAACTAGCTGCGTAAAGGAACAGTTCACAAACAAGTGATCTCTATCTTCAAAACCTTTTTTGCAAAGAATACACCTGTTCACTATGTTTATTCCTCTTTTCTGTAAGTTATCAAGAGTTAAGATTTTATTTTGGAGAAGGGTCCAGAAGAAGATTTTGATTTTAGGGATGAGTCCCTTGATCCAGGCCTGTGTCCACAATGGTTGGTTGCCGTTTCCCTTTGAAGTAAAAATGGTAGAAACTTTAAATTGTCCGCTAGGCTCGTCATGCCAAATAATCTTATCTTCAAGATTAGAATAGAGGGAAATAACATTGAGGGATATTTGAATATTATTGAAATCTTGATCAATATCATTAAGGTTCACCCATAAATTGTTTTGCCAGTATTGATTAACCATTATTCCATATCTTTGCTTACATTGGTCAATTACTTCTTTATCTTGGAATTCTTATATCAAAGGGATTTCTTTTAACCAAGCATCCTCCCAAAAATTCACCTTTTTTCCATTACCTACTTTCTAGAAGCTTCCTTTTTTTAAGATTTTTTTAGTACCCTAAACTGCCCCCCATATGGAAGATGGACGGGTTACGTCAGGGTAGGAAAAGAAATCAGAGAGGGATTTTGCATTAAATAAATACTTATTCTTCCATATTTTGCTCCATTCTTTGTTTTCCTAAAACACCCTCCATCCCTATTTTGATAATAAAGCTACGTTCATGCTTTTGATTTTCCTTATTCCCAGACCTCCTTCCCTGAAGGGTTTACAAATGTTGTCCCAGGCAATTAACGGCATTCTCCTTTTTTCCTCAGTACCTGTCCATAGAAAATTTCTCTAGATTTTTTCAATAGCTTCAGCAAATTTGTTAGGAATTCTGAAGAGACTTAAAGCATAAGTAGGTATACTTTGAAGACTTACTTTGAGGAGGGTTAACTTTCCTGCCTGACTTAGAAGATTTCCTTTCCATCCCACAAGTTTCTTGCTAAATTTATTAATGAGTTCTTCCCAAAAGGCTTCAGGGACTTTTATCCCAAGAGGGAGACCTAGGTAGGTAGAGGGGAGAGAACCTATTGAGCATTCAAGGATTTTAGCTATTTTATTCTATCTCTAAATTGGGGTGTTAGTGAAGAACACATCACTTTTGTTCCAATTTATCAACTATCCAGAGGCAGATGAATATAGATTTATAGCTTGCTTCAAAGTTCTTGCTTCCTTAACTTCCGATTGCCCCATGAAGATAGTATCATCAACGAATTTTACATGAGAGAATATAAGTGAATGAGAAGAGGGTTTAAGACCCTTAAATAAACCTTTATAGACTAATTCCCCTATATATCTTCCCATATAGTCTACCATAATTACAAACAGAATGGGGGATATGGGTTCCCCTTGTCTTAATCCCCTTGACGGGTAAAAGAAATGGGATGAGCTCCCATTTACCATTACAACAATTGAGGTGGTAGATATCAACTGATAAATAATATCAACCACCTTTTTTTCAAATCCGAAAGCTTTTAGACTATTTGATAGGAATAACCAATCCACCCTGTCATATGCTTTCGCGATATCCACTTTCATTATGAAACACTCATTGTTTCAATAGTTACATAAGAAGGTCAATCTTATTGTATGTAGGTTGTTTGCCATATAAATATTTTAATTCTTTCCAAGATTTCCATGCACCATTTTTTATTGCCTCAATATGAATGATTACCTACTCAGTGCAAGATGATTTCAATAGAGTGAGTGCACGTTTATCACGTTTATGATATTCAACCAACTTTTCAACTTTAGTTGATTATGTGGTCTCTTTTTTAGTGATTTCATAGAAATCATTAAATATGAGGGTTTTCTCCATGTTTATAATCCATTCTTTGTAATTTTTAGGTGATAATTTACTATTTTCATAAATTAAACTCACAATTCTTGCCATGGTGCTAAAGAATCAAGTCAAAACAAGACAAGATAAGGGAATACTATTTTGAGGTTTTGCCTTCACCTTCAAAAATAGTTTCCAAATACAAATTTTTTTTTTGAGATTCATAAAAAAAATCATACCTTATATCTTCTTTACACCCTTATATCTCCATTATGACCTTTGTCTTTTAAAATGTTTTTTTTAACTAAAAAGAAATATAAATGGGATTTGATCCCTACACCTCCTACCTTCAAAGGATTTATATAAAACAAACTTTTTTGAGTGCACCAAGAATATTTACAAGATGTTTTTTTTTAATTTTTCTAGGATAAATTTTATTGAAATTAATTTTCTTGCAAATATTAGGTATTTCAAAAATTTAAAGTGCTAAGCATTTTTGATATCTATCTCATGAAGAGATTACAACATGTAAAAACATTTCAATTTTTGTGAAAATGTTTCAATTTTGTTGCTTTTATTGAATCTACTTGATGCTTTTGTGAAAATGGTTCAATTTTAGATATCTTTTTGCCTTAGACACACAAAACAAAACAAAAAAATCCACTATTGGTATTTAGATAAAGCATACACAAAATAGAGTCTGGGTGGTACCAATAAGTCTATAATTAATTGGTAATCATAGCCTCTACTTGGATGATTGTAATTTGTCCTCAATCCTAATGCTTTAATGTCATTATTGTAGTTGCATTGTATGGTAGTTTGTGGAGAATCAATGACTTGATTCTACTCTTTGAGTCATGAATTAGTTACTACACAATAGGAACTATAATGTTCAAATCATGTATTTCCTTGAATATTTATCTACAATACTTTCCTTTTCATAATCAACCTATGTTCTTCAAATCGACAATCCTCCTTTATAAACCAAATGATCTGATACCACTGATATGAACTAGGATGGGAGGAATAATTTAGAAAAATATTTACAATGTAAATATTTATTTTATTTTTGTACAAGGAATCTTTTAAAAAGCTTTAATAAATTATGAGTTGGTTAAAAAAACCAACTAACAGGTAAAAATACCCGAATAAACAAAAACATAATTACATAAACTTTGGATCATAAAAAATAATCCAACAGTATATATTAATAGATGCCATTTATTATTTTTAGCAATCTTAGTTATATAACTTTAGACTATTATTTATCTGAGTTTCTATAAATTGGCCTACTCATTAGGTTAGTTTACCATCTTTGTGTAAAATCTATTCTAATACCCCTTAACTTTAGGTACCCCCATTATCAAAATTTAGGGTTAAAAATTGCTCTAAAACACTGGGCCAACACTAATCAATGAATGAGCACATATATTTGAGAGCCCACATAACCATTTAAACATTTTCTTAGATCACCCCTAATACCTTGGTTTTTGCTTGTATTATATTCATAGTCATTAGATCTATTAATTCATAATGGGTTCAATGAATGAATGTTTTTTTCATATGTTACATAGTATTATGTAGTTCATTCTTATATCTTGTCTTAGATTTCATCATGATCTTCATTACATTTTTACATGGATTAAATGCCAAATTAATAAAGAAGCTACTAAATAAAGTCCAATCTCATGGTCTTCCTATTTCAAATGATTGTAATATTATATCATGTCATTACTCTTCTCAAATAACTTTCATCAAATCTAAAATGATTTTGGAACAAGATGAAACATATGTTTCACATTGTATCAAATTTTCAACTTCAAAGGATCTTACATTACCTACTTCATAACCTCTTAAAGGGTGCATTATGGCTCTTAGTTCAAAACTTAATTCTCAAGAAAAATATAGATAATAAAGAAAAATTTATGCAATATCTTCATGAACATCTAAAAAAGGTTGAATCATTATTATATGTTATTAAAGATGAATAAAATAAAGGTTCCCAAAGTAGTTATTCTAATATTTTCATCTCTATTATTGCATCCATTCCTACTTCTACACATTTAGCTACCTCTATAGCATCATCCCTTGGTTTAGGAACATCACTTGATTTATAATAGATATCCATGCCTATGGCTAATAATGCTACTTATGCTCCTCCAATATCCTCTACAAATTCTAGTCTTGAGAATAGAATTATTTCCTTACAAGCCAACCTATCTCAAATTGAACTATTTATCATACTATCCCTTATATGGACTCATGTTCCTTATTACATAACCCTTTGACACCTAAAATTTCATCTTATCCATTCCCAATTGGATTTATAGATCCTAAGTTTCCTCTATATGAAGGCAAATGTGATCCTGAATATCATTTGCATACATCCATAAAGCTTATCTAGACTATGTAAATAATGACAAATTGTTGATAAAATTATTTATGAGAAGTCTCAAAGAATATGGTCTTAGATGGTTTTATGATCTTCCTCTTCAATAAGTAACATATTTCAATCCTTATAAAAATTAGTTTCCTACACACTTTTATATCAACATTGGTCAAAAGATATCATACGTTCAAAATGTAAATCTCAACAAGGGTTCAATGAAACAATTAGTGAAGATGTTCTAAGATACAAGATAATACTAGCAAAAATGACAAATAAAATGGTTAATAATGAGCTTCAAGATATCTTCACTCAAAGTTTTCTCCCTCCACTTGAAGAGTCTATTATGTTTGATAAATTCAAATATTTTGATGAGATATGCCATCGAGTTAAAGAGTGTGAGGTCAAATTTCTTACTTTGAATAACTTTAAGTATACTTCAAATGATCCTTCTACTTCAAATGTCAAATTTAAAAGTAAGACAAATTATCATAACACACCCAATGAAATCAAGAATGAAACTAACATTACAGTTAACATTATTTCACAACCAACACAAAAGCTTCAATTAAAAATTTCACTAAGGAGACTATTTTCAATGTTTCCTTCACCTTATCACGTATTATTGTAAAAGTTACTTGAATATAATATCATCACTTTTCCTCTACCAATAGAAGTAGACATGTCTAGATAAAAATCTATAAATTTTAATGGAAATGCATACTATGATTACCATAGATGTATGTTTAACCCTAAATTTAGATTATGTGGGGAATCTGGGGTTAAAAAGATAGAGTAGTCTAGGGTATGAGGGTGATAAACTAATTATATATAAAGTTAGTTAATTGAAAACTTATACAAACAATATTATAAATTTATAAACTAAGATTTCTCAAAATGGTAAAGTATAATTATTAAGAGATATTATAATAAATTATAAATAATGATATTTAGCTGGTTTATTGTGCACATGCAACTTTGAAAAAGAACAAGAGAGAAGTGAACTAGATGATGATCCTGGACTAGTCATTAGTTTATGTAAATATCCTTTATGTAACCTCAAATGTTTGGGTGGATCTATAAATTTACATCAATACAAGTGTTTAACTCTATTGTAAGTGTCTTGTATGAAATTTTAAATAGATCTAGATGTGACCAAATGAAGGCTTATAGGTTTTATGTCACCTTTGTTTTATGTCTTTAGATCATGTACATAGGATTTCAGTCTTTATCAAATGATCAAACCATAGCTCTTCACCCTTGGAGTGACTTTGGAAAAAATGGGTTAGAGGGCTCACTATGTTGAAATGACCCTAAAGACTCCTTTGTCAATGGGTGATACCTACATAGAAACTACTCTGAAGAGGCCCTCAGACTAATGTAGTTCTCCCCTATATGTTGGCCTGTGTGTGCATAAGGGTGTAATATGTGATAAGAAAAGGCATGCAATGACCTAACTTGTAACTTAGAAAATATGGGTCATTGCCTAATCTTTGAATGCTTTAGACATGTAGAAAGACTGATCTTATGATTGATATGGAAATAGGAATGAATAGGGAATATTTGGTCACTTAAATGTTTGACTGAATGCTTCTTAGTATATTACCTTGTGAGTTCTATGTGATTGCTAAGTGGGGAATGAATGAGGGTTGATATTATATATATAACATTCTATTTTATAAATATCTTACATTAAAACACTTGCATTGATCTTTTGGATATATTTATTTTACAAATTAGATGAATTTTGGGCACCTAACACTTTATAGGAAAATGGATAGCTACATCGACACATGTGTCTACCTAGGATGCAAGTGTCTAGGGAGACAGAAAATAGGTATAGGTCCAAAATTGGTAATGAAGGATAATAATCAGGTTTAGAATATTTTTACACAAAATAGAAAGCTTGGGTCATGAAAATAAAAATGATCAAACTAAGAGAAAGCATTCAGGTACAAAGAGATAGTGAACACTAGCCTTTTGGCAGTGGAAAGGTCTAAAACTAAAAGCGACAACCATGAGAGGTAATTTTAAAGTGTACAAGACTAAAGTCTTATATAAATTATATTATAGTATCTACATTCCCCCCATTAATGTAGTAATGAAATTATTAGTTTAAAGGAAATAAATGTGTACTTAAGTGTGTATAAAACACCTTGTATTTACATGAGCCCATATTGAGTGCTTTACTAGTGATTGATTGTAACCAAGGGAATGCTAAAATATATAATTAATGTATGAAATATGAAATTAAAATAATTTTAAATGATTGAAAGTAAAAATAACAAGGTTAGGAGTGCACCTACATGTTGATGTAACCATCTTGTCTTTTATTAATTTAATTTAAAAATATGCCTCATTATGAAGCATTGGAGCTGAGATTAATACAAATTTCAAACCTGAAAGTGCATTATTATAGAGATTGGAGGAAAACATGCCCTCATTATTGGTGTAAAGGTGAGTTAAGACACAATCATTGATCTTGTTTCATCCCAATTATGCAACTCAAATATGTGCATAACTTGGTGAGTGTGAGTGATTTAATCAACTCAAACTATATATCTAGTGAGGGTGGATGATTTAATAAACTTCAAATTATAATTTTGTTGAAGTTAGATGATTTAATAAAATTTAACATATAAATTTGGTAATATTTATTGATTTAATCAACTTAACCTTCCAAAGATAAACTAACTAATACAATAGATTGGATCCATAACAATCCATAGTAATCCATCTTTGGTATGATAACAATCCATAATAGTATTTACAATCTGGAAAATGATTTGATTTTGAATTTTTTAGGTACTCCTTGCATGGAATATACAACTCATATATGTCTTAATCTAAAATATTGGTATAATAAAAATACTAATGTATATAATGATACTAAAATTGTGTATCTAAATCATCTAATTGTGAAATCAAATGAATTGTAAACTGGTTTTTATGACATGCCCCCAATTACTCTAGAGAATATAAGAATTGGTGTAAATGTGGATAACATGTTTCTATATCATGCCACTAATGTAATTTGAAATTATGAAAATGTGGAAGTCATGCCTCTGTGACATGACCCCATTTTGAGTTGAGGGGAAATATAATATAGCAGTTAAATTACCTCAAAAGGATAAGATAACTATCTAATTTGTGTATGGTTCATGTAGCATATAAGAATAACATGTCTAGGTAGAAATAGCATTGAAGCATACAATATGTGATCAAATAAAGTCCTAAAGTGCATGATATAGATCATGGAAACATCTAGAGAGTAATAGTACAAGATCAATAAACAATCAAGCATACACAAGAGAACACTAAAAAATAAAGCAAAAATAAATGGTCCAAGGAAATCTCATACAAGAGGCATGTTAAAATGTTGAAAAATCAAAGGGACATGACTTAGTCAAATGTCCACAAAGTAAATAATGACATATTTAAATTTATAAATAGGTAAACAAAGGCATGGGGCACATAATAAAAAAAAGCGTATTCAAATTCTCAAACATGCAAGACAATATAAGAAAATAGAAAACAAGGCAAAACACTGAAGGAAGTACAAAAAAGAAAGCATGGAATAAAATAAACTAACATGAAAATAATGTTATTAATCTAAATTTTCACCCTTAAAAATGTTGTTCAAGCCTTATTATTTATATGATAGCATGTAATCACTTCTAGGATATGGGTGGCCTAATTGGCGATGTAAATATCTAGATTGAGATAGCTCCCTTGATGCTTCACCAAAAACTACTCATTAAACTACATGGATTGTAAGGAAAAGGGTAAGAGAAGGTAAAAAACCATAAAAACACATGGAGGTGATACACCAAAATATATTTTCCTCTTATTTGACTAAACATACACTACTTGAATCAAGAAAGCTATACTCTTTACATAGCCTACAACTTTGACATGACTATCACATAAGCGTTTAATTGATTGGTTCAAGAATGTGTGACAATACTTAGGAGTGTATCAATTAACCTTTTAAAGGTAAAAATGATTCAATTACACTTCCAAATATTGCATACACTAAATACAAACACTAAAAATGACCTGTAACAAGTATCTTTTATACATAATGGTGATCAACTATGGACAAAAGGCTAGGAAAATGACTCATTCACTAGAAAAGATCAACAAAATTTCATAGATTCACACATTACACAACATATAGGTAGGTAAATCATATTTATTTTTTATTTCAAGAGGAAATTAAGTACAAAAATGGTCAGGGTTTCACCATAACCAGTAGAGGATGCCAATACAATCAACATTTGATGCATATATAGAAAAAAGAAGATGAGAGAAAGGAGGTGGATGTAGAGAATCTCATGGTGCTTGACTAAGTATTCATGGAGAAATTACAAGAAATATAAGAATTAGTTTCATTTCTCCCTCAAAAAGGGTTAGCTCTATCAAATGATGTATTCATGAGAATTGTCAAAGTAGTTCTTGTTTGTGCTTGATGTCATTCACCCTTTAAAATTGATCACTTATTAGAAAGGGATTTACAAGATAATATGAAATGAATTATATTGGTTTTTTTCATATTATTCACACTTTTTAGGTTTAAATATGATGTGAAATATAATTTACTCTGCATGAGAGGCATGAAGAACACTATAAGAATACTCAACTACCTTACCCTTAGCTTAGAGAAAATTATGATCTTCACCATGATGCATCTTATTCTCTTTGCATAAAAAAATTTCAATACTAAAAATACATATATAAAGGCTTGTTCATGACTTGAGGATATTTTTATGAGTGTTATCGGATGCACTCAAGGGTACTATGAGAGTCTCTATGTTTTTATCACTTAGATCAAACCTGTAACCTTACCTTTTCCTTGTAACCAAAAAGGCAGTCTTCACATAGGCTGGTATAGGGAATTGAATCTTATCATTGGTAAATTTTATGTCTATATAATGACTAATTTAAGAGATATTATGTCTCTAATCATCTTGTGATACCTTTTTGACAAAGCTTCTACACAACTAAAACTATGAAAATAGGCCTAAAAACGCCTTTTATAGACCAACTCCCTCTACTTTTCACCTCACATGTGCCAAATATTTGATTGAATAGATGATAAATGGGTGTTTATAGATCATAAAAATGGTTTTAGATCCATTCTAATATATTTAAGGAACCTATAAGACTAATTTTCTCCACTGGGCTTCTTTTTTGAGGTTTTAGCAAGGTTTTGAGGTTTCAAATTTATTAAGGATTGTTCGTAAAGAACTTATCCTTAATATTAAAAATAATGAAAAAATATTTAATGGGAGCTTATTAAAATATATAATATCCATTTTGATCCATGTAACTCCTCATTCAAGTTCACATGTGATGAAAGTAACTTTCTCAGGTAATACATGCCTATTGGTGAACTTGAGAGGGCTAATTTAGAAAAATAGGTATAAAATTGCTTGATATTGGATAAGAAAACCTAATTTAGGTATATTTGAAATATTATGATATTTATAACTATTATTTAAACTCTCTAACTCCTCAAACTCACTCAAACTTGCATTATCCCATTGTTAGGTTTTATAGGTAGTCTTGTGTTAATGACCCTAATAGCCCTTGTTTGACACTTTTTCTTTCATTGAAATGAGTTCCAACCATTTAGGAACATATGAAAAGGTTTTTTAATATATTAATAATAATAACCTTACTCACCTCAAAATATTTATACTTTCCTCATGTTCAAGTTCAGGCCTATAGGTCTCTTTTAGGCTTCTTGACTACTAGACCTTGAGAATGAGTTTTGTTCACCTAGTTTTGGCCTCCATAGTGATTAAAATAAGTATATATACCTTAATAATAATTTATATGACCTAATAAAAAATAATAAAACTTAATACAACATAACATGTGTGTTTTTCCCTCATTCTACCCATGATAGGCCTATAGGTCTCTTTTGAGCCTCTTGACTGCTAGACCTTGAGAATGAGTTCTCCTCAACTAGTTTTGGCCTCAATAGTGATTAAAATAAGGATATAAACCTTAATAATAATATATATGAAATAATAAAACCTATTATCACTTTATTTAACACAACATGTGTGTTTTTTCCTCATTCTACTTATGATAGACCTATAGGTCTAAAACTCTCGTGTTTTTCCATTTTTTACCTTAATTTATTAATTTTTAAATTTTATAAAATGTCTCCCATGTTTTATTATTTCATCCTTTTTTCTTGAGTCATTAAAATTGACTTGATCAATTCATTTTGATCTTCAACATGACATGCATAGTCCATTGGGTGCCTATACACAATTGAGTGCACTTCTGTTCCATTAAGAATGCTCACGAAGGTTTTGGAAAATATTTTTTGGAATATTACCTAAGATTGGATATACCATATACCATCATGATAGACTAATATCTCATTGGTTTAATGATATTTCAAATTCAAAAATACATAAAGCTTTTCTAAGTCCTACAATCCTTTTAGAGCTTCTCTCAGATGACCCTGACCATCTGATGTTCTCTTTGCTTTATAAATAATATAAACATTTTACATTCTTCCTCTAAGATATCTCACACCTTGTGTGTCTTCTCAATCTTTTCCTAACACAAAACTTTCCTCCTTTAGCCCATTTTGTAGGCAGACCTATAAGTGTCTATTTTAGGCTTAACACCTTCTTCACTCACTATATGATTGATATTATTAGTTTGGATAATCTAATAGAGATCAAGTTGAATATAAATATACAATTTATGAATATTTCCAATGATAAAACAAATTTTTTCAAGAATTCTCACATCTAATTTGTAGATCTACATGTTACATGTATGTACATGACTACATTAGTCCTTTGTCACTTTAATACTTCACAAGCTTAGAGGAAGTTTGATGGTTTAATTGATATTACTCACCAACATGGAAATACCAAGGTGTATTAGTACCTCTCTAAAATTCATTGGAAACTTGTTCATTAGTCATAAGCTTGTATTCACTTCTTCACACTTGGAATCTTGTTAAAGAATAGTATGACCAATAACTCCTATGATATGCTATCCACCACTTAAGTATATTTATAAAATGAGTGTGAAGTTTATAGAGATTTATTTATGGTCAATTTAAGTAATAAACCATCAATAACCAACCAAAAAACCTACCTATGACATTTCACATATGTTTGTACCTCATTCAATGTGAAGGTTTTACTCCTTTATTGCTAGTATGTGCCAAATGAATAATGGGAGACACATTGGAGGACTAGTAAGATCTTTCATGGTCTCTAAAAAACATCTTTTTGCACCAAAAATATCATAAATGTTCTAAATTTTTTCAAAACCAAGCTTTTAGGGTTTTGAGAGGGTTATAGACACCTTATTTTGTTAAGGATGATTCATAAAGCTCAAGGCCTAAATCCCACAACTACTATTATGAATTACAAGGGTATAAGGGTCCCATACTTCCACTAAGATCATTGGCCATGATCTTCTCTCTCCTCTATGTACTAACAACAAACCATTAATCTTATTGAACTTGTCTAGTAGACCTATAAACTTGATGAAGAAATGGAATATGTTTCTATCTTTTCTAGGCCTGCCACTTCTTCTCAAGCATGGATTTGAGTCTGAGAGGACTGGAGAAAGCCTTGGAGAGGCTCAAGAGTTGGTCTTAAATATAAACCTATTGTAAAGATACCTCTACATGCCTTTTTCTCTAATAAAATTGCTTATCTTGCCTTTTAAACCTATTAGAGCCATAAAGTAGGTGGATATGACGTCTCCCTTAACCTGTATAGTGGTTAAGTAATATACTAGAGCATTTCCCACCTTTTTTTCCCTATAACTTCCTCATCATACCTTGTTTAAATGTTAGAAATGATAAGTAGGTAGTTACAAGAGTGTTCCAACATTGGAATATGAGTTTTAAGACTCCTTGGGCAAGATGTATGGTTAATGTACATATATCATGACATTAAACAAGTGTTAAATGACATATAAGACTCTTATACAATGATATTAGACCTTCATGTTTGATTTCTCATAGTAAATCTCATTACAACATTAGAACATACCATAGAACTAAAGCAAATGAATACCTTAAACTTTACAAATGTACCTTAACTTCTCTAAAATTATTGAAAGTGCTATGTTGTTGACTCACTAACTCTATTCCTTGGTCTACTTGCTCAACTTGGAACATATAGTCTTCTTGGTTGATCATCCTCATCTTGTCTTCACCATGGTTCAAACTTCACCTGGACTTTCAAAATAACCTTAACATTTAAAAATTTACCTTAATCTATTGTAAATGATTTGGATATGACCATATTGAGTGACTTGATGATAAGACTAGGTGCTTTGACTCACTCTCTAACTAGACCACCTTATGGGACTCTAAAAGCTACTAGGAACAACATAATGTTTACCACTATGAGACAAACCATGATGAGGACAAAACCATTTGGATGGATATCAAAAAATTTAAGAGAATTATAACTAAAATTTTGAAATTATAATAACCTATGATGGACAATTTTGGCTAACATATTTGGCAACCTCTTGGGATTGCATGCCTGTTATGCATCTAGATTAGTGGCCTTGACAATACATTGGACTATGGGGTCATGAATACTAATTGAATTGGAGGAATAATAAACTTAAAACCTAATAATAACACTAGAAAAAAACTCAAAACTAAGGAAAACTCATAAAACACACACCACACACACACACACCAATAAAGCTAGAAGTAAACACACTATGCTAGAGGCATTTAGGGAAGACACAAGAAACCTAAAAGAACATACACACCTATGTGATAAGAAACTTAGGGAAAATAACCACTAAATTATTATATACAAGGCCTTAAAACATGTTTGAGGTGTTAGGAAAACTTTTTGGGCTTCAATGAGGGTCAAATCAAGTACTTTTGGAATCCTTGCTACTCCATGAGAATAAACCTTCATAGGATGAGCATTCATTAATACAAAATTGCTCAATAGGATGGTTAATTAGCTTACCAATATTTAAGGCTATATTAGCTAAGGTGGTCACATGATCAAAATATCCTTGTTTGATGAAAAAATTCACTACATCTTCACCCTTCGCTGACTGGTGTAGGTCATTTAGGTCCCTTTTGAGTGATTCATTTAGACTTTTTGGAAGCCAATTTACTGATATAAGTTACACAACTTATGTTGTCTTATTGACACTCTCTAATATAATTATTAAGAGTCATGAAACTATTCAAAACCTCAAATTATTTTTTAAATATGATGGGATAACTATTTAGATCCATCAAACTCTACCTATTGTTTGCTAAATACAACTACAAATTGATCAAGATACATTTAATGTTCAAGTTGATCATTCAATTTACCATCATATTCCTTGACTTGATCATGCTCTCTTAGGACTATCACTTTATTTATAGGGTCTTATTTCTCTTCTCCATTCTCATTAGGACCATCAGTGACCTTAGTAACATGTCTAACTTTCTTTTAAGGAAGTACAGGCTCACTAACCTCTTCAAACTCCTGCATTATGGCATAGCGATACTACCACATGTCATCTAACTCTCTTTGAGGTCCATGTTCATGAAATTTATGTTGTTTAGAATCTAAAAAAAGTATCCTCATTATGTTTACCATGTTTCATTAGGTCTAGAACATAATCATATTCCTCATGTAATAGATATTTTCCTAAGACAACCCCTTGAAAAGAATTATTAGATCCCACTTTAGGAAGTTCATCACCTTCTTCATGAAGAATATATGCACCCATGCCTGTCTCCTCTATGACTTTGTATGGATCAAACTCATAATTTTTAGTCCCTGACTCATCAAGAAATAGGTTTGATATGCCTTAAAGAGGCACAAATGTTTCTTGATCAATAGGATGTTCTCAATCTTCAATGATGGTGCAATTCACATTTGTAATATTTGGCATGTATGGTTCAAGATGAAACTTATAGATAAGTTTAGACTTGATTGTGACCTTAGTACCATATCTAGTTCTAAAAAACACATAGGACCAATAAGATGATAATTACCCCTAATTTTAGCAGTAAAGTCTCTTAACAAGCATAAATCAAAATAAGGTGGTAAGCATATTACAAAAACATCTTGGGCAATATAAAAATTGGGACAAGCATGGAGAGTAAGACTAAAACCTTTGATCACACCCACACTCTTGGTTTATAAACCATTAAATTATAAGACACCTTTGGTATTAGGGTCATACTTTAGGTCTAACTTATCAACTATCTATTTAGGCATCAAAAGGTTGTTTTCCCTACTATCTATCATGCAATTGTGAACCAAAAAATCTCCAATGATCACAAAAAGGTAAAAAGGAGGTGGTTTTCCATTTTTTCATGGCTGCCCATTAGTAGGTGTATATATATTTGTGAAGACTAAATTTTCTCTTCTCATTGACTTTTTAAAAGACCAATTTTAGACAATTCTTTCTAAAGCATGGCCCTTTGCCTGGGGATAAACAATGTTTCCAACTTATGAATTCTCACATGAAACTTATTCATTTAGCTCAAAATGTTTATACAAGAACCACCAACCCTTGGCTGTCCTTTAGGAGCTACAACATTAATTTGAGCTTGCATGGTTTGAGGTAGGAAAACACTCGAATTTTAATTTCTTTGAGTTTCTTGGGACTTAGTGGTTGTATTAGGTTCCTTTGTTCCTTGAGACATAGGAGTTATAATTGGACTCTTACCTACCTCTTAAGCATCTTCAATTTCTCTCCTCTTAGATCTTGTATTAGTTGCTATGGAAGTATCAACTTTACTTATGCTTCCTAATTGATTGAATACACACCAATATCCCTCTTGCCAATTTACCAATGTATCATCTAATCGAACTTATTCCCCATTAGTCTTTTCTTGAATAGGAAATTTAACTTGTGTTGTAGAGGGAATTGCTCCATTTTATTCAATAAAATATTGATTATGAAGCTGACCCCATTGAGAAGACCAACCATGCTCTTGTATAAGGTTATTTTTAATAGTTAATAGAGCTCTAGAGGTGAAGGCAACATTTGGATTATAACTGTTAAATGGTATTGACTAGGGGCAACTAGCTCATGACCGATTAGTGTGGGAATAGGAACAAGAGTTAGTGTAAGGGATGTATATCATGGAATAATAACATGAGGGGTCTTAGGGAGATATTTATAACTTATATGAGATTATTCTCAGTATTGATGGCAACATCATATGAATTAGGTAAGGTTTATCCTCCCATGGATTGTATCATGATAAATATATAATTGTTTAAGGCCTTGAGATAGTAGAGGAAGGTGTAATTTATAGTGTGTCTCACAAGATTTGAAATTATATCCCATATTTTTTGAAATATAGAATTTAAATTTTGCATAAACTCTTATGGGGCTCTCTTGATAGTGGTCAATTACTTAGCCAAATACAAGTGATCACTCTTATCCTCAAACCTCTTACTCAATTGATCTCCTAACTAGTCTAATGAATTAATAGAATTAAGAGCCAAAATCATATACAAATCTAGATCCTTTCCCTTAAATGATATTACTAACAATAAATGGACACATTATATAAAGTAATATTATGGATATTGTTGAAGTTGGCCATTTATCTGACGTGCTTAATAGGGGTAATGGTGTTTTATCCACTAAAGTATGGGATAGTTTTAAGAGCTACCACAAGAATGTCATCATACCTTTCAAGGTTTATAGGGGATACCCTATTGAATGAAATAAAGGGTATGATTATATCCATCTTGCTAGGTTTAAGATAACATGGAGTATAATAGAAATGGATTTTCCTTCTAGGATTTTTAGTATCAGGAGTAGAATAAAGGAAGCTCTTTTTTTTGATTGAAAATGAAGGTAACTCAACAAACTCAAAAGGAATACCTTTAGAAATTGACCTTAGAGTCACCTTTGGCATGAAATTTACTTACTAGTTTACAACCAAGAGCCAAAAACTTATGGGATTCACTAGATGTTGCATGAAGGAGGCTATTAGAACCACAAATTTGTTAAGACCACCATCAATCTTGGACAACCTTATTGAAATTGGGTCTCATCATATGTGATAAAACTATTATCAATCTAAATTTGCACCTTTAATAAGGTTGTTCAAGCCTTATTATTTAGATGATATCATGGAATCACTTCTAGGTTATGGGTGGCCTAATTGGTGAAGTAAATCTCTAGATTGGGCTAGCTCCCTTGATGCTTCACCCAAAACTACTCACTAGCCTACTTGGATTGCAAGGAAAAGGGTAAGAAAAGACTAAAATCTAGAAAAACACATGGGGGTGATGCACCAAAATATAGTTTCCTCTTATTTGACTAAAAATACATTATTTGAATCAAGAAATCTATATTCCTTACATAACCTACAACTTTGACATGACTATCACATAAATGTTTCATTGAGAGGATCAATAATGCATGATAGTACTTAGGAGGGTATCAATTAACCTTGTAAAGGTATAAATGATACAATTTCACTTCCAAATCTTGCATACACTTAAAAATAACACTAATGATGACCTATAAAAAGTATTTTTTTGCATAATGGTGAGAAACTATCGACATCAAATAGGAAAATGACTCATTCACTAGACAAGAATTTTTTTTTACATAGATTCACATATTACACAACATATAGGTAGGTAAATTAGATTTATTTTTTGTTTTAAGAGGTGTTAAATTAAAAAAATGGCTAAGGTTTAACCATAACTAGTAGAAGATGCAAATACAATCAAAATTTGATGCATATATAGAATAAAGTAGATAAGAGAGAGGAGATGGATGTAGAGAATCTCATGATGCTTGACTAAGTAGTCATGGAGTAGTTACAAAAAAGAGAAGGATTTGAGATGAAATTTCATTTCTCCCTCAATAAGTGTTATCCTTGCTAAATGATGTCTTCATGAGAAGTGTCAAAGTAGTTCTTATTTGTGCTTGATGTCACCCACCCTTTAAAATTGATCACTTCTTGGAGAGGGAGTTACAAGTTCATATGCAAATAATTATCTTGGTTTTTATCATCTTGTACACACTTGGTAAGTTTAAATATGATGTGAAATATAGTTTACTCTGCATGAGGCTTGAATAATGTTATAGAATCCTCAACTACCTTATCCTTAGTTCAAAGACACTTATGATCTTCACAATGATGCATCTTCTTCTCTTTGCATAACAAATTTTAAATCCTATAAATGCCTCTAGGAAGGATTATTAATGAATTTATAAACTTTGTATGAGTGTTATTATATACACTCAAAGGTACTCTAAGAGTCTTTATAATTTTATCACTTCAATCAAACCTGTAACCTTACCTTTTCCATGCAACCAAAAAGGCATTCTTCAAATAGATTGGTATAGGGACTTAAACCTTATTCTTAGTACCTTGGAGGTCTATATAATGACTAATTGAAGAGATATTTGGTCTCTACTCAACTTGGGAGACCTCTTTGATAGGTCAAAAAGCTTCTATACAACCAAAACATTTAAAATAAGATTAAAAAGGCCTTTTCTATACCATCTCCCTATACTTTCCACATCACACATACCAAATATTTACTATAAAAAATGATTAGGGGGTGTTTAGAGATCATATAAATGGTTTTAGAGCCATTCTAATCCATTTGAGGCACTTAGAAGACTAATTTTCTCCATCAAGATTATTTTGAGGTTTTAGTAGGGTTTTGAGGTCTCAACTTTGTTAGGGATTAGTCATAAAGAAAAAATCCTTAATATTATAAATAATGCCACAATATTTAAGTAGGGGGACGTTATTAACCTATATAATAACCATTATGACCTATTCAACTCTTCATTCAAGTTCACACGTGATGAAAGTGACTTTCTTAGGAAATACAAGCCTGTTGGTGAACTCGAGAGTGTTAATTTGGAAAAAAGTGGTATAAAAGTGCTTGATCTTGGTTGATAACACCTATTTGAGGTCTATTTGAAATCCTATGATATGTACAGGTAGCCATTTCAACTCTATGACTCCTTAAACTCCTTCAAACTTGTATTATCCCATTATTAGGGTTTACAGGTAGTTTTGTGTTAATGACCATAACAACCCTTTTTTGACACTTTCTCTTTCATTGAAATGAGTTATAATCATATAGGAATATATATATTTTTTTATTCATCTCTTAATAATCTTCATAACCTTACTCAACTCAAAATATGTATACTTTCCTCATGTTCAAATTCAAGTTTGTAGGTCTCTTTTACGCTTCTTGACTGGTAGACCTTGAGAATGAGTTATCCACAATTGGTTTTGGCTTCCATAGTGATTCCAATAAGGATAGAGACATTAATCATAATCTCATTGACCTACTAAAATATCCTAACACTTAATTCAACAAAACATGTGTGTTTTATCTTCATTCTACCTCTGATAGGCATGTCATTCTCTTTTAGGCCTCTTGACTACTAAACCTTGAGAATGAGTTCTCCTCAACTAGTTTTGGCCTCCACAGTGATTCCAATAAGGATAGATAATGTAGATGTTATAATTTTTCACACTATAATTCTAAATGTTAAGCCACCCCTGGACTACTTTAAGACCCTCTTGGGACCAAATTGACCTTTTGACCCCTAACCAAACCTAACCATGGTCAGTTTGACCAACTAACTAAACCCACCTTTTTACCCTACTTAACATTTGACACTCAACCATTGATGGTTAGAGTGACCATCGATGGTCAGGCCTCTTCCCCACTTAAACAAACATAAAACCATCTATGTACAAGATAACATGACATAATTTAATAATGTCTACCTTGCCCATTACTAATACATCATGATGCATTGAAATCAACAACCTAACCTCCTATGGAACCTTTTACCTCTATCTCTTTACCTATAAAATTAGGGGAGTAGGAAGTGAATGGGGATCCATAATGAAGCATCCTATCACATAAGGGATTAGGCTATCAACCACTAGGTCTTCCTTCTAGTAATTCAATAACTATAATAGAGACCCAAACCTCTACCAAAATTGATCATGAGGAAAAATAACATTACTCTACCAAAATTTATCTTAGATCAACCATCAAGTGACAAACTAGGTACATTTTATATTTCAAGTTTTGTTTTTTTGGTTTCTAACTTTCCTACCTAAATCAAACCTTTCTACATCTTATCCCCTAATTCTCAAACCTTAACCAAATTCCTAACCACTTACTGACCCCTTTTTATAATCTGAATTAGACTCTTTTTTGAACACTTTTAAAACCTATAAGAACCATCAATGGTCACCTTGACCACCGATGGTCACCTTCAATCACCAATAGTCACCCAACCATCAATGGTTAGCTTAACTACTAATGGTCACCCTGACCATCTATGGTTACTATGGTAAGAAATAAAAAGTTATTTTTACCTATCTACCCTCAACTAAATTCCACTTTCTATGTCTCTACCTGTTCATAGAGACCTCACCTATTTTTTGAACCCAACTTGACCTCTTTAGCAATAGTATTGACCTACTATTTGCTATAATAAGTCTATTTAGCTTATCAAGCATTTATTTATTCTTGCATTTCCCTTCATTAGTTTTTGTCATTTTATGCAAGTAATTCATCTTCATTTATTTCAACTTAACTATTCTAAGAGTATGGATTGACAACCTCTTAGAAAGCTTATGCTTCTTAGATCTAGCTAACACTAGGAAATCCACCTTGCTACCCATCTAACAAGCTGTTTGTATGAGTGTTTTCTTATCTATAGGTCATTCTTCTCAAGACAAAGAGGATCTCTTCATGATCATCAGATCATCTGTGCATAAAAAAATAGGTTATTTTACCAAAACCTTATTATTAGTTTCTTACTTATTCTTTGATTAAGAAATAAACATAAATTGAGAGAAACATTGGCACACCCTGTGTGACATAGTAACATCTAGGTTACATTTTCTTCCTTATTCTATGCTCATATAAAGAAATCAAAGTTTATTTTGGGTATAAAATAAACCTTGCATACATTGGTTGCTTGCATTTTTAACTCATTCACTTAAATTAAAAGCAAAGTAATCAATCATAGTTTCACTTCTTTATCACACACTATACCAAACTAATTAAATTAATTAAATATTAAAAAAATTTGAGACAAGGCCTAACTAGGATTTCATCACCTGGTAGTAACCTTACCCTTTCTTGACAATCTTACTTGAAGGTCATTACCAAGGGGAGAACCAACTCAACTCTCTGGTTGAGTCTAAACTTTAGAAATTGGTATATACTGGTTAAACACCTGATATCCTTATCATTGTGATGTGTGAAGTGATAGGGTAGGACCTAATACCAAACCATGTATTGATTTCTAATACAAATCCCTTTTGAGAGACTTTAACACATGAAACCAACCATAAACTTCTTCTAGTACCTACTCTACAAACCAACTTCTTCTTCACACTCTCTAACTAAGGCATAAGCCAAAAGTTAGATAAAAGATATCCTAGGATTTTAAATGCAAACTAGTGTATGTTTTTATTACCTTGAGATCTCTTTCTTTTGTTTTCTTTGTGTTTGAGTTGTGAGATTTCCTTCATTCCTCTCTATTTCTCATATGGTTTTCACTAGACAACAGTTAAGAAATCAAACTAACCAAGAATTACCTTCCTCTTATTCTTCCTCTATGGAGTATACCTTGGATGTTGAAGGTTCTCCCCATCCTTCTACCCCCCTACCATGCCTCGAATAATTTCCAAAGGTGATGAAATTTTTTCCACCTTCGTTAATAATAACCCTATGGCCCTTCAATATTACCTAAACACCTTATCTCACTGCACCCCTATTTCTTCACTTCCTCCTAGTGATCCACCTTATGGGATGCCTCTCCATATTATGGTTTCCACTACCTCTACCCAATATATGATCACCTAAACATATTCCTCCACCAATAATCCACCTACTACCTCCACCCAAACTCAATCAAACAACCCAACCAATGACCAAATTCCCCCTACACCAACCAATAACACCTCCCACATAGGGACAATCCCACCTCTTTTTACCCATACTCAACCCACCGTGGGGATATATTCTATCCCTATTTCCACTATTACCCTTATCACTACCAACCCACTAATCTCCATGCCTCTTTAAAATGTGGTGCTTTCCATACCTTTAACCCTTCCACTTATTAGTACCAGAATCACCACTCACCTCCAACCAACTAATCATACCATACCTCTAACCCAATCCATGTCAATTCCTCAATATACCAATCAGGCCATACCTCTAAATCAACCCACATTAACTCAATCAATAACTATGATACCTTACCCACACTATGTTCCTAATCTACAAGGATACATAGCTCTACCTTCTACCCAACCCTTTGTGCCTATTAAACCATATTTGATATCATCCCAACCCTTAATAACCACATATAAACATGTGTCATATTCTCAACCCTCTACTAGTTATCCATATATTTCAACTAACCAAACCTAACAAAACTTACCATATAATTATGGACCAACCCCAAATATATTTCATCAAAATGTTGATGGAAAAATGACCAACCTAGAGTCATCTATCTCTGTGGCTCACAACCTATTATCTTATGACCAAATATGTAATGAACCTATCCACCCATCTATCCCTATCCAACTTTACCCTCCATAATGGGAACCACCCAAATTTTCTAAGTTCCAAAGCAAGGATGACCCCCAATAACACTTAAGAGCATTTTGGCATTATTGTTACTTGATTGCCTATGATGATGCTCTTCTCCTTTACATCTTTCCCATGTCTTTATCTAGACCAACATTGGATTGGTATAGTACTCTCACCAAGCACTCCATATTTTCCTTTCCCAATTCACCCAAACCTTTTTAAAACACTTCTTGGTAAATATATCTAAGAAGGTCTCCATTACTGATCTCTAATCCATCATAAAATTTGATGATGAATCAATTGAAAATTTCATAGCATGATGGAGAGGTCTTATCAACTAGCTCTCTTTCTCTTTTCCCCAACCCAAGTTGATTGAACTTTTATCTCAGGCTTGTGCCAAACATATCACCCCCACTCTATAGGTTCAAACTTTCAAAACCTTTGATGAGAATTTCACCATGGCATGCAAATTAAAAATTAGGGCTATTGATCAGGGGAATTTGAAAACAAGAAACAAAATCTCTAGCTTTAAATCCAATGACCCTTCCCATCCAAAACCACCAACCAATCTAACCACCCCAACACCAAACCAAATTCATTTTCAAATATGGTTGTCCTCAAAATAGTCCCACCTCTAATTGTCAAGTAACCAAAATAAACCAAATCTTATAACCCCTCTCATCAACAAACCCAAAATCAAAACTAGGCCACCCAAAAATAATACACTCTGATAGGGGAGTCATATGCTTTAATTTTGGACAAGTTGCTTAAAGCCAACATCATACAGCTTCCCCTTATCAAGCCTCCTCTACAATTTGATGCTTCTCTCCGTGTGCCTACTTGGTATAATGAGAATGATCTTTGTGCTTTCCACCATGTCATTAGACATGACATTATTAGGTGTAAAAACTTCAAAACCATTATACAAAACTTGATTGATAAAGGATAACTCACATTGGATAATCCCAATGCAGCCTTGAATTAGTCACTTGACATCTTTCACCAACCTTTTCCAAATCATGCCCGTTCTACCAAATGTGATGAAAACAAACTAGAATCATCTTACGCTCATGAGGTCTATACAGTCAATGTTATTATCAATGAACCTGTCATTGAGGAAACCATTACCTCAACCACCTCTTCCTCCACTCCACCTATTGAATTGGTGGAATCACCCTCCATTCCTTTGGATACCTAAACAAAGGAAGAAATCACCTCCTTCCCTTTGCTTGATGAGATAACAGACCAACCTACCTCTCCTTTGATAGAAACACTAAATGAGGTAACCATTACCTCAAATACCTCCTCTCCTACCACATAATCACCCACACTCTCTTTGGAAACCACCCCATGAGGAGAGATCACTTTATCTAATCCTTCCATGGAGGAAAAATCTTCTCAAATATTGGAACATATTATCAAGGAAAAATATGAAGAAGCCATTCCCTCACCTTAACCTATGGGCCTAATCTTTGAACCCTATGTCCAAGGAATCAAACCCATCTATAAATCCTTCTCTAGATTGGTCCAAAAACTCAAATTATCTTCTCAAACCAATATGGATCAAGCCACATTTTGGCACCATCTTGGGCTCCTCTATCAAAACAAACATGAACCTTCAAACTCAATTTTATCCACCATTAAACCTATCATCACCTCAATCCCTTCATCAAACACCTCTCCCTTTGAAACCATGGAAGAACCATCTAAACCATATCCATCACAAATTATCAAATCACCTTACACCTCTTTAACCAAACCTATCAAGAACCTATGGGTACTTCCCACTCCTAGCCTTATCGACCCATTTTTGAATTTAGACTCAAAACCATCTAATCTACTAAAGAAAACCTCAAATAAACTAATGAAGAACTTGGAACAACCCAAAATCCCACTTAAAAATAGAGCCATACCACCTCCTTCCCTCTTACTTTCTATCTTGGGACCCCATCCTTCTTCTATCCTAAGATATGATCCTTATATCAAGAAGGTGAACTCTCATAAAACCACCTAAACAGAACTACCTCCTTTTATTCTACCTTTACGTACCCCCTCCAAAAACTCAACCTCCTCATCATTTTAAACCAAATTATCCACCTCCACCTTCTAACCTAACTCCAAACCTTCATCATCTCAATCATCAACATATAAAGCTTTCACCTTTAAATCTTCCACATCAAAACCACCTAACACCAAATAACCCCAACCAAACCCACCCACCAAAACCATTCCACCACCCACAACTTCTATGGTGAAGCCTACTTCTAAGAAGGCTCCCACCCCAAAACCTAAGAGCAAATCACTCATAACACCTTTACTTGAATCTTATTGAACCATTTCACAAAGGTAATCAGAAACTTATTCATTAGGCCTACCACCTATCAAACCCTTCAACCCTTCATGTCATAAACCATCTTGGTTCAATAACAGTTTAATTTACTCATACCATAAGACACCTGAACATGACATAGAGAATTAAAAATCTCTTCAAGCACTTATCCATAACTTATGGGATGAGGATGATCTATTGTTGGATTAACCTCTCTTGAGCCCATTACCAACCCAACCACCAAAATAACTTATCTAACACCTACCCACTCCCCCACTCTCACCTAAGGGTGAGGAGGAACCAAAACAACCTTTTAACCTAACACTTCCCCTCATCCACACTATCCATATGGTCACCTAATCTCAGGGCCAAAAAAAGGATAAGGGAAATGCCAAAGTGTCCATTCCATAGACATGTCCCTCAACTGCTCAACCTTTCAACTAAAATCAAACACCTTCACCTTCACTAGAACCCAAAATATCCGTTTTGGGTGCCCCTACCTCCAACCTTTCTAAATATATCTAGCGAGTGGTTTTGAAACAACTTCACCAGACACTAGTGAATATGAGCCTATACAAATTGATCAAAACCTCACCAAAACCTCACCCGATAATTTCAAAGCACTAATAGAACCTATAAAATCTATAGAGGTGTAACTCAAAGACCCTTAACCTCATGTAACTTTTGTCAAAACCTTTCTACTTTATTCCCTTATTATATTCAAGGATTCAAAAATACCTTCTGTTCATCCTAAAGATCTTGATCTACCCCTCTTCATCATGGTATACATTAATCAAACCCACATCAAAATGGTGATGATTAATGGAGGAGATATTATTCATATTATCTCTTCTCATGCTTATGAACAACTCTAATTGCCAAATAATATCATGTTGGAGACCTTAGTGGTCCTCTATTCCTTTAATGATATTATGGCCACAACCTTGGGAACAATCATCCTCCACATCCACTTGGGACCTCACACACTTATAGATCTATTTTATGTTGTAGAATGTGAGTTCAAATACATCTTACTTGGATGCCCTTGGATCCATGCCATGAGTTATGTCCCATCTACTTTGCATTAATGTATTAAAAAATGAGGGTCAAGTCATCACTATACAAGCTGACCCTAGTCCATTTGCATCTTGAAACATGAAATATTGACCCAATTATTTTCTTATTACTCACTCATCGACCTCACCACCAACCTAAAAAAACTCCACCCCTACCATCGATGAAGATTCAACTAGCTCATCTATCCCTTCTTCTTAGATTCCTATAGAGGACCCCTTGGAAACCATATTCCAACGTCTCTCACTGAGAGAGTATCATATTTTGGCCTTAGATGCCTTCCCTACTCCTCAAGTGTATGGGAACCTTGTACATGATCTTAATTATGATCCTAACATTAGAACCATTATTCATTTCTAGATCCCCAACCACCAAACTAGTTTCATCTATGGAGGACTCGATCAACCACTTTTCATTCCCACTACCACCTCTTCTATCTGACCATTTACCTCTAATTTATCTTACTAGGATAAACTAAAATTTGTCAAATTGTAACTCCATAGGTACACCTATAATGAATTTGGCCTTGGTCATTATAAACATGGATCTCATGAGTTGCTTTTGATCAAAACCTAGAAACCTTATGAACTATTTAGCCTTGGGTTCATACCACCTGAATAACCCACTGATTCACCCAAACCCATTTCCACCATTAAGGAAGACATCCCATCCTCACCAACCCCATATCCTTCAAAGTCTAAGGATTTATAAATAATCCCTTCTAAATTTTTTTAGTCAATACCATTATTCTGGGCCCCCTAACCTATCAAAAGGATGACCAAACTAAAACCTTTAATTTAATTCAACTTGAAATGGTAGAAAATGATTTTCCTACCATCTACACCATCTAGTATCAGGATGATGATTCCATTCTCACCTATCTTTTTGCATGGGATTATTTTATCCATAAATCCATTCCTCTTAAAAACCAAACCATGTTGAAAGAGTCCACTATCAATGTCAACTTAGGTACTTAGGATAGCCCCTACATTGTAAACATTGGTCAATCCTTAGATCTAATAGAGAAACATGATTACCCCTCCTTCACTCATGAATAAAACATAACATTTGATTGGTCCTATAAATATATGCCTAGGATTGACCCTTTCATTTCTTTACAGAACATTGTCATCCATCTTGATGCTAAGATAGTTAGGCAAAAGCTTCATAAGATGCACCCTTATATCACCCTTCTCATCAAAGAATATCTTCAATTCCTCTTAGCTATCAACTTTATCCAACCCATTGACTATCGATAATGGGTTTCAAATATCATTACCATCACCAAACCTATAGGGGGACTTCACCTATATATTTAATTTCATGACCTCAATCTTGCTTGTCCAAAGGATGACTTCTCTTTACCTAACATCAACCAACTTATTGATCTTATAGATATCCAAGAGATGTTATCCCTCATGGATGGTTTTTCAAGATATAATCAAATATTTATTTCCCCTAAGGATCAACATAAGACTTATTTTATCACCCCTTAGGTAACCTTTTACTATAGGGTCATGCTATTTGGTTTGAAGAATGTTAGAATAACCTACCAACATGTGATGACCTACATCTTCCATGATCTCATCCATAAAATCATATAGGAATATGTAGATGATCTCCTTAGGAAATTCAAATATCACAAGGGTCATCTTGAAGTTCTCAAAATTATCTTTGAATGCCTAATCCATTTTCATGTTTGACTTAAGCCCAAGAAATGTGTTTTTAGGGTCCTATTTGGAAAGCTTCTTAGCTTTATTATCTCTCTTCAAAGAATCAAAGTAAACCCTACCAAATTTAGAGTGATACTCAACATGCCATCTCCAATCCATCTTAAGAAACTCCATATCCTACAGGGTAAACTTCAATCTATCCATTACTTCATCTCTTAGTTATTAGACAGATGTCAACCCTTTCATCATATTTTTAAGAAAGATACATCTTTTAAGTAGACTAAATAATTCAACAAGCCTTTGATTCACTCAAAGAGTACCTCCTTTTTCCACCCATTCTTACCCCTCATAAATAAGATCAATCCTTCTACCTTTATATATCCATCACTAATCATTCCTTAGGGGTAATGCTCACTCACCGTGATGAAAAAATAAAGAACAAGCTATATACTATATAAGTTGAACACTTATAGAGTATGAGACTTAGTATACTCATATCGAGAAGCTTTACCTTTCCTTAATCTTCATAGATAACAAAATTTATCATTACCTATTGAATAAAAAAACCTAAATCATCTCCCATATCAACCAACTCAAGTACATACACTCTAAATAATACCAAAACTAGTGTGTGGATAAGTGGTTCATGCTCCTAGCTAAGTTTGACCTTAAGTTCCTATAATATAATTTGATTAAAGGTAAATTCATTACCAATAAATTGGTCGAATATCCTTTACAAGAAAACCAAACACTTCCTCTTGGATTCATGAATGAGTGCATTGTGACTCTTTCCCAAAAGGACATCACCTACCAGATGACCATATTATTCAATGACTCAAAATGCCAACATGTGGGGGTGCCATTTAAAAATGTGTTTTTGATAGCCTCCTCTATTGAATTTATAGTCATGAGGCTTCCCATGCTATCAAGGAAAAACATGACATAATCTATGGGGGACACTTTAACGGTCTTATTATTGCTAAATGTATCTTTTGCCTTGGCTATTATTGGCCCACCCTCAACTAAGACTGTTATGATTATGTAAATAAATGTGTTAAATGTCAACATCATGCCAATTTACATCATGTGATGGTCCATGATCTTCAATTATCCAAGGAATTTTGACCCTTCTCAAAATGGGGACTAGATCTCATTACGGAAATAAATCTTCATTCTTCATAATGGCAATAATTTATCATCACTTATATCAAGTATTTCACCAAGCGGGTAGAGGCTATTCCTCTCATCTTGACCAAAGCATAAAATATTATTGACTTCATCAATCATCATATCATTTTGGTGTTCCATATAAGATCATCATTGATAATGTCAAATATTTCAAAATGAATCAAGTTCAAGGTATTTGTGATGTATTTGACATCAAGTTAAGCTTTTCCTCACCTTAATGTGTAGAAGCAAATGGACAAGTAGAAGAATATAACAAAATCCTTAACAAAATGTCAACCAAAATGGTTAGTGATTTTGGTTAGGATTGAAATTTTCACATCCATTTTACTTTATGGGCTTATCATATTAGCATTCAAACCTCTATGAGTGCTACCCCTTTCTCTCTGGTCTTTGAAGTAGAGGTTGTCTTGCCTCTTGAAGTCTAGATTTCCTCTCTTCATATATCCTTTCAAGACATCATTTCTAAGAGTGACTATCATCAAAATCATCTATCACAACTTGAGCTACTTGATGAACACCACCTAGCTACACTTAACCATAATTATATCTACCAAGAAAAAATCAAGAACACCTATAATAATCAAATGAAAGAATGAGGATTTAACATCTAAGACCTCACCTTGAAGGAAAATCAACATGTGACCAATATAGAGAAAAACAAGTGAGAAAAGTTTGCTTTCAATTATCTTGGACCCTATATTATAACCCACAAATATGGATCAAGAGCTTATCATTTTTCCTCTCTTAAAGGAAAACCAAAACCTAAGCCTAAGCTTTTCACTTACATCATTTATTTTTTTAAACAAGGATTAAACTCACCTTTTATCTAACTTAAGCTCACCCCTTGATTTATGGGATTTTCACCTTCCTTACACCTTTATCCCAATCCTTTGTAGATGACCAATTACAACATAAAACTATGTGATTAACCATCATAGTCATAGCCTAATCCTAAATATGGGTACCATTGCTCTACCCATGGTATGGTTCTCATGGATACTTTTCATCCCTAATTAGATGGAATCCCATAATCATTATCTCTCAAACCACTTTAACCTATCAATAACCTTCTTATGTTATAGGTTTTTCCCTCATAAAGGTACACCTATAAGCCTATATAGACTTGCCCATGTCTAACCTAACTAAAAATAATTTGGGATACCAATATATCACTTGGATCAAATATATCTAGCATGTAGACTGCTCCCTTGAAGGATAACTACCCAAAATCTAAAATTGATAAAAAGATAGATTGC
Organism: Torreya grandis; assembly: GCA_037957365.1. NCBI lineage: Eukaryota > Viridiplantae > Streptophyta > Pinopsida > Cupressales > Taxaceae > Torreya > Torreya grandis. The sequence continues at coordinate 845,457 of JARHVA010006271.1, forward strand.
TCCCTTGAAGGATAGCTACCAATATGAAAAAATCTAAACTTATACCATTCGCTTGAAGGATGGCTATGTCAATTTTGTCAACAAAAAATATTTAAAACTTCTTGCATCGATAAACTTCACAAACCTATCAAAACCAAGCAATAAAAGACCCTATATCAAAATAAAAACAAGCTATCCCCAAGAAAGTTAAAATCAACTTTCATTTATATAACATTAGTAGACTTCCCACATCGATCAACCTACACCTTGAATTAAGACATGGGGTGTCTATTTTGGTTTTTAGGTTACATATATAAGGGGAAAACTAACCCTCAAGAGGTTATACTAACCTTTACACCACCTACCACCTATTTCCCCTTTGTGCCATACACAAATCAAGGGATTCAAAGCTTACTTGACATGATGTGATCAAGAAACCATTTTACCAACCAATGTATGCTAATGCAAAGCATTCAAAAGGCTTATGTTCCTTAAGCCAATATAATTTTAGGTTTTGTTTTATCTTGACCAATGAATAATCATCATGCTTTTTCATCATCCTCTCATAATTGATTCATGTATTCACTTAGACATATGTCTCATGATGTTCATCTCTTTTCTCACATTTAGTTTTTTTATCTAACTTAATTTATGTGCTTTCATCAACCAACAAACTATAATCAAAACATCATAAACCACATTACATCTAAAATCATAAAACATAACCCCATCACATATCCATGATCATAACCATTTTTCAAAAAATCATAATCATAACCATCAACCCTAATTAAAACATAAACATAACCATATATGTGATCATTACCATCATCATAACACCATAACCATAATAAAAAAATCATGATCACAACCATAAACATCATAATCGTACATGGAACCATAATTATAAACATCATAACCATGCATAAAATAAAGCATCAAATCATCATAATCATCTATAACCAGTCATCATAAACATCATCCATGATCTTCACATGCCTAAGATAACGAGTCTAAATATCACAAGCATAAATCATGATAACTATAAACACCAAAACCATAAACTATGAACCATAAAATAACATAACATCTATATATATCATAATCACATCATGTATCATCAAAATCAAAAAGTACATATAATCATGTGTATCTCTCTCCCTCAAAAATATACATCTCTCTATATTAGCTCATAGGTCGGTATCAAAATCATATACATCTATACATATCATATCACATCATGCCCCTGGGGAACCACTACCACCTAGTGTCTACCCCCCTAAGGTGCCTAACTATCCACCCAATGACACATCCCACTGACTAATCCAAAATTTGAAAGCTTTGGTTGAAAGATAAATTTAAGAAACAAGAATAGAACAATTCAAATAATGCTATTTCTGAGAAGAGATGTTTTATTGACCAAATTTGCAAATCCAAACATATGCTTATCTCTGAGAAGAGATGTCTGATTTCCATTTTGGGTTAAATATTAATTTATACATGTTTTTAAGGTGTGAGGAGGATGTGTAAGGTCACCAATCTTGAGGGAGATGAATCTGTTCAACTTCCACAATTTACAACAATACAGAATTTGAGGAATTACTATTTTTAGAAACTTACTATTTTTAGACTGCACTATTAAAATTGAAATTTGGGACACTTCCATTGGGTTTTAGGGGGTCAAACTTCATTGAGTGGAGATCCATGCCATCTCATGATTTTACCCTCATTATTATCTTTCCAACGATTCAAATGGTGAGTTAATTGGAGCTACGTTGTAAAAGTTATGGCTCCCAGAAGTTTTGCCATCAATTGGGGTGGACCCATCACCCGAATTATCATCTAAATTGTTGTTCGGATCATTCCTCCCTCCTTGAGAAGTAATGGTCCCCATTAAATCAAGATTTTTCATCAAGTGTGGTATTTGTACTTTGATTTGATTCTCGATGCTTACTTGGAAGGGACTGTGATTTATGGAACTGTGCAGGGCCCGCTTGTTCACCATTTTTGTCTGACCATCAGTCTGTGGATGGAAGGCCATGAACTTATTCAGATTGGTATCTATTATTGTGTTGTTTGTGTAGTCAAGGCTATAACGTCAGCCCTTTTGGATTCTTGTGGCTTGACCACCATGAGAACAAATTTCTTGGCACTAATTAGAGAGACAGATGTAGAAGGTGGTACTTGTGGTACCTTGTAGCACTGTGTTCCAAGAGTGAGAGTGATCCTTCTAGTTCTTGATTCATATATACCATGTTGATCATACATGAATGGCTGACCAAAGAATATATTACAAACATCTATATTGACCACATCACATAATACGTCATCTTGGAAAGGTTGTATTGCATATGAGAGAAGACATTGGTGGGTGACACAGAGGTTTCTCCCTAGACTCAACCATCCAATACTATATGGTTTTGGGTGAGGCATCATGGATAGATTTAGGATTTTCACAACATTAGTAGAGATTAAATTCTTTTGACTTCCACTATTAAGAATGAAATGCAGAGGCTTACCTTTCACCCATAACTTAGAGTGAAACAACCTTTCCTTGTCATCTAGCATCTCGTCGTATGTCTGTGATGAAGAAACAATGGCTTTAGGATCAACATCTACAATTTCTTCTTCAACCTCTTCGACTGTAGGGTCTATATGAGGTAGAGTAGTAGATGTTGAGGATTGTGACTTAGAAAGCAATGATTTGATAGCTCGACATTCTTCTTTGGAGTGAGTTCTAAATTTATGATAATAACACCACTTCCTAGTCTTTCCTTCCTTTTGCTTCCAATTTTGGCCTCATGTTTGACCTTCTTTGTCACTTTTCCATTTTGAAGACTGATTCTTTATATTCATTCTTCCATGCTTCTGCTCAATCTTCACTATGAACTTGTATGCCTCACCGATGGTTTCCAAATTTAAGAGTTCCATTTCTCCCCGTATGTACCATTGTAGTCCACCATGATATTTTAGAACCTTGTGTTTCTCACTTTCTTGGATGCCCAATCTCGTAGATAGAGAATGAAAAATGTTAGTGTAATCTTGAACATATTATTCCTTACCTTGGCAAAGTTGTTACCACTCTATATGCAGATCATCATATACTCCAATGGGGTAGTATTCTTCCTTTACAACATCTATGAAATCATCCCGTGTAGGTTTTATCTCAAGGCCAATATCATCTGCACTAAATCTCTTTTTGTACACTTCCCACCAATTTTTGACAGGTAATGATGCTTTCAGAAGAGCAAAAGTAATCTTCTCTTTATCAATGAATTTATTTATAGAAAAATAAGATGACAATTGATCCAACCAATTTTCTATTACATTAACATTGATTTTGCCTTCAAATGTAGGGATATCAAAATTCACCTGAACCTTGAAGGGTGTTGGGGCACTGAAAGGATGTGCAGGTGCAGATGAGGAGCCAAAATTTCCCATCGAGATTTGTTGGAGAATTTGAGTGAATTGTTGTAGCATCTATGATTTTTTATATTGGAGAGCTTCATTCACCATTTCCTTGAAAGGATCGAATGCCTCGGTGTTGTCTACCATTTGAAGTCATTTGGAGCAAATAGGTGGATATTCTACTGGTTCTATTTTCCACCCAAGCTTCCTGTAATTTGACCTCATCCTTGGGATCATACACTCTAAAGACAAATCACTTTGATACCACTGATACAAAAATTGAAAGCTTTGGTTGAAAGATAAATTTAAGAAATAAGAACAAAAAAATTCAAATAATGCTATCTCTGAGAAGAGATGTTTTATTGATCAAATTTGCAGATCCAAACATATGCTTATCTCTGAAAAGAGATGTCTAATTTCCATTTCAGGTTACATCTTAATTTATACATGTTTTGAAGGTGTGGGGAGGATGTGGAAGGTCAAAAATCTCGAGGGAGATGAATTGGTTCAACTTCCATGATTTACAACAATACAGAATTTGAGGAATTACTATTTTTTAGAAACTTACTATTTTTAGACTGCACTACTAAAATTGAAATTTGGGACACTTTTTTTGGGTTTTATGGGGTCAAAATTCATTGAGAAAATCTCAATTCCATCTCATTACTTTCCCCTCATTATTATCTTTCCAATGATTCAAACGGTGAGTCAATTGGAGTTACAGTGTAAAAGTTATGGCTCCCAAAAGTTTTGCCATCAATTAGGGTAGACCCATCACCCAAATTGTCATCTTAATTATTGTCCAAATCACTAACCTAGATCTAATACACATGTAACACATACTAAGATGGATCTATAATTTCCCCATTGAGGCTCTTATGGACATTGTGTCAAAACTATAGCCTCATAATATTATAACTCTTCAACTATGGCCAAGTACTATGCCATAGGGATAATACCTAGTTGTCATGCCAGTGCTATAGCTACTCCTCCCCTCTATCTCAAAGTGTTCATCTCCTAGGTCATAAATCCTAATGAATTCCTCACTTGGTCCATCTCCCCCATCATTGTGGCAACTTGACCCTCTAATGTCACAACTTAGCCCTAAAATGTGGCTACCTACCCCTATAATACTATGATCTATGCCTTTATAGTGGCCATTACTACTCTTGCCTATCCATCAAGGCCACTTCCTTTTAACTATACTTATGAACCCCCACAAATTAGATCTACATATATGTGTTACCTTCCCCCATCATCCCATCCAAAATAAGTAGCTACATAGATATTCTAATATCAGGTTACATATCCATCAACATAACATGCATCATCTATCTTTGCTCTAACACGTAGCTCCTCATGATCAAGAACCACCTCCACTGGATATGGCACTAGAAGTAAAATCTTGAAATACTCCTTCTTATACCTTGAGAATGGTCCTAGAATCCCTTGTACTAACCCAAACTACCTACAAACTCTATCAATAGGGATGAGCTCAGTCTCACCCTCTCTCCCAAAAATACACCTATAACTTTACATCGATAAAATATGTTGAGTATAGTGGGCCTACCTTGGAAATTTGACATAGGGATTCCACACCACATCTCTAGATACTAAGGCCTCCAATGCCTCCCTAAACCAATAAATATCCCTCATGCCTCCTCCAGCTCTTATGAGCATATAATCACCCCTCCACCTCATGAATCCCACCGTAAAGTCCATCTAAACATATCCTTCCCATGGTATCCCCATTAGTCTCAGAACCTAGATATGATCATAGGCTCAAAAATGAAGCATAAACCCCATGCTAATGTTATATATTTAATAAACTTAGAACCCCCATAGTTCCATGTAAATATGTACCTATAAAACTAGTACCCACCCAAAAACTATCTAACCAAGAAACATCTCCACCAAAATACCTAGTAGATAAGAAAACAACCGACTAATTGAATCTAATAATGTAATGTAGGAGACTACCATCATCATCATTTTCATCAATCACCTATCATCTCAGGCTCTTTGATACAAAGCTCTATAATTGAATCCTCCAGTATGCCACTTGGCCAAGGCCTAATCCTCACCATATAAGAGTTCCATATGATCATCTCTCTTCTTGCTCTCAATATGATATATTGTCCCTCTTCAAATGGGAATCTATGTAATCTTATGTACATCCTCTAGTATGATTAGTATCTCATCCATCGATAGGATAAAGGTGTTTATGGCTGAATCCCATCTCTCGATGAGGGTCATAATCATCATTGTATCTCAAGGCACATGTTGGAAATGCACTATTACATTGAGGCTGACCTCCTCCATGTTTATCCAATCATCATTAGTCATCTCTTTATGGATCTCCACAAAGATTTGAGGGACCCAATCCCACATCTGGATTTGATCTCATGCCTAAAAAGTTAAAATTAGAAAACACATTTAGTTTTCTAATTAACTACTTTTCCCTTGGATAACATCCTTTCACCCCTTTTCACCTACCTAAGGACACCTATTTTTTTTCCCATTCAAACTACATCACCCTCTTTTTTTAAATTACCTACACTTAATATCCTCAAACATTCTAACTTAACCTTAAAATATTTTACCCTTAACCTATTTTTCCCTAACTAAATTTACAAGTAAAAACACATTTTAGAATAAAATTTTGCCTAAACCTTTTATCAAATGAACCTAACCCCTTAGTTGACTACCAACAATCACTATGACTACCGATGGTTAGTTGGCCCTTTGGCCTGTGGTCCTCAATCATCAATGATCGACTACAACTATTGATGGTTAGGTATGACCATCGATGATCAATGTGTGTGACTATTGATGGTAAAACCCTAACCCTACCTACAAAACCAACCCAAACCACCCATTTTTTGCACCTAATTACCTTAAACCTATTCTTTACTGTATCCTTAACCAACATACTTAACCAATTTTAATTTTCACTCACTAGTTTTAACAAATAACAGAAAAACCTAAAACCTAGGGAAATAACCCAAAATACCCTACCAAAATAAAAAACAAATCCCTCAAATTCAACCATAAATAACCAAAATCAACCTAAATCTAATAATTCAATGTAACCCCTACCTCATTCCTTGATCATCATCGAGGAGGAATCCTACCTCCTATCACTTAGCCATGTCCTCATCCACCCTATATCCTCAGTCCCATGCTAGGTAAACTCAAAAAAAATATCACACCAATCAACCAAACATCTCATCAACTAATCACCAACTACCTCATCAGCACCCTTGCCAAAAATGCCAAAATTACCAGAGCATAGAAGTCAGAGAGTCAAAAGCAAAAGTGACAATGACTTGACCTTTTCAATTTTTATCCTCCATGGTTTTAGGGTTTCCCTATGATTGTTGATAGTCAAGGTGACCTTAGATGATTGAGTTTAGACCCTTGGCCATCTACAGTCAGGAAACCCACTTTTTAAAATTTTTGACACCAACACATTCATGCCACCTTTTGGAGATTTCCCTTCTCCACCAAACTAGAACCAACATTTAGAGAGAACCTATTGTATACAAAATAACTATGAATCATTTAAGGATACCTTCTATAATTAACTAACCATCTAATGATGTCCACCTTGACATTAGCCATTTTGGCTCGAACTATCACATATTTTGTGATGATGTTGCTTTGGTCTTTTTTGAACACATTGACCAAGCTTGCCATGTTGAACATTTGAATTTGAACCACCTAGTTCACACCAAAACATTATTTCTTCTCACAAGAGCACTTCTTACCTCAAATACCCATAGAAACACTGACCCTATCTAGGAAACTTGATAAGAATAACCTGATCATCTATGACCAATGATGTGGCTTGATTACCCTATTACCATGCTTTCTAAAACTAACCTTTATTTTTACCAACCATGATTAGCCTATGCATGATCTTATATATCACACTTATTCATATTTTGTGTACATGTTTATGATTTAAATTCCCAACCATGATTGTCACCAACCTCATGACTCACCATAACCACTTATCAAACCTGTACCTAATTTGGTTTTTCCTCATCAACTCCCAGTTTGAGGGGGAACACCCCCTCCCATACTTGGGGTAACCAAACTTTGACCCATAATCTATTTTTTTTTTAAAACTTTTTGACATAAATTTCATAACAAAAAGGGTAAAATGTGAATGCCAAAATTCTGCACACTATAGTTACGAATGTTGAACCACCCCTAGACTACTTTAAAACCCCCTTAAGACCAAGTTAACCTTTTAAAACCTAACCAAACCTAGCCATGGTTAGTTTAACCAACTAACCAAATCCACCCTTTTACCCTACTTAACCTTTGACACTCAACTATTGATGGTTAGAGTGACTACCGATGGTCAGGTCCCTTCCCCACCTGAATAAACACAACACCAATTGTGTACAAGCTAAAATGACACAATTTAATAATGTCCACCTTACCCATTGATTCCACATCATGATGCATTGAAATCATTATCCTAAGCTCCTACAGAACCTTTTACCTCCATATCTCTTTGCTTATAAAAAGAGGGGAGTAAGACATGAATGGGGATCCATAATCGAGCATTCTAACACACAGGTGATCATGCTATCAACTATCAAGTGTTCTTTCTATAAATTAAATAATTAAAATATATATATGAACCTATACCAAAAATTATCTTAAGGTAAAGTACCGTTACTCTTCTAAAATTTCTCCAAGATGAGTCATCAACCATCAAGTGATAAACTAGGTACATTTATTATTTTAGGTTCTATTTATTTAGTTTTTAACTTCCCTCATAAATCAGACCTTTTTTCATCTTATCCCCTAACTCATAGACCTTATATATATATCCCTAACCTATTACTAACCCCTTTATATAGTCTAAATTAGATTCTTTTTTGAACACTTTCAGAACCTACATGAACCATCAATGGTCGCCTTGACCGTCGATGGTCACCTTCAACCACTACTGGTCACCCAACCATCGATGGTCACCCAACCACTGATGATCACCTTGACCACTAATGGTCACTATGGTTATAAATAATATAAATTTATTTTTACCTATCTACCCTCAACCAAATTACACTTTTTATGTCCCTACCTATTCACAAAGACCTCACCTATTTTTTGAACCCAACCTGACCTCTTTAGCAATAGTATTGATTCACTATTTGCTTTAATTATTATATTTAATTTATAAATCATTTATTTATTATTGAATTTCCCTTTAGTATTTTTTGTCATTTGATGCAAGTAATTCATCTTCATTTATTGCAACTTAACTATTTTAAGAGTGTGGATTAACAGCCTCCTAGCAAGCTTATGATTCTTAGATCTAGCTTACACTAGGAAATACACCTTTCTACCCATCTAATAACCCCTTTTAAAGAGTGATTTATTATCTATAGGTCATTCTTCCTAAGACAAAGAAGAGATCTTCACAATCATCTGGATCACACACACATAAACAAATAGGTTATTCTACCACAACCTTATTGCTAGTTTATTACTTCTTTGATTAAGAAATAAGTAGTAATGAAGAGAAACAATACCTTACTCATAATATATATAAAATACTACAACATCCTAACACTTCATCCAACACAACATGTGTGTTTTTTCCCTTATTCTACTTGTGACAGGCATGTAGGTCTCTTTTCAGCCTAAAACTCTCCTTATATTTTGACATTTTAAAGCCTATTTGATTAATTTTTACACTATAGATAATGTCTCCCATGTTTTATTATTTCTTCCATCTGACTTGAGTCAGGTAAATTGACTCGATCAATTCATTTTGATATTCAACATGACATGCAAAGTCCACTAGGTGCCTATACATAACTAAGCACACTATTATTCCATTAGGAATGCTCATAAAAGTTTTGAAAAAGATTGTTTGAAATATTCCATAAGATTGGATATACCATATAACATCATGAGAAACCAATATCTCATTGGTTTTTTGAGATTACAACTTCAAATATATATAAATCTTTTCTAGGTCTTACAAGCTTGTTAGAGCTTCTCTCAGATGACCCTGGCCATATGAAGTTCTCTTTGATTTATATACAATATCAACATTTTCCATCCTTCCTATGAGATCTCTCACACCTTATTTGGATTCTCAAGCTTTCTTCCTAACACAAAAATTACTTCTTTAACCCATTTTTTAGGCATACTTGTAGGTTTCTATTTTAGGATTAACACCTTCTTCACTCATTATATGATTAATATTCTTAGTTTGGATGATATAAAAAAGATCAAGGTGAATATAACTATCCCATTTTGGAATATTTATAATGAGTAAACATAATTTTTTTTTCAAGATTTCTCACATCTAATTTGTAGACCTACATGCTACTGGTAAGTACATGACTACATTAGTCCTTTGTCACCTCTATTTTTCACAAGCTTGAAGGAAGTTTGATGGTTTGATTTATATTACTCACCAATATGGACAACCTAAGGTATATTAGGACTTGATCATAAATATAACTATTCCAAAATGAATTATAAACTTGTTCATTAATCACAATCCTATATTCACTCCTTCACACTTAGAATCTTGTTAAAAAACACTAAGACCAATAGCTCCTATGATATAATATATACCACTTGAGGATATTGATATAATGAGTGTGAGGTTGATATATATTTATTGAGGGCAATTTTAAGTAATAAACCATCAAGAACCAACCAAAAACACAACCTATAACTTTTCACATAGGTCTGTAACTCATTCAGTGTGAAGGTTTTGCTCCTCTATTGCTAACACATGCCAAATGAATAATGGGATACATGTGAGAAGACTAGTAAGATATTTCATGGTATCTACCAAAACCATATATTTGTACCAATGAGATCATAAATTTTCTAAAACTATCTAAAACCAAGATTCTAGGGTTTTGAGAGGGTTTTAAACACCTTATTTTGTTAAGGATGATTCATAAATCTCAGAGCCAAAATCTCCCAAATATTACTATGAATTAGAAGAGCATAATAGTACCATCCTTAGCCTAATATCATTAGCCTTGATTTTCTATCTCCTCTATGTACTAAAATCAAAATATTGACCCTCTTGATCTTATCTAGTAGACCTATAAACTTGATGAAGAAATGGAATATGTTTTTATCTCTTCTAGATATGCCACTTCTCAAGCAGGGAATTGAGTCTAAGAGGACTAGAGAAATCCTTGGAGAGGCTTAATAGTTGTTATTTAGTGGAAAAATCTTACAAATAGACCTCTGTAGGCATTTTTTCTCCAAGAAAATTACTATATCTTGCCTTTTAACCCTATTGGATCCATGAACCAGGTGGCTATAGAGTCTCACTTAACCTATACAATGGTGGAGTGACATAATAGATCATTTCCCACCTTTATTTCCATCTAACTTTTTCACTATGATTTGTTTTAATGTTATAAATGATAAGTAGGTAGTTATAAAAGTGTTCCAATGTTGGAAGAGGGATTTTAAGACTCCTTAGACAAGATGTATGGTTAAGGTACATATATCATGACATTAAACAAGTTTTAAATGACATAGAAGACTCATATATAATGATATTATACCTTCATGTTTGATATCTCATAGTAAATCTCATTAAAAAATTAGAACATGCTATATAACTAAAGCAAATGAATACCTTAAACTTTTAAAAAGTACTTTAAATTCTCCAAAATGCTTGAAAGTGCCATGTTGTTGAATCATTAGCTCTGCTTCTTGGTCTACTTGCTCAGCTTGGAACACATAGTCTTCTTTGGTGATCATCCTCCTCTTGTCTTTACCATGGTTTAAACTCTACCTTGACATTCAAAACAACCTTAACATATCCAAAGTTACCTTAATCTATGCTAAACACCCTATGGGACTCTGAATGCTATTAGGAACAACATAATACTTACCACTATGAGACCAACTATGACTAAGAAAAGACCCTTTAGATGGATATCAACAATGTTAAGATAATTATAACCAATTTTTTAAAATGCTACTAAACTATTATGGCCATTTTTGGCTAACAAATAACATACTAGTTCTTACAAATATGTGTTAGCAAAAAACATTAAGTACATAGCATATTGAGTATATTATGAAAATACATGATTATGGATATATGCATGTGTAAGTATAGAAGCTCAAACATGATAATGGAAAGTGATCATAAAATAATATAACCTATGTGTATCATGATCAAATAAGTTGATGTCCCTAACATACTTATGATGTGAGTAGAGGGAAGGCACAACATCTATATGTGCATATATCATGTATATTGGTACACCTATATCAAACTCAAATGATGCATGAAACATATGTGTATATATGGAAATAAATTATATTCTATTTACTAATATGGATAAAAAAATATGAGTATAAAAAATAGTACAATTAAGAACACGTTAAATATTTTTATTTTTTTTCTATTTTTTTAATTGTTTTTATCAGATTCACACCAAGTTCACCAGATGTTTATCCCTAAATTTAGATTATGAAAGGAATCTAGTGTTAATAATATGGATTAGTCTAGGGAATTAAGGTGATAAAATACCTATATATAATGCCAATTAATAGAAAACTTAGACAAACAATATTCTAAATTTATACAACTAAGATTGATAAAAATAGTAAATTACAACTATTGAAAAACTTTGTAATAAATTATAAATAATGATACTTATCTAATTTACTATGCACATGTAGGTTTGATTAAGAACAAGTTATAAGTAGACTAGATGATGATCTTAGAGTATTCATTAGTTTCTATAAATATCCTTTCTCTAGCCTTAGACACTTGCATCAAATCTAGATATTGCGTCAATGCAAGTGTCTAACTTTATCATAGGTGTCATGTATGGAATATTAACTATATATAAATGCAACCAATTTTATCCTTATGGGTTTTATATCAATTTTATTTTCAAGTCTTTAGATCAAGTAAATAGTCTATATCTATTTGTCAAATGATAAAACCCTAGCTTTTTACCCTTGGAGTGATTGTGGGAAAAATGGGTTAATGGGCTTATGGTGTTGAGCTGACCCCAAAAACCCCTCTATCAATGGGCACAACCTACATAGAAACTAATTTTAATAAGTCATTAAACACATGTAGTTCTCCCCTATATGTTGTATTATGTGCGCACAAGGGTGCAATATGTGATAAACAATGCATGCGATGACCTAGCTTGTAACTTGGAAAATATGGCTCATTTGATACTCTTTAAATACTTTATATTTGTGGAAATATAATCCTATGACTAATATGGAAATGATGATGAATAGGACATATTTTATCACTTTAATTATTGATAGAGTGCTTCTTGGTATATTTCTTTATGAGTTGTATGTGATTTCTAAGTGAGGAATGAATGAGGTTATATATATCCCTTTTGGAAATATATCAAATTAAATCACTTAGTCTGACCTTTTTATATGTTATTTTTCAAATTTAATGACTTTTAGGCATTGGACACTTTGTATAAAAATGGATAGTTGTGTCGATGCATGTGTTCACATGGGATGCAAGTGTCTAGGGAGCTAAAAAATAGGTATATATCCAAAACTAGAAGTGAAAGATAATAATCAAGTTTAGATTTTTTTCATAGTATAGAAGGCCTAGGTCATCAATATAATTAATTTTAGATAAAGAGATAAATAATTAGGCATAAAGAGAAAGTGAACACGAGCCTTTTGGTAGTGGGAAGGTCTAGAACTGGAATAAAACCATGATAGGTATTTCAAAAGTGTACAAGATTGAGGTATTATATAAATTGTATTTTAGTATCTTCAATGTATTGGGCATTCCACAAAAAAAAAAATTTAGTCTTGATCACAAGATTCAATATCTCATTAATGAAAATATTTTTGATATTGGCACACCTACTAAAGATGCTAAGACACAAGTAAATGACAATTTAAAGATTAAAATGTACAAATATCATTTTACAAATCATGAATCAAAAAATAAAAAATATAATTATGAAGTACATTATCTATATAATGTTCATCCTCCTCCTACATATGGACATCCACTTTATAGCATCATTGGTATAGTTACAAGAAAACAAACATCAAGTCTTATGATTACATTTGATGATAGTGAAATTATTGATGATGATTCACACAAACATGTACTCTTTATTAGATCATATGTTGCATAAAAAATCCATACAGAGTGTCATGGTAGATAATATATCAAGTTAAAATGTGTGTACCCTATCAATCCTCTACTCTCTTGGTTATACAGAGCAAGATTTACAAGATACTTATAGAGTTGTCAAAGCATTTGATGGTCATACACATAATATTCTTGGGCATATAGTGTTACCATTACAAGTGGGGCCTCTCATAGTGTCCAATTAATTCTTATTTATACCAAGCATATGGGTATTTTATATGCTATTATTATTCCCTTAGATACAAAATATTAGAGTAGTACCTTCTATAATGCAGAAATGTCTCAAATATATTCATGGTAAACAAGTGGTCAAAATTCTGGGAATCTAATATGAATATCATTTAAACCCAATGATATTACTCCTAAAAAATAGTTGGAAGGCACATCCATTGAGGAACGTGGTAATGAAATATCTTATATAACTATTTAAGAGCACATTACATAATTAATTCCTCCACTTATTTATGAACATGATACAATTACATAATGAGCATATTATAGAACCAATTTATCCATATAATTATGATCATAATATAGTTACACATGATCATAATAAATTAGTTTCAAATAGCATGACACATTCTCATAAGCATAAAGTGACCCCTAAAAATGGGTATTTATCTCCTAAGGCACCATACGTTATTCAAAGAGCTTCATCATAGGTATAGGTTGTCACATTTTCTCATGTTACACATGAGGATACATGTTTACATGGGTCTATGAGAAATGAGTCAGATGGTTGTATGACATCATATGGATCTTATTTAGATTTAGAGACTTTTATAGTTGGAATTTCCTCTTCACATGAATTCATTCCTTCATATCATGCCATGGGTTATGCATACATGCCAATGATATATATAAAGGATTAGCTACTTACATTTTATTTTATACATATCCTCTTTGATTTTAATTCATTACTACTTCTATCTTAAATTTTAGGCATTCCTCAATCCCTTGGCTTTATTTTTCACTTTGGGCACATGCCCTCTTGATTATCAATCTGATTTGAACAATCCAAAACAAATATCTTGAAATGATTTCAATATGGCACTCCACTTTATTACTATTACATATCTCCCATACTATAATTTTCATTGCAATTAAATGATCACATATAGTATCTTACTCATGAAGGATCATGTACATTCTTATCTATCTTAATCATGTGTTAAATTACTATGACTCATCTACACATACACTAGGGGCATATCATTTAAGTTCTTTATTTTCACATTATGATTTAGCACCTTGTTAAACATTGTTAAAATTACTACCATTTTATTCTATTTTCAAAGTATTACTTATTTATTTTCAATTCTAACTTTTCAAAAAATAAAAAAATTTAAAATTTTACAAAACATTCCAATATGTTAAAAATACAAAATATTTTTAAAATTACAAAATCAAGACCTAAAAATATTTTCAAATGTTGTTAGTTTAATTATTTACATATGTTATTCATTATATTATATGTAGATAACATATTTCAATACACAATACACAATGCTTTTCATGAGGTATGTGAGTGTGATACAT
This sequence comes from Torreya grandis, assembly GCA_037957365.1. Taxonomy (NCBI): domain Eukaryota; kingdom Viridiplantae; phylum Streptophyta; class Pinopsida; order Cupressales; family Taxaceae; genus Torreya; species Torreya grandis. The sequence goes on from JARHVA010006271.1 coordinate 860,563, forward strand.
GACATACTTTCACATGGTTTTTTGATGTTGGGATTCCCTTATTACCCAACAATCTACTAAGTTGGGGGCATATCTTCATTCTCTGTGGACATTTTAATAGGTTTTATCTATCCATAACCTCTTTACCATGTTGATATACATATCATAGAAACATTTTTCTAATCACTCATACTTTACATTGTGTCATATGAAAATGTTATTTCTGAATAATGACATGGATGGATATGGTTGATGGAGACCAGTCTCATTTACTCTATGCTTATTTATTACTTTACTACAAAGTAAATTAAGACTTGTTTTCATATTGTGTGTGGCCCTTGGCCTTATATGTGCAATATATACATGTTTTTTCTTGTGTGGTATCTTCATGTGATTTGAGTGTGGTCCTTGGCCTTGTGTGTTTATGTGATAATCACATGTCCCTTGTATGTGGCATTTGGGCCTTCTCTGTGACATTATATAAAAATTATATGACATTGTATGACATTTATTGTTACTATTGTGTCATGATTCACATTATAAATTACTTCCACTCTCTCCTTTTACTTTGATTCCATGATACATATCATGTGCACAATGTGTCTATGTTTCAAGGCTATATCTAACTAACACATGTTTTTGTATACAATTCAATTCTATATTAAATATTATGATGCAATTAAATTTAAATGTTTAAAGTTATGATTCATGATTATATTTTTCACATATACTTTATTTTTAGATAAGTGACTTGAATACTACCTCTCTCATCTGAAAAGAGGGGCATCACAATGGGCTTGTCTTAAGAATTCAAGCATCATGAACAATAAATAAATAAATTTATGAAAGTATAATTTTTTAATATTATAATATGATTCATAATTTTTATATTATAGGGCATTTGACATACATGTGCACTCATTTACATTGTTACTTCAATACATATTCACATATAATTGATGCATATACAAGGGCATGTGTAAAACAATTGCAAGTTTAAAAAAGTTATGAGCTAAATTAGAATTCAATATTAATTCAATACAATATGGGGGGAATGATAGTTATTCATGTTCAAGTTACTACAGGGCAATTTCAATTTTCTCAAGTTAAAAAGTTTCAAATAGAATATAGATCCATCCAAAATGGTGTGATTTATATTCATGTTAAAAGTGGGCCATGTTAGATTCTAGTGACACTCAATGTCTATGGTTACACTTTTTATATGTAGCAAACCAAATTTGGTGGTTCCACCTCTTCTTTAGTTGTAAAGTAATGGGCCACATTTTTTAGTTATAACCTTAAATTATTTTATAGAATAACCTACATATTTAGATGAAATTTAATGTATAAAATATTTACAACTTAAGGGATATCAATAGTTTTCAAATGGATACTTTATAACTCTTAATTCACCATAGGTTTCAGCATTTCTTCAAATACCTCAATAAGGGGGTGCACACTTATTCAATTTCAAGTTACAAGGAAATTAGATTACATACTCTTTCATGTGTATAATTTCCTTGATATATTTTCAAATTTCAAATTTCAAATTTTATATTTTCAATTTTCAAACATGGATAGTAACTACTTTCAGTGGCATTGTTAGAGGGTTCACATTAAGTCATCTTGCTTGATCAAGCTTCACATTAGAAGACAAAGTGTGTATACACACTTAGGTTTTAATCTAAATTACTATAGTAATTTAAATTTATTACATCATTAGAATAATGTGGAGGAATGTAAACACTAAAATTTAATATTTAAGTGCTTGACATTTTTTAAACTTGACATACTTACCTTGCTTGGCCAATTCACCATTTTACCAACTTACAATCTATCATGATCATTCACTATTATAAAAACACTCTTTCAACCAATAAAAACATCATTCATACATTTGTATTTTTATTACAAGTTATTTTTAGACCAGTTCAATCTATTTTTGTCCTTCTAGGCTAAGAACATATTAGGTCAGACAGGGCCACACTATGGCCTTATCCCCTGCACACCAATAATAACTTTTAAAATTTAAGATGTTAAATTTTACCCCTCCTACACTTTTATCAAGGTTATTTAATGGAAATATATAATTTTTTTATCTATATAAACATTTGAAGGATTCTCAAATCATATCTAACAATCACTTGGAAATTCTACTACCTATTGAGTAAAAGAGCACTATTTCTTCCAATTCTAATTTTGAAGCATTCTAATAGTTATAGGCCAAGTATAAATATATTTTTATTTAAATTTAAGGGAAATTATTATAAAACAATTAAATAAATATATATAGTTGAATTTATATCAAAAATTTAATATTCAAAAACTCACTCTAGGAGGGAGAACTACATCAACCTGAGGCCCTTTTGGGCTATGCAAGCAACACTCAAATTACATAATATTTTTGAGGGTAGATTTGATATTCCCCTTAACCTATTCCCACTTTTTAAAATTTTATATCTATTTGGTTTATGTGTATGAGATAGGGTTTTATAATTTATAGGTAATTCACATGGTAAATCAAGACACACAGTCAGACAATAAACCCTCACAAATAATCGCACATGCTTAGATTAAAAAATTAGTTTCATATTTAACTAGGACATGGCCACAATCAAAATATAAGGCCGTAGAGCATTCCTATCCCTCAAACATGTAGTTTTCCTATCAAATTTTAAATGCTCAGTTTTGGTTATGACATAGTTCACAAGTCATTTAAGGTAATTTTAGACATAGTCAACTTGCATAGTCAACATAAAATTGGTTTGAGGGAGGTTCACATATCTATTTGTAAATTTAATATTTTTAGCTTATTTATGTTTCCATAATTTTTTTATTTTAAATGTAGACTTGTATATTTCTATATAATTATATCAATTATCAATAGTTTATTTATTCTTAGCATTTCATTGTTAAATAAAAAATAATAGTAAACACTTAACAAGATTCATCATTTTCTCACCACTTTGATAAATGAATATTAATAAAAAATAATGGTTATAAAATATCCAAGGAAGATAAGAAGGCAAAATCATGGAGATGTCATTAGGACTTGTAAGAAACTAGGAAGGCATTTGATTGGCTTGCATGAGGGAGTAAGGTATTATTGTGATTTTGGTGATGTGTGCATGATGAATTACCTAGGCAAGAAAGATACATGGGAGGAAGATGGATGGATATCACAAGATGACGTGGAATATGTTTTGAAGAACACAAGTGGTGAATAAAATTTGAATCCAACTAATTAGACGTAAACATGCTAGCTATTATATTTTGAAGAAGAAATTGATCTAATCATTTTGAGGTGAGATCAAATTTATAAAATAGTGAGGACATATTTATATTTCAAAGTAAAATATAAAAAAAAAGTATATAGGTAGGAATAGATGCCATATATCCAAATAGAAGTATGAGTGATGTATCCCCAACAAGAGGGCCAAGGCACAAGGTATGTTGGTTAAGGATAATATTCTAGTCGTAAGCCTAACAATTAATAGTCAAGGAGGTGATATTAAAGGGAGAATTATAATAATTGTAAGTACAAAAGGAGGGGGAACTAGTGGATCTAGTGGAAGTGTGGTCTTAGGAAGAGCACATAGTAGTAAAATAAGTGATAGGTCATATAAAAATATACCATGAGATTTTGATGAATTGAAATGAGTATAGGGAGATTGAGAACTTTACAAATTACATTAAAAATTTATTATATCATATGTTACATAAAGGGAGTAGTTGCACTATAGAAAAAAGAAATCCATTGTACGATGAAACTATTGGATCATGCATACACATGGTATGGAGAAAAATGAAAGGCAATGTATGATGACACTATTAGATCATCCACATGCATTGCATCAAAATTTTGACCAAAAATTAATGGTAGTTGACTTAAATTTATTGAAGGTAACTTTTTTTTGAAAATTCCATATCCTAGAGTTTGAGCAACAAAGCATATATTCCCTGAAGGAGCTTAAGTAGGATGTAAGTTTCATGTAATTAGGATAACACTAATATGATAGTATGGTGTATTAAGTTTATAAATAAATGATTTAGGTGCATATGTTTTATTAGTCATCCCACTAGCTGATTAAAATAAAATAATTTATTCCACATATATAGGGAAATGGTAGAGGTAGGAGTTTAGTATTATATATTAGAGGAAAGAGAGTCATGAAGTGAAGATTATTATGTATTATTATCTCAAATAGAGATATTATGTGGAATATTTTCCTTATAATAAGGAGAATTTTACAGTGTTACCCCACTCAAGGATTTAGACTGATCTAATATATTGTGTTATTTTATTTATGAGTTGTGAGGTTCTTAACATTTGGTATCAAAGCACTCATTTTGTATTTTGTTCTCATGTTTTGAGGAAAAAGCATGTCAAGGAGGGATGGAATGTTATGTATGCAGGGATATGATATTATAATATATGTGGGTTGATGGAGATGCTAACATATGGCATACATCCCCCTTAATTAGTTATATGAGTAAAATATATTGGGTTACTTCTAGAATTAAATATTTTGGGTAATGAATTAGCCTACATTGGGGTTAGAAGTTTACCCATCCTTTATTAGTGATATAATTATATATAAAGGATATGAATATCATTTGAAGGACGTCAAGCAAATTATAATATTATATTTAATATAAGGATATTTGAGGTGTCCCCCTTGAAGTAAAGTTAAAGAGTTATTCCTTCCTAAAGGAGTATTGTTCGGTGTTACCCTACCTAAATGGTAGTTATTCTAATTTTAAATACATTTTATATTAGGGCATATTGACATACCGATATATATTGTGTGTTAATATTCATTCTATTATACATATTACTATGAATGTTTACATTGTTACACATAAGGATCTTAACATTCAGGAATGAAATTTTGATTGATACTAATCCATTTTTAAAGGCATAAATCCTACAATAGGTGTTCATATGATTATTTTTATTTATACTATTCATGTGTATATACCTATGTCTACACAAGTCATGCCTATACAAATTTATATGTATATCCCTACAAAACATACTTTTGTGCCTCCTAGGTTTGCTACTCATGTTTATTGTATATTTTGTTGGATTTGGTAATCTTAAAACCCTAAAACATTGAGACTAATCAAATTTTATAAGATATGTATAAAATACACATATTTGAGTGTAAATATGATATATTTAACTTTAATATTTGTATAAATAACCAAATGAATAACATACTTAGCCTGTTTACAATCATGTTTTGTTTTCTATTTTATCATAATCATCAAATAAGATCTGTAGGGATCTGTGTTGGCTCAAAGCATGAAACAAACTATTGTAAGTTTTAGGAAACCTATGGTATTATTTATATGCCTATAGAATCTAGATCCATCCACTATGTAATAAATTCATCTAGGGGATCTATGTTGGTTTATGATAATTTAGATCACTGTACCTATTTCTCCAAGTGGCTCTTGTGTATTAATATGTATTTAGATATATGAAAATAGATTTGATTTCATTATATTTAATTCAAACCCTAGATTACACTCTTAATACCAATGTAACCTAGAAAAAGGGTTTAATAGGTTGGGTTAAACCAACCTCAACCAATCCTCATGACTAGTTGAGCACTGCCTATAATATTAATACTCCAAAGAGGGATAAAATTGCATGTAGTTCTCCAAGTAGTGTGTGTGTGTGCCAAATCATGTAAATTCAAGTCTATGTGAAGTTTCACCTATGTCCTCCTTTCGTATAAGAATACATACATACATAAATACATATATACATACAAACACACACACACACACACGCACATGCACACACGCACACACACACACACGCGCACACACACACACACACACACACACACACACACACACACACACACACACACACACACACACACACACACACACACACACACACACACACACACACACACACACACACACACACACACACACACACACACACTTTAAATACTAGTAAGATAGATGGTTGTGTGCTCTAAGTGTTCCTTTGTTAATTAGTGAGAGTTTGTCATTAAAATTATCCTAAGGAATATGTATATATATGGCTCTTAATTTATAAATAGGGAACTACTAGTGTGTGAAAGCCATACAAAAAAGATATAAAAGGGTAAAATAAAACACCTCTAAGTTTGACATCCCCAAAAATAGATTTGAAAGATAAATTAGGATAAATTTGGTAAATATAGACATTACCGATAATTGAAACTATCTGAGATTATCAGACCTATCTTGAAGTCATAAAAAATGCAAAGATAAAAGAATAAGACCAGGGATCACTGTAATAGAATCAAGAAAGATGAATATAGTAAAACATAAAACTGTTATTTTATAAAAATTAGGGATACATAATTATTAATCTAATTATGATAAAATGCTAAGTAAAATTAGAATGTATAAAATATGTAATAAATCACTCAATCCTGATTTAGAAATTACTATTTATAAAAATATGCTAAAGGGGAAATAAATAAGATAAATAAATTATTTGTAACTTAATTTTGATAGACTAAAATAAAGACTTTGAAATTGGTTATAGGACTATGTAAGATCACTCTGAATTGGGAGCAAGGATCTGTATTTACCTAGGATAAGGCCACACTATTGAGATAAAGCCAACCTACATTAGTGTCTATAGGGTGTACCAAATCAAGTAGGGTTTTTTTTCCCTCTATGTAAATTATAATTGGTTCACCTCTGCTTGTAGGTTATATGTGATTATGTAAAAGCTTCTAATTTGATGCAAGAATTATTATATACCTTATTCTTCACTATAACCCTAAATAAATGATAAGGAGGAAAAAACATAATAAATGGGTAAAAAGGGTTAGGGGTTGAATTTGTGCTTGACTTAACATCCCACATTGTTGAGTGTTACCTATATTCTAATACTTTGAAGAGGGTTTAAAATCCAAGTAGCTCTCCCATACTATGTTGGTGTGTGTGAAAAATAGGTGTAATGTTATATGTTGGTACAATCATGGTGTAATTAAGTGCTTCAATAATGGTTTGTGACCTTAGGGATGTGTTTAAAATTGCCTCATAGCTACTTAGGTTGTGTGAAATTAGAATTGGGAAGAATAGGTGCTTTCCTCTCAATGTGTAGTTAGATATTCCGGTGACTTTAAATGATAATAGTATCTTACCATATAGTAAAAAAAATGAATGGAAAATGTGATTTTATAGTGGTATTTATCAAAATTCCTCAGATGGGACTTGAAAAATGTGTGTGATGACTTATTGGGTGAATTTAAATTTGAGAAATTAGTTATTATTTGGCAGAAGGGTGAAACTATAGGATTTGAACAATATCAATGAATGGGATAGTCCTAAAAGAGTGGCATTATCTAAGAAGTAGATACATATAAGATAGAAGTGTGAATCAGTCAAGGGATGAGCTTAGGTTATTTGGAATGAGGAATAGGAATTTAAGTATCATAATTGATTAAGAGTAAGGATCATATTCGTATAAGTAAAGGGATAGTGGGTTAGAACCATGGAATTAAGCATAGTCTAAGAGTGCATTAGGATGGTCAAAAGTGCATTGTTTTAACATTAAAATTTTAATTCTAGTGACAAAAACTACACAGTAAATTAAAGTAGAGAAGGAGACACAAGACCAAGACAAATGTAATAATAAGTTCCCTATTCACTATTAAAATATTATATATGTAAAGTCATATAAAAACATTAAATAAATTAGGATTATACCAAATTTAGGTGCCTACAAATGCACCCCCACTTAATCTAGTATTTTAATGGAATAACATATACTAGTTTAAATAGATAAAGAGAATACAAACCTATGTTGGAGCTGACTTTGTTTTTCCCTCAGTGTTTTATAGTGTCCATATGTACCTATAAGTAAATATGTGGGCAATTAGATAGAATATTAGTCAAATAAAAAACAAAATAGTTATAATGAAAAATCACAATAATTAAATAATGACTATAGTTAGGAATGTGTAGTATTTTTCCACCCATGGAGTATGTTCAATAACCAAAGTGGAGATGTCATAAGTGACCTAGTCCATATGGATAAGGTGATTATAGTCCTATTCTCTTATTGGTGAGATAATTGAAAAATATTTAGAGAAATTCTTGTGAAGATGAAACCTTTTACTAGGTTTGAATGTGTATATGAATATAACTTGAGTAAAACTTATGTATATGAGTATCTAAGTAAGTTTTTGAATCATCCATTATAGATGAATTTTATGATTTAACCCAAGTGATGTTTGAGTATAAATTAGTATAACATGAGTAATAATCATGTATAATGTGTCACATATGCCCCTAATTTGATAACATATGTAATTTGTACCAAAATATTATAAAATCTATGAACTACCAAAATATGCCTCACATACGCCCCCAATATGATAACCTATGTAATCTAAGTCATGTAATCTGTGTCATCCTATGTCATAGAATATACAAAGTGAGAGTAATAAACCTAGAGAATGTGTCACATATGCCTCCAATATATATCCATCTTGTGATAATCTAAAATAATCTAAACTACTAAATCATATAATTTATGTCAATTCAGTAATCTAACCCACTTTGAGTCATATAATATGTGTTAATCTAGTAATCAAACCCACTCTAACTCATATAATTTGTGTCAATATAGTAATATATGAAATTTAAGAGTCCCAATGTATGCTCCCATTTTGATATGAGGGATGAAGCATGCGAATCATTTGTATCAAAAGACCCCAATATAGACACAAAGTGTCACAATATAAATATGATCATGTGAAGTAGTATATTCATTCACATAGGGAGTTATGTCATTATAAAATAGTTAGATCATTTGGTAAGCACATGTGATAATGTATAATACATAGTAAATTACCAAGTCATAAATCCATATGTAGTTAGTGTACTATAAAGGTACCGATATAACTAAGTATTGCATTCACATTGCTAATTATTATTATTGATAAGTTCTTTTGAATTATGTAAATTTGATATTTACTTGAGTTTGAATTTGAAGATATAGTCATTTTAGATTTGAGCATATCATTTACCCAAAAGTGTGAAAGTAAACACAAGAAGCATCAATGTCCCATGGTTAGGATTTTTTGAGTTATTATAGGATTGGCATGGGCAATGTTCATTTGTTTATAATATATTGCATTTATCTCATTTTTTCCTCAATCACTAGGATGAAGGCCAAATTCAATGTAATGAATATACCTTAGAGATAGGCATGTAGAATATTCATCTTACAAGATACTATCAAATTACTACAAAATTATTACTATGTGAAAGATCATATTACATGTTTTATAACATAATTGACAAGATGAGATAAGGATATACGAGTCTAAATATAGTGTATGCACCATATTACAATGAGTGAATAGTATGTGTGGAATTTTTACTTAATAACATAAATTAATTGAGTATAAATAGGTTGAATTTTTAATTTTTAGAATCCATTTAAATATCATTTACTATTGATTTCAAGCTCTAACTATAAATATGCCACTAAGATAAGAGGTTAATTTAACTTAATTTGAGTGTTTGGAGACTGTGTTACAAGTGAAGGACCTACTAGCACTAGTATGTTTAAAAAATATCCCATTTTCAACTTATTTTTAGTATATTTTTTAATTTTTTTTGTAAATCTATCACATTTTATGCATTTTAGATGTATTTAAGGTCTTTAGGAAGCATCTTGCCTTTAACATAGGTGTTCAACCCTTGTTGGACTTATTGTGTTCCTACTATAACTTTCTACCATAGGATTATATTTTGTGCCACATGCATCTATGAAAAATGATTTTTTTATATATTATAATTTTAATTATTGTAATTTATCTTTCTAATTATTTATCATGAAATTGATGTTGTGTTTCTATGTAACTATAGGGTGATATGCAAATGAGGGAGTTATAATGTGATTGCCATATGAAGACCATATTAGAATTATATTTGATTGATGTAGATAGGGAAATATTAGGGTATATAAGGTTAGTCCATGTTGGTTATTTAGGAACCATGACCTATTATATGTGTCTTATGATTGCACTCACTGAGAGGTGGTATGAAGATACTTGTACTTTATAGATCCTGGCATGGGAGATGACTATCACTTTAGAAGATATTTGGAGGATTATGAGATTTCCAATGGTAGGGACCAAAGATAGTATGCAAGATGAAAATAGACAAGGCCTAAAAGGGTGTTCCCTTAGGTATATGATTGGACATGTTAGAGGAGCTCATTATAGGGTAGATGGTTCTACCATCTTATTATTTGAGATTGTATTAGTATATGTTTTGTTCTTTTTGAAGTACTTGTGCATGTTATTGGCTTCTTTCATAGAATTAGATATAGGTGGTGTGGCTTTTTCATCTTTAATACATGCCACTATTCAAGATATTTAATAATATGACACCATAATTTCTTTTTGGTGCATTACGATTTCAAATTTATAAAAATATTTCTACCATGTCACTCATGATAATTATAAGAGATGATTTAGATCAATGAATTTATTGCACATATTGGTATATGAGCATATATTAATGGTTTCCCCCTTAGGCATGCTACATATGGAGGGGCTCACCCACATTTTTTTACATGAAGGTGGGTCAGTAACTTAGATACTACTAGAAGGATTATTATGGATTATGACATGTTTCTTGAATGTTTAACATTATATTATATTATTTTGAAACACCATAGGGACTTTATAGGGTGGCCATAAGATAATGTACATCTATCTTAGATAATTTTAAAGTGTTGCTTTCATGACCAATAGATTCAATTATATGAGTGGTTTCAACATGAGTGCATCACTAGGTAGTTTAGTGTGATTGGACATAAATACATAGAGCTAGTAGACATCTTGTTGATAGGGGTTGACCAAGTGTAGTAGAGCTAGTGTTGATTCTGATGAGAGAGGTAAATCCACCCAATTTTTAATGTAGATGATGAAAGGCATATTAAAAATTATAAATAGTGGTTGAGGAAAAGTCGATGGTCCATTATATTTCACATTATCATAGAGGAATCCAAGGCTAGCATAAAGGCATTTACTAACTTTGATATGGGTGAAAATGGAGGGGATGGAGAGGTAGCCACAAATGCTAATTTTATTTTATCATAATTTGGAATTCATTGGTATATTAAATATAATTAAGATAAAATGAATTTAAGGGTATAAAATGTTATAAATGAGTTGTAACTATAAAAATGAAAGTAAAATACTAAAATGGATAAAACTTGAATGAATGAAAGAAGCTAACTATAGGAAGCATAAAGAGGAAAAATATGGCTTAACTAATTAATATTTATTAGGTTTATTGTGTGAATATATAATATGGTTGAAAATAATCACTTAGATTTGATAATACATGTGCAATTAAATTGACAACTATAACTAGTTTGGGATATAACCAAATTAAAATAGTTAGGATCAACTATTGCTGTTGACCTTTACAGGTCAATTTTGACATGTGTAAGAAAATAAGAAAGTAATGATACCATCTCTTACATATATTATAAATATGATTGTATGTATAATTTTGGCCTTTAGTTGTGCCTTAATGACTTGCATATGGAATTTTCAAGGTCAAAACCCCACTAGGATTTGTGATAGCTAAAAAAAAGAAAAAAAAGGAGGAAATGTAATGGGTTGAGCTAACCCCAATCACCCCTATGATGATTGAACATTGACTAAATATAAAGATCAATTAAAATAGGGAATATATCCCACATAGTTCTCCCACTTAGAGTTCTTAGTGTTATAGTGTTCCTTTTGCTACATGTATACATCTAGAGATGGTTTGAATAATTTATAATGTTTTGGTTAAATAAAATAGAATAGGCTTGTGACTTAGATAAAAGTTATTTAAAGTGAATATAATAGAAATTAGAAAGGATAGGGAAGTTTTTCTCAATGTGAGATATTATAGGTGTGTCTCAATAATATAATTACCAAGTAGTAGAATAAATGGTTTAGATGTGAATTTATATCAATTCAAATAGGTAAAACCTCATGCTACCTATCCTAAAAATATGGACCAATATATAAGGGAGTTTTTAGCTTTTAAAAAGAATTATTGTTAGGAGAGGGGCATGATTGACCTATAATGGATAATATTGACTCATTATCCTAACATGTTTAGGTTAATTCTGACCTAGAAGGGTGATGTCTAATTTTGAGAATCCAGAATGTTTGTACATATCCATGGAGATGTTTTTAGTAATTAATAATATTTTATATGTGTAAATAAGTAAATTAGAAAGGATGGGTCTATACAAGTACTTAATATAGAGTGAGGTGTATAAATAGGACAAAGTTAAGGGCTTAAGTCAAGTAAAGTAAATTTAGGCTGAACCTAACATTATCAAGTATTCATGACCAAATTTTAGTATTTATATTTTCCCCTCCCCTTTAATATAGAAATAAAATTTATAGATTAAAAGGAAAGATGTACCTGAGTATGTAAAACACACTTTGCCTTTGGGAGGAAGCTCCAATCATTCAAGGCATTCCATTATAAATCTTGTAATGATGTAAAAGTAGTTAATGTCCATATGTGAAAATAAAAATTGAAATGTAACTTGAGGTTGAAAAGTTTTTTAAGAAAAGGAAATAGTACACATGTATGTGTGAAATTGATGTTACTCTTGTAGATTTGATTAAAGTTGATGTTTTTTTGAATAATTGGATAATCCTTGATTCCCATTAATAACTTAGAGGGATTGGTTCCTTTGTTTAACCATGGAGAATTGAGAGTGATCAAGATCAATTTTGAATTGAACATGTATAAAAAATAAAACCCATTGAGGGATGAAAAAACCTCAATTTACATTATTGAAATTTATAACCCCAAGATGAAAATGGTTTGGAATCCATAATGGATTCACATGCAATAATGTTAGACGGCCCTGAATCTCCAACATGCACTTTAATTTAATCAACTAGTGTAGATTGATTTTAGATTCAATTTTCAATTTATTCCTTAGTTCATGCATGCATGATCAAAAGAGAATGGATAACATACATGATCTTACCATGGCATCAAATAAAAATTAGTTATGAAAGTATGGCATGAATTGATATCATGCCCAATGGGATAAGCGTAAAATATGAAATTATATGTAGATGTAATTTTTAAATTTTTTTTTGAAGCTTGTGTGCATATGCTCATGCATATGCACCCAAAATGTATGAATATATAATCTATTCATGTAATGTGAATGCATATAAAATGTGTATGCCCACATAATATGTACCAATGACTAAATTTTGAACCATTATAAATTCTTTGAAATTTTATTCTATACCCAAAAGCTGATTTTTTGCTCATAGAGGCCTATCTCAGTATGAAAATCCTACTAAAATGCCCCTTTGTGAGGTGATGGATGTGTCCTAAAAGTCACTCATCTCAAAATAAAATTTAAATGTATCATGCATTTAATGATATAATCATTGAATATCATACCATATGTGAAAATATATGCCATCATTGTAAAATATGTATCATTCAAAGCATGCATGTGACGTATGAGGCAAGGTCTAAAGTGCCAAATCTAGATAAATGTATCAATTAATATCATAGTGTTAGATAATATAATAATCCTACCTAATATTTAGTGCATGATATGGATAATAACATTCATCAAACTCAACAAACTCAACAATCACATAAACACAACACCCAATAATTTCATACAATGTCAAAAAATAAGGCCAAGGGTCACATACAAGGGAAATTTTCAAATGTCACATAAGAAAAGATTGCACACATAAGGATAAGGGCCACAAGTAATGGACATGTTTAAATGTTGAACAAACAAAATAATGATCTTTTCTCAAGTAATTTTCACATTAGGGCCAAGGGCCATACACAATAAACAAATAATATTAAACCTATTATGGAAGAAAGGAAACAACATCAAAATAACATGAAATTAAAAATATAGTCTACACCATGTATATGTAATATGATAATATCCTAGCAAAGAACATATACATGTGCATTATGTAAGATAAAAATATTATCAAGATGTTTGTAAAGAGTATGTATCTCAACACAATATAATATTTATAAAATGGTATCACTTGAAAACACTATAAACTTATGATAAGATGACCTTGACATGACATGGTTATTGGGTCAAACAAATTCCAACATCTAAGTCCATGTAAAAATTGTATGTTCTTCATAACAATCATGAATATCAATAAAATGCATGCATGATAAAAAAAAATTATGCTATATTTCAATCATGAGATAAATAACATATGCCAATGATGTAAAATGGATGTCTAATCATGTTTAGGTCCTATTTTGTATTTATAGAATATTTTGAATGTCTTTTTTTCCATATTTGATTTTTTTATGTTTTTTTTAACTTTTAAAACAAGAACAATAGAGACTAGGAGATAAACATGGGTTTGAAAGTATAAGAAAGGGAACGGATCTAAAAAATATACAACATGTATCAAATTAAAGTATGTACTTAATATGATGGCATGACCATGCATGGGAAAGATTCCCCCGATGTATATATGTGGATTGTAGATGAATCACATGTGGGGAATATAATAGGGATGCAATGGAATGATTGTACATCCTCATCTTATCAAATGTACACTTGTCAATGTATGTAACTTACATGTATGAAAAATATAGTACATAAAGGAAAGATTTTGAATGAAATAATGTTGTTGTGTAAATTGAAATTAGTATAACATCAATGGATTATATGTATTAAGGTTATGTTTACTCAGTTATTAATTTGACTATGTAAAAAGTTATAGTTAAATATCAACTACTTTAGGATAGTAGAGACAACTAAACTTGACTATTTGTATTTAATATCGTCTATGATGGAAAATATAGTCTACTCTATTCAGAGTGTGAAAACAACATGATAAATGGTAAAATGTGTAAGTGGAATCCCTAAATAAAGTTTAGCATAGGCTAATAATACTTTAATCACCACTTTTAGACACCTAAAATTATCCAAAATTAGTTTCTAATTGGACTTCAGATCGATTCTTACTGACCATTACAAATTAAGCTTAGGAATTATAGAACATCACAAATTTTCTTGCACATCATTCATAAAAGATCAAAATCACATTAAGGTATCCCTATTTTGGGTATCATATCATAAGAAATAATAACCTTTCATGGACTCATTCCTAATCACCTTCCAACATCACAACTATCAATTTTGCCTATGGACCTATTACGTGGGGCACCTGCATAATTAATAAAACCTCGAAAGAGATAAAAGACTAATCAAAATTAATTAAAAAGTTAAAAAATATTATATTCCTAGTTGAATTTTCCATTTTCAATTAATGAATATCTAAAAAATAAAATTCAAAATATCCTATCCTTTCATTAGTGCCTTTATGAGTCATCAAGCTCTTTGAAAATATTCTAAAATATATAATTTGAGAGTCATGACTAGAAATTACAAATAAAATTACTTGATAGCTATTAACTCAATTAATGTTAGCTTTAACTCACCAAGGGTTAGTTTGAACCCATTCCAAGCCTAAACACAACCGTAACTAACCATGGGTGAGAGTTAATTATTAAGGCTATAAATACAAGGCCTTGCCTATTAAACTATAAGCTATTTTGGTGTAAAGTTATTATGCACAAATCATTTCAAATCTTGGATATTGTAGAGTTGTTATGCAGGATTTGATTCATAGAACTCATGCAAGTAATTTTACCATGCCTAAATCTTAAGCCAAGTAACATCAAAGCCAAAGTTCAAAGGAGAGAAGTAACCAAGAAACCTCCATTTTTAAATACTTATTGATGCACGAGCTAAGAAAACCATTCAACAAATCCATTTTGAGCTCCCAAGAAAGGTAAAAGAGTTATTGTCTTTTATGTTTTTGTTATGCTTTAATTTAGTGTGTGTTACTAATCTCTCTAGTTTATAGGCTAGGAGTGTAATTGTTCATGTGTTTATTTGAGCTATATTTCTTAAACTAACATAATACTAACCTCCCTTCTTGGATTTCTTGATCATAAAATGGCATGTCTAGTGGGCATTCAAGCAACACATACAAGCAAGGATATTAATATTCTACTCTTAGTTTTTCTAATGCATGCTTATAAATCTTCAAAATTCAATTTTTAACTTCATTTTTCATGTAATTATATTTTTAGAAACACATAGATTACATAGAGAATGATGTTTATTCCTTCAAATCGATGTCCATTCTCCTAAATCAGACATCGACCCCTATGTGAAGAATAGAGCATGAAAAAAACATAATTAATAGTTTTTTTTATTTATATCACTTTGTGTTTGAGGATTTGAATATTGTTTTAATAACCATTTATTTATAGAATCTAGTGATAATCATTAGTTTTGAAGCTCATTTTAGTAGAAGTATTTTTGTAAAAACCATAGTGTTTTTATGTTTTTTTTCTAGGAATTAACAATGATATCTGTTAATCGATGTCAATCCCTATGTGGATCGACTAACATTGATCTATGTGAACTAACATCGATTCATGCACAAATCGATGTCAATTTTTGAGATAAAAAAATAGGAAACTCGATAGCTCAGTCCAAAATATTATTTTCTTACTTCTTTATAGCTTATAAGTAGGAAAACCCACTAACAAATTTTGGGTCCTAAGGTGGAAAAATCCATGTTTAGACATGGTTAAATTTTGTACACTTTGTCTTTGGTTTTTAAAACAAACTTAGTTATTTTTCATGCCTTAGTTATTTTTGAAGTTTTTTTCAAGTTTTTCCAACAAACCAATGTGAAGGGACTCAAATTTAATAACACACTTCATTTTGGTGGAATAAAATGAACTTTCATATTTAGTTACATACTCCTAAGAATTATTTGTTTTATTCTTATTTGTTGAAAGTTGTTTATTTTAAGAAAATGATCAATGCATGTACGCTCTCCTCCTATCCCCTTAAGGTAACTTAGATGACCAAATTTTTTCAATATCTTACTTTGTATCTTTAGTCCAAAAGTATTAAGGTCCTCCCCAAATCTGTATGGTTTGTGTGACCCTAAAATGACCATAAAGTCTTTTCACTTGTCTTTATTTTTCATGAATTTTGGATTATGAACGGGATTTCATTGCCTCCTCATGGGTTCTCTAGGGAAATATTGACCTAGGAATTCATCTACCAAAATAATTTCAACCCCACTATATGGTGGGATATATAAATTGAGATGGTGAATCTTTAGGATGGTAGTTTGAGTGGTTAAACTACCTTTATTAGTGATTGTTTCCCTTAGAATATATGATCAATTCAGACATCGCACTACACTAAGCAAGCAATGGATGTATTGGTTATGAAAATGAAAATACCTTTTCATAACAAGCTAATTGACATGGATCCTATTGACATTATCATCTCTTGTGTTATCCATACTTGGGACCACCTAGAAATGAGCATAAATTGATAGTTTAGAATAACCCCACTTATCATGGACATACTTTTGATGTAGGGCGAGTAGAAAAAATTTACATGTTATATAAAAAAAATATTGAGAGAAGATTAGGACTAAAAACCCTAATTTTCATGCACTTTTATTTTTTGGATACAAAATTAAAATCCTCTCAAGAGTGTGATTATATTGACAGAATATGAGATTATTATGCAACCTTGTTAGTTTTAGGATTTTGGATGTTACACTTAAGTGTTTTTATCATTGTATCCTTTATTTCATGATATTTAGTTCAAAATATACATTTTTTCCTATCTTACCCCATCCAAGTGATTATTTTTTATATATCACTCCTTTGTTTGAGTAGGTGTTACACTAGCTATTTGATTTCTTGCCTTTATGCCTTAAAATTTTTGTCAAACCTTTGAGTGTGTCATTTGATTAAAAAGGGTGTTATTACATTAAATAAATAATTTTGAACCTTGTGCCTTTAAGTATTGAAACAAACTGTTGATCATATCTTTAAAGTGTGATATTATTATTATTATGTTGCTTGAAATATTTCAAAGACTTGTTTTCCTTATGTCTAAATTTCTACTTCAAAACCAAATCCACGTGTGCCTTTTGGGATCTTTACCTAGTGTCATTTTGTCATTCATTCTTGTCTACCTTGTTGTTATCTTAAAGAAGCCTATTTTTCTACATTGAGTTCAAAATTAGCCTTGACAAATTAAAATCCAAATATTGATTGATTTCTACCTATGCCTTGTGTAATTTTGGCCTAGACATTGATATTTATCTTTTGGGTTGTGTAACTTAGGTTGAATCTTTATTAAATTTGAAAAATATTATTTGTGCCTAAATTTGGGAGAAATAGCCTATCTTCCATATGCTTATTATTTCATGCCTTATACCAATTGACCAAGTTTATGTTTAAATTAGAATGCCCAATTTATGAAAAAGTGTTTCAAAATTTTTAGATTAAATCTCATACCTTATTTTATTTAAATTCTAGCTTTTGTGCCTATTCTAAAAGACCTAACACATACATGTTTTGATCCTAGCTTTTGTGCCTTCTCCAAAAGACCTATCGACTTTTGTTTTCTTATATTACACTTATTTGAAACACTTTGTACCTAGAATTTGGCATTTTAGTTTTATTCATGCACTTGAAATTTTTTTATAAGACATTTGACATTAGACATTTAACATTAGACTACTTTGTACCAAGATTTATCATAACCTTTTAGAGATAAAAATCCACTTCTTGACCAAGTTAGACTAAGTTAAAACCATTTTTCCTTTCGACATTATTTTTAGGAGTTTATATAAATCTAGGATTTTGTCATGAAACATTTATCACTAAATTGAATATGTCTCACTATACTCATATTGAATCCATGTAAATCTAGGATATGATAATGTGGTCGTACAAAATGACTTTGTTCAAGACCCTTACAGTGATAATGTATTTTATGAGATGGATCCCTATCCTCCTTACAATAGTCAATATGAGGGAAAAAACCAATATCCTTTAGCTCACTATTTGGTCAACACACCTCCATACTCAAATTAGGACCAAGAAAAAATGGCATATTACCTAGCTAGCATACCTTCGATTGTAGACCAAGTTTAATTATAACTATACAATGTTATGATGATGTTGACATATGATTCATATTTTTTTATCATCACTTGCTTGCAAACAAGTATGAATTTTTAATCATATCCACATAGGTAGGAGCCAAGTTTCTAGTAGACTTCCCCCACAAAAATTTGCCTAGTCTAGTTAGAGTGCTTTACAATATGTCTTACAACAAAACCATTAAACAAGCCTATTCTATTAATCCTTAAACTTTAGTGCCAATGACATACCAAGACCCACATATACTTGTAATTAGAAATGGCCTCACGGGGGACCACTTTATATAAATGTAGATAACATACTAGACCTATTTAAGCTTAATGTGCATTTTCAATAACATTTCCATGTCCAATGCTCCACTTATTGAGATAGATCCTTCAATAGGAGTCGTAATAAAATTGATAACCAAATAAAATTTGGGTATAGACCCATTTTATTAAATCAATTTAACTGGATACATGTTTAATACCCATATTATCAAATAAGTGTCTACTAATTCTATGTATAAAAATGTGCCAAACATAGTGGATAACATGCAAGTGTTGTCTAATCCATACCAAAGTGGTTTAAATACTTAAAAACCTAGTCCATAAAAAGTGACTTTATTAAGCACCATGAGTGGTTCACAATAGTAGGGGGAGGAAATTTTACCTCCCAACCATAATAAACTACCTATAATACTTAATCAACTACTTCAAGCATGCAACCAAAAGGATTAAGTAGTGAAACGTCAACTTGTGCCTTGCCTCAACAAAACATGATGAATGCTACTCCACCAAAATAGGTGATGACTAACATTCCAAAATACTAGGCATAATCTAATATGATAATGGAATAGAGATCAATCATTTTACCACCTTAGTAGGGGGAAGATAATATTCCACCTCATTAGGTAATGACAAGTACACCTTAACAATCATAGACCAACATGCCTTTACAAATATTGTATAATCAACAACATATGTCTATTATTAAGTAACAAATGTGAAACACTCTACAAGCATCTACTTCACATCAATTTTTTTGCAATAATAAGGTACCTCTATCCCATAAGAACTAATTTGGCAATAATTAACTTTTGTTCCAAACATGCCACAAATTTAAAGATATGGCCTTGATTCACAAAAAGTTACCTTTAATTATCCAAGATTGAATAATTAGTAGCAAGTACCCACTCAACCTAATTCTAAAGCCATTTTTATCCATCTCAGCCACAATTCCTCCAAAACTAGGCCTGTATATTGAATCAAAACCAGAATATCACATCATAATGTGTTCAATTTTAATAATAACATAATAATATATGGAGGCATATTCTTGGTAAATTACTTAACCAAACCAATATTCCATAGAAAATCATGCCTCCATTATACCCCAGTCAAGTTAATCCACAATTGACCACCTAGTCTCCCCCTTAGGTCAATGTTCCATCTAGTTTTTTGGCATAGGAACTATAAATGAAGGATGTAATTTCCTTCACTCAAGTTGGGAAGAAAACTAGGAATTTTAAGTTTGATGATGTGTATTCCTACCCATTCAACATGGAGTATATGTAAATACCTTTTCTTCTAGGGTATGAACCATTGAAGTTCAATAATTACAAAGGTAAAGCAGGCCCAAAAGCCTAAATAATAGAATTATTTATTGTTTTCCAATTAGTGGCTTACAATGACATATACCTCCTAATTTTATTTATTTGGATTATAGAGGGACAATATTTTTAATGGATTTTGAAATTGTCAAAGAACTCATAATCTGATTTTGATGACCTTGTGCAACATTTACCTTAAAATATTGAGCATGGTATTTCATTGGTAGATTTGATCCAAGCCAAACAAAAGATTGATAAAAGTTTTGTAAGTTATCTATAATGATAGAGGTCAATTTCCAATCATTTCACTCATATCTTACTAGACAAATAGTTAGTCATTGTGTTTACCAAAAATTTGCACATCGAGATATATTACCATCTAGAGCTATAGTGTGTACATAACTTGAAGGATATCACCAAAAAAGGATTATTGATTAAAAATACCTTATTTAAAAAATATATTATCAAGATTAAATCATCAAACTAAAATTAGAATAAACACCATATAAATGGACAAAGTTAGAACCAAACCCAAGTCCAAGTATAAGCGTCGACATAAGCCTAGGTTAGTAATTATGAAAAGACCAATCCATTCAATCCCAAAAATAATGTTGTTATAAATTTATTAATTGATTCATGACATGTCCAAATGGTTCAAACAACATTTTCTCAGCCTATGACACAAATGTAAATTACTTCCCACCAACAACCTATTTAGCAAGCATAGCCTTTGCAACAATCTAGACTGGCACAATAAATTCAATAACCATTATATTTACAAAACCCTCCTTGAAATAAAAATGTGCCTACTCATCAAGTTTTTAGTGACATTAAATATCCTATTAAATTCATGTTTTTCAAACTAGTTATCATTAATTTGATAAGTTGTCCCATTTTGAATCACTATTCAGAGGGAATTCCTTATCTAGATTGGTATAGACAAAATGAATTCTATGAATACCATTAGGTTAATGATCATATCTATGCCATTGTTTACAAATGAAACACCAACCAATAACAACAAAAACAAAGGCTATAACAATAACAACAACAACCAATATCAACAATAATAAAGGATAGAACAATAATACCAACAATATCAATAACTGAGATAACAAAAACAATACCAATATCAAAAAAACAATGTTAATTGAATGGATGGAAATAAGGCCAAAATGATGAAAATCACCAATAAACTTACCACATATTTTCACATGATTATAACAAAGTTGTAGGCCATATTGCTAGAGGTCATGTTTCTACCATTACCATCAATACAAGACAAAGTGCTAATTGAACAAGACTGTTGCTAACTAATTCTAATCAACCAACCTATGCCAATGATCCTTCCTTGACTTTAGACCACATAAAATCATATATACAAACAAAGAATATTTTTTTTTGACCTTATATCGATAACTCATCCTTTCCCCATAACCACATATAAGTGCACTAATAATTGAGACTTATCTTATCTAGCCCCTCACTGCTATCATTTACTAGCAATAATGGTTAAGTCTCTAATATTAAATGTGAAATCATAAATCAATGGTCAGAGATTACTATTCCAAGCCCACAACCATCTACCACTACACCCATCCAAGCCACCATTATGGATAGAAATAAGACATTTACCATTGTGAAGGAAAATATGTTTTATATTATCGAATAACTTTAAAAAATGCTCTTACAAATTTAAATTTTGGAATTTTTGTGTATATTTACCATCCATAAGAACATATTAATAGATTTCCTCAACCAATCTCAAGTTTAAAATGACATATCCCCAAATAAATTCCAATATTTAGTTGGCTATTTAGACCCAGGTTAATAATTAACCTTTGACCAATTTGATATGTTATTCCTTGGCCCTCTCCATAATAATTAATTATACATTTAAGTTGTCATTATGTAGCATAAAGTGAAGTATGTCCTCATAGATAATGGATCATGCCTACATATTATTTCTCTAAATATCATTAAGCTCCTCAAATACATAATAGTTGATCTCTAGCCATAAAAGATCATAATCAAGGCCTATGACAATGAAGATTAGGAAACACAATGCACCATCAGCTTGCCAGTTATCATTAGGTCATTGACCCACAATACATTATGCCATGTGTTAGACCTTGATTTATGTTATAATTTTCTCTTGGGTAGACCTTGGATACATTGAATTTATGCAATCCCTTCAACATTGCATCAGTGTCTCAAGTTCTCTCATTTTGGCATAGAGGTCACTATTCACAAAGATTGGTATCCCTAAAAACATTGTAAGCATTTGGAGGCTAAGTATGAAAGATATAACTACCATTTTCCCTTGAATATAGTTCTAAAAAGGATAAATGTAAATAAATACTTGTTGATCTATTAAAGTCCAATTGCATCGACCCAAATACCTTTGATTCATCTTCCCATATGCCACCTCCTAAAATGCCCAATAATTTTACCATCAAGACTAATGGCCTAAGAGAATATTTGACCCATGACACATTTCACATTACCAATCTTCCATAGAACCCAAAATCCTATGGAAGATAAAAATCCAAACCATCTTACATAAAATGGCAATGAAAAGGAAAAATCAAGCTGCATAGTCTAGCATCTATCATTTTTAGATTGGCCAAGAGCCAAGAATAGAACCTAATTACAAATGATGAATCCTAGTTATATAAGGAAAAATTATCCAATTTATATAAAAATGCCAAGTATCCCATTACTAATAGGATCATGGATCCAATCATCAAGGAACTCTTGAGCCCATATCCATGACTCTGTATAAAGGAACCTATAATCTTAGATTTAAACCATATTAGGGTTACCCCATGTATATTATTCATGTTCCAATGCTAATGAATAGTGATAAATATGCTGGTAGTGAAGTAGAGTCTTATCACAACCCTTAAAAAGACCTAAAAAATAGCAATCTATTTCACACCCATGCCATTTGTACATGTAGCCTAATTAATTGACATAATCTAATTTATTGATATAACCCTCAACTTATAGCTTGGGAAAAAATAGAATCCACAGTGACTATCGATGAGTTTGATAATAATGAGTCCTTTTAAAATTTTCTAGGACAAAGAGATAATATTCCATTGGGAGACCAAAAATAAGGGTTCTCAATCAAACTAGATCCTGTAGCCTATTTTAGATAATAGGTGAACACCCTTAGCCATAAATAAATGAATAAAACATTGAGGTTCCCAAGTGAAAACCTATTTTAGGCACTTTTGGACCAAGGTAAAAGTAAAGAGAAAGGTTAGTCTTCTAGTAAAAACCTATTTTAGGTACCATTAGATGGGGGTGTTTACCTTTCCCTTAACATAACTCAAGAGACCAGTAATGATGAAGTTAGTTATGGGTTTGAGTTCAATTCTAAAGAATAACATACACCAAATCATTTAAGAGTTTCCAATAGTATTTGTCACATGGCCATACTTACCATTGGTATATTATAATTTATCTTTCTAAGGGGATATTGAAGAGCCAGTTCAAATAGAGGACTTTACCATTATAGGCCAATTTAACTGATTACCAACTATTCTGGAAGATGGTTTGACTCTCCTTGTGGAAGAAATTATAGAAGTCAACATAAGGACTCTAGATGACCCAAAATGGATTAAATTAGGTGTGTCCCTCATTGAGGAGGAACATGACATATTTACCACCCTTCATAGGGAATTTGTTGACATCTTTGCTTGGGCCTAATTAGACATGCCAGGCTTAGACCCCAACTTAGTTGTACATCGCCTTATGTTACACCTTAATGCCAAACTTGTAAAGAAAAAATTACACAATATGCATCCTCAAATTATTATATTAGTAAATAAAGAGTTTGAAAAATTCTTAGATTTAAGATGTATTCAATTGACTGACTACTAAGAGTGGATCTCAAACATTGTGCCAGCTAGTAAGAAGCTAGAAGGAATTAGAATTTTGCACTAATTTCATAAATATAAATAAGTCCTTTCCTAAGGATGATTTTACTTTACCAAAAATTTATATGATATTTGAATCCATAGCCAGATATGAAATGCTTTCATTGATGGATGGATTTTCAGGATACAACCATATCTGAATTGCACCATAAGACTAACATAAAACAATGTTCACCACTCTATGGGGAAATTTATCCCATTTAGTATAAAAAACACTAGGGCCACATATAAAATATCCATTAACATAATATTTCATGATATGGTGCATGACATTATTGAATACTAAATTAATGACATACTAAGAAAATCAAAGAATAGGGCCGATCATCCAACAACACTAAGAAGAATATTTGAGAGACTACATGAGTACAAGGTCAGAATAAATCCTAAGAAGTGTTTTTTTAGAGTTAATTATATCTAATTTATAGTATTTATTATTTCCCAATGAGGCATTGAAGTCACTCTATCCAAAGTCCAAACTATTACCAAGATGCCACCACCTTCCAATTTGAAATAGTTCCATAGTTTATAAGATAAGATTCAGTCTATCAGATGCTTCATTTCTCAATTGGCCAAAAAAATCAATTTATTTACACACTTTTTGAATAAATGTGTCACATTTCATTGGGATGAATAATTCCAAAAAGCCTTCTAACACCTCAAATACTATCTTGCTAATCTGCCTATTTTGTTACCTCCCATGCGAGGAAAGTCATTCCTACTATACTTATCAGCCATAGACAAAGCCTTGCGGGAACTTATATCTTAGAATTATGATAATAGATAATAAAAATCCATGTACTATCTAAGTCATACACTAGTTTCATATGAACATAATTATATGCCCATAGAAAAAGCTTGTTTAGTTATGGTTTTTACAGCTCAAAAACTACAAAACTACATGTTAAACAAGACTGTAGATATTTCAAAAGTATATATGTGTTTAAGAGTAATTTTAAGCCTTTAAGGATCTCTGTAAATAAAATAAAATTTGTACAGGTGTGGTTGAAAAACTTGTTTGGTTATGCACACATTGAATCAAAATATTGTGAAGAGCTCCTCTTTGGCTTGGGAGGAAGACCTACAGATAAGAAATCACTAAAGTGAACTTGTTTGTTAGATAGAAAGTAAGGTGGATTTCATAGAAAGAGATAGATCCCAAAAGTGAGAGATTCTTTAAGGGCTATGAATCCACCTATTTTAAATAATTAAGTTGATAAAACTAGAAAGAAGATACATGTATCAATAATAGAAGATTACTAAAATTGAATACAAGAAAAAACTTGTACAAAAAAGAGACTAGAAATGATCTAATTAGTGATAAAATGATTAGTACTAGTGCTAACAGGTTAGGGTATGACTCAAAAAAGTAGAAAGGGGCCTATGAATAGGTAGGGACACAAAAAGTGAATTTGGTTGGGTGTAAGACGGTTAAATTAGCTTACTAGTTTTTGGTGCCATAGGTGACCATCACTAGTCATAAAACCATCACTGATCAAGGGTAACTATAATTGGTCAGGTGACCATCACTAGTTAAGGGTAACCATCCTTAGTCAGGTAAACATCATTGATTTCCTATTAATGAATCTAGAACTAAAACTAGGGTTTGGGTTTGTTGATTGATGGGATCTAGAAAGTGGATTCTAGGAGATAGCTTAGGTTTGGAATGAAAAAGTAATTAAAAAATATATGAAAATGAATACTTGTTTTACTAGAAATTATTTTATGAGTGGTTGATGCAAATTTACCTGTTGGTGGAATCTAGGCTGATTTTAGTAGTTTAAGGGTACTTGGGAGCTTAGTGGAGGGTCAACGACAAGTAGGCTCCCTATGTGACAATTGATAGCACTTGATAATGTAGATTGACCTAGATGACCTATAAAAATAGATTCTAGATATAAAGAGCTCTTGATAACAAATATAGATGGTTTGACCTCCTAAGCCTCCCTCTCTTATAGGCACAAGTAAGAGGTGGAAGTGGTTATCCAAACTAGACTTGAAGAAGGCTTCTAAATATAAGTCATCAATGCAAAGGGCTTGAAAATAGATTTAGACTCCTATATTTATAAAAAAAGGTGGTGGTTTGCATGTATGTTTCATGTTGAGTCTAGGATGTCTAGCCTAACTATCATTAGTTAGGGTAACCATTGATGGTCACCTTGACCATCACTGATCAAGGACCTAGGAAAAAGATAGATTAAAATAGGAGAAAAGGTGAGTTTAGCTAGACAAGTGACTAACTTGATTTTTGATAAGGTAATAAGGTTAGGCTAGGTAGGTTTGTCAAAATTATAGGTGTCATCAATATATAATCAAGAGAAATCAAAGGTATTGTGATGACTAGGATCATGTGTGTAGTTCTATAGTGTCTACATTTTGCCTTTTTTGTTATGCTTCTTATGTGAATGAGTAGTAAAATAAAAATGGAGAATGGCTCTAGATATGCTTGCCCCAAGAGTAGGAGGAGGTGTTCCCCCATAAAACTAGGATATGATAAGGTGAAACATATGTAAGTATGGGTTTGATAATAGGTAGATGGTAGGTCATGAGGTAGGTGACAAAAATAAAGGTTGGGCATGTGAGACATAAACTTGTACATAAAATGCAACAAAATGGTGTGATAGTCGATATTGTGTAAAAACTAAAATTTCCAATGTTGGTAAAAAAATAAGGGTCATTACTAAGGAGAAAAAGTGACAAGTGAACCACATGACTACCTAAAGGCATGGTGACTAGGAACACTCATAAATGTAAGTCTCCTAAGTGAGTTTCATGTTCTTAGTGGGTATCCAAGGTAAGAAGTGCTCTCAAGGAAAACATAAATGGGTCAAGTGTCATGGGTATCTGAGGTAGGAAACACTCCCATTGAGACATAAGTAGGTTGGTGTGTGTGAGATAACACAAAATATAAAAGGTTAACATGGTAATGTTATCACTGTAATCAAGGGATCAAGTAAAAAAATGTCACAAACTTGCATGCCAAATAGGCCAAAATAGACCAACAACTAGCTGATGAGGTTGTTGCATTGGTGGTTATGGCCGAGATGACTCGATGTGTGCAAGGCATGTGGACTTTATTTACATAGCTATGTGGATACAATATCCCAAAAAACTTTAGGCCAAACATAGTTCCTCCCATGTGGGAAATATATGGCTAATAAACTAGGTTGATTGTTGGTAGGTGCTTAAAAATTAAGGTGGGGCCCCTGATCAGTGATGATTAGGGGAATTCCCTAAGGGTCAACTAGCACTGGTCACCCTAATTGGATACAGTTAGGGTAAAACCCTAAAAGTCACTAGGGTAAAAGTAAAAAGTGAGTGTCATTTTCACTCATTGGACTTTTATGCTTTTGCTGTGGTGAATTATGGCAATTTTTGTACATGGTAGGCTGAGGGTTGTTGAGGTGGAAATGAGCTAGTGGTGTACTTACTAAACAAGGATCAAGAGGATGGAGGTAGGTTGAGAACATGGTGGAGTGTTTGGATGAGGCTTGTGGCCATGATAACACTCTTAGAATGAGGTAGGGGATGTGTTTGAATTTCTAGTTAGGGTAGTGTTTAAGATTTTTTAGGGATTGTGCTACTTTAGGCTTACTTTGGTGAAAGTAGGAGGTATAGGGTTTGAGTCTTTATTTCTAGGATGGAGATAGTGACTGGTGACAATTCAACTTGACTATCATTAGTAAACCCTAATGGACTAACCATCTTTAGGTGATCAATGATGGTTAAAGAACCATCGATGGTCGAGGGTATGGGTTTAGGTGTTTTGAATACTAGAATTTGAGAGGTAGTTTTTGTATTATGTTTCCTAGCTATAGGTGTAAAAAGCTATGTTTTTAAGGAATGGGTTGGATTGGTAGTTGAGTGTTATGGATTTGCTTAACTAGGGTAGGTAGGTAGCTAGACTAGGGGGATAGGGTAAGATGGAAATGGAGTAAGGTAAGGGTAGGTCAAAATTTAGTACTTAGTGTTAGGTGAAATGTTAAAATATAGTATTGTATGCTATGCTTGAAGGCTAGAGAGTAGATTAGGCTGAGATATTAGGTGTCAGTACTCTTTTCCATGGTTTGGGATGTCATGAATTTAGAGGAGTGGTAGAACATGGAAGATGTGGGCTTAGGTGTGATCCAACATTATCAATATCTACCATGAGACCCTATGATGATCATCATTCTCATCAAGAGATGGGACCCCATGATGAACATGTTTTGGTTGTTGACTAGAGAGATCACTATCTTACTAAAGGATGTCCATAGGATCATGTGTTTATCAATTTGAGGAGATGTAGTATATTTGATAGAGGGTAAGGAGGTAGATGACCTAATGGAGATTATTTGTGGTGATGTTCATACTCAAGCATGGTACCATATAGGTGGGTTTGGCTATGGCCCATTATATAAGATGCATCTAGTAGACATATAATTGGTCATAATGATGATGATGATCACATTACTAACCTTTATGTTGCTTGACTCAGTTGGGGGTTGTTTCTTATGGATTTATTAGGTGTGTTAGTTGAGATTTTATTAGGGAGGACTATATTCAATTGGGCCCCAATATTATTAATATATATATATATATATATATATATATATATATATATATATATATATATATATGTATATATATATATCAGGAGGTCTAGGGTTTTAAACACCACAAGTGGTATATGATTAGTGTCAGATTTGTTCTTCACTACTAGGCCTCTAAGCACATTCAAGTACTGAAACCCTTGGGATTGTTAGTATAGTGTTATCTCCTAATGGATTATATAGTGGGATTCTTATGATGGAGGAGAGGTGGAACTATGATATGGGTAGATAAAATATCTAGAGACATTGATTGGTTTTGGGGGGCATTAGATGCCTTGGTAGTTTGGGACATGATATGGAGGCCCTACATTAGGTGGCCATAGTGGGTAGGGCTTATATATCACACCATAGGTCTATGGACCTAGTAGTGGATATACATCCATAGGGATGGTGAGGATGAGATTGCCCCATTTGATCATGTGTATAGATATTTTGGGTTTGTTCAGGGGATGCCACCTAATTTCCCTAGGTATAGGAGTGAGGAGGGAAAGTTTATATTACCTACAGCTAAACCATAAGAGGTTTTGCCTAGTTTTGAGGAGTTATTGGTGAGGGCTCATATTGATGATGTAGGCATTGATGATGGTTACATAACCTAATATCAAGGTAGGTATTCTATAGAAAATTTTAGATAGGGTGATGGGGGTCAGTGGCCCATAGATGTATATTCACCCAGGCACTGGCTTAGGCATAAAGAGATGGATAGGGAACAATAGTACTTGTCATATTACAAGATTAGGTTATTAGTTTATAGGGATAAGTGGATACATTCTAGGCACAATTGACCAAACTATAAGGATAGGTGGCCACCCTAAAGGGGAAAGTGTAGTCTTTAACCACTAAGAGAGACTAAGCACATGCTTCCCTTGCCATGGTTATAGGTGAATGAGATATCATGAGGGCATCTATTGTAGGGATGGGGATAGTTGTAAGAGAACCCAATTTAGTTCTTAGAGTATGCTACTTACCCACTATATAGGAGCTTAGATATTATGAGGCCATGGTGCTAGATCAGTTGCCCCAAGCCATGAGATACGTAGAGTATATAGCTGGTTTGGATGGTAGGGAAACAACATCTACTCTAGGCTAGTGGGTAGCCATGGTTGGATAGGTAAGGGCTTTAGGGTGACCACCACTAGGTACAAGTATAAATGAAATACTATATGGGACCAATAATAGTGGTATAAGGCTAGTTGGGGTCGGTGAGGCCCATGATTATGCTTGGATATCTGATTTTGGGACATTATTTTGATACTAACCTATGCGCTGATGTGGCAAGATGTATATTTTGTTGAGAGAAAGTTTGATACATTTCTATATATATTATTTTTAACTATTTGATGTATATGATGTATGACATTTGATGTTTTATATATGATGGATGTATATAGTTTTTGTGATGTTTAGGTTTGTGATTTATGGTCATGGATGCTCATAATTATGGTTATTTGACTTAGTTGTTTAGGCATGTGATGTTTAAAAATTTGAATTATGATGTTTTAATTTTGATCATGGTTATGATAGGATAATTTATGGATGGATACATGTTATGGCTCATGTTTATGGTTATATGGATTGAATGGTGAATGGTATATGCTATGATGTTTTGCTCATTGATTTGGTTTATGGTGTAAGAATATGTTTAGAGTCTTACACGATGTGATGGATAGGTTAATGTTTATGGTTGACTGCTATATGTTTACATTGTGCTTGGCTTGTTGATATCTAGATGTTATTCTTCTTGTTAATATTATTTGTGAGGTTTATGCCTTTTGTATGATGTTTTTTATTCATGATAGTAGAATTAAGACTATATAAACTAATACAAGATGAGAAAAGGAACACAATGCCTTTTTTAGGGGTAAGGACCAATGAAAAACCTAGAATTTGGATTGGATTAGTGAAAATAAGCCTTTCATATGCTTCACATTAGCATGCTTAGGTTGATAAATAGGTATCCTGATCATATTATGTCAAGTAAACTCATAGTCCCATGCATATGATATATGGAGGGATAGTGGGTGAAATTGGAACCATTAGTGAGGCTAGTATACCTTTTCTATAGGTTTATAAAGAGGTATTATAATTAAGGCTATGTCCATATATAAAGTGTAGACTGATGGATGCGAGAAGTCTACCAAAGAGAGCTAATTGTGAATTGCCAAATTAATTATTGTTTATGTGAGCCGATTGCGGCTTCAAAAAATTTTTGCTTTTTATTTTTGGTTTTGATAATTGATTTTGCCTTTTGCTTTTGATTTTTTTCTTTTGCTTGAGTTTTGGGGAAGATTATCGATGTGGGAAGCTTCTAATAAATTTCTAGCTTTGACTAATTCTTTATCTATCCATCATTTAGGGGAGTGGTCTAATTTATATGTTTAGTTCAAGTGATTTTGATAGTTGTCCTTTAAGGGAGTAGTCCACCTTATGTTTTGAAAATTTAGAATAAGTTTTCAATAACTATCCTTCAAGGGAGAAATATATGGATGCTAAGGATGACCCATGATTTGTTTTTTCTATTTTGATAGTTTTGTTGATATTGCTTGGATTTTCTTGACATAGACTTTCTCATACATGCTCAATGGATTAACTTTATGAAGATAAAACTAAGATGACATGATGTTTTAGTAGGAGAAAAATATGTATAGGTGGTAACAACCATAGGAGCCTATCTCAAAGAGATGGGAAGTAATATGAGAATCATGTCATGGATAGAGCTATGGTATCCACGATTCAATATTAAGCTATAATTATGATAGATAATGGCATAATTTAGTTATAGTTGGTTACCCCTAAAAGGAAGGAAATGAATGTGGTTGTAAGGGATGAGCTTAAATTAGACAAATGGGGATTAGTGATCCCTATTTAACAATAAAAGGGATATAGATGCAAAGAATTGAGGGGTTAAATTTATGGTTTGCTTGTAAGAGAGGACAAAATGATAAGCTCATGATCTATACTTATGGGTAATGATGTAGGATCCAAGCTAATTGAAATATAATTTGCCCCTTTTTCTTTTCTCCATATTAGTGACATGTTATTTTTCCTTAAGGACAAGATATCTAATATTTGATTTTAAGACTTCTAAGTGTTTGTGATAGGCTCACTTAGTTTGTTCTTGATAGACATGAAGATGGGAAAGAGCTATTAAAATATTATCATCAAGTAGGTCAACTTGGGCTAAATGTTCTTGATGGTAATCATCTTCCAAAATGAGGTCATGCAAAGATATGCAAAGAAAAGGTATTTGGATTTCAAGAGGCAAGACAACCTTAGCTCCAAAGATGAGAGAAAAGGGTGTAGCACCAATAGGGGTTTGGATGCTAGTACGATATGCCCATAGGGAAAAGGGGATGTGCAAGTGCCAATCCTAACCTGAGGCATTGACCGTTTTGGTAAGCATGTTGTTAAGGGTTTTATTAGAGGCTTCAGTTTGTCCATTTAATTATGGGTGATAGGGTGAGGAAAAGCTAAGTTTAATGCAAAATACATCACAAAGTCCCTAAACCTATTTGTTTTTTAAGGATTTGCCATTGTCATTGATGATATTATAGGGAATACCAAAATGATAGATGATATGATGGGTGATGAATTTGATAATCTTTTCAGCTTTTCTCAAGATAAGGGGAATGTCCTCCACCCATTTAGTGAAGTATTTGATTGTGGTAATGATAAAATGATGTCATTGTGAAGAGTGGGGGTTAATTTATCAAATAAGGTTGAGACCCCATTGTGAAAAGGGCTAAAAGTCTATGGAGATGTGAAGTTTATTTCTAGGTGCATGATGTAAATTAGTGTGTTGTTAACATTTGACACACTTTTTCACACAATCAAAACAATCTTGGTTAAGGATAGGCCAGTAATATCCTAGGTGAAGGATGCATTTAGCCACAGTGAGTCCACTAAAATGGACCCCACAGATACCATCATGTTTCTCTTTGATGGTGTGAGAGGCTTATAGACCATGAAGTCAATGGAATAAGAGACCATTAAAACCATATTTATAGAGGATTCCTACCATAATGGTATAATGAGAGGTGTTTTGAACAAATAATCGATGGGCATTCCTATAAAGGCCTAAGGGGACTATGCTAAGGTAAAGGTAGTCAAAGGTTTGTTGATACTAGAGGTCAGGCAAAATCTCTTCCACACTGAAGATGGTTGGAGTGTCTGAATTGGTATTGGAGGGCTCAATGAGGAAATGGACAATGATTTATTATAAAGAATCTAAGGGTGCTAATGGGATTTGAGAGGCAAGTGAAGCCATGGTATCGACAAATTTGTTGGTAGATCATGGAGTGGTTTGGATATGGTAGCATTTTAATGATGTTAGGAGTTTTTTTAACTAGTTGTTTATATAGTTACATTATTTCATTCTTAAACTTATAAATGTAATTGACTTGGTTGACCACAAGCTGGGAGTCTCCAAAGATATTGATTATTCTAAATCCTAAGGCTAAGGTAGTCTAGAGACCTATTACTAGGGATTCATACTCAACCACATTGTTGGTGCATTCAAAGTCAAGCTTAAATGACAAAGGAATTAGCTCACCAATGAGGGGGATAAGGATGATATGATCTCCCCCACCATGTTGACATTTGGAACCATAAAAAAACATGGTTACTGGGTTCATGAAATTTTCTTGAGATAGATTTGTCATTGACTCATCTAAAAATTGAAGATGGGGACGTTGGTTTTTTGTTAGAGGTACCTCAACCAATTGGTCAATAATTACTTGCCCTTTGATTGATTTTTGTTGGAGGAAATCAAGGTCAAACTTAGAAAAAAGCATGAGCCACTTATCCATACATTGGTTTTGGTATGGTTTTCAGTACATGTATTTGAGGGGGTTAGTATTAGTTATGACAAAAAATTTGTGTTTAAGAAGGTAGTGGTGAAGTTTGGTGGCCATGATGATCAAGGCCAAACATAGTTTCTCAATATGTGTGTACTAAGTCTCATATTTGACAAGTGTGTAACTAATGTAATAGATAGTTTTCTCATTGTGTTTTTCATCCCAATAGCTAATAATTGACCCTAGGGAGTGGTCTATGGTAGAGATATAGAAGTAGAAAGGTTTGTCTTCCTTAGGAGGTGTAAGGACAAGTGGAGATAGTAGGTACTCTTTCAATGCATCAAAGGCCTTTTGAAAATTGACATTACAATTGAAAGAGATGTCATTTTTCAAGAGGTGGTAGAAGGGTTGACATCGATTATAGAGATGGGAGATAAAGTGATGAATGGATTGAAGATTCTCCTATAAGTTGCAGAGTTGTTTAAGATTGGCTGGAGGTAGCCTCTCAAGGATGGATTTGATTTTAGCTGGATCCACCTCAGTTCCTTAAAGGGAAATGATGAACCCAATAAGTTTGCCTAACAAGACCCAAAAAAAACATTTATTGGGATTGAGGTAGACATGATAATGGATAAGTCCCTCAAAGATAATCTTGAGAATGGCTAAATGGTTTTTGTGAAGCTTGGATTTTTTGAGAAGGTCATCCACTTAGTCTTCAACAATTATATAGATAAGGTCATGAAAAAATATTGGTCATGGAACATTGGTAGGTTATGCTAACATTATTAAGATTAAAGAGCATAAATTTATAATATAAATTCCCCCATGGGGTGATAAAGGCACCCCTCAATTTACCTATATTTTTTTTAGACAAATTGGTTGAGTAGGAAATTACATACCAAATAAAAAATAGGCTTGGATTAATATGTAAAGAAAATAAGAAATAACCTTTGGGTCCATTGGATTATAAATTTATTTGTAACATTATTAAATTTTGGATAGGATTGAGTCCAATTTCATCCCATAGGGCTTCCTTCAATTTGAATGATCATGAATTTCATCATTGGGATCTAATGGGTAGAGTCAAGATCCATATACAAGATTTGAAAGGAAAAGTCTCCATTGTATATAGTCATAACACAAACCATTATTATTGGTTCTATATTAATGCAATGGTTAATGATAATGTGAAGAGGATGATGCATATTATAGGAATTGTACTTACCCTAGTACATACCCATCAACCAAGGTAGATATAAAAAAGGATAGGGAATTATGAGGTCCAATAAAAGTCCCTAGGCGTAAAGGATACATTAAGAATGCACTCCAAGGCCTATCTTTGCCAAAAATCACACACAATATCATAAAAATTCACAAGGAAACTTTACATTTAGCTTCATCTTCCTCTCTTGTGTCTAATTATTTTATGTAATTTCCAAGCATTTATTCTCCCTAATTACAGGTAGTGACATAACAATCCATGTTGACTCCCCCTCTTTCTTATATTCCCTCATTATAATATGTCCTAGTTGGAACCCTCATACTAAATCCTAAATGAAGATGACTCTAGTGAGGACCAATATAAAACATCCCCTTGATGTTACTATTTTCACCACTTAAATCATTCATGTCATGCAAAATATGACTTTGCTTGTCTCAATCAGTGTGGCCACCATGTCTCTAATCATTGCCACATCAAAATCCTTGTAGAAAAAATCCCCTATGTCAATAATGGAAATAAATATAATTGCATCATACTCTAAATTCAATACCATACTTGGGCCCCCACTTATTTCAATGATTTTAACTTCAAAAATTAAGGAGACCAAAATAAAATAGGTGATATCATATTTCTCTATTAGCCAAGATTTAGTGACCACCCTAAAACCCACTACTTATTTTATATTTCCATATTTCAAACCTATAATTATAACTACCCTTCCCCCAATCACAACTCTTGACCCACCATTTACATTCCTCCTTTAGTAAAAGGATTCACCCCCATAGTGTCATGTATGGCCTTTGTATTGGTT
Organism: Torreya grandis; assembly: GCA_037957365.1. NCBI lineage: Eukaryota > Viridiplantae > Streptophyta > Pinopsida > Cupressales > Taxaceae > Torreya > Torreya grandis. The sequence goes on from JARHVA010006271.1 coordinate 896,590, forward strand.
TAACCTACTACACTTGTTCCCAAGCCTCCACCCCACACATCACCTTCTTCACCAATCTCATTTTATACCATTACAATGTCATAGGATAGAGGGAATTAGATGTATGACATAAAATTAGTGAAATCCCAAAAGATAGGGATGGCCTAATTAAGGAACCATAAATTAAACTAGATTTTGAAAAACCAAATCAAAAAATCAAGAAAGTGACTAAAATAAGGCTTAAAAATAAGGGTCATCCACTTTACATGTAGTATAGTAATAATTGTTCACTTTGACAAAAAAGAGAAAGAGCATACCAGAAGAGACTAATGAGTGGATGGAAGATATTGAATATGTAGTCATTGCCACTAGTGAGGTGGAAAGAAAACTATTTAGGGCATGAAATAAAATATTCATAGATTATAAAACCAAAAAATAGATTTAATCCCAAATAATGTCACTATGAAGGTCAAATAATTACTCAAGTCATTATATGAGATCTTGGCATATTTTTTCCAAATAAAAGGAAAAGGTGTGCATTAGAAGAAAAAGTCAGAGTTTTTCTTGGACCATATTTCTAGGTTTTTTTCAAAATTCATGAATTTGAAAAAAATTATCAATAATTATATGTTTTTATAGTTAAACCTCATGACTTTATATGACATTAAGACATGTCATAATTAGATGATACACATGAGGACATCATTGAAACAATGGGTAGGGGAAACTAATGTCATAGTGTATGCCATCAAAAATAAAATGGATGTAATCATGAAATTATTCCAAGGGGTTGGGATAGTGTCATTATATAATCCATATGGACAACTTGATTCTTTTATGTAATTTTGGGTAAAATTGACTAATTTCATGATCAAATTCATCAATAGGTTCTAGAGGTGAAAAAAACATATAATGAAAAAGTCACTAAATTAATAAGTTATGAGAAGGAAAAGGTAGAGAGAGTAATAAAAATGAAGATAACTTCTTATAACCCTTATTACAACCACACAACCCACTTGGAAAATAAGGGTTTTATTTAGAACCCCTATTATTTATTTGTCTAGAATTGATGAGGACTATCATACATTTGATAAGATCATGTAATATGATCATGATATAACTACTTTAGATAGTATTAATAAAAGTGAAATCCCTAAATAAAGTTTAACATAGGCTAATAGTACTTCAAACACCACTTGTAGACACCTAAAATTGTCTATAGCTAGTTTCTAATTGGACATCAAACCAATTTCTACCGACAATTGTAAATTAAGCTTAGGAATCATAGAACCTCCCAAATTTTCTTGCACATATTTCATAAAAGATAAAATCACATTAAGACATCCCTATTTTGGTTATACTATCATATGTAATAATAACCTTTCACAGACTCATCCCTAATCACCTTACAACATCACAACTATCAATTTTGCATATGGACCTATTATGTGGGGCACTTGCACACTTAATAAAACCTTGAAAGAGATAAAATAATAATCAAAATAAATATACAAGTTAAACAAGAAGAGATACCTATTTTAATTATCCATTTTCAATTAATGAATATCTAAAAAATAAAATTCAAAATATCCTAGCCTTTCATCAGTACCTTTATGAGTTGTCAAACTCTTTGAAAATATTCTAAAATATCTAATTTGAGAGTCATGTCTAGTAATTGTAAATCATAATTACTTGACAGATATTAACTCAATGAGTGTTAGTTTTAACTCACCAAGGGTTATTTTGAACCCATTCCAAGCCCAAACACAACCCTAACTAACCTTGGGTGAGAGTTAATTCCTAAGACTATAAATATAAGGCCTTGACTATTGAGCCATAATCTATTTTGGTGAAAATTTATTATGCACAAATGAATTTAAATCTTAGATATTGTAGTTTTGTTATGCAAGATTTAATCCATATAACTCATGCAAGTAATGTTACCATGCCCAAATCTTAATCCAAAAAACATCAAAACCAAGGTTTGAAGGAGAGAAAGAGCCAAACAACCTCCATTAGTAAATACTTATTGATGCACAAGCCAAGCAAGCCATTCAAAAAATCCATTTAGAGCTCCCAAGAAAGGTAAAAGAGTTATTATCTTTTATGTTTTTGTTGTGCTTTCATTTAGTGTTCGTTACTAACCTCTCTCTAGTTTATAGGCTAGGAGTGTAAGTGTTAGTGTGTTTATTTGAACTATATTAATTAAAATAACATAATACTAACCTCCCTTCTTGGATTCATTGATCACAAAATGGCATGCCCAATGGGGAATTCAAGAATCCCATACAAGCAAGGATATTAACATGATACTCTTAGTTTTTCTAATGGATGCTAAAAAATCTTTAAAATTCAAGTGTTAGCTCCATTTTTAGCATAATTCTATTTTTTAGCAACACACATATTACATAGAGACTAATGATAGTTCCCTCAAATTGATGTTGATTCTCCTATATTAGACATCAATCCTTATGTGAAGAATAGATCATGATAGGAACATGATTAATAGTGTTTTTTCTTATTTTTTATTACTATCACTCTATGTTTGAGGATTTGAATATTGTTTGACTGACCATTTATTTATAGGATCTAGTGATAATCATTATTTTTTAAGCTCATTTTACTAGCAGTCTTTTTCTAAAAACCATAGTGTTTTTATGTTTTTTCTAGGAAAAACATTAATATTTGTTGATTGATGTTAATTCGTATGTGGATCGATGAACATTGATCTTTGTGAACCTACATCGATTCATGCATAGATTGATGTTGATTTTTGAGGCCAAAAAAATAGGAAAACTGATAGCTCATTCCAAAATATTATTTTCTCACTTACTTTTTGGCTTATAAGTAGGAAAACCCACTAAAAAATTTCATGTCCTAAGGTGGCAAAATCCAAGTTTAGACATGGTTAAATTTTGCACACTTTGTCTTTGGTGTTTAAAACAAAATTAGTTATTTTTCATGCCTTAGTTATTTTTAAAGTTTTTTTCAAGTTTATACAACAAAATAATTCCAAAGTTATTTTTAAAGTTTTTTTCAAGTTTATACAACAAAATAATTCCAAGGGGATCAAATTTAATAACACACTTCATTTTGGTGCAAAAAATGAACTTTCGCATTAGTTACATACTCATAAAAATTATTTGTTTTATGTTTGTTTGTTGAAAGTTTATTTTAACAAAATGATTGATGTATGTATGGTGGGGTATATAAATTGAGATGGTGAATCTATAAGATGGTAGTTTGAGTGGTTAAACTACCTGTATTAGTAGCTGTTTCCCTTAGAATATATGATCACTTCAGACATCACACTACACTGAGCAAGCTATGGATGTATTGGTTATGAAAATGACAAGACCTTTTCACAACAAGCCAATTGACATGGATCTAATTGACATGATCATCTCTTATGTTATCCATACACCATCCAGAAATGAGTAGAAATTTATAGTTTAGAACAACCCCACTTATCATGGACATAATTTTGATGTAATGAGAGTAGCCCAAAGTTCCATGTTTTATCAAAAAATATTGAGAGAAGATGGGGCCTAAAAACCCTAATTTTCATGCACTTTTATTTTTTGGATTAAAATTTAAAATACTCTCAAGAGTGAGTATATTGATAGAATCTGATAGCACTATGAAACCTTATTTTTTTTAGGATTTAGGATGTTACAATTAGGTGTTTGTGTCATTTTATCCTTTCTTGCATGGTCTTGAGCTTAAACTATCTATTTTTTTCTATCTTACCCCATCCAAATGAATATTGTATATACATCACTCCTTTGTTTTATGAGGTGTTACACTAGCCATTTGATTTCATGCCTTTATGCCTTAAATTTTTTTTCAAACCTTTGTGTGTGTCATTTTATTGAAAAGGGTGTTGTTACATTGCCTAAATCATTTTGAATCTTGTTCCTTTAAGTTTTTAAAAAACTATTGATCATATCTTTAGAGTGTAATAATATTGTTATGTTGCTTGAAATATTTCAAACACTTATTTGCCTTGTGTCCAAATTTTTATTTCAAAACCAAAGCCACGTGTGCCTTTTGGGATATTTACCTAGTGTAATTTTTCCATTCATTATTGTCTAGCTTGTTGTTATCTTAAAGAAGCCTAGTTTTCTACATTGAGTTCAAAATTAGCCTTGACAAGTTCAAATACAAATATTGATTGATTTTTACCAATTCCTTATGTAATTTTGACCTAGACATTTATATTTCTCTTTTGGGTTGTGTAACTTAGGTTGATTCTTTATTAAATTTAAAAACTATTGTTTGTGCCTAGATTTGGGACAAATAGCCTATCTTCCATATGTTTATTATTTCATGCCTTATACCAATTGACCAAGTTCATGTTTAAATTAGAATGCCTAGTTTATGACAAAGTGTTTCAAATTTGTTACATTAAACTGCATACCTTGTTTTATTTAAATTATAGCTTTTGTGCATTTTACAAAAGACCTAACACATGCCTATTTTGATCCTATCTTTTGTGCCTTCTAAAAAAGACCTATCAACTTTTGTTTTCTTAGATTAGACTTATTTAAAACACTTTTTACCTAGAGTTTGGAATTTTAGTTTTATTGATGAACTTGACATTTTTTTGTAAGAAATTTGACATTAGACATTTCACATTAGACTACTTTGTACCAAGTTTTATCATAGCCTTTTAGAGATATAATTCCACTTGTTGACTAGGTTAGACCAAGTTCTATTATGAATATGTTATGTAACATTATTAATGTTGTAATTTTATTAATCATGAGTTGTATTTACAACTCATGATTAATAAAATTACAACATTAATAATGTTACATAACATATTCATAATAGAACTTGGTCTAACCTAGTCAAGAAGTGGAGTTATATCTCTAAAAGGCTATGATAAAAATACAACTCATATTAATAATATAATTTATTATTTTTGTGAGTTTGTTGAATAAACAGACTCAGGTAGCTTATTTTAGGAGATTGGCTATTTAGGTGAGATAATGGTGGAGATTGTATCTCTCCAATTATAGGAATTATCTTTCCTATAATTTTAAAATCTTCTTGTATTGTTGGTGGTATAAAATATTATTATTGTGTGTGATTTTTGGTGTTCAACGTTTATATCCTTTGCATGATTATATGAGTTCAACTATGGATAATATCATTAGATTATCAACAATGGTATGAGAGCAAGGCAAATCCCTTGTGAAAAATGTTTTTATGATTTGAGAAAAGGGATAGTTGCTTGACAATTTACCCAATAAATGAAGATTTAAATATATGTTAAGGTATTGTGGTTGGAGTAATCAAATTAGCATCCTTAGTTTTACTATTGTGAAATTAGTTTTAGAATTTTTCCAAATCATAAGTTATTTCATCCATCTGATGCTTCCATGAGAGCCATGTAGAAGGAATGAGACATTAATAATCATTGACAAATTTATATTTGTTGTAATGAAGAGATTTATAATAGTTTAAAAAAGGTGTCTCCTTTCTATTCAACAAATCAGACTGCATACACTTCTATATATGATACATGACATACAATAGTCTACCATTGTAACTGTCAAACATTCTACTTGAAGCTTTATACTACATTCAACACATAATCACCATGATTCTTTAGGTATTTTCATTGGTCATAGTGTTATTGAAACCACCAATAGCTCCTCACCCTCCATAAAACCATCCATCATAAACCATTACATGGCACCCAAAACTTTGACACAATATCCTCAAAACTTGGCATGTGATTTTCTCAGTCCAATACATCTCACAGTTTTCTTTTTGTTTACCATTTTAGTATTGAAGTTTAGTTATTATATTGGTAAATTTGTGTCCTTTAGAATATGTTATATTTATGTTATTAAAAGTTTATGTCATAAACATTCTTATGAGTTGAGGGTTATTAGGAGTCATTTTAAAATTGTATGTCATAAACAATAGTGTTTTTTTTATCATTTATATGCCATTTAGTTTTTTAATAGTGACAAATTTATAATGTGTCAAGTTTAGAATTAGTTTAGGTTGGTTAAAATGCTTAAAAGTATAGCATTTAAAGTTTATTATCACATGGTTATTAGTATTTTATGTTATTTATTGTCAAAATCCAAAGTGTTGGTTGTGTTTTTGTCAAAATGTCAATAATGAGTTTTGTATGTCTTTCATCATTTTCAAAAGTCTTTGTGTCAGTATTGGTTCTTTGTGAAGAGTCATTTTGTAAAAGTCTATTTTTTTAAAAAAATGCCCTATGGATGCATTATCACTTGTACGCAACATCAAAATTATTGGGGGGGGGGATTTACCTCAAAAATTTCATGACTTCATCACCTGAGTGAGTAGTGACATAATGGAAGAGGAGGCAAAAGGAGGTTGGAGGATAAATAACATCTCTCATTAATCACCAACAATGAGATTGCTTTATTATAATGGTGATCTTATTTATTTTATGTTTTTCATGTGTGGTATATTAAGATCATACATGACATTCCTATTCATAGTTTAGAACATATTTTACTATATTTTTCCCTTTGTAAAAAGTGAGTGAGGAAACATGTACGCTACTATGAAGTGGTTGGTGGTTCCACTAGAAAACCACATACTAAGGAGTTGGTGGTTATATTTGAAAACCACATACTGAGTGGTTGATGGTTCCACTAGAAAACCATTTTTTAGAGTTGGTGGATCTCCTTGAAAATCATTTAGAACATGAGCAGGTACTAGAAAAAACTCATTCATGTAAAACCTATGGGAGTGTATGTTAGAAAATATTGTTCACATTAGGGGAGTGGTAGTTGTTAAGATTAATAATGTTAACAATAGGGGAGTGAATGTTATGAATATATTGTGTAACATTATTAATGTTTTAATATTAATAATCATGAGTTGTATTAACATAACTCATTAATAATATAGTTTATTATTATTGTGATTTTATTGAATAAACAAAATCATGTAGCTTATTTTAGGAGATTGGGTATTTGAGTGAGATATTGGTGGAGATTGTATCTCCCCAATTATAGGAATTATCTTTCCTATATATTTTTAATCTTCTCATATGTTTGGTGATATAGAATATTATTATTATGTGTGTTTTCTAGTGTTTAACTTTTATATCTTTTGCATGATTGTATGATTTAAACAATTGATAATGTCATTAGATTATAAAAAATTCAAACCATTTTTCCTTTAGACATTATGTTTAAGAGTTTATATAACTCTAGGATTTTATCATAAAAAATTCATAATTGATTTGAATATGTCTCACTATACTCATAGTGAATCCATATACAATTTGGGATATGATAATGTGGTTACGCAAGATGACTTTGTTCAAGACCCTTATGGTGATGATGTAGTTTAAGATATGGATCCCTATCCTCCTTAAAATATTCAATATGAGGAAAAAAACCAATATCCTTTAGCTCACTATTTTTTGAACATGCATCCATACTCAAAGTAAGACCAAGAAAAAATGGCATATTACCTAGCTAGCATACCTTCAATTGTAGACCAAGTTCAATAAAAACTGTACTATGTTATGATGATGTTGACATATGATACCTATTTTTTTATCATCACTTGCTTGAAAATAAGGATGAGTTTTTAATAATATCCACATAGGTAGGATCCAAGTTTCTAGCAGACTTTCCCCACAAAAATTTGCCTAGTCTAGTTAGAATGCCTTACAATATGTATTACAGCTAAACCATTAAACAATCATCTTCTAGAAATCCTCAAACTTTAGTACCAATGATTTACCAAGACACACATATATTTTTCATAGGAAAGGGCCTCATGGGGGACCACTTTATATAAATACATATAGCATAATAGACCTATTTAAACTTAATGTGCAATTTCAATAACATTTCCATGTCCAATGCTCCACTTATCAAGCTAGATCCTTCAACAGGAGTCTTGATAAAATTGATAAGAAAAGAAAATTTGGGTATAGACCCATTTGATAAAATCACTTTATTTGGATACGTGTTCAATACCCTTGTTATCAAAGAAGTGTCTACTAATTTCATATAGACAAATGTGCCAAACATAGTGGATAACATGTAAGTGTTGTCCAATCCATACCAAAGTGGTTTAATTGCAAAAAAAACTATTCCATAGCAAGTGCCTTTAGTAAACACCAAGAGTAGGTCACAATAGTAGGGGGATTAACTTCTAACTCCCAATCAAACAAACTACCTCTAATCCTTAATTAACTACTTCAAGTATGCAACCAAAGGATTAAGTAGTCAAACATAAACTAGTGCCTTGCCTCAACAAAACATGATGAATGTTACTCCACCACAATAGGTGATGACTAACATCCCACAAGAATAAGAACAATATAATATGCCAATGCAATAGATATCAAACATTTTACCACCTTAATATGGGAAAGATAATATTCCACCTCATTAGGTAGAGACAAGTACACCTCAACAATCATAGACTAAAATTCCTTTACAAATGTTGTCTAGTTAACAACATATGTCTATTGGTCAGTAAAAAAATGTTGAACACTCTACAAGAATCTACTTCGAATAAAGTTTTTTTTACAATAATAAGTTACCTCTATCCCATAAGAACAAATTAGGAAATAATTACTTTTTGTTCCAAACATGCCACAAATTTAAAGATAGGGCCTCGATTCACAACAAGTTCCTTTTAATTAGCTAAGATTGACTAACTGGTATAAAGTCCCTACTCAAACTCAACAATCATAGTACTTCATATAAATCAATATTTCTCCATCTTAGCCACAATTCCCCCAAAATAAAGACTATATACCAAATCTAAACTAGAATATCACATCGTAATGAATCCAATTCCAACAATCACATCCTAATCTACCAAGGCATATTCCTAGTCAATTACCTAACCAAACTAGTATTCCATAGCAAACCATGCCTCCATTATACCCTAGTCAAGGTAATAAACCTTTAACCACATAATCTCCCCTTTAGTCGAATGTTCCATCTAGTTTCTTGGCATAAGAACTACTATAAATGAAGGATGAAATTGCCTACACTTAAGTTGGGAATTAAACCAATAAATTTAAGTTGGATGATGTGTGTTACTATCAATTAAACATGTATTATTTACAAATACCATTTCCTCTAGGGTAAAAACCACTAAAATCAAAAAAATACAAAGGTAAAGGATAACCAAAGGCCCAATTAATAGAATTCTTTATTGCTTTCTAGTTAGTGGCTTGCAGTGACATATACCTCCTAATTTTATTTCTTTAGAGTCTAGTAGGACAAGCTTTGGAATGGATTTTGAAATTTTTGAAGAAATTATTATCTAATTTTGATGACATTTTAGACACATTTGTGTAACATTTATCTTAAAATATTGAACATGATATTTTATTGGTAGATTTGACCCAAGCCAAACAAAAGACTGATGAAAGTTTTGTAAGTTATCTATAATGACAGAGATCACTTGCCAACCATTTCACTCATATATTACCAAATAAATATTTAACCATTGTGTTTACCAAAAAATTGAACATTGAGATATATTACCATCTAGAACTATAGTGTGTACATAACTTTAAGGATATCATTGATAAAGGCTTATTGATTAAAATTACCTTATTAACAAATAGATTATCAAGCTTACCTCTTCAAAGCAAAATCAAAATAAACACCATAAAAATGGATAAAATTAGAACCAAAACCAAGTCCAAGCATAAGTGTCAGCATCAACCTAGGCTAGTAATTATGAAAATTCCAATAAATTCAATCCAAACCATAATGTTAATGGAAATTGAGTAATTGAGTCATGACATGTCCAAATGGTGCAAACAACATCTACTCAGACTATGGCACAAATGTAAATTACTCCCAACCAATAACCTATTTAGTAAGCACATCCTTTGCCACAATCTAGATTGGCATAAAAAATATAGTAGCCATTGCATTTGCAAACCCTCCTCAAAATAAAAATGTGCCTACTCATCAAGTTTGTAGTTACCTTAAAGATCCTATTAAATTCAATTTTTTTGAACTAGTTGCTGCTAATCTGATTAGTTGTCCCATTTTGAAGCACTATCTAGAGGGAATTCCTTATCTAGATTGAGATAAAATGAATTATATTAATACCATTTGGTTAATGGAAATATCTATGCCATTTTTAAAAAATCAAACACCAACCATTAAAAAAAACAAAGGCTAGAATAATAACAATAACAACCAACATCAATAACAATAAAGGACAAAATAATAGTACCAATAATATCAACAGTTGAGATAGTAACAATAATACCAACATCACTACTAACAATGTTAATTAAATGGAGGGAAATAAGGCCAAAATGATGCAAATCACCAATAAACTTAACACATAGTTTCAAATGATTATAAAAAAGTTGTAGGTAATATTTCTAGAGGTCACATTTCTACCATTACCATCAATCCAAGATCAAGTTCTAACCGAACAGGACCATTTCTAGCTAATTCCAATCAACCAACCTATGACAATGATCTCTCCTTGATTTGAGACCACATATAAGCATATATAAAATCAAGGATTACTAATTTTGAACCTTGTATCGATAACTCATCTTTGCACCATGACCACATATAAATGCACTGACAATTGAGACTTATCTTATCTAGCCCCTCACTACCATCATTTGCTAACAATAATGGTTAAGTTTCTAATCTTAGTTGTAAAATCATAACTCGATGGTCATAGATTACCATTCTAGGCCCATAACCATCTACCATTGCACCCATCCAACCCACCATTATAGATAGAAAACAAGACATTTACCATTGTGAAGGAAAAGATGTTTGATATTATGGAATAACTTTAAAAAATGCTCTCATAAATTTACATTTTTGACCTTTTTTATAAATTTACCATCCATACGAAAATGTTAATAGAGTTCCTCAACCAATCTCAAGTTTAAAATGACATATCCATAAACAAATTCCAAAATTTAGTTAGACATTTATCCCTAGGTCAATAATTAACCTTTGACCAATTTGATATGCCATTCCTTGGCCCTCTCCATAATAATTCATTATACAATGAAGTTGTCATTATGTGGCATAAAGTGATGTATGTCCTCATAGATGATGGATCAATCCTAAATATTATGTCTTTAATGATCATTAAGATCCTAAAATACATAATAGCTAATCTCTAACCATAAAATACCACAATCAAGGCCTATGATAATGAAGAGCAAGAATCATAAGGCACCATCATCTTGCCAGTTATCATTAGGCCAATGATCACGATACATTATGCCATGTGTTAGACCTTGATTTATGTTATAATTTTCTCTTGGGTAGACCTTGGATACATGAGATTTGTGAAATCCCTTCAAAATTGTATAAATGTCTTAAGTTATCTCATTCTATCATATAGGTCACCATTCACAATGATTTGTAGTCCTATAAACATTCCAAGAATCTGGAGGCTAAGTAAAAAAGTTATAAATACCATTTTGGTTTGAATCTATTTATCAAAAAGGATAAAGGGAAATAAATACTTGTTAATTTACTAAAGTTTAATTGCATTGACCCAAATACCCTTGATTCATCTTCCTATATGACACCTCCTAAAATGCCCAATAATTTTAACATCAAGACTAATGGCCTAAGATAATATTTGACCCATGACACATTTAACATTTCCAAGCTTCCACAAAAACTAAATTCCTATGGAAGACCTAAATACAAACCATATTACATGGAATGGCAATGAGAAGGAAAAAGTAAACTTCATAGTCTAGCACCTATCATTTTCACACTAGACACGATCCAAGAATAAGACCTGCTTGTAGATGATGAATCCTGGTTATATAATGAAAAATTGGCCAATTGATATAAAAATTACAAGTATCCCATTACTAATAGGATCATATACCCAATCATTAAGGAACACTTGAGCCCATATCTATGACTCTATATAAAGGAACCTATCATCTTGGATTTAAACCACTTGAGGGTGCCCCCACATATATTATTCATGTTCCAATGCCAATAACTAGTGATGATGATGTTGGTAGTGAATAAGAGTCTTATCATATCCCTAATGATGACCTAACCAATACCAATTTTTTTCACACCCATTTTATTTGTACCCTTATCCCAATTAATTGACATAATCTAATTTATTGATATCACCCTCAACTTATATCTTAGGACAAATTAGAATCCATAATGACTATAGATGAGTTTGAGAATGATGAGTCCTTTTAAAATTTTTTATGCCTAAGAAACAATATTCCATTAAGACCCCATGAATAAGGGTTCTCAATTAAATTGGATCCTACAACCTATTTTGGATAACAGGTGAACACCCTTAGCCATATAATGAATAAAACAATAAGGTTCCAAAGTGAAGCCCTCTTTTAGGCACTTTTTGACAAATATAAAAGTAAGGAGAAAGGATATTCTTCTAGTAAAAACCTATTTTAGGCACCATTAGATGGGGGTGTTTACCTTTCCCCTAACATAGCTCAAGAGACTAGTAATGATGAACTTGCTTATGGGTCTGAGTTTAGTTCTAAAGAATAACATACCTTTGACTAAATCATTCAAGAGTTTCCAATAGTGTTTATCACATGGCCATACTTACCATTGGGATATTTTAATTCATCTTTCCAAGGGATCTTAAAGAGATACTCCAAATAGAGGACTTTACTATTGCAGGCCAATTTAACTAATTACCAACTATTCTAGAAGATGGTTCGACTCTCCTTATGGAATAAACTACAAAAGTCAACATAGGGACTCTAGATGATCTAAGATGGGTTAAATTAGGTTCTTCCCTCATTGAGGAGGAATGTGACATATTTACCATCCTTATGAAGTAATTTTTTGACATCTTTGCTTGGGCCTACTTAGACATGTTAGGTTTGGACTCCACTTTGGTTGTACACCACCTTGTGGTACATCCTAATTCCAAACATGGAAAGAAAAATTGCATAAGATGCATCTTCACATTATTATATTATTAAAGAAAGAGTTTTAAAAACTCTTAGAATCAAGATGTATTCAATTGATTGAGTACTAAGAGTAGATCTCAAATATTGTGCCAGTTAGTAAGAAGCCATAAGGAGTTAGAATTTTGCACTAATTTCATAGATAAATAAGGCCTTTCCTAAGGATGATTGTCCTTTACTAAACATTGATATGATATTTGAAACCATATCCACATATGAAATGCTTTCACTAATGGATGGATTTTTAGGATACAACCAGATCTGAATTGCACCATAAGACTAACATAAAATAATGTTCAACATTCCATGGGGAAAATTTTGTTATTAGGTTATGCCATTTGGTATCAAAAACATTAGGGCCACATAGTAAAGATCCATTACCATAATATTTCATGATATGGTGCATGACATTATTGAAGACTACATCAATGACATACTAGAAAAATCAAAGACCAAGGCCGATCATCCAACAACACTAAGAAGAATATTTGAGAGACTACATGAGTACAAGGTTAGAATCAATCCTAAGAAGTGTGTTTTTGGAGTTACTTATATGAAATTTATAAGGTTTATTATATCCCACCAAGGCATTAAAGTTGATCCATCTAGAGTCCTATCCATTATAGAGATGCCACAACTTTCTAATTTGAAATAATTCCATAGTTTGTAGGGTAAGATTTAGTTTATCAGACACGTCATTTATCAATTGGCCAAAAAATGTCATTTATTTACACACTTTTTGAATAAATGTGTCACATTTCATTGGGATGAATAATTTTAGAAATACTTCTAAGACCTCAAATACTATCTTTCCAATCTACCTATTTTGTTACCTCCCATGCCAAGAAAGTCATACCTACTATACCTATCATCCACAGACAAAGCCTTGGGGGAAATTATAGCTTAGCATGATGATAATGGAAAATAACATGCCATGTACTATTTAAATCGTACACTGGTTGCATATGAACACAATTATATGCCCATATAAAAAGCTTGTTTATTTATGGTTTTTGTAGCTCAAAAATTACAACACTACATATTAAACAATAAGACTATAGTTATTTCAAAAGTATATATGTGTTTAAGAGTAATTTTTAGCCTTTAAGGATCTTAAGAAAGAAAAGAAACTTGATATGGGTGTGGTTAAAAAACCTATTTGGTTGTGCACATATTAAATTAGATGATTATGAAGAGCTCCTCTTTGGCTTGGGAGGAAGACCTATAGATATGAAAGCACTAAAGTGAACTTGTTTGTTAGATAGATATTAAGGTGTATTTCTTAACAAGATGAATCCACCTATTTTAAACAATTAAGTTGATAAAACTAGAAATAAGATACTTTCATCAATAATAGAAGATTACTAAAATTGAATACAAGAAAAAGCTTATTCATAAAAGAGACTAGAAATGATCTAATTAGTGATAAATTGATTAGTACTAGTGCTAATGGGTTGGGGTATGGATTAAAAAATTAGAAAGGGGCCTATGAATAGGCAAGGACATAGAAAAGTGAATTTGTCTAGGTGTAAGAGGGTCAAATTATCTTGCTAATTTTTGGTGCCACAAGTGACCATCATCAGTCATGCAACCATCACTGGTCAAGGGTAACCATCATCAGTTAGGTGACCATCACCTTTGAGGGTAACTATCATTATTTAGGTAATCATCATTAGTTTCCTATCAATTATTCTAGAAGTGAAACTAAGTTTTGGATTTACTAATTGATGAGATCTAAAAAGTGGATTTCAGGAGATAACTTAGGCTTGAAATGAAAACCTAGTAAAAATAAAATAAAATGAATACTTGTCTTGCAAGAAATTAGTTGATGGGTGGTTGATACAAATTTACCTATTAGTGGAATCTTGGTTGATTATGGTAGTGTAATAGTACTTGGGGGCTTAGTGGAGGCTCGATGACAAGTAGGATCCTTATGTGATGGTTGATAGCACTTGATACTGGAGATTGACCTGATTGACCTATAAAAAGAGATTCTAGATACAAAGAGCTCTATATAATAATTATAGATGGTTTGACCTCCCAAGCCTCTCTCTCTTATAGGCACAAGAAAGAGGTGGAAGTGGTTCTCTAAACTAGACTTGAAGAAGTCTTATAAATATAGGTTATCCATGAAAAGGGCTTGTAACTAGATTTAGACTATCATATTTAGAAAATCAAGGTAGTGGTTGACATGTAGGTTGCATACTAAGTCTAATCTATCTAACCTGACTATCACCAATTAGGGTGATCATCATCAGTCACCTTGACCATCACCAGTCGAGGACCTAGGAAAAGATAGGTTAAATGTGTGAAAAGGTTAGCTAAGCCACACAAGTGACTAACTTGACTCTAGATTAGGTAAGTAGGTTAGGCTAGGTAGGTTTATCCAACTTATGGGTGTCATTGATATAATATCAAGAGAAACCAAAGGTATTGTGATGACTAAGATTGTGTGTTTAGTTTTTTTGTGTCTACATTTTCCCCCTTTTTATTATGTGTCTTGCATGAATGAGCAAAAAAACAAAAAAGGAGACTGGCTTTAGATCTACTTGCCCTAAGAGTAAGAGGAGGTATTTCCCCCTCAAACTAGGATATGGTGAGGTGTAATATAGGTGGGTATGGTTTTTATAATAGGTAGATGGTAGGTCATGAGGTAGGTGAAAAAAATAAGGTTTGGGCATGTGAGACACAAACTTATGCATAAAATGTGACAAAATGGTGTGATAGGTGAGATCATGTAAAAGACCAAAATTACCAATGTTGGTAAAAAGTAAGGGTTGATGATAAGGAGAAAAAGTGACAAGTGAATCACTTGACTTCCTAAAGGCATAGTATCTAGGAACACTCATAAATTTAAGTCTCCTAAGCAATTTATGTGTTCTCAGTGGGTATCCAAGGTAGGAAGTGCTCCTAGGGAAAACATAAATAGGTCAAGGGTTGTGATTATTTGAGGTAGGAAGTGTTCCCATTGAGACACAAGAAAGTTGGTGTGTGTGAGGTGGCATAAAATATAAAAGGTTAACATGGCAATGTTGTCACTATGGTTAAGAGACTAGGGAAAAAAGTATCACAAACTTGCATGCTAGATAGGCCAAAATAGACCAATGGTAAGGTGTTGAGGTTGTTAGGTTGGTGGTCATAGCTGAGCTAAATCAATGTACATAAGGCACATGGACACTACCTATATAGTTACATGGATGTAACATCTAATAAAACTTTAAGATAAATGGGTATCTTCCCATGTGGGAGAGATTTGGTTGAGCAACTAGGTTGGTTGTTGGTAGATGCTTAAAAAGTAAGGTGGGGCCCCTAAATGGTGATGGTTAGGGGAATGCCCTAAGGTTTGATTAGCATCAGTCACCATGACTGGAAATGGTTAGGGTAAAACCCTAAAATCCACTAGGGTAAAATAAAAAGTAACTATAATTTTTACTCATTAGACTTTTGTGCTTTTCCTCTAGTGAATTGTGATGATTTTTATGCATGATAGGCTGAGGGTTATTGAGGTAGAAGTGAGCTAGTGGTGTAATTTATAAGTAAGGATATAGAGGATGGAGGTAGGTCGAGGACATGGTAGAGTGGTTGGATGAGGTTTATAGCCATGGTAATGCTCTCAAAATGAGGTAAGGGATGTGTTTAAATTACTAGTCAGGGTAGATTTTAATATTGTTTAGGGATTATGCTATTTTAGGCTTGTTTTGGTGAAATTAGGAGGTATACGGTTTGATTATCCACTATTAAGGCACATATAATGAATTAAAATGATTCAACTTGACCATCACTAGTCAAAACTAAGGAGATAACCATCCCTAGGTGATCGGTGATGGTTAAGGAACCATCGATGATCAAGGGTATGGGTTTAAGCATTCTAAATGCTAGAAGTTTTGATGTAATGTTTGTATTATGTTTCTTAACTAGAGGTGTAAACAGGTGTGTTTTTGGGGAATGAGTTAGTCTAGTAGTTGAGTTTTATGGATTTACTTAACCAAGGTAGGTAGGTAGGTAGCTGGGCTAGGGGGATATGGTAAGATAGAAATAGGGTAGGGTAAGGGTAGGTCAAAATTTAATACTTAGTGTTAGGTAAAACACTAAAATATAATGTTTAATGCTATGCTTTTAGGCTAGAGAGTAGATTAGGATGAAAGACTGAGTGTTAATACTCTTTGTTGAGGTCTAGGATGCCATGCCTATAAAAGAGTGGTGGCACATGGATGATGTGGGCTTGGGTGAGATATGTATATCAAATAGAGGGTGAGGAGGTAGATGACATGACAAATATGTTCTATGGTGATGATCATACTCAGGCATGATACCATGTAGGTGGGTTCATTTACAACCTATTATAATAGATGGTTCCAATAGATAAATTCCTAATAATGATGATGATTGCATTGATGGATTTTGTGTTACCTGACTTAGTTAGGGGTTGTTTCCTTTGGCTTTATTAGGTATCTTAGTTGAGATGTTATTGGGGAGGATTGTATTTATCTTGGCCCCAATATTATTAGTATAGATATACTATGAGCTCTAGGGTTTTAGACACCGTAGGTAGTACATGATTAGTGTTAGCTTTATTCTTCACTATTGGGCCTTTGATTACATTCAAGTACTGAGAACCCTAGAATTGTTGATAGAGGGTTATCTATCAATGGATTATATAGTGGGCTTCCTCTAATGGAGGAAATTTAGAGCTATGACAAGGGAAATTAGAGGAGCTAGAGATATTGAGTGGTTTCAAGGGGAATTAGATGGATTAGTAGTTGGGTACATGATATGGAGGCCCTACATTGGGTGGCCATAGTGGGTAGGGCTTAGATATCACACCCTAGGTCTAGAGAGCTGGTGGTGGATATATGGCCATAAGGAGGGTAAGGATGAGTTTCTCCAATTTGATCATGTGTGGAGATAGTTTATGCTTGTTTAGGTGATCCCACTTAATTTCCCTAGATATAAGAGAGAGGAGGTGGAGTTTGTTACCTATACCCTAACCACATGAGGTTGTGCTTGATTTTGAGGGGTTATCAGTAAGGGCTCTTATTGATGATGTAGGCATTGATGATGGTTACATATCCTGGTATCAAGGTAGGTATGCTATGGTAGACTTTAGATGGGGTGATGGGGTTCAACAACCCATGGATGTAGATCTAGCCTAGGTACCAACTTAGGCATAGGGAGATGGATAGACAATAGAAACACTTACTAAAACACAAGCCTAGGTTAATGTTTTATAGGGATAGATGGATAAATTATAGGGATAGGTGGCCACACTATAGGGATAGGTGGTCACTTTTTAGGGTCAGGTGTAGTCTTTTATAGTTGAGAAAGACTATGCATATGTTTCCCTTGCCCTAGTTACAAGTGAGTAAGATTCCATGAGGGAATCTCTTATAGGGATAGGGGCAGCTATAGGAGCACCCAATTTAGTGCCTAGAGCATGCTACTTATCCACTATATGAGAGCTTAGATATTATGAGGCGATGGTGCTAGATTAGTTTTCCCAGGCCATGAGATATGTACAATATACAATTAGTTTGGCTGATGGGGTAATAACAGCTACTATAGGCTAGTGGATAGCCATAGTTGGACAAGTAAGGGCTTTAGGGGGATCAACACTAGGTACAAGTAGAGGTGTGAGACTAGATGGGGTTAGTGGTAATGGTATAGGGATAGTTAGGGCCAGTGGGGGCCCATGATTATGATTAGATATGTGATTTTAGGACATTATTTTGATATTAGCATGCATGCCAATGTAGTGAGATGTATATTTTGTTGAAATAGAGTTTGATGCATTATTACATGTATTATTTTTTATTATTCAATGTATATGATGTATGATATTCAATGTTTTATATATGATGGATGTCTATAGTTTATGATGTTCATGTTTGTGATTTATGGTCATGGATGCTCATGATTAAGGTTATTTGACTTAGTAGTTTAGGCATGTGATGTTTACAAAGTTGAATTATGATGTTTTAATTCTACTCATGGTTATGATAGGATATGTTAAGGATAGATACATGTTATGGCTCATGTTTATGGTTATATGGATTGAATGGTGAATGGTATATGCTATGATGTTTTGCTCATTGATTTGGTTTATGGTGTAAGAAAATGTTTATAGGATTACACAATGTGATGGATAGGTTAATGTTTATGGTTTGTTGTTATATGTTTACATTGTGCTTGGCTCATTAATAAATAGATGTTGTTATGCTTGCTAATATTGTTTGTGATGTTTATGTTTTTTTTATGATGTTTATTGTTCATGTTCATAGAAGTAGGACTACATAAACTAATACAAGATGAGAGAAGGAACACAATGCCTTTTTTAGTGGTAAGGACTGACATGAAACCTAGAAGTTGGATTGACTTAGTGAAAATAATCCTTTAAAATGCTTCACATTAGCATACTTATGTTGATAAACATGTATCTTAATCATATTATGTCAAGTAAGCTCATAGTCCCATGTGTATGATATATGGAGGGATAGTGGGTCAAAATAGAACTGTTAGTGAGGTTAGTATGCCTTTTCTGTAGGTGTCCAAATAGGTAGTATAAACAGGCCTATGTACATATATAAAGTATAGACTAATTGATGTAGGAAATCTACCAAGGAAAGTTGATTATGGCTTGTAAAATTTATTACTATTTATGAGAGTCAATTGTGGCTTCAAAAAAAATTTGCTTTTACTTCTAATAATTACATTTTCCTTTTACTTTTACTTTTTGATTTTGCTTGTGGGTCATTAAAGCTGATTAGTGTGGGAAGCTTCTAAGAAATTGATAACTTTGACAAATTATTTATCCATCCATCCCTTATGGGAGTGGTTTGTATTTATATGGTTATTTCAAATGATTTTTATACATATCCTTTAAGGGATCAGTCCACCTTACATTTTGCAATTTCAAAATAAGTTTTCAACAACTATCCTTCAAGGGAGTAACTATGCATGCTAAGGATGACCCATGATTTGTTTTTACTATTTTGATTTTTTTATTGCTATTGATTGGATTTAATTAACACATAATTTATCATACATGCTCAATGGATTACCTTTATGAAGATAAAACTAAGCTAACATGATGGTTCAGTAGGAGAAAAAGAGGTATAGGTGGCAATGACCATATGAGCCTATCTCAAAGAGATGGGAAGTACTATGAGAGTCATACTGTGGATAGAGATATGGTATCCACAATTCAAGATTAGGCTATAATTGTGATGGATAATCACATGATTCAGTTATAGTTAGTTTCCCCTAAAAGTAGGGAAATGAATGTGGTTGTAAGGGATGAGATTATAATAGACAAATAGGGATTGGTGATCCCTAATTAATAATAAAAGGGATGTAGATGTGAAGTATTGAGGGGCTTAGGTTTTAGTTTACCTTCAAAGGAGGAAAAATGATAAGCTCCTGATCCATACTTATGGGTAATGATGTAGGGTTCAAGCCAATTAAAAGAAAATTTTCCCCTTTTTATTTTCTCCATATTAGTGACATGTTGGTTTTCCTTGAGGACAAGATCTCCAATGTTGAAGTCTTATAATTTTAAGTGTTTTTTATAAGGTCAATTAATTCACTATTGATAGACATGAGGGTGGGAAAGAGTGGCTAAATGATGCTTGTCAAGTAGCTCAAGCTAAGATAAACATTTTTTTATGGTAATCATCTTCTAAAATAAGGTTGCACAAAGATATACGAAGAGAAGGTATTTGGATATCAAGAGGATAGATAGCCTAGGCTCCAAAGATAAGAGAATAATGTGTAGCACCAGTAGGAGTTCAAATGCTAGTATGATATGCCCATAGGGAAAATGGAATGTGCAAGTGCCAATCCCAACTTGAGGCATTGACCATTTTGGTAAGCATGTTGTTAAGGTTTTTGTTAGAAGCTTTAGCTTGTCCATTTTCTTATGGGTGATAGGGTGATGAAAAGCTAAGTTTAATGCCAAATACATCACAAATGCCTTGAACCTATTTGTTTTTGAAGAATTTTCCATTATCGATGATGATCCTATGGGGAACACGAAATAGTAGATGATGTGATGGGTGATGAATTTGATAATATTTTCATCTTTTGTCAAGACAAGGGGAATAGCCTCCACCCATTTGGTGAAATATTCAATTACGATAATGATATAATGATGTCATTATGAAGAGCTGGGGTTCATTTCTCTAATAATGTCAAGACCCCATTATGAAAAGGGCCAAAAGTCCATAGAGATTTGAAGGCTATGCTAGGTTCATGATGCAAATTAGCATTTTGTTGACATTTGACATAATATTTCACATAATCACAACAATCTTAGTTAAGGGTAGGCTAGTAATAGCCTAGGTAAAGGATGTGTTTAGCCATAAAGAGTCCACTAAAGTGGCCCCCATAGATGCCATCAAGTGTCTCTTTGATGGCATGAGAGGCTTCTAGACCATAGAGGTAACAAAATAAGAGGCCATCAAAACCATGTTTATATAAGATTCCCCCCATAATGGTATAATGAGAGGTGATTTAAACAAATGATCAATAGGAATTCCTATAGAGACCTGAGGGGACTATGTCAAGGTGAAGGTAGTCAAAGGTTTACTGATACTAGAGGTCAAGCAAAATCTCTTCCACACTTAAGATGGTTAGAGTGTCTGACTTGGTGTAGGAAGGCTCAATGAACTAATGGACAATGACCAATAATTTGGATTCTAATGGTACTGATGGGATTTGAGAGGCAAGTGAAGTCATGGTATTATTAAATTTATTGGTAGATCATGCGGTGGTTTAGATATGGTAGCATTCAAATGATGCTAGGATTTTTGTAACTAGTTATCTATATAATTGTATCATTTCATTCTTACACTAGTAAATGATGTTGACTTGGTTAACCACAATCTAGGAGTCTCTAAAGATATTGATTGTTTTGAATCTTAAGGATAAGGTGGATTGGATACCTATTACTATGGCTTCATACTCAAACATATTGTTGGTTCATTTGAAGTCAAGTTTAAATGACAAAGGAAGTGGTACACTAATGAGGGAGATAAGGATGATATCAGCTCCCCCACCATGCTGACACTTAGAACCATAAAAAAACATGGTTATTATGTTGGTGAAATATAATTGAGATATACTTACAATTGACTCATCTATAAATGTAAGAGGGGGAGGCTGGATTTTTGTTATGGGTTCCTCAACCAATTGGTCAACAATTACTTTCCCATTGATTGATTTATGCTAGAGGAACTCAAGGTCGAACTTAGCTAAAAGCATGAGCCACATAGCCATACATTGGTTTTGGTATGGTTTGGAGTGCATGTATTTGAGGGAGTTAGTATTAGTTATTATAAAAATTTTGTGGTTAAGAAGGTAGTGGAGAAGTTTGGTGGCCATGAAGACTAAGGCCAAACATAGTTTCTTGGTATGTGTGTAACAATTCTTATATTTGACAAATGTGTGGCCAATTTAATAGATAGATTGATCTTTATGTTTTTCATCCTAATGGGTAAGAATTGCCCTAATGGAGTGGGATATGGTAGAGATATAGAGGTAGAAAGGTTGGCCATCCTTAAGAGGTGTAAAGATAGGTGGATATAGAAAGTAATCTTTGAATGTATTAAAGGACTTTTAACAATTGCCATTCCACTTGAAAGAGATGTCCTTTTTCAAGATTTGGAGTAAGTTTTGACATTGATCAGAGAGCTAGGAGATGATGTGATGAATAGATTAAGGCTTCCCCTGTGAGCTATGGAGTTGTTTAAAATTAGTTTGAGGTAGAGGTAGCATCTCAAGGATGGCTTTGATTTTGGCCAGATCTACCTCGATTCTTCAAAGCAAAATACTGAGGTTGAGAAGTTTGCCTCACAAGACCCCAAAAATACATTTCTTAGGATTGAGTTAGATGTGATAATGGATAAGTAGCTCAAAGATAATCTTGAGAATTACTAAGTGGTCTTTGTAAAGCTTGGACTTCTTAAGAAGGTCATCCATATAGTCTTGGATGATTATATGGATACGATCATGAAAAATATAGGTCATGACACATTGGTAGGTTGCACCAGTGTTCTTAAGATTGAAGGGAATGAATCTATAATAGAAAGTCCTCCATGGGGTGATAAAGGCAATTTTGATTTTATCTTTAGGGGTAATTAAAATTTGATTATAACTCAAGAATCCATCCATGAGGGACAACATCTTATGTCCTGCTATAAGATCAACAAGTTGGTTAATGTTAGGTAGAGGGAAGTCATCCTTTGGGAAGGCAAGTTTGAGGTCATGAAATCCCACATAGATATATAGTCCCCCAATGGTTTTGGTAATAGGTATGATATTTAAAACCCATTGGGGATAATCATTGGGTTGAATAAATTTGATAGAAAGGAGGCATTGAGTCTCTTCTTTGTTAAGGAGGGCTATGCAAGGATGCATTTAGTGAAGTTTTTCTATAACATGTCTAGAATCATGATTTTTTAGAATTTTGTGAGTGTAAATGGCTAGGTCAATACCAGGCATATCGGCATATGACCAAGTGAATATAATACTATAGTTTTGGAGGAACATAGAGAAGTCCTACAGTTCCTCAGGGGTGAGGGTTTGGCCAATATTGATGACATGGGGGTTGTCCAAAGTTACCAAGTCAATATCTATGGTATATTAATTCAACATGGTTTAGGTTTCTAAAGGTAAGGAATTATGGATGGAGGAATCAGGTACACCAAGGTAGGTGAGAATAAAATCATCATCCTAGCACTAAAAAGTGTGAATGGTAGGAGATTATTATCCCACAAGTTAAATATGTGTCAAAGGGATGGATATGGATGCCCCTTCATTTTTATAATTTAAAGGGATAAGGGTAATAATCTTGAATAAAAAAAATTTAGGCAGGATGATGTCCTCATCCTCACCCACAGGTGGAAGGGGTGTTGGTGAGGAAGGGGTCTCTTCTTCAACAATGATAGGGGTAATTTATTTGGATTTATTCTTATTGGGTAGAATTAATTTAAGGACATGATTCTCATGATGATTTTGGGTCTTAATTGAGGTCAATTTATGTGGGCCAAGCTCATATCATCCTAAACCAAATCCCTTCTAAGCACATCTATGAAGGTATAGTTTGGCAAAGTCTAGGTTGTCCAAATAAGAGAAGGTAGAGGTGAATGGTTGAGGTGGAGAGGGAGTGATGGTAGTGTTAAGTGAATTTTCAATTCCCCTATAGATAAATTGGGTTTGATAGCTCAAAGGCACAAAGTGGCTAATGGATCCAATGTTAGGGTCATAACCTAGTTGGTTGTTGAGTTTTCCATATTCTTGGGTAGTGAGGAGGGCATAAAAGGTGAGGAGATGGTATTATCCAAGGGTAAGGAATTTTAATGTGGGTTTTAAAGGGTCAGTGATGGGTATCTAGTTTGTGAGGATAGATAGACTAGTAGAGGCCTTAGTGGAAGGGGAAGAAGTAATGGCTTCAGATTTTATGTGTGAAGGCTTGATGCTAGTTGTTTGTAGTGCTTTGGATGGAGGTAGAAGAATATTATTAGGTCAATAGGTCATATTACATGCTAAAAAAGGGATAGGGTTAGCTTGTATGGTAACAACTTGACCTTGGTGTTTAAACTTGACACAATGGTGGAGGGTGGAAGGTACACAACCTATGGCTTGGATCTAAGGTCTCCCTAGCAAAACATTGTACTAGAATTCACCTTTGACTATATAGAATATTCTAAGGAGCATGTGAGGTCCTATCTAAATATGAAGGATGATGATTCCCAAGGTAGTGGTCATAGTTTCATTAAAAGATCTAAGAATGGCTTAAGTTTTGGACATGAAATTATTTGATAGCTTTAGTTACTCATAGGCATGGGAAGAGATGATATTGATACTAGCTCCCTCATTAATCATAACTAATTTGATGTGGGTTTGGTTGATGTGGGATATAATAAAAAGAGGGGGACCTAGGTCTTTAGGGTGGATAGAAGGTATCTCTGAGTCCTTGAATGTAACAAGGGTGGAGAGTTGGAGATTACCAATGAAGGCTTATATGGGTTGGGAATCCATGATCTAACTTTAATGTCCTACATAGCCTTGATCATGGCCTGGCAATGGTGAGGTGAGGTGAAAATGAGATCATAAAGGCTCATTTTAGTGGGGGTCTAGTGGAGTTATTTAAGGATGACCCTCCTAATAGATTCAGAGGGGTTAGCCTCTAAAGTGTCTAAGATAGTGACATTGGGCTTAGATGTAGATGTGAAGGTTTGGATATGGTTTGGTGTAGGGTAAATTAGTGGGTATGTCTATGGAATAGACACTTTGGCCTTTCATTTATCCTTTTGTTGTGATCATGTGACCACATTAATGGTATGGATAGAGTGGCAAGGTGTGATGGGGGGTTGAATAGATTATCTATCACTCTGAGGTGAGAGTGGGGGATTAGGAATATGTTTGTGGCTAGTTGTTGGGTATAATGGTGGAGGAATGGATATAAGGTCATCTACCAAGAGATCAACCTCATCATAGAGTTGGTGGATAATGGCCTAGAGAACTTTGTAAATCTCCATGTCATGCCTAGGTTTCCTATGATAGGAGTATATTTAATGGTGATTATACTGGGTTGGCTTTAAACTAAAAGGATTGAAAAGTCTAATGGGAGGTAATGTGAGGTAAGAGGTCTGTTATAACCTTTAAATAATGGTTGTATAGGATTTTTATAGAGGTAAGGAAGGTTTTGAACTCATGGTTTTTGTTGGTAAGATGGATGTGTGGGTGGTAATAGGTTAGGTGAGAGATGGCTTGGGTAAGGTGGTTCAGGTAGATGGTCTTAGCCTAGGTATGTTGGTAGTTGAGGTGGTGAAATTTGGTGGTTTGACTGGTTGTAATTTGGTAAAGACTAGTGCATCAGATAATAAATGTGCTATTGTAATAAATGGTAGTGGGAGACATGTTTAAAGGGGTTTGATTTTAAATAAAAGTGGAAGGGTGAGGCCCTAATATAGAGGGAAAGGTAGAGGGTGGTAGAGGCTTAGTCATGTGTCCTTCAATGATTTGATCCTCTTGGTTGGTGTGGGTTGAGACTTGGGTATAGGCTTGGGTGAAGTTAAGTCTAATTTCAAGGATGGATGAACCAAAATTTGAGTAGGGAAGGCACTAAGAGTTTTTAAAGTTTTAGTTGTTAAGGTGGTGTATTTTTGGTTGAGTGAGAAGTTGGGGGATTGTTAGAGGTATATATTAGTTTAAGAGGTGGTGGAGAGATGATGGATTGTTTGGTTAGAGGTGTGATATAAGTTTCAACTTTGTTGATGTAGGGAAGCCCTAAATATTTATAGAAAGTGGCTCAATCCATGTCTATTTTTAATGTGAATTCTAATTTATATACTAATGTGGAAAAGGATTTGTGTACTAGTCCTAATCTATGAGTATGGATGTAATAGATAGATTTGTAAGCTAGGGAGGATGGTTGGTAGGCTGGTTGATATCTTGAGGTAAGGGAAGCAAGGTTGAGATAAATGCCTCATCCATAAGAGGCATGGGTAGAAATTCTCCTCCTTTAGGTAAAATATCCATAGGAGTAGTAGTTTGTTCAGTAGTTGGTGGAGGTGGTGAATCAGGAATGTTGATTTTCCCAGATGTACTAGTTGAGGTAGTATGTGATGATTCTAAAACTTCTATGAGGGTAGCTGGGGAGAAAAGGACTTCTTTGGTTTCACTCTCAAAATGAGGATAAAGTCACTCCATGACCTCAATAAGTGAAGCAAGGAAGGAATGGGTATATTGGTTGATTGGGTCCTCATGGGTAGGTGTATCATAAACCATGTTGACTATCTAGGCATTATGAGAGCACTCAACCTATGTGTCCTCAACATTGATAGGTTGATGGTTAGGAAAAGGTTTCCTAAAGATGTCAAGAGCTTGATTTTGAGGGGAATTGGGATTATCCAAAACGAGTTTCCCTTTTTTCATAAGACTCTAATTAATATTCTTAAAAGTATTATATTGGTTGATGTCATGTCTAGTTACCTAATGAAAAGCATAGAGGTCATTCTCATTGTACCAAGTAGGTGCTAGATGAGAAGAATCAAATTGCTAGGGAGGTTTGATAGGTGGAATTTGTATAAGGTCAGCTTTTAGTAGCTTCTCCATAACTAAGGTATAAGATTCTCCAAGTAGAGTGAATTATTTTTGGTTGTTTCAGTTTGGGTTCTTTGCAGTTTGATTAGAGGTAATGGGAGAATTTTGTTGATTGACATTGGGTAGAGGGGTGATTTTAAGGATGATGGCATTCATGGTTCCCCTTATCTTGGTTATGGTATTATCTTGGTTTTTGGGTTTAGAGGAAGAGGTTTCATTGGTCTTCAAGGTAGATTTCTTGTTTTGTAACTTCAATTTACCCTCATCTATGGCCTAGTTTTCTAGCTTACATGCCATGGTAAAAGCCTCATAAAAGTTTCTAAAGCTTTGGAAATGTAGTGTAGAAGATATATTTTTGGTACAAGCTTGATCAAAAAGTTTTATAAGTTCAAGTTGAGGTAGGGAAAAAGAAATCTGATTATCAACATTCTCTAATAGGTGACAAAATCAACAATGGACTCATCATTGAATTATCTCATAGAATAGAGGTCTGTGATAGAGACCTTTTTAGAAATGTTAATGGAAAAGTGATCCAAGGAGACTTATGCTAGTTAGGTGAAAGAAAATATGGAATGCTTGGTAAGGGTACTATACCAGTCAAGTGTTAGAATGGATAAAGACATGGGGAAGGTTCGGAGGAGAAGGGAATCATCATAATCAATCATGTATCATGCATGCCTAAAATCCCTAAGGTTTTGTTGGGGATCTTCCTTGATTTGAAATTTGGTAAGTTTTAGAATCTCCCATTGAGGAGGGTAAGGTTTGACAGGAATAGAAGGATGAATAGATTCATTACAAATTTTATCATATGATAGGATGTTATGAGCCCTTGAAATGGATGATTCAAGGTTGGTCATATTGTCTTTGAGAATTTTCATTAGGTTAGTTTGAGGTGGTGTGCCAAAAGGATTATAAGGCTAACATTGTGGTTGAGGTTGGGAAACATATTGGTAATTATTTGGAAGTTTAGAGTCTTCCACTTATTATAATGTGGATGTTAGAGGTTGGGTAGGGTAGGTGGATGATGGTTGTTGGGTAGTGGGTACACACTCTTGTGGGTTAGAGATGTATCCTAGATTGGGTACAATGGGTAACTACTGAGAAGTCCCTATAGATTGGGCATGGGTGTTAGTTGGGTTGGTGACAAGAGGGTAGGTAGTGACCTTTGTGCTAATGGGTGGTGAGGTAGAAGGGATAGATACCCCTAATCTTGGTAAAGGGGTATTGATTGATGGGTTAGGTTTGATAGAGGGGAGGTTGGTAATGCTGGTGGTGGGTGTTCCTACTTCAAGTGGGACATTATGGGTTAATGGTTGGGTTGTCCCCAAGGTAGAGGAGTCATTTTTAGGGGTAATGATTGGTTAGATAGGTTAATTCTCAGTTGTAACATCAAAGGGGTTAGTATATGAAGATGCCTGGGTTGTCAAAGGTTGGGCGGTGACCATGGAAATAGGGATACCTCCATAAGGTGGGATGGCATGCCATAAAGAGGATTTGAGTTGGAGTTAAAACTAGGATATGGTGAGAAGAGGTGTTAGTTTTGGGTTATTTATGTGATCAAAATAATTTTTATTAGAATCAATACCTCGCTTGGTACTGGGGCCTACTCCCTCACTTCACAATCCCATAATGATAAGAGTGTTTGGTGCTTAGCCATTATATATTATATCTAGAGTTTATACTCAACTAGAGAGCTAAGTTGGTTCTCCTCTTGGTAATGACCTCTAAGTAGGATCATTGGGAATGAGTAAGGTGACTACTAGGTGATGAAATCCTAGTCAGGCCTTGTATCAAACTATTTTGATGTTTGATTGATGAAAATGGTTTGGCTAGTGTGTGAAACAAGAATGGTGCTATGATAAGATTACTATGATTTAATTCAAAGTGAACTAATGCTAAAATCAAGAAATGATTGTAGTTTATTTTAATCCCAAAAGAAATTTTAGTTTCAATTATGAGCATAAATAGAGAGAAGAGCATACAAATGCAAAGAGAACATGAGTAAAGACTCTAGGTCCCACTGAGCATGACATAATGTTTAAGATTAATTTTCAACCTTTAAGGATCTTAAGAAAGAAAAGAAACTTGATACGGGTGTGGTTGAAAAACATGTTTAGTTGTGTGCATGTTGAATTAGAATTTTGTGAAGAGCTCCTCTTTGGCTTGGGAGGAAGACCTGCAAATAAGAAAACACTAAAGTGAGCTTGTTTGTTAGACATATAGTAAGGTGGATTTCCTAGTGAGAACTATATCCCAAAAGTGAGATATTCTTTAAGGGTTGTCAATCCATCTATTTTAAACAATTAAGTTGATAAAATTGGAAAGAAGACACTTGCATCAATAATATAAGATTACTGAAATCAAATACAAGAAAAAGCTTGTTCAAAAAATAGACTAAAAATGATCTAATCAGTGATAAAATTATTATTACTAGTACTAACAGGTCAGGGTTTGTCTCATAAAATTAGAAAGGGGCTTGTGAACAAGCAAGGACATAGAAAAGTGAATTTGGTTGGGTGTAATAGGGCCAAATTAACTTACTAGTTTTTGGTGCCATAGGTGACCATCATCAATCACATAACTGTCACTGGTCAAGGGTAACCATCGCTAGTTAGGTGACCATCCATGATTGAGGGTAATCATCACCAGTCAGGTAGTCATCATTAGTTGCCTATCAATGAATCTAAAAGTGAAATTGGGGTTTGGGTTTGTTGATTAATGTGATCTAGAAAGTGGATTATGGGAGATATCTTAGGCTTAGAACAAAAACCTAGTAAAAAAATATAAGAAAATGAATACTTGTCTTACTATAAACTAGTTAGTGGGTGGTTAATGTGGATTTGCCTATTGGTGGAATCTAGGTTGATTCTAGTAGTGTAACGATACTTTGGATCTTAGTGGAGGGTAAACTACAAGTAGGATCCCTATGTGATTGTTGATAGCACTTGATAATGCAAATTAACTTGATTAACTTGCAAAAAGAGATTTTGGATATAAAGAGATCTTGATAATAATTGTAGATGGTTTGACCTCTCAGGGCTTTCTCTCTTATAGGCACAAGCAAGAGGTGGAAGTGGTTGTCTAAACTAGAATTGAAGAAGGCTTCTAAATATAAGTCATCCATGAAAAGGTGTCACAACTATATTTAGAATATCATATTTAGAAAAGCAAGGTGGTGGTTTGTATGTAGGTTGCATGCTGAGTTTAGGCTATCTAACTTGACCATCACTAGTTAGGGTGACCATCACCAGTCACCCTGACCATGATTAGTCAAGGACCTAAGAAAAATATAGGTTAAAATGGGTGAAAAGGTGAGTTAAGCTAACCAAGTGACTAACTTACTCTAGATTAGGTAAGTAGGTTAGGCTAGATAGGTTTATCAAACTTATAGGTGTCATCAATGGAGGATCAAGAGAAACTAAAGGTATTATGATGACTAGGACCATGTATGTGGTTTTATAGTGTCTAAAACATGCTCAAGTATATGATATATATAATATATTTACAAGGTTACATGTCCAAATGGATCATGCTTATAAATGAGTTTGAGATATAATATGTCAACCATTATGCCGTAAAGAGACATGTACTTGTAGAATAGCTTGTTGAAGCTCCCCTTGATGATATATAAATGATGACTTTTCATTTCATAAATGAGTCCATTATGACTATCATTGAAACACCTCATGAGGAGTAGAACTGGAAGTTGTATTTTGATGGATCATTCACAACACATGGATTATGGGTAGGCCTATTTTTTATTACACCATAGGGGGATCTTATCCCTAGATCATTATGTATCATCTTTCCTTGTACTAACAACATGACTTAATATGAAGCACTCATTGTAGGGATTTAATGGGTAGTACAATGTAATATTCATTATCTCAAGATTTATGGTGATTCTTAGTTACTCATCAATTAGGTTATAAACCATTTTTATACCAAGGATGACAAGTTGGTATCATATAAGGCCATGATTGGTACTTTCAAATAGAAAATTGTAGATATATAGTTTGAGCACATACCTAAGGCTAGTAATATAATAAAACATGCCATGGCCACTATTATCTCTTTGATATTTCATACTAATAAGGCAAAATAATACCAATTCCTTGTTGAAAATATTCTAATGCCATCTCATGAACCTTGAACCATCACAATGACCTATTATATTATTGGTCTCAGCTCTATATGGTATTTATATCTTTTCACCTACCTTCATGACCAAATTCTACCACTAGACCTATCTTGTAAAAAAATTAAGGCCTTTACCTACCAAGCCACATGATATACCTTACTTGGACCAACCCTTTACCACTACAACTTTGATGAAAATCTACTTCATTGTTTAACTTTAGTAGAATCAACACTAGCATTATGGGGAGTTCATGGAGTATGTGGAATGCACACAAGAAGGGCCATCCTATCTAAAAATATCCTACGTGTTGGGTATTATTAGCCAATTATA
Source organism: Torreya grandis (assembly GCA_037957365.1). NCBI lineage: Eukaryota > Viridiplantae > Streptophyta > Pinopsida > Cupressales > Taxaceae > Torreya > Torreya grandis. The sequence goes on from JARHVA010006271.1 coordinate 928,104, forward strand.
GATGTAGATGCAATTGTTTACATCAAATGATGTGATAAATGTCAAAGGCATGCCAATCTAATTCATTCCCTAGCAAAAACACTAAAACTAATTATTACACCATGGTTGTTTTCTATATGGGGCCTCAATCTCATTGGGATGATAAACCCAACCTTTTATTATGGTCATAAATACATCCTTACCACTACTAAATATTTCACTAATTGGGTTGAAATTATACCCCTCACTTATGTGATTGGAAATTTTTTTTACAAATTCATATTCAACCATATCATTTGTTGTTATGGTATACCATCTAATATTATATCTTATAATGGTGAATCATTTAGAAACAAGGATGTCAAATAACTATGTGCCAAGTATAACATTACTTTACATTTTTCTACTATATATTACCCACAAGCTAATGGCCAAGTATAAGCATCCAACAAAACCATTGTCAACATCCTTAAAAATATTATCAATGACATTGGCTATGATTTTTACCTCCAAATCTTCCACACCCTCTAGGCATACCACCCTAATTACCATACCCTAATAGGATCCACTCCTTATTCCATTTTTTATGGCATTGAGTTCATTCTTCCCATTGAGGTCAAGTTACCTTTTTTATGCATATTATTAAATCATGTTCTGGATGATGAATATTATTGAGAAGATCACTTCTAAGAGTTGTAGTTACTTGATGAGAAAAACATGGTCACAGTCAATAGCCTTCAAGCATACTAGAACAGACTTTATGGCTTTTATAATTAATGGGTCAAACACAATGAATTTGAATTTGGTGATCTTGTTCTCAAATAAAACCAATAGAATATCATAACCAAGAAGAAGCACAAGGATAATTTAAAACCCAACTAGATAGGCCCATACATCATTATTATAAACTGTGGCTCTAGAGCATACATGCTCACTACACCAGATAGAGATGAACTTGATGATCCAATTAACATTATACACCTCAAGCATTACTTTACTTGAGAGACCTAAAGTATTTTCTATGAGGCACATTTACATTGTACCATAATATCAACATTATTATTTATACCACATGCCATTATACCATAGCTTTTTTTATCAATTGAGTTATTTTTACCCTCCCTACCTAACTCCTTTGACTTTAGTTCCATTGCATTATTTCCATGAGCACTTTCAATGAGAAGATTTTGATCAATTTTCAGCAATTGATTCTATATTCTAGATAGAGGCTATATTTTGGAGTAGTATGATAGTGGTTTGGTAGTTACATCATCCATTTCTAAGCTCATCTTGATTATAAATACCTTTGGTCAAATTAGTGTATCACCATTATGCTACTTATTATAACTACCTATGGGAAAATTAGTATCATTGACCTATGCCATTATTTCCTAATAATAACTTCCTATCAGAAAATTAGAAACAACACCTTTATCATTCATACCTTGAAGTACCACCTTGTCATTACTATGGCATACTATGTCATTTGCCTACTTTTCATAGTTTATGAATTTGTTGCTACCTAGTTAGATTCATCCACTTTAAGGTGTAACTACAGTGACCTGGGGTCCCATCCTAAATCCATGTAGGCAACACTCGATTCACATTAAGTTCATCTCAGTCACCCTTGGCCACGCTATCACATTTTTAAGATTAATTTCAAGTTTTAACACTCTTTTCATTTTTATAGCTTAGACCTTTTAATATCTCATAATCCTCTATTAAGTTGATATGTTTATAAAATTTCAAAAACATTTGTACAAGGTCTAGAAAATCCTAAACATTAACCATTTGTTTTTCTTAAGGATTATAGGATCCCTAGCTATGTCACAGAAGCCACTTGTCACTTAGTTTCCCCATCCTTACTGGCTTAACATCTCATGCTCTCACCATTTTATGAGACCATTCTCACATTCTTCTATAACACAATTATGTTTTCCTTCTCATCATTTTATTTTATCCCATCTCCTGGTAGAACAACATTTTGATTGAAGTTCTTGTTGGATATTACATCTATGTAACTATGTAGGTAGCATCCAATTTCCAAGTGCATCTAGATTTAGCTCAGTCACCCCTTCCTTTTATTCAACTCCCCCCATTTTATTTATCTATTTCATTAGCTCATATAGTCTAGGGGCATGTTGTACATAATCTTATGTGTTCTCTATTTACACTAACATTGTATTTAACCATTATTTGTGTTTGTTTCATGTTATTTTATTATGTTTTATTCTATTTTTGTTTGTTTTGGTATTTGGCATTTTTGTTTGTTTATTCGTTTGCCTATTTATTTTCTTTTGTTGTTGTGCCTTGATTCAATCTATATGCATTCATTAGTTAATTCCTTGTGTATTGTTATTGAATCCGTCCTCATATGTTAACATTTTCAACATGGTTTTTATCATTGGTGCATTTTTATTTATTGTATATTGGATCATGTGTCATTCCTTATACATATTTTGGATATATTCTCATGGTGTTTTATATCATGATGCATACCATCACATGTTATAATAAAAATCAGCTCAGGAAGTCTTACAAGCAATGCCACTACAATATATCTCCTTGGTACCTAAAAAATTCTTGATCTACCCAAATCATTCCAAGTACAAATTAAATTAATAAATAAAAAGTTTTAATACTTGATAGTTAGGATGTGTATATCCATGCTTGTATGTTGCCTAAATTCATATTTCTCCTCTGTACCAATTTTACATCATCCAGGTACCAGTGATTATAATTGCCTCTAGGAAAATCATTATGTAACATCCCACTTGTGATGCCAATGATTTTAACCACCTCTAGGAAAATCAACATGTATCATCCCACCCACATACCCAATTATTATAACCACCTATAGTCAAATCATTATGTTTCAATCTATCTGGAGGTTAATTATTATAACCACTTATGAGCAAATTGGTATCTTTTTTCTACCTAACTAGGGCATGTTTTCATTATGATAATACTTATAACAACCTTTAGGAAAACCATTTTATCTATCTTCCCAATTGGGGTATGTTTTTATCCTACCAATTATTATAATTTCCTATGGGAAAATCACTATTTTTCCTTTTCATGATTATAACTACCTTTGGGAAAATCATTCTATTATTACCCTTTTCCTTTTGTCAATGATTATAACTGCCTTTGGGAAAATCATTATCTTTTTTTCCTACCTATGTTGATTATTATAACTACCTATGGGTGAATCATCCTATTTATCTACCCAACTAGGGTAGCTCCTAGCCACTAATTATAACTATTTATGGGAAAATTAGTCTTTTAGACCCCATTTCATCTCTTTGGTCCCATGATTTCCTTATTTTTAACTTATTACTGATCCTTTTTATTGATCATTACCTCAAATGGGAATCTATAGTTCATCCATTTTCATTGAAGTCATAAGCATATAAGACCTTTTCATTAGTTGTGAAGACATTACTATGCCTATATCTTGAAATGCCTTCCAAAATAGGGGTAAACTATAAACACTTAAAAAATTGGTCACAACTAAATTCCAACCAAACTTTAGACCAATTACTACTAACCATTACAAATTAAGCTTAAGAATCACTAAGAATACTAAATTTTCTTGTGCATCATTCATCAAAGCTTAGAATCACATTGAGGCATCCCTATTTGGGGTATTATATCATATGCAACAATAAAATTTCATGGATTCATCCCTAATCACCTTGTGACATCATAACTATAAATTTTGCCTATGGACCTATTAACTAGGGCACTTGCACACGCAATATAACTTTAAAATAGATAAAAGGATAATCATAATCAAATAAAAAGTTAAACAAGATTAGATGCCTAGATGAATTATCCATTTGCAATTAATGAATATCTAAAAAAAGAAATTCAAAAATTTGAAATATTATATCCTTTCATCATTGCCTTTATGAGTTTTCAAGCTTTTTGAAAATATCCTAAAATATCTAATTTTAGATTCATGCTTATTAATTGCAAATCATAATTACTTGATAACTATTAACTCAATTCGAGTTAGTTTTAACTCACCAATGGTTAGTTTTAACCCATTCCAAGACTAAAATAAACCCTAACTCACATTAGGTGAGAGTTAATTCCTAATTCTTTAAATACAATGCCTTGTCTATTGAACCATAAGCTATTTTGGTGCAAATTTATTATGTATAAATGACTTCAAAGCTTGCATATTATAGAGTTATTATTCAATATTTTCTCCATATAATGAATGTGAGTAATGTTACCATTCCCAAATCCTAATCCAAGAAACATCAAATCCAAGGTGCCAAGGAGAGAAGGAGACAATAAACCTCCATTTTTATAGACTTCTTGATGCACAAGCTAAGTAAACCACTCAATAAAGCCATTTGGAGCTCCCAAGGAAGGTAAAATAATTATTATCTTTTATGTTTTTATTATTCTTTCATTTAGTTTTTATTGCTAATCTCTCCCTAGTATATAGGTAAGGAGTTTAAGTGTTAGTGTGTTTATTTGAGTTATATTACTTTAAATAACATAATACTAACATCCTCTCCTAGATTCTTTAATCACACCACCTCTTAGGCCAACACTTTATTAACTCCCCTAAGAGAATAATGAAGAGGGAAAAACACTTCTCCATGTTGTTTTTTAAATGTTAATAGTTTAATGGCATTGAGGCTTTGGTTCACATTCTAAAATCATTATTAAGCCACTCCTTAGGCTATCTAATATAAATTATGGGTCATCCAATGATAGCTTGATTCATAATATATTCCCTAAAGGAATAAGAAGCTAGGGGTAAAAAATATAGTTAGAAGGATATCTCATTTGAAAAATGCAAAATAGTCCCTATTGATCTTGTGCATAGTGGGCCTAGCCCCTTTCATTGTCATCATGATTTATTTGTATCTTTTTCAATGATTTTAGATGTAAAATATTTGCAATGATAGTTGTAAATGGGATCCACTTCTTGTATGAAGGACCTTATTCCATGCTATAGAATGACATCTTTTAGACATTTTAAAGGGTTGGATTTTTAATTAAAACACAAATAATTTAAAAAATTATTAAGAAAGTTCATCATGTCTTCTTTGTTTTTCTAAGAAATCCTTCTTCATTTCTTAGTGCAAATGTGGTGGTTATTTCTAGGATTATAGAATGAATATTGATTATTTTAAGTGTGCTTTGTTAGGATAATTAAATAACTAACTTGATAAATCTTTGTGTCTTATTATTTTTATCTAAATGGTTATACATAAATGTGTGTATTTTTAAAATTTTTATGGTTATTCATCTTATGAAATAACATTACAAGTATTATGCTCACTAGAACTTCCTCTTTAGATTCCCTACCATGTCTATCTTAGTTTGAGACCAAATAAATTTACGTAAATAGAGGAAATATTTAGTAATATTATTAGATGGCCCATGAAAAAAATAACACCCCCACCAAGTTTGAGAACCTATTTTTTCCCCTTATTCTCTTATTTTTGTGTTTCTTTTATTTGAACAACTCTTATAATTAGGAATCATTATTAATATTCATCCTAGGAAGATTAGAAAGGACCTATATTTTTAGTATAGTTTTGGATGTAGGATTGATCTCTCTATATGGTAATATTTGAATACTCTCAAATTCATTTAAAATATGATACATAGGAGAGCCATAAACTATAACTCATGCCCTAGATTATTTTTTATAATCATAAAATAAGAGTGATTTATCCCATTCATTCCCCTAGGGATATGTGCTTAAAACACATAAAAAATATGAAAAATATAGTGTTAGAAAGAGGGCCCACTCTAAAATATTTTACCATATATATATAACACATTCCTTAAGGTATTATATGATCCTAAAACAACCTAAATACCCTTGTACATATCACTAAGTCTAATTCAAACTCATGTTTATTATTATTCCTATTGACTATTTTGACAACAAGTTAGAACAAGTCAACCCCCTAAAGTATAAAACCTGATATATGAGTATATTAAAATGTTATAGGGTGTGTCATGGTCAATTTGATGTTATTTAATATGATTTTAGCCTTGGTCATGGTCAAATTTAGTCCTAAGTCATTTAATGTCACCTAAGGGGAATATTTGAGACATTTATGAAGGTATTATGGTTTTATTAGGTAGGAAAGTGTTCCTAACTATTCCTAAAATTAAAATATGTTATAAATTTTTATTCATTTTTATTACCTAATTTAAACTTGTAGGTACTACATTGGAACAAGAATACAAGTGGAAGTTTGGGTAGTTTTGGTATTTATACAGATTTTAAAGAAGTGTGGCACATGTGGAAAACTTGTTGAATGGATATTTAGATTTTATTACTTCATTCCCTACTTGATCAACATTATAAGTCCCAAAAATTGTCCCAGACAATTATTCTCCTCCATCTCTCCATTAGGCATGTAAATCTGGTAAACAAGTCATCTGATGGTATGGCTAGTAGGAGAGGTTCCAAGACAAATGACCTTGTGGGGTTTTAGTGCACTTGGTATGATTCACATTAATGGCATGATCTCAAAGATTGGTTTCTCATGCCTCATGAACCATTATTAAGAAGTTGAATATCTCAATTTGCATACTAATACCCACACCCTATAAGTTTTCTTCTTGTATGTATAATCCAATTAGTGAATGTGTTTATAAAGGATTTAGAACTCCTTATCTCATGTTTTTCATCTTTTTTCTCATGTTTATAGGTGATTTCATGGGCCAAACATAATAAGTTATAGGTAAGAGTACCATTGCTATATTATAAATAGGTTTTCACCATTTACATAGGTTTCATGTCCTTGTAGTGGCTTTAAAAGAAGGTAATATGTTTCATTTCATTTTTCCCATGTATTGGAAACCACCTCTTCTTCCAATATTAGTTCCAAAGGTTCTCACATGGAATTGCAGTCAATAAACATATAATACAATTGAAATTTTGCATGATTGTCATATATAGTCAGCTAAACGAGGTGAATGAATATTTGAGAATTTCATGAAGATGAAATGAGTGGTTTTAAAAAGTTATTCACCTCCTTATAACAATATTAATTAGTCTAATCCCTCCAAGTGGTATATGACTGACTGTGACAACTATTTTTTCTTATATACATAGGCTTTTACACACTAAGGCATACCTACAGGTTCCCCACATGAGATAATCAAGTTGAAGTGAAACATGTGACTTTTTAAAAGTAATTTAAGGTGGAGAGGATCCATTTGGAGACCTTAAGAAAGTATAATATTGGTTTTAAGGCCATAACCATGCACATTGTTGATGACTTACTTTCACTACCATATGTACTAAAATGACCACATATAGGTGGCTCTCACAAAGACTTGAAAAGTGTTGTACATAAGTATTTGAACATATTTGAAACCTTACTTAAGGTGAAAAATCAATAATGAGTTAATGGAGTGATAGGGAAAATTGAGGGTCATATGCATATATAGAGATGAGTTTAAGGAACCAATTACCTTAAAATCTAGAAATAGAGACCTAGTCTTTATTTTGATAATTTTCATGATGAAACACTCTAAGGTGCCAACTAATATAATGCTTCCACGATGTAGTATAGGTGAAAGAGTATTTAGTTGGCATAACAAAGGGTTATTTGGAAAAATGATTATGATTATAGAAGACTCATATACCATGTATTCTTTCACTATATAATGTTAAAGTTCTTTGCAGTGGTTGAGTTCAAATAGCCTTATCATCCTATGACACATAGTAGACATATAGTTTGAATATAAATGAATTATTTTGTATGAAGGTGTTACTAGAAGCTCAAGATACATTTAAATAAGTTTAGGTACATCTTTTTTTACCAAAATTATCACCTACAGGACCTCCTTTTGGGCCCAAGAAAGTATACCTACAGGTTTTCAAGAAAGATAACATATATAACTTGAAGGTTGAGTGCTACCTTCTAGTTATAAGCATGACATGGGTATGTTTCAATTATTAAATAAATCCAAAATATTCCAAGGAGGCATAAGCATGAAATGGATGCATGACATTCTACATGTGTATCTTTGCCTCAAAAGATAACCTGCAATTAACTATAGGTTGATAGTGCACTAAAGTCTAATAGTCTAAAGACTAGCCTAACATATGCATAGTGAGAATAATTAATAAGAACTATGAAGTGACATTGATGAATCTAAGGAAACATATAACATAAAATGAGGTATTATATGCAAGGTTTACCTATAGATAGATATTTTTTAATAGGAAACATAATGCATATTTAACCTACAGACTTGTCAAGTTAGAAGGTGTATCTTGAAGAGATAGCAAGGAAAGTTGAGTGTTGACATACATGAGAGGACCCCCATAGTATTAGTGACCATATAATGAGAAATAAATAGAGCATATAGGGTTTTTAACATGCAATCTATAGTCCATACTTACTAAACTTGCACACAGTCATTGTCTGAGGAGTCTATCTTAGATGTTATGAGATTTGGAGGTGTTAGAAAGATATCCCAACTCTAAAATTTTGTACAAATGGTCACTATGACCTATTGAAACCTATAAAAAATTTGGTTTTCTTGAGACAATAGGTAAGTGCCCTCTATTTTGTCTAATATAGAGGGCACTCCTAGAGAGGTGAACCCTACATGATGAGTAAGAAAATGGTAAGAAGATGAGTTGGGGGTTGTTGAAACTTTGAAAGAGGATGTAAAGAGATATTTCAAGAATGAATAGACATAAAATACTCTTCAAAGTCATAATAAATACTTAGAAGTGATGGTGAATAGTCATATTAAGACTAATCCTATTATGCTTAGATTAGGACTAAAGCCCTCAAGGGGGCCTAACATCATTTATAAATATGGGTGGACATTCCAAAGCATTGGAACATGGACATGGGGAGATAAAGGTGTTTGAGAACCTTTATTCTATAGAGAATACCAAAGAGAATCCATCTTTTGTATCAAGAATATGATAGGGTATATGGAATGTAAAGGAGAGTTTGAGAAGGTAATTTTGAGAGTTCACAACTATATGAACACTTATCATGGGATATCAAGGATATAAGATGTGTTGAAGAGGATCCAAAAAACATTTAGTGGCATTTTTTAGAAGATTGAATGTCAGGATTGTATGAATAATCCTTAAGAGACAAAACATCTTAAAACCCTCTAAAACCCTTGGTAATGAACTAATGGGAAATATGAAGGAAGAAAAGGCATATATGAGGGATAATTTTATTAGGAAATGATCTTATACTTGTATATGACTCCCAAGGGATCTTTCCCATCAAATTGAGTTGTATCCTATTTATATAGACAAGGTACAAAATTAATTTTCTTGAAAAATTTGTGTGTTATGCAGGTATGGAAGGGTTTCAAAGGATTAAAATCACTTGGTGAGGTCTAATGAGACTTATAATAACTCTTAATATACATTTATTATATTATAAAATCATACAAATGCCTCTATAATCACCTTTATCTCAACTACTCTAGAATGACATAGTGAACAAATAGTGATCACCAAGTGAGAAGGTTATAAATCTTATTGGGAGGAATTTTAAGGTTTTATTGATGAATATAAGAGAATGAGGACTCTTTAAAAGTGTCATACCTTCACTTTTATATATTTTTTTGAGAAATTGATGAGCATATTAGTGCTAAATCTGAAGACAAGTCTAAAGGAGGATGATAGTGACTACGAGTAGTGATAACTCATTTCCAAAAGAATATAAGTGATTATGAAAACAAAAAACACATTTTAAAGCCTATTAATAACCAAATCCTCATATTTTAATCATATCATTTATTTATAGTATGTAATGGAGTGCTCAAATAAGGCCAAATGATGAGGGTCGTTTCTAAACAAGTAATTAAAGAGTCATATGCTATAATTGAAGAGTTTCATGCCTTGGAAGGAAATTTATCCAAAGATACATTGTATATTTTGTCTCATACTTCATTTATCTATATATTTAACTCCTTATCTCATCTTAACACATTTTATAGTGATTATTACTTCATCACCTCTCTCCTCTCTTACATTTTATAAGTACTATCCTTTTTGGCTCTTATAGATAATTTCACGCCATGTACAATGAATCCTTGATAGTTTAATGTTGTAATTTTCCTTCTAATAATACAATAAATTTGGTTTTTATTTCATTAACATCTTTTATAATTGTGCAAAGTGATGAATGGTCGAGTATAGCAATTTTATCCTTGCTTTTCCTTATCCTTTCATGTCTAGTGCAGGAAGTTATCATTCTAACAGGTTATATAGAGTGTAGATAGTGTGTAAGGCTCCAATAATGTGTAAAAGTTACCTTAGAGTTTTAAATATTCCCTCTATTCCACTTATCTTGAGTTGTCTCATGTATATCACATCTATATTGAAATACTAATATTAGAAAGCCTTAGGAATTGAAAACTAGTTTGTATGTCTTGTTCCTTAGTGAAAGAAGTATAATAGAATTGTATAAATCCTTATGGTGTATCACCCATTTATATTAGTTTAATTTCATGAATATTTTTTCCCCTTTTCCTATAAACAAACAATTAGTGTAGGTGATAAGTACTTCAAGGTAAATTCAAGGAGCTAGCCCTTAAACCTAGAGGTATAATTATATTATAAGTAAACCCACATACCTATAAGTATTCCCATGTTTAAAAAATTTGTAGGAGGATTGAAAAACATACTATAGGTTGCAAGATTTAGTGACAATAATTTTGGCATGCCTAGTGGGATCAAGGTCCAAGAGAGTAGAAAGATTGTTGGTGTATCTTTCCTCTAATCAACTTTGGGAAGAAAGAAATCTAACACAAATGGAAAATCCAAATGAAATATTCTAGTTGTAAGGATCCCAAGTATATTTTGTTGAATTTTTTGATCAAATTTTGTATCTCATTTTATTTATGAGGTTGATATGAATAGCTATGGTAAATATCCCTACTATGAATCTCTTTATCAACCTTAATATAAACCATGTTATAGCCCTCAATAATCTTATCAAAATGGTTACCAATCCTATGAGACATGGCATCCATATGGTAGCCTATTTCCTTTTCCATATGGACATCATATTTTTGGACAAACCTATGAGGAAGGCTATTAAGAAAAATTCCAAGAAATGACTTCCTATCAACCCTAATATGACCCTTCCCAAATATACCATGATGCCTATCAACCTATATAAGATACTTATGGGTCTTATAATAAATAATAATATGATCCCATTTATTGTACACAAAGATACTACATGAAAAAATATGAACTCCTAGTCCTAAAAATGGAAGCCCTTCATAATCTCCAATATCACATTCCTCTTCTTCCATTAACCCCATCTTATATCAAATATTTATTGACACTCATACCAGACTTTCTAGATAATTATGAATGGATGGGAATATGGGATGATGAGTTTGATGTAATCCTTAAATATGAGATGGAATGGTTAAAATGTGTTACTCAAATTTGTATGAAGGTGTTAAACATGGTTAAAAATGAAGAGGTAACTCAATGGGAAATCAAATAGCAACTAAACTTGGAAAAGAAGTGTTCTTAATGCTCAATAAATAGGATAAATATGTGGGAAGACAAATATCTTAAAAGTGAGCCTTATTTTGTTGAAGATCCTCAAGGAGGCTATTGGCAAGGTAAAACATCTATTGAAGTACGTGTTTTTACTTTTAACCAACACAAATTCTCACTTCCCTTTAAGCCTACTTGAGAAGTGATTTTTCCTAAATCCATTCACAAACCCTCCACCACACCTCATACCTCATATATAGCTCATGATCCTATCCAAAACCCTCCCACCTCATCCCTTCTTGAAAGAGATCCCATCTTTTCAAAAGTAAATGAAGAGGAAAAAGCTCAAGCCATAGTTGATTAAGAGGATGTCATGAGTAACTATAAAGAGGAGATCACTATAGGTACCACCATTAGTGAACACAAGTGTAAATATATATTATTGAGTGAAGAGAAAGACATTGAAGGTCCTATTGTAGCTACACATAAGGAATTTGATGAAAACATAAAGGAAGAGGTACTTGAGAAAGACCCAATACCTAATGTTCATGATGAAAAAGATATTGAACATGACAATCATGAAGAAGAAGATTTATGGAAAAAATTTCATGTCATAAATTAGTATTTTGAGTAAGTGATTAAATTTTTATCCTAAGAAGTACACAATTGATCATGAGGTTGTTTATGATCATAACAAACATGAGGTTAAGTGTGCTATCAAGAATAAAGGTGAAATTCAAGTCACTATGCAAGAAGATATAGTCATAGAAGATATTATCCTTAAGGAGAATTAAGTACCTTAGCCTGATGTTTAACCACCCTTAGATGCATTAGAACACAAGGAAGATCAGATTGATGACCTCATCTATCAAGAAGACAAAATTGAAGAGGTGGTGGTTCTCAAAGATAAGGAGAACAAGGATGATTAGAAGTAACAAATGAAACTATTTCAAGAGCTTGAATAACTTTATGAAGTTGAAGGCCAAATACATGATAAGGTGGATAAAGAGTTTTCCATGGAGGATAATGACCAAGATTGGGTGGAATATGTAGAGCTCCTTGGCAAGCTTGAAGAACTTGCAGCTAATTAAAACCTGATCTTATTGAGAACACCATAGAAACTAAGGATGTATGTCTTGTTGAACCAACATTGGAGGTTTTAATTAAGGAAACATATGAGAATTTTGATGCTATAAAAATTAAAGAGGAGTTAATTCTCATATTTGATCTTGTTATATCTACTTTTATTTCATTAAACATCATGCCAAAGAGGTTGACAAACATTATGAAGATGATGGGGGCATAAATGTGAAGGCATAAAAGGCTAATTGTATAATTCACTCTTTCATTCCATGGAAAAATAAGGATTTTAAACTTCCCCTTTGATTTATGAGGAAGTGTTTATTTCATGTTAGTTTATTTTTGAGTTAGTTGGTATAGTTTGTGTGTGTGTTCCATAAGTGCTCATGAGCATAAGTGTGTGGTGTGTTATTTTGTATCTTGTTATTTGTTGTTTCTTATGTTTTGGTCTATTCCAAAGGAAAATTAAATTTCATATATGTGCATAGGTGACTCCATGGTCTAATGAATAGGATAAGGCTACTAGTCTTTGGCATAACAAGCATACCACCCCTGAAAATCACCAAAAATGTAGAATATTTTGACCAAAAGTCAAAACAAGTCAACCCCATATAGTAAAAAAATTTATATATGGGTATATTAGAATGTTATATGGCATGTCATTTTCAATTTTATGTCACTTAATATGATTTTATCATTGATCATGGTCAAATTTAGTCCTAAGTCATTTAATGTCACCTAAGGGCCATATTTGAACCATTTATGAAGGTAGTACGGTTTTACTAGGTAGACAAGATTTATTAACTATTCATCAATGTTAAATATGTCACATATTGTCATTAATTATTAGTACATAACTAAAACTTTCAATTACTACATTAGAACAAGAAGAAAAGTGGAAGTTTGGGTAGTTTTGGCAATTGTACAAATTTTAAAGAAGTGTGGCACATATGGAAAGATTTTAGAATGGATATTAAACTTCCCTAACTTCATTTCCATTCTTTATCAGCTTTAGAAGTCCCAAAAATGGTCCAAAACCATTATGCTCCTCCATCGCTCCACTAGGCATGTAAATATGGTCAACATGTCTTTTGATGGTATGGCCATTAGGAGAGGTTCAAAGTTAAATTATATTGAACTTGGTATACTTAAAATTCATGACATGATCTCAAATATTGGTTTCCCATGATTCATTAACCATTCTTAAGAAGTTGACTATCTCAATGTGCATTCTAATCCCCATATGCTATAGGTTTTCTCCTTATATGAGCTTGTCTATACAATATAATTAGTGAAAGTGCTTAAGCATGGTGTGGAATTCCTTATTTCATGTTTTTCATCTTTCATTTCATGTTTAGAGGTGATTTGATTGGCCAAACATCTTAAGTTATACTTAAGAGCACCATTGCTATGTTACAGATAGGTTTTCACCATTTTTAGAGGTTTCATGTACTTGTAGTGGCTTCAAAAGAAGGTGATATGTTTTATTTCATGTTTACCATGTCTTGGAAACCACCTATCCTTCCAAGCTTAGTTATAAAGGTTCTCACATGGAGTTATAGTCAAGAAACACAGTATACTGTTAACTTTTTGCATGATTATCATATACAGTCAATTAAACAAGGTGTATGAAGCTTTGAGAATGTTAATGGAGATGTAGTGAGGAATTTTAATAAGTTATACACCTCCTTATAACAAGATACATCAAGATAAGCCCTTGAAGTGGTAATGATTTATTGTGACAACTAGTTTCACTTATATACACAAGCTTGCAACACTAATGCATACCTAAAGGTACCCCATAAGAGATAATCACGTTGAAGTTAAGAATGTGACTTGTTTGAATTAATTCAAGGTGGATAAGATCCATTTTGAGACATTAATAAATTATAAGACTGGTTTTAAGGCCATAACCATGCACATTGTGGATGACTTACTTCCATTTCCCTGTGTACTTAAATGTCCACCTATAAGTGGCTCTCACAAAGAATTGAAAAGTGTTGCACATAGGTATTTAGACATATTTGAAACCTTACTTAAGGTCTAAGATTATTGAGTATTCCATAACAATAAATAATGAGGTCATGAAGTGATAGGCAGACTTGAGGGTCACATGCATTTGTAGAGATGATTTTATGGAACTAATTACCTTAAAATCTCTAAATAGAGATCTGGTCTTTATTTTGATTTTTTCCATCATGAAACACCCTAAAGTGACAATTTATCTAATGGTTCCATAATGTAGTCTAAGTGAAATAGTAGTGAGTTGACATGACAAAGTTTTATTTGGATAAATTATTATGATGATATAAGACTCATATTCCATGCATTCTTTCACTATAGAATTCTAATGTTCTCTGTAATGGTTGAGTTTAAATAGCCTTGTCATGTTATGACACCTAGTAGAGGTAAATTATGCATATAAGTGACTTATTTTTTATTAAATTAGTACTATCATCTTAAGATACATTCAAATAATTTGAGTTATAGTTTTTTGACCTAGATATCACCTACAAGACCTCTTTTTGGGCCCAAGAAAGTATACCTACAGGTTCCCAAGAAAGGTAACATATAAAATAAAGGTTGAGTGCTACCTTCTAGTTATAAGCATGGCATGGGTATGTTTCACCTATTAAATAAATAAAAAATATTCCAAGGAGTCCTAAAAATTAAATTTATTATACATGATGTTATACAGGTGTACCTTTACCTCAAAAGATCACCTATAATCAATTGTAGGTTGACAATACACTAAAGTCTAATAGTCTAATGACTAGCCTAACATATGAATGGTGAGAATAAGTAATAATAAATATGAAGTGATATTAATTAATATAAGGAAACATATAACATTACATGAGGTTTTATATGCAAGGTTCACATATAGATAGATATTTTTTTTAATATGAAACATAGTGCACAGTTAACATGTAGTCTAGACCTGTCAAGTTGGAAGGTGTATCTTGAAGAGATAGCAAGGAAATTTAAGTGTTGTCATACATGAGAAGACCACCATATTAGTATTTATCATATAATTATGAATAAATAGATTATCGATGGTTCTCAACATGCAATCTACATTTCATACTTACTAAACCTTCACACAGTCATTATCTCAAGAGTCTTCTTGGGTTTTGTGAGATTTAGAGGTGATAGAAAGATATTAAAACTATAAAATTTTATAAATATGGTCCCTAGGACATATTTAAACCTCTCAAAACTTTTTTTGATTGATATAGTATGGGAAATTACCACCATTCTATCTCAGATAGAGGGCACTCTAAGAGAGGTAAACCCTATATGATGAGTAAGCAAATGATAAGAAGATGAGTTGGGGGTTGTTGAAAATTTTCACAAAGATGTAGGGATATATTTAAATCATGAATATACATAATATACTCATCATAATCACAATAAATATTTATAAGTGATGGTGAATATTAATATGTAGACTAAACCTATTAGGCTTAAACTAGGCCTAAAGCCCTCAAGGGGGCCTAACATCATTTCTAAATCTAGGTGGATATTACAAAGCATTGTAACATGGACATGCAGAGATATAAGGTGTTTGAGAACCTTTAGTGTATAGAGAAGACCATAGAGAAGCCATCTCTTGGCTCAAGATCATGACAAGTTATGTAGGATGTAAAGGATACTTCAAAAAGGTCAATTTGAGAGTTCAAAATTGTATGAATGCTTAGCACGGGAGATCAAGTAGCTAGTATGTGTTGAAGAGGTTACCAAAAAATGTTTTAGTGGAATTTTTTAGAATATTGAACATTAGGATTGTATGAACAATCTTAAGATCCAAAACATCTTAAAACCCTCTCAAACCCTTAGTAATGGCCCAATGGGAAACATGAATAAGGAAAGGCATATAAGAGGGATATTTTTACTACGAAATTATGTTATACTTGTAAATGAATCCCCAAGGATCTTTCCAATTAGATTGAGTTGTACCCTATTTGTATGAACATGGTAAATAACTTATTTTCTTGATAGATTTATCTATTGTGTAGGTATATAAGGGTTTAAAAGGATGAAAATCACTTGGGGAGGTATAATGAGACTTATCCTAACTCCTCATATCTATTTATCTCTTTTATAAAGTATACAAATACCTCTACAATCACCTTCATCTTAGCCAATTTAGAATGACATAGTGAACAAAGAGTGATCACCAAGTGAGAAGGTGATAAATCTAATTGGGAGGCCTTTTAAAGTTTTCTTGATGAATACAAGGGAATGATTACTATTGAAAAGTGTCACACCCTCATCTATATATAATTGTTTTAGAAACTAATGAGCATATTAGTGCTAAATGTGAAGACAAGTCTAAAAGAGGATGATAGTGACTACAAGTAGTGATAACTCATGTCCACAAGAATATCAGTGATTAGGGACACAACCAATGCATGTTGTGCCTATTTATAACCCTATCTTCATATTTAAATAATCTATTCTATTCCTAGTCTACAATAGAGTGCTCAAAGAAGGCCAAAAGATGAGGGTAGTTTCCAAATAAGAAATTGAAGAGTCATACACTAGAGTTGAAGAGTTTCATGCATTCAAGGGAAATTTGTCTAAATAGACCTTACATGGTCTATATCATACTTCATTCCTCTATATATGTAACTCCTCTCAGCTTAACACATTTTCTAGTGATTCTTGGACTTCATTCTCCTCTCTCCTCTCTCACATTCTATAAGTACTAGCCTTTTTGGCTCTTTTAGATAACTCCACACCATGTATGGTAAAGCCTTACTAGTTTGATGATGTAATTTGAATTTTAATAATAGAATAAATCTTATTTTGATTTTATTAACATCTTGTTTAAGTCTGAAAAGTGATGAGTTGTCAAGTCTAGTGTTTTTATCATTGCTTTTCCTTATCCTTTCATGTCTAGTATAAGAAGTTCTCATCCGAACATGTCATATAGAGTGTATCTAATGTGTTAGACTACCTTAAAGTGTAAAATTTACCTTATAGTTTTAAATATTCCCTTTGGTCCACTTACCTTGAGTTGTCTCATGCATATCACCTCTATATTGAAATACTAATGTTATAAAACCTTAGGACTTGGAAGCTAGTTTGTAAGTCTTGTTCTTTAGTGAAAGAAGTATGATAACATTATCTAAATCCTTATGGTGTATCACACCATTATATTAGTTTCATTTCATGCATATTTATACCCCTTTTCCTACAAGAAAATAGTTAGTTTAGGTGATAAGTACTTCAAGGTAAATTCAAAGAACTAACCCTTAAACCTAGAGGTCTAATTATATTATAAGTAAACCCACATACCTATAGGTATTTACATGTTTCCAAAATATAGAGGAGGCTTGAAAAACCTCCTCAAGGATGAAATATTTGGTGACAATAATTCCCACCATTACAAACCCATATGAGACTTAGACTGAGTAAGTGAAGTCTATGAGTATCTATAGTTCATCCTACTTTACTGACATGTAGTAATCTCAATGATTTTGGTAAAATGGATTGGTTAGATAGGTCATAAATTAACATTGTTGGGGATTCCCATGAATTTACCAAGAAACTTTAAATACACCTTACATGCTTCATAATTGATTATGGATGCATTGTTGAATAACATATAACATATTATAAGATGGCCTAAGACTTGTATGTGTCAAGCATAAATATGTATCCTTTATAATATATATATATATATGTATATATATATATATATATATGTATATATATATATACACCCTATAAGATGATGCACATTATTGTTTTATAAACTTACCAAAGAACTCAATCACTAGATGGGATCAATTAAATAACATCTTCATAGCCCACTTTAGATGAGTTATTGATCCAAGTATTTTACACCAACAAATTTATAGTATAAAAAGGTAAATTACTAATCTAATTATAAAATTTAATGTGAGGTTATATAAAATGTATAGTAAAATAACCATTATCTACATACTTGATACTTAGTTAACACTTTAAATATATAAGAATTCCTTATATCCTTGGATAATAGTTTTATAAAGAAGAGATCCTCTCATAGTATACTTGAAACTATTATATATTAAATCCATTAAAGTATATTGACAACTAAAACCACCAAATTAGATCTTTTTGGCCATCCCAAACATTATCCCAAATGTATTAGACTTGAATCCAATTCTTAATTCATTCATACCATTCTAATTTTGAATCCCATATTGGTCATAAACCAACTACCTCTAAGACAAGTAACACATAAATAACACTTGGGTTTACTTGATCCATGTAATGGTGAATTAAAAACCAAATTTCATAGCTAAAAATTAGTCCCTATTGTGAATAACATCCAAAATGAACTATAATATTCTAATAAAAGTGAGTTGGAGACTATATAACACGTTATCCAGAAGCTAAGTAATGAATTTTTAGGCCTTTAAATGCAAATTGGGAACATTGGTAGAGAAAATAATAATATAAAAGTATCCTACAAAAGGTATAAATATTCATTCAACCATTCTAATAACCACCTTAATACCTCACTAAACAAATTTCCTAAAATCAATATCTGTGAGGTCACCCTGCCCAACTAGCGTAGTGTGCACAATACCACTCAACATGGTGAGATAGATTTTATCTATTTTTTTAATGCCTTAGATATATTATAAAAGGATAGGGAAGTGTATGATGTAATTCCAAACTAATATGATAAAACCAACTCATGTTATCCACCAAACACATCTAGATCCTGAAATACGATCATGGTATTAGAAAGCTTTGGCTTCCCAAATCAAAAATGAAATGGGCTAGAGGATGTTAGGGATGAGATCCAAACCTTTAAACAATATTGAAGCAATAATTATGCATTAAGGATTAAGGAACAACAATAACTCTTCACAATATCTAATCATCCTAACCTTAGATATATGCCCCCTAATTTGAAAGTTAATGATGATCCTCTACCCCCAAAGTGTGGTGACCTAAGGCTTACCATTGAATTACCACTAGACCTATGTATATATGGTTATAACATAGTGGAAGGCATGAAAAACATTAATGATAATATTATGTTACATGACATTTCCCTTATCTTAGATTAACATGGCATACTTCTAAGAGTGTTATCTAAGAAACCAATCCAAAATAATAAAAAAGTATCCCATATTAATGTATTAGTTTAAAAAACAAGGTTAAATTTCTTAGTATATTGAGGCAATTGACCCAATGTTATGCTAGCACAAGTGTGTAAAAAACTAGGTCTAAATCTAATTAAATCAAATAATATCATTATCTCATTAGACAAGAAGATAAAAGTTAAGGTAGTAGGAGAGTTATTGAGAATTCACATGCAACTATCATTAGATCTTAGGGTCTAACAATTCATAGATATTTATGTATTGGAAATTCCAAAAGCTTATGGGATGTTGGTGAGTAGAGATTGGTCTAGGAATCTCATTGCATATATGGCAACTAAATTTTCCTTCATGTGGATGCCTTTGAGGGGGTTACCACAAAAATTATAATAGATAGAGAACCTAGGATGACACAGATGATCACTGAGTATAATTCCATAAATAAAAATGTGAATGTCTTGTCAACTGATATAGGTATTTACACCCTTTCTATAGAACCTAATATAAAAACACATGATGAAAACTATGATTGATCAATATTATGGTCATTTTATTTTGATGGGGATTATTCTAAACAAAGTTTAAGACACGTGATTATATTTATCGATTCACTAGGCAAGTGATAATTGGTTGCATATAGGTTACAGTTACTCTACACTAATAACCTTACCGAGTATGAAACATTAATCTTGGGCTTATAATTTTATCTAACACCAAGTCATAGAGCTATGGTTATTTGAGAACTTTGAATTGGTTATTAATTAGGTTAGAAGTAAGTTTTAGTACAAGTTATATTACTTATGAAAGTATAAACATAGGGAATGCTATTTTATTTAGAAATTAAATGATTTTAATATTATTCTCATTTCTCATAAAAATAATCAAATCACATATTCTTGAGTACTGTCAGTTATAAATCTAGCCCCTATGGATGGTTTTGAGATACAAAATTTCTTAATTGAATTAGTACCTTGTACTTTAGTCTTTGAAAATGTCAAGAATTTCCATATCTTTGACTATTATTGACACATCATATAATTTATGAACAAAACTAGTGTTTTTGACATGTGTATCATAGATGATAAGGATAGGGATGACCACTTAAGTAATGAATATGATTGATGGAATTATGAATCTAATGGAAAAATATATTCCAAAGGGTATGATCTCCTTAGAAAGGATATTTTACATATATAATATGGTCCAAATACCCAAAATACTAGTATTTAAAAGTCACAAGTAGACTACCATAAACATGAGATCAATCAATGAGCCTATAAATGTTAATATCAACCATGATTGTATTGATTCTAAGATGGAAGAGATAAAAAATTAATCTTGTGGTAAAAATATGTGATCACTTGGATCTATGATGACCTAAATATCTTCACTCCAAAATTCATAACATACACCATCCCACTCAAGAAAGGAAAAAATACCTGTAGGAAAAAGTAATGATCACTGAATCCCATCTTAGAATGCATTATCCACAAAGAAGTTCAAAAACTACATTGGGTTAGTATTTTTTTCATAGTCCACCATTTTGCTTAGGTGGCCAACTTGATCCCTAGGTATAAGAAAGTGGAGAAATTAGAATTTTTGTTGATTTGAGTTTAAATAAAGCATCAGACAAAGATAATCACCCATTTCCATCCCTCGATAAGGTAATCCAAATGGTTATTAGATCTCAAATTATGTCCTTCTTATATGTATTTTTGGGGTATAACAAGATCTTAATCAGCTAAGAAGATAAATCCAACTACACTCATAACCAAGTGGGGTAGTTTTTCCAATAAGATAATGTCATTTGGTTTAATTAATGTAAGAAGTATTTTCTAGAGATCTATGGATTTTGATTTCTAAGGCTTGATTGATAAATGTATAATTATTTACATAGATGAATTGACTATTTTCTTGAACCACATGCTTGATCACATACTCCATTTGAAAAAGGTATTCAAAAGGTATAAAAAGTATGAAATCTCTTTAAACCCCAAGAAGAGTCTATTTAGAGTTACTGAAGGTAATCTTCTATACCACATCATCATAAATAAAGTATTTATATTGACCCTAAAAGAGTTATTGTAATTTTGAATATACCTCTTCTTAATAGAAAAAAGAGTTGAAATCCTTATTTTGGAAAAAAAAAGTATGCAAGTTCATTTACATTTTTTATAAAATTTTCAAACCCATTAACACTATGCTAAAACAAGATGAGAAAGATGAATCAATGCCTTAGGCTAAAACTACATTTCAAGACATCAAGAGTGCCTTATGAGCACTAGTTTGGTTTACTCCAAACTTCATGAAGAAATTTTATCTATACCCCTTTAATTTTAAACACATTATAGCTATTCTTATTTGATAAAAGATCGATGATTAATAATATCCCATAAATTCATAAACTTAAACTTGAAGGATGAAAAATTGAAGTATTCTACTCTAGATAAAAATTCTTATGCTCTCATTAAGGGGAAAAATAATTTTAGGCATTACATATTTTTAAACAATATTCATTCCACTATGTCAAATATATCCATAAAACATATGATAGAATAGAATTAACTTTGGGAACGTATGGGTAAGTAGATAGCCAAGCTACATGAATATGACATAGAAATAAAAATTTCCAATATAGTTAGAGGCTAAGGTCCTATTTATTTAATCATTAAAGTTGATCCTAAAATTATTGCAATGCAAATAAATAAAACTCAAATGGTGTCAAGTTATTGGTAAGACCATGTTATCCATTATCTTCTATATGGGGTATGCCCTTTTGAACTTAACCAAGAGAAAAGGAGAGTTTTTTTTATTGAAAACATGAAATTACATGTTAAATAAAGGAGTCATATATCTCAAAAAATATAAATGGATTTATCTCTGATGCATGAATAGGGTTGAGGATGATGAATTAATGAGTATATTTCATGTTGAAAAGAATGGAATGAGGTAATACAAACCAAAGGATTTAAAACTAAGTAAGGGATCAAGTTTGTTGAGGAGAACATCATCAAAAGTTTTAGTACCCCTTTTTGTCTCTCATTTGTGACAATGGACTTCCATTACAATTAGTTAAATTTATCAAATGAGCCTATGACAACAAGATCATCTTGAATGTATCATTTAATTATTATCCCCAAGGGAATGGAGTCGTATATTAAACAAAAAATAACTTATTGACACCATCAATAAATTTGATGTAGACAAGAACATGAGGTGGCATTCATGATTTAAGTATGTTGTGTGGGTAGACCAAACTAGACATAAGTAAGCCTTAAAAGATTTATAGTTCTTTTTTTATGGGAAATTGCTAGTGTTTCCCATCACTTTGAATAATCCTACACACTAGTTTATGTAGGAATACATGGTATAAGATTATTGAATGTAATTTAGATTTTTTAATATCTTATAAAAGGAATATGAATGAGACAAGGCATTGCATAACTTTAGAAAAAAACAAGATATAGTAAAATTATGATTTGACAAGAGATTAAATATCAAAGATGTTAGAATCTTAGATCTGGTCTTGTTATGTGACAAGGCACATGAAAAAGGGAAACATTCCAAATTTTATCCTTTTTGGATTGGTCCTTAATAAATATTTGAGATATTAGGACATAATGTTTTCAGGTTGAAGGACTTGTAGGGTAGAGATCTCTCTACTTGTGAATGGTCAGTTATTGAAACATTTCTTCTTGACTACACCATCCATATCCATCATGGAGTAACTATGATTTTTATCTTAAGATTAATATAGGTGAATATTAGATCTAGAATAGTTAATTTTTTGTTTGCTTGTTTTCTTGCTTGATTGTTATTTTTATGTGTTTCCTTTATTTATTTGTTTGGTAATTATTTTTTACTTTACCTATTTTTGTCATTCTTAGATTTTTTAATAAATGACCACTAGGACAATTTATATAATAAAAGTTTCTATTTTCTCCTACCATAGTGTTTGTTGGGCTATGTTTATGTTCCTCACACTTTTCCCTTTGGCCTTCGAGCACCTATTAGATTGGTGAAGATGCATTGAATACACTATAAAAGAGTTGAAAGCTTTAAAGGTTAAGTTTTACCTTTTGAAATAGAATGACATAGAAGAATTTCATATTTTCAAGTAAAAATGGATTAAATATTTTAAGGATTAGCATGTGAAATAATAATAATTTACTTATTAAGAAAAGGTCAACAGTACACTTTAACATTAAAGACATAATAACTTCAAGGCATATAAAATAGTATAAGAGTGATCATTCAAGATAATTTTTTTTTGAAAACACTCTAATAATATGAATATCTTGGTTACAAACCCTCATGAAGTGAATAGAATTAAAATTAGGATCTAAATATCTCAAAAAAATAAGAATTTTCCTCTTAAGAAAGGGTAATTAGAGTAACCTTCATCAAGGCTATGGACACCTGAATAGTAATGGAATAAGGCCTCAAGTGGAGAAAAAGGTATCTATGTTGGGGGTATAGACACATAATATGTATAAAAGTAATGCCAAAATTTCCACCCATTATCTAATGGATAAAATAATGCACTTTTTAGAAGTTCAAATCATGGATAAATCAATTCAACCCCTATAACTTTATCAATAGATAGAATAACCTGCACTCTAAATCTTTGATATTTTAAATATCAAAGGTTATGAGGTGCCATTTTTCATCAAATAAATCCATATAAATTCACCCAAATTATCACATTCTAGCTTAAAGGGATGGGAAAATCTAGAACAATAAGGACTGAACATGAACTCATCACTTCCTTGAGTTTATGAAACACTAATTAGGCTATTTTGGACAAATTGAAAAACCTCTTTTTGGTTAAATCTATCAACAAAACAATAAATGAAAATCCATTGAAAAAAATTCTATTTTAGCTACACAAACCCAAAAACCCTATCAAATGTGTCATATTTATAGGTGGAGGCCAATCCGTGATTGCCTAGATATTTTATTGATCAACATGGACTCATTGGGAATTAATCACATCAAAAATATAAGATTTTAGACAGACCAAAATAATATTTAGAATCTTTTTCAAAGAGTATTTTCTATCCCTAAATTCCTATCACTATTTCTAGGTGCTAAAGATGCCCCTCCCATGTTTTAATATATAATAAAATGTCATCAAAAAATACCAAAACAAACTTCCTTAAGTGCTTCCTAAATAAATTAGTAATAAAAGATTGGAAAGTTTCTAAAAAATTGGTTAATCCAAAGGGCATAATCAAAAATTCATAGTGCCCATATCGACATCTAAAAGTTGTGTTTTGAACATCCTTTTCTCTTACCTATATTTGGTGATATGTAGTCCTCAAGTCAATCTTGAAAAATTATATGTTCCATGTAGTTCATCAATATTAGATATGGCATACCTATTTTTTTATGGTCTTTCTATTCAAAATGTGGTAGTCAATGCACATCCTCATAGTTCCATCCTTGTTATTCACTAGAATAATCGAAGAAGTAAAAGGACTAGAACTAGGCCTTATGTGTCCCATATCTAAGAGTTATTTAATGTATTTCTCAATATATTCATTATAGGCTCTATGATGGAATTATGGAGTGGTTATAATTGATCCGGTTTTGGGATCTAACTCAATGATATGTTGAAAACCCCTTTCTGGTGGTATCCCATGTTGAATATGAATGAAAAACTTTGTATACTTATCAAGGATGGGCTAAATATCCTTATGATGTTTTTACTACTCTAAATTATTATTTTTAAATATAATAAATAATTATTTTTCCCAAGAAACCTACCCTCTATGGAAAGACATTTCCATCCTTTTAGCTATAATTACTATAGGAGCTTCATTGGCCATAACATGCAGCACTACTTCTTTACTAGCTTATTTGAACTTCAAATCCATAGTTTGGTAATTTTGGGTAAATTATCCGAGATATTTCATCCATTTAACCTTAAAGAATATGTAAATATCATAAATCCAAACCACATAGAAATCATAATGAATTAAATATGACTTCCAAATGTGATATTCAACTTCTAATTTTTTTATGTGTATGGGATGGTAAATCCACCTGCCATAATTACATTGAAGCCATTGAAATTTACATCTTGAAACCCACATATAGATACTAAGACTTCAAAAATGAATTTGTGGGTTTCCCCACTATCAATTATCACCATTAATTTATTATCTTGAAATACTCATCTCACTCTAAAAGGGTGATATCTAGGAACACCGAACAATGTGGTAAGTGTTTATTATTATTATTATTATTATTATTATTATTATTATTATTATTATTATTATTATTATTATTATATGCATCTAATTTTTTTCAACTACATTATTATCACTAATACTCCTATTAGTCGACAATAATGGCACTTATATAATTTATCCCCTTTTAATCCCACTAATTTATCCCCTTATTAATCATTTATATAATCTCACACCTCAACATTTATTCATCTACTAACATTATCCCATCCCCATCAATTAATTAATTTATCCTAAACCCCCATTATCCTATCGTAATCCCCACTTAACCACCTACTAGCCTATGCCTAGGCTCCCCTACACCCCTAGTCCCTAATCACTCACCTAATACCTATCTAATCCATACCTAAAGCCTAATTAATCCTTAATATTATTATATAATTGGAGGATTATATAATCCTCTATATTCTAACCAATACTCTCTAGAAGGCTATAAATCTAGAGGCTTATAGGGATTTTTAAATTCCTTGGATAATCCTCAACCCTTGATCTCCCTATAACCAAGTTTAAACATCAACCATTGATTATTACATCCTATTTATATTTAAACATATCTTATCCTCCATGAAAGGTCATATCCAAGCTTCATAAAAAATCCATCTCAAACTAATCAAAAATCTTAGGAGTTCATAATCAAGCATCCATCATCCCTGATCAAGCATCCATGTCAAAAATTTGAGCCAAGGTAATCACAATCCTATTTGTCTTTTATTACATTTAATCATGATGTAGAGCATTTATATTTAGGATTTTATAATGTCAGTTTGAATGTTTATTCATATATTGCATTATGATTCTAATGGCTCTATCACTTTAACTAGGTAGTTGGTTATTTGGGTTAATTTAATTGTATGATTTAATCCATAAAGCTAAAAAATAATCTAAATTTTGGTGACCATAGTAGAAAAATCAATCCTAATTTAATAATTTTGGATTTTTTAGTGGTGTTTTACTAGCTTTTAGGTCTATTTTGATCAATAAAATCTTATATTCTTGAATTTTTTCATGCACGGGTAGAATCTATGACATTGTACTAGTATTTGTGACCTTATATTCATGGTTTTATCTTCGTAAATCATAGTTTTGAACTAATAATTTTCTTGAATGCTAACCATTTGCCTTAACCATGATAGGTTTCTACCTTCAGACAACATTGAAAATAACAAATCATGACTTTACCTTAAGAATTGTGGTTTTGCTTGACCAATAGAAATTTTGTCTAACCATTAATGGTCTATTTTGTAGGTTTATTACGATACCATGACTCTAAAAGTTGTGGTTTTGTCCTATAAATAGTGATTTTAAATTGTTGAGTTATAGTTTTATCATTTTCAAAAAATCACTGGTAGTTGACCTTTGCTCTCTAACTTTTAGTTTTTTGTCTAATTCTATTCTATTTTGCAGGGATCAGAAGACCATTTAATCCTCATATAACCCTCATTTTCCATTATGTTTACATCATTTTGAGGGAATTTCTGATTGACCATATTCTCATAACAAGGATTTTTGTATCTACCAGTTTTATACTATGTGATTGGTAGGTTAGCAAGAGGAAGGCCAAGATGGGAGATCATCAAAAAACACAACCAGACATATCCTTTTACCTTTCCCCAATCTTTAACAAAACTGTAGATTTTGAAATTGTCAAAATAACAATTTTGATTTATGTAATAGTGATATTGTAGTTTAAGTCATGGTTTTGCAAATTGATCATTTTTATGCTTATTCTATTTGTAAGTTAACCATTACATTCTATAAGGTACACTTAGGATAGAATCTTTACAAAACATCTTCTATTCATATAACTTTTAGGGCATTTTGATAAAGATTTAAGTAGTCATCTTAAAATTTTAATATATCATAAATTAGTTTTTTAATCTATCTTAATTATCTATAAATAGACATTTTGGCATCTATATAACCTATCACCACCTATATGAATCATCTATCTGAGTCTATAGTCAAAATATGGAGGTTTTGTAATTTACCACAAAACTACCACTCTCCATTTATAGCTAAATATAAATTTTGTCATCTATAGTCACATTTTCCCCTAACTATCATGGTTTTATATGATAAACATCATGGTTTAGTTAACAATTACAAAATTACAACTCTCAATCTATGATTTTGTCCTCCTAGTTATGACTTTGTACTTTCTAGTTATGATTTTGCACCATGTAGTTATGATTTTGCATTCAATTTTTTCCTTTTGAGTACATTTTTTGGGGTTATTTTAGAAAACATTGACTCATTTTAGGCCTCTTGAAAGGCCCCAAATATCCTTTGGCATTAGGGGCTCTTCCCCAAACCTCGTAAGGGGCTCTATCCCTTGACCCCACTAGGGGTTGATGCTCCCCAACCCCCACATCATATCCCACTGACCCAAAATAAATTATAGATCTAAAATATAATTTTTTAGGGCGTTTTATTAAGGCATATTTGACTAACATCTTGTTCTTGTAGGGGTTATTTACATCATCTTTTTTTAGGTCATGTTTTGGGTCTAACTTTTTTTTACAAGTTACCCCTAAAGATTATTAATAAAAACTATGAATCATTGTTTTAAATGTTACCTCTTTTTGAGTGCCACTTGAATCTACTAATCATCTATTTGTAGGCCACATATCAAATACTATCTTATGGCACCTCAAAATCATTTTAATCATCTTGCCTTTCATATATCATTTTAATAACTTTGTTTTGTATATATCATTATCATTATCTAGATTTTATATTCTTATCTTTCATATTTTATATATCTCACATCTTAATATTAATCAGTTAATCAATCTTTTGTCTACCTGTCTATATCCTTAGGGATATGGTTAGTGTATTCTCTCCCCCTTACATCCTTATGGTGATTCTTTGGGGATTAAAAACTACCTATAAACCCTCTATCCTTATTTTTTTTGGGGCTAGTGATGATGGATTTCACCAAACTACATGTTTTGGTAGAGTCTAAAAATAAAGAGAGCTCTCCTTCTTGTTCTTCTTATTCTCCTTGTTCTCCTTCATATTCTTCTCCTCATCGTTCTCCTTCATCTCCTTCTCTTCCTCCTTTTGCTCCTTCTTCTGCTCCTGCTCCTCCTCCTCCTCCTCCTCCTGCACCTTCTCCTCC